>JAPSGF010000001.1:26914636-27124527 GCA_035772895.1 Perdix hodgsoniae | reverse complement strand
TTTTTTTTTTGGCATTTTAATATTTTAGGGGCATTTTCTATTCCTGGTATTGTTTTTGCTGAGAGGTGAGGACACCCATGGAAAGGTTCATCAGAAAAACTTGCTGGCTTCCCTCACATGAAGAGTGGGCTCTGCCACATTTCCCATGATGCTGGCAGGAAGGTGGCTTTCCTTTAATTCCCTTTCCTTGTCTTAGGGAGTGGTTGAATTAATGGTGATGCCGACCAGAGCCCATCAGCTCTGGGAAGAAGGGGCAGGGAAATGGTTTTCTCCTCTGGCTCAAGAGTTTCCCTCACTCTTCCCTGCCTTCCCAGACTCTGATCAAGGACTAAAGTTTGAGATGACAAATAGTGAATCATTCGCAGTGAGAGCACAGGAACCTCTGATGAGCTGACGTTTCCTGACCAAACAATGCTTTGCCAAGCAATTCCCTCCCCTCAGCTCTTTCTCTGCTTCCGTTTGCTGTGCCAACTGCTAGAAAATACTGTGTGGTGGTGTTGCAATTTGCATATCATTATTCTGTTTTAAAGAGAAGCTGAGGCAGCTCTGCTGAGCTGGAGCCTGGAAAGGAACCACAAGGGAAATGCATCTGTTTGCTGCAGTGCAAATGGTGCAGCATCCATCCTGGCCTGTTACAGGGCTGAGCCCAGGCATGTGTGACTGTTATCAATCGTGCCTGTAGTCTGCTGTCAGTCTGTGCGTATAAAGAGCAGAAAGGAAATCTAAAGAGCCCTAATCCATTTTCCCTAGGCTGCAGTTCAGCCTCTCTCTGTACACATACCTTTGTACACTAGCGGGTGATCTCTGTTTATGTAGAAAGAATTAAGCATGGCTGGTCCTTTTCTCTAAATGTTTTCCCAAGGTGAGTGGTGCAGCAGAGAATACAGCGTAAAAGACAAAGCCTCCTGCAGTGCTTAGGCTCAGTTACATTGCTGCAGTCTCAACGTGTGGCTACGTGCCACTGAGGAACAACTGGTACGTGCCAAAGGATCCAGGTCTGATCCTCCTTTCCTTGATGTTTCGGAAGCTGGTGCTTTGAGCTCTGGGCAGTACTACATTCTGTAGTACTGTGGGCTTGGGGGACCTCACTGGGTGCAAACAGCAGTGTGCAGTGCTGGATCATCAAGCATCTGGCTCCCTGTGGAGACTAAAACAGGACAGGCACTCTGTCAGGTAGAACACAAGGGAAGGGCTAAAGATCTGGCCCTGGGAATTAAACCTTTGCTTCTGTCTGCAGCAGAGCATATCCCTGAAGAGTGCCATCCCACTCTATATCCATCCTTTCTTTCAGTCTGGAGGGCCCTTTCTACTCTGACTAACCCAAGACTTCCTCTAGTACCTAAAACCCAGTTGTGTAATGCCTGTTGATGACCGTCAGGTAAAGGCCTTGACTTTTCCAAGTGCTCCTGACCCCGTTCAGGAGGGAAAAAAAAAAAGTGTTCAGCTTTCCAAAACTTCAGCTGAGATGTCAGTTGTCAGCAGACTTTAAAAAAAAAAATGAAAGAAAAGCAGGACTGCCAGTCTCAGGGAAGCACTAGTGAAGCTAAATGCATTAGTTGAAACAGCCACAAGATGATCTGTTGCAGCAGCTGTGTTGTGCACAGCAGGAAGTCCTGACAAGATTACAGGCTCCAAGAACTAGCCACAACATACAGGGACCTGCTGATGATAAAGGAGCATCTGTGGGTGCTGCTGAGGCCTGAAATTGAAAGAAAAGACAAACTGCTGCCTCTGGTAAACACTATCCCTATGTGAGAAATGCAGTTTTATCCTCTTGCCTGGCTGAATGGTCTAATTAAAGCAATCCAGAATTGGTGAAGTGTCCCAAACCAGTGCAGAACTAGTGTGGGACTACTGTCCAGTCTTCCTGTGGGGCATCTCACAAAATCATAGAACCATTAAGGTTGGAAAAGATGCCTAAGATTATCTAGTCCACCTGTCCCGCTACCATCAATGTTGCCCACTAAACCATGTCCCTCAGAACTGCATCTGCCCTTTTCTGAAGCACCTGCAGGGATTGTGACTGCACTACCTCCCGGGGCAGCCTGTTCCAACACCCCACCAATTCCTAAGAATAAATGTTTCCTAATATCCAACCTGCACTTCCCCTGGTGCAACTTGATGCCATTTGCTCTTGTTCTATCACTGTTACCCAGGAGAGAAGGCCAACCCCCACCTCATAACAAGCTCCTTGTAGGTCATTGTAGAGTCACTGTAGATAGAGATAAGGTCTCCCCCAATCCTCCCCAATCTTCTCCAAACTGAACAATCCCAGTTCCCTCAGGCACTTCCCTGAAAAACTTGTACTTTGGAACAGCTCCTTCTCTAACACTCTGCGGGGCCTCAGTGTCTTTCTTGTAGTGAGAGGCCCCAAACTGAACACAGCACTCAAGGTGCAGCCCCACTACAGCTGAGCATAGGGAGAAAATCACCTCCCTGCTCCTACTGGCTGCACTATTGCTGATACAAGCCAGGATGCTGCTGGCCTTCTTGGCCACCTGGGCACACTGCTGGCTCATGATCAGCTGAGCATTGAACAGCATCCCCAAATCCTTTTCTCATGCCAGACTGAAACACCAAACCTTGCTGTAGATTCAGCTCTGGGGCTCTTCTTCCCTTCAGAGTCCTGTTGCCCTCAGAAACCACCCTGGCTTTTCTCACGTCCTGTGCTTTAAGGCTGGCAGACACTGGTTGCTTTGCCTTGTGCCCACTCCAAGAAATAACGCAGCTTTGCTGCAAGCCAGCAGCATGTAGCTCCAGCAGAGCTAAGAAAGGACAGAATCTAGTTTCTTGGCATATACACTCCCATTACAGTTGGTTGTAAGTCTCAAGTGTATTCAGGGCTGTAGCACTTCCACCAGCAGGCACAATCCCAAAGTTCCTGAGCTGTGTGAGCAGTGCAGGAATGGTAACAGCACTGAGTCCCAGCAATGATCCAGTTATCATTGAGTAAATGTAAGGTAGTAAATCAGGTCTGAGATCAATCCAGGAAAACCAAACAACTGAGGAAAATAAATGTATGCCTATGGCATATATGAGGCCAGGAGAGAATCACCAAGGATGAAGTGAAATAGAAATTCCTGGGCCCATGGGCAGATGTTTTGGGTCCCAGGTGAGGCTGGTTAAAGTGATTTAGGCCCATGGATGTCCTCGGGGCCCTGTCGCAGTGCTGCAAATGACTCTTGAGTACAGTGACTTCCTCCCATGTCTTACAGTGGACAATCACAAACACCTAAAGTAGATCATAAGAGCAGAGCATGCCTAGAGTCAAACTTCTCAATATCTTTGCAGTCTCAAAGAATAAACGGTTTAGGAATGGCCTAAGCCAACTGTAGCATCTGGTCCTGGTGTCCTGGTGGATTTGTCTTCCTTGTAGTCTTTCCTGTCCAGCATCCACCACATCCTGATCTGGGAAGTTCTGCAGCTTCATTGCCCTATCCTGAATATGTTAAATCTGCCATCTGTTGTCTTCATTTGAGCCTGCTGAACTTTTGTATCAGAGGAGGCAGTTGTTACTTATCTCTGTATTTCCCGTACCATCTCAAACCACTTAAATCATGTTAACAGGCATAGGATGGTGGAAGGTGGCAGACTGTGTGCTCTGATCACTGCAGTCAGTCAACATGGAGTGCTTTGGTAGAAGACTCTGTATCTCCTCTCTTCCTTTGAAACAGCAGATTTTGGAATTTCATGATGTAAAGGAAAAGAGATGGAGGTACTTAGGTAGATACTTCTCTCTAGTCTTGCAACTGCCAGACTCTCTCAGAGAAAAGGAAGCTACTAGCACTGTGAAACCACAACATCTCTTGCCTTATCCCAGGCTGGCTGGTTGCCAGGCCAGTGAGGCAGATGAAATCCAATCACATCTCACTGCTTGCAGTGACCTGATGCTGAAAAATGCAGTTTTTCTG
Organism: Perdix hodgsoniae; assembly: GCA_035772895.1. NCBI lineage: Eukaryota > Metazoa > Chordata > Aves > Galliformes > Phasianidae > Perdix > Perdix hodgsoniae. The sequence continues at coordinate 27,120,616 of JAPSGF010000001.1, read as the reverse complement.
TCCACGTCTTTACCTGCTACCTATGTCCCGAGCCACCCTTTGGGAATGCAGTTTGAAGCAGGGGGATATTCAACTGTGCTCTACTCTTCTCCACAGAGATTAGTATTTTTTAATATTTTATTGATTTATTGAAGTCAGAGCTCTTGGAAAACAACTCCTGCTCTCTCCAAAATGCTGCTTGAGAGCTTATGGGGATACAAACAGCAAGATTGTGGTCTCCATTTTAAATGACATGGGAGCAAGTTGCAATTCTCTGCTTCCTCTCTGCCTTTTTGTACTTTAAATTTTATTGTTCAACTCTTGATGGGGACCTGGAGATAATTCCTTCAGACAGCCAGTCCCCAGCAGCTTAGAGGATACTGCCTGCACAAGAACAGCTGGACCCCCTCCGCATGCCCATGGGGCTAAAATGCGCTGATTATTTCACTGGAGAAGGTAGAAGGGGAGCGATTCACTGTGCCTGCCTGCCCAGCTTGAGCACACAGAACAGCTTAACCCCTGCACCACTGCACCTCCTGCTCTGCTCTTGTTCTGGCTAGAGCGTGTGTGCAGCTTGGGACAAACTCAGGTGCTGCATGAATGCCACCACTTCTGTTGGCAGGAGAAAAGGAGATGAGTAATGACAATACTGTGGCAGATACAATGAAAGGTGGTACCAAACAGCAAGGCAGAATTCACCACTGAAAACCTGAAGCATCTGCAATTAATGATCTGAGGGAAATAGCAGAGAGGAGCTGTGGCAGGAGCCCCACAGGGTGAGGGATGCCCATGCTGCTGTGGCACGTGCCTGTCCTTTAAAGGTGGTCCCTGGGTCCTTGATTCCTCAGTTTGCAGAAATGCGAGTGCAGGCTCTCCAAAATGCTTTGTGGTGGTTTGCAAGCAGACTCAGGAACTGCTTGTAGTGTCCCCCCCTTCTGGATCACTTTAGCTCTTGCTCTGCAACACTCCCATTTACACCTGAGCACCAATATGTGAATGAAGCCAGTCTGTTCCGTATCTGCGGAGCTCTTCAGTGTATCCTAAGCAAGGAAATATTTGCAAAAGAGGGCCTTCTACCCCTCTGTAGAGCCTCCACTTCTCATCCCTTTGCACATAGTGCAGCCTTCTCTTCTGGGCAAAGCCACATCCAGGACAGAAGGGGATGTGCTGCAGATACCTCAGCAGCCTGTGCTGCTCCTCCCCTGTTTGCAGCGCTGCTGAGCAGCATCAGCATGAGGGAGCTCTGAGCTGAGCTGTCACAAGGAGAGCAGGAAGCTGTGGAGAGAGAGAGATGCGTGGCAGACACCTGCTGTTGGTATGTTGAGGAGGGGGAAGAAAGCAAAGTTCTGGAGGAGAAAGGTTGCCTTGTGGTAATACCACAATAAAGGCAGAGGAAGAGAGAGGCCTGTCCCTTCCCAAAGGAAGGTTTCAGCATCTCTCACTCCGCCATCTTTTATCAGGAACACTGCACCCCTTGGGAACTGTTTAATCATCTTTGGACTAGACTTATGTCAGCAGGAATCAGCAAAGGATGACAGATGAGGTGGGAAATGTCATCAAACCAGTGATGCCTTTTCCTGCCCATTCCTTTTTGCTTTGAAGCCAAGTATCTGCTGCCTTTACACAGTGTGGGATTTTTTTGTCCATAAATACCATGTCTCACCCCCACTCCCACCCCAGAAAAGCAAAACCTGGGGCATCCTCCAGGAGAAAATTTCTCTCACAGCAGTTTGTGAGCCACCACACTTACATAAGGTTTGGCATTCTTCCCCTTCTGCCTCCCATTTCCTTCTCACACTCTCTAAAATCTTGCAGACTCATTTGTTTTCTCTCTTGCATGTCCTTGGCAGATGCTTCCCTGCTCTATGTTTGTCTGAGGTCTGAGCAGACCTTGTATTCACCTGTCCTGTGCTGGCACTCCTAATGGCGCCAAGTGGACATTTTCTGTCTGCAGCGTAACCAAGGCCATATTTGCAAATGCACACCGACGTGGTACAACAGCTCTGATTCGTTCATGTATCATTCAGTGATAGGGCCTTTAATTCAGTCGGTGGAGTCCTGCAGTGATGAATCAGTTTCCAGCTGACAGAGATGGACTGCAAACTCAAGTGTAAGATGTGAATTTGTTAGGTCCAGGTACCTTATATATATACACAAAGGGTTAGTTATTATTTCCCATGGTAATTTTTAAAGGGAAAGAAGACATTTTGCCATTTATTGTAGTAGTTATAAAATGAGAGCAAGATCTAGGTTTGGAGGTGTGGACTGTTTTCTAGGCAGGGAGCTATGTTGCCTCCTAAATCTCATGTGTAAACACAGACCAGTCTGCAATGAAAGAACCCGCGTGTTCCTCTATACATTATTCACCCACGAGGAGCCTCTGTTTATGCAGAGATTTCCAGCGGTCTGTTGTCCTTCCTAATCCAGCAGCCGACACTGTAATCTGAGCTGTGTGGAAGGTTGCCTGTTGCTGTGGCTATTTCCATTGGTGAAAGCTCCCTGCCTTAAGAGGGGCAGTGATTACCTGTAACACAGCACTAAGAGGAATGGTTCCAGGAGCAACTGATTACACCTGAGATTACATCCAGGAAAACCCCGCAGGCCTGAGATCATGGGAAATCCAGGAATCTCTGATCTTGCACATTTTGCTCATTTCATTGTCAACTGATGCTGAATCCACACTAGTGAATAGCAAAGAAGGAAGAGGCTGGCTGGCAAAGAGTGAGTTTGATAGTAGTCCTTCTGTTCTCCTTTGGCAGTCACTGCGGTCCAGCCCTGAGGAAGAGACCTTGCTAGCTGAGCTGGAACGTGCTGCTGATTCAGCTCACCTGCAAGGTGAATTCTGAACCTGACCTATTCATTAATGTTTCCTTCAATGTCTGAGGAGACAGAGAATGGGAGCAGACCATTTGTCACCTCCAAATCAGAAGAAACACTTTGAAAGGTTCACTTGGAAATTGAAATGTTTGTAGGTTAGAGGTCAAACTTTCAGCTATTTTACCCTTGAATAATCCCATATGGGTTGGCATTGGCAGGAACCAGCAACATGTAGTGCATACAGGCATGCTGCGTTATGCATCTGAAATGCATGGCCATGCACGAATATTGCCAGTCAGGCAGAAACAGCTGCAAAAACAGCACTGGGTTTGGATGGAATATGAAGTGACCCCATGGACCAATAAAGACATCAGGACATGAGCTGCAATGGGGGGAGGAATTATTTCCGAGCGCACAACAGGACTTTTCTGTCACTGTTGACTTTGGGGCTTTTAGCCCTGCTATGATAGTGAGTGCAGTTGTCAAAGCGTGGGTTAGCTACCAATTGTAATTTGTGTACTGACTTTTTCTAACCAAGAGAGCATTAGTTAAGGATCAAATCACTGCTCTGCTCTACACAATTTGTTGGATGCAGAGAGAGCAATAAAAGGTTTAGCTCAGCTGTGCCTTGATTGTGAAGGACTGGAGCCTGATGGAGTGGAGATGGGAAAACTTGGTTGGAAGGAGCCGCTGAAAGCCTGGCTAGAGATTTTATTAAGTGACTTCAAGCCTTAGATGTCTGCAGAAGGTTAGGGAGTACAGTGGCATTCATACCAGGGGTTGCTTTCCAAGGGGGCTGCTGAGGTATGGGAGCAGCATCTGGTTGCACTACCTGGAGGTACAGGGGAGCCCATTCTAGGCTGAAGTTGCTGCTTTTTGTTCAGCCCTGTGGAAAGGCCTCTGTGCCTCTTCACTTCCCTTTCATGTATGCTCACTTGCCTAATGCTTCATTTTTCTGCAAACCATTGGCAAAGTGAAACCAGTCTGAAAGCCCAGCTGGAAAAATATGGCCAATAACAATTTTAATTCTTACGTGATGAGCAATGTCTGCTGGCAGCTAGCAAGCTATCGATGTCAGGCTAGCAGAAGTCAGAGAGGAGGCTGAATAATGCCACGCTCTGCAGTGACGTCAGTAGGTGATAATTCTGCAGCCTGAAAGTATTTCCCAATGCAACTTAAAATAATAACTCACCCTTTCTGGTGCTCAGTGGGTGGGCAACTGCGGAGCTGGTCTTGGCAGCAGGGAGTGTTGCCCAGTTATGCAGTGTGACTGAGATCCCAGGGTGGAGAGAATTGTACAGTCAGCTGAACAGAGAATTATTTAGCAATCAGTTAGTTTAGGTTTATCTGGCCATCCATGGTGACAGACTGTTTATGTTGGCTAATAGAGTCTACAGCCCTTTTAAAACTCTCACCTTTGTTAATAAATGTGCTAATCAGCTGGACTCCGAGGCTCCAAGCTGAAGGAGGACCTTGCTGTGAAAATTCTTTGCCTTGGAAATTTTACAGTATAAAGAAGTGAGATGGTGAGCAGGTGGGGGAAGCACAGAGAGCTGGGGTACAGTGAGATGGCCCCAATACACTTTGTTGTGTTTGTATTGAGTGCCTATTCTCTGAGAACCAGGCATGTTGGAGGTACCTTTAACTGGCAGCTGGAGTCTCTGATCCCTTCAAAATGCTTGGCATGAAAGGTGAGTGGAAGATTACAGAAGAGGTCTGCAGCAGTGTTGGGAACTAAACTCAGATTCACTGAGTTTTGAATTGGTGTAGTGGGCACAAATTAAACTATTTTGCTAATATCTGAAAATATTACAGTATTTACTGTGGCAGCTGTATTAGTAAAGTCATCCATAGGCCTGAGGGGGCCACAGACAATTCCAAAAACCATATATGTAGGCAGTTATCTTTACACATACCGCAAAGCAGAGCTACTTGGACTGAATTTGATTCCTAGTCCTTAGCATCCTGTGCATTGCTCAGGGTGTCATGTGATAAGTATTGGTATCGACTGTATCCTCTTTTCTCATCATATAAAATTACATGCAAAATCAGCATTGCACTATTTCAACACTGCTGGGGCTGCAAGAAGCATGGCATGGTAAAGGAAGGAAAGCAGTGGCCAGGCTGGACTGGAGGTCGTGGGAATGTCTCCACTGTGTTTCCATCGTTCTGCCCTTCCCAGTGCTCTCAAGGTGAAGGTAGCTTCTGTAAGAAAAAGAGAAGAAACCTCCAGAGTCAGAACTACAGCATATTGGATTTATGCCCAGAACTGCCCTATTATGCTGCTTTCAAAAGATAAGTCTATAGCAGTTGACGTTTTATAATTGAGATCGCCCCTGAAGCACACCTGCTTCTCCTGCAGCCTTGTAAAGGAATGGACATTATTCGAGTAAGCACAGGATCTGAGCAATGCCTTTCTTTGTGGGAGATACCCACTGAGTGCAGTGTTTTCCCTGCCTTTTGCAGAGGCTCTAGCCCTTTCAAGGGGAAAGCTGTGACCTATGCTAGTGATGCATGAACATGATCTGTGATAGGGACTTTGAAAGGTGCTAGCCCTCTATCGCAGGAGCTTTCATTTCCCCTTCTGCACTCCAGTCTATTAAAATTACCAGAGAACATATTCTTCTACAGCTGAGTTTCAAAACTACTAAAAATGGTTTGTAGTCTGTTAAAAATCCAGGGATTTTTCTCTACTACCTTTGGTAACTGTGCAGGCTGCGTGAAGTATTTTCGAACTTGTTTGGTCTGCTTCAGTTCTGACATAGCTCGGGTGATGTAGTGAAAAACAATTGCTGCACTTAGTCATTAATGAATGGAGGGCTGTATATCTCACTCATTCTGTTAATATGCTGCCAGCATAGATAGGTATTTTCAGTATGTTGTGTTGTTACTTGGGGCGTTATGCAAGCACTCCAGTTTGATAAGGACTGCACCCAGTGCTGCCTTAATTCAAACAGCATGCTGAAAGCCTCAGATGGAGTGGAACTAAGGACCTCGTGCAGTGTCAGTGGTTTGTTCACATTGTTCTCTGTGCCAACAGCTGTGAACATTTTGTATAGACAGAATTAGTGATGAAACTTCTGATGCTTGAGTTCTCTCTGATGGCCAGAAGATCAGAGAAGTGGCGTTTGTCCACATTGCTTCATAGTAACAGAGAAAAGAAGCCTGCGAGTATATTTGTTTGCTTAAGGGTTTTTCTTTCCTGGTGTGATTATGCATTTTTTTTTTCTGGGCTTTTGCAATACCAATGTCAAGTCCTCTCGTATTTCTCACTGTTGATGGAATACTTGGAAGGTACCTAAGTGGAGACAAATGTACATATGTCAAATGTATATATCTCTGAACTCTGAATATAATTGCCAGTTACCAGCCATGAATAATTCCCAGATTTCTCTTCCTATGCTCTCCCTATAGACAACTCTAGGATGTACAGACCTTTGATATGAGCTCCCAAGCCAGTAGCACCACCTGCTACTGCCTCACCTGCTGCTCTTTGTCTCTTGGCATGAAATGCCTGGCTAAGGTTGCTGGCTCCAAGAACCTAACAGCTGCTGAACTGGATTATTATTTGCAAGAAAAGGAGCTAGGGAAATAGAGAGACTAGTCACTTACTTGGTAGCTTGGGTGTTTTTTTTTTTCCTTTAAATAGGGAAAAGTCATGAGGGTAAAAGGAAAGAAAAGAAGCTTTGTTTGAATTGCTGGTTTTGTGTCCCATTCCTTCATCCCTTTAGAGTAATCAATCCATACAGCTTCTGCCAGCTGAAAGCTTGCTCTTAGCACCTGATCAAAAAGTTTTTCTTCTATGCCAACAGAGAATACAGCTGACTACAGTTAGTCAACATTCTTCATAAAAACAGAAGACACCATAGCATTTTATTATGGACCTTGGCAGTGCTGTATGTAGAAGATAAAATCACATCAATCCCCACTCTTCCCCTGTTAATGCACCCCAAAGTTGTACTAGCTGTTTTTGCTAAGACTTTTGGAAGGCTCTCTGTGTTTGTATTCAGCTTTTATGTTATCACATTTACCATATCCCTGTCCAAGACACATCCTGTGCCTTTCTCTACTTCAAACCTCCTGTCAGCTTAGAACAAAACTTTTTATTTCATGGTGTTGGTCCTTCCACACAGTTGTATTAGAAAGCATTTTGATGAAGTGGGCTTATGGCTAAGTAATCCTTATCCTGTCATGCCGGAGTGGTGGCAGATACTCCCCTGCATTCTGTAAGACATTTTGCAGGACCTCACCTGGGAGTATGGCACTGCTCCTGGGCACAGCTGTTGAACGTAGAACATGATTATTATTTGCATCCCTTTTTTCCCTCCCTGTCATTTTTTCTCTTCCTTAAAGCAGAATTAGTCTGAGTACCACAGTGTTCCTGTGAGACTCTCTGGAGCTGCTGTAAGAATAATTCTTATGGAACCATTCAACAGCTTCTGCTTAAACTCTTCTTTCCTCTCTCCTCCCCATACCTGAAGACTCTTACTTCTCTCTTTAGAGGTTTCCCTCTCACCTCCAGCAAATACCCTTTAAGCAAGCCAAGAGCACTGCTGAAGAGTGAACCTGTACAGAAGCGTTTCCACTCTTCTGATTTAGAACAGAGAGATTGCAAAAAGGGTCAGCCAAGAGCACCAGGCAGGAAGAACTGTTGGAGAGATCAGTGGTCTCCAAAGTATGGCGCGGATATCCCAGGAGGTGCACAAGATGATCCACTGGGGTGTGGGAAGAAAACATTAGAACATCAGGTGTACACGTATAGAATGTATAAACAGATAAATATATATGTTTGGGGGTGGAATGCATGCTCAATTTATTTTTTTTTCTAATGGAAGCATTCAATCAAAAAGTTTAGGCATGACATTACCACACTATATTACCACTACAGACCTCCCCTTCCAGGCTGGCAGGGGATTTGGGCTGGAATGGTAGAGCTAAAACCCTTCAGGCAAGGAGCCAATAGGACCAGCAATTTCAAGTCCAGTTTAAACCTGGATATAAACAGAGCACAGAGACAGGAGCGCCCCACATGAATAAAGAAATGACCATGGAAAGAGCTCTGATGGGCCGGTCTCTTCATGAATGCAAACTGCATTAGAGGGCTGGACAAGCAGAACAAGTAGGGTTGACATGATTCAGTGTTTGCCAAGCAGTTGTTGTTTTCTGTTTTGAAGGGAGGCTGTGATGTCCTCAGCACAGAGGCTGACAGATGGTGATTTCTGTTTTAGTGAACGTGTATTTAGGACTGTCTTCCAATATTAGAACATACATTTTACTATCATTTAGGAAGCGACACGTAGGCTGCATATAAAGAGCAACAGATATTTTGTTCCATTACTGCAGACACTTGCAAACTTTGTAGTGTGCTGTTGTGTTAGGCAGTGCTTTGGCATTCACTTTCAGCCTGTCATCTTAAAGAAAATAAAGCACTTGAAACAAAGAAGGGCAAATATTTGCCCGCTGATGATTTAGGGACACGGACATCTTATTTTTTTGAGACTCTTGTTTCCTGTTGTGTTTTTTTTTATTCTCCCTAGTGCTGTCTAGAGGTGTGATTTCAGGGGAGGAGAAGAACAGGACTCATTCCGGCAGGGCAGGAGGGCTGGAAGCCCCGCAAATTTGTCCAGCACCACCTTCGCTCCTTGACTCTCTACGCCCAGCGCCTCTTCCTGCCTCTGTGTTACGGTGTGTTTCTCTGTCTGCGTATTGCCATCTACCGGTGAGACTGCCAACAGGCCACCGGGTGTGACCAACCTCCTCCAGTTGATGGAGGCTCAGCCCTAGTGAACAGCCCTGTACGACGTAGGGGCACGTTCCCTACCGGCTGACGCTAGCAGGAGGGCCAGTGCCCCTCAGCTGTAGATGTGATGTGGCACATGCATGGTTTGAAAGTTGTTGTTCTGCTTCTGCGGCGGGGCTGAGTGTGGAAGAGAACATGGAAGAAAGCCTGAAGCAATCCGAGTGAGTGTTGGAACGTAGGGGACCCAGTTCAGCTCTGCCCCTCCTTTGGTTTTATTCTGCTGTCATCAATGTGGTGTGAGGGCCAGCTTCTATCAAAGATGCTAATTTTGGCTGACATGACTGCAGTAGGTTAATCAAGCAGAAAAAAAAAAAAAAAAAAAAAAGCAGTGAAGGGAAAAACTTTAACCCTTTTCTGTTTCCTCACAAGCTCTTGACAAGGGAGCTGGTCCCTGAGCCACCCTTGGATGTGTAAGTGCCCCTCCTCGTCTGCCTGCTTTCCAGCCAGTCCTGCTACCCAAGGGTGTTTGTGCAACCAGCTTCCACCATCCCACTCCTTCTTTGACTCTTTTAGCAGCCCTGGGATTCCCTGGATGAAGGCTGAGGAATCAACAGAGCTCTGGCAGGCCAGTGAGAAATGTCTGTTGGGGCACCTGGCATGGCCCCTATAATTGCTTCCTCCTGCTGCCCTTTCTCCCTGCCAGCCCCAGGGTAGTTTCCGAATCTCTCCCTGCCTGGGATTTATCCCCCACGTGGCAGGGGAAAATCCACAATCAGCTCCGTTAATGTTAAACAGATTACTTTCCCAAACAGTTGCCAGAAAGTATGTTACTGGTTAACCACCCTCTCTTGCACTGGCAGTATCTGATGTCAGCAGCAGGATAAAGGCACTGCACAACGCTGGTCCTTGTCTTCTGCTGGCACTGCACTGTCCCCCATCTAAAAAGAAGTAGGTGTTGGTGCTGCTGCTATGTCATTAGAGCAGCTACCCCATTCTTCCTCCACTGTTCAGACTGGGTGTGATTTGTTCGGGTTGCTTTATTTATTTGTTTTAAATAGCAACACAAAGAAATAAAAAAAAAACCAACAACTACTACAGACTGTAGGCTTGTTAATGCAGCCTTAGAGCTTGTCTGAATTCAGTCAAGAGGTTTGTTTTAAAATAACTTGATTATTTTTAGCACCACACAGCACACTGAGTTTTTTAGTACAAAAATGATAAAGCCTGGGGTGGAAAGACGGTGGTAAGAACGGTATCTTGTAAAAATGCCTCTAGACATGAGACTGGCAGCAGCACTGCCAGGCGTTGCTGGAATAATCTCTGTGTCTTTGAGTTACACAAGTAGCTACAGTGTCTTCATTCTGTGCCTCTCTAAGGCCAGAATGCTGGTGGTTCAATGGATGCCACTGTTAACACTGAAAACAATTCAAAATTCATCAGCAAATGAATTGTCTGCACACACTTAGACTGCAAAAAGCAAAACCTCTGCAGTACTATTTACAGAGCATTCAGTCAGCCCCAGCTTCAGCAGCACAAAATCCTCAGGTGCTCTTGGCACAGAATTAAGATCCTGTTCTGTGGTGTTGAGGAGGAGGTTCGAAGCAGGAAACACATTTTCACTGGAATACATTACACTCCAAATCAGGTGATGTGCAAAGCCCGCTATTTGATTGGAGAGGGAGCTCGATTCCTTCTCACGGTTCTCCTCTTCTAGCAGGACAAACCCACCTTTCAGCAAAAAGAATCTAGGCTTAAATTCCAGGTTATTACTTTTAAGCACTCTCTAATCCCTCCAAGTCAAAACTCCTCTCAAGAGGGCTGTAGGCAAGGATGGGATTTGGTGACTTCTCTCATTACTTTGTTTCTCTTTCTGGCTCGATTCTCCCTGTTCTCTCAGCAAGTACTTTTCTTATTTTCGGATATTTGCTTATATTGCTCTTCCAGACTTGGTTTTTGAAGGGATTGCCTCTTCTTCCCCAAAACACCCTTTGCATCATTTGGGCATTCCTTCAACAAAGTACATAGCTAGTGTATAGCATTCTGGCATGACTCAGAAGTCCTTATGGATGAGCTAAACACAGCAGAGCAGAAACCAGGTCAACAGCAGTTCTCATGAAAACTTAGCTATACTTCCATGAAGACACTTCTGTTCTGCTTCTCTCCCAAATGCTCTACTTCCATGTATGGCCACAGCAATCCCAGAAGGAAAGGTGTGCTTAAAATCCTAGCGTGGACAAAGCAGGTTGTATTGATTGATCATGTTTTGCTTTCCTTTATGGAGAATTCATCAGTTTACACATTGAAAACGTCCCTTCTCCATTTCCACTGCCATCAATAAAGGCAAAGCCTGTCTGCTTTGGGCTGGCATGCCACGGGTGAGCCATTCATTTGTAGTCAGCTAAGAGATTTCCAGGTTGTGGTAGCTGGGTAATGACATAGGACTATGGTTAAAAATTTCTGTCTTATGTCCAAAGGCTGTGCTGGAAAAACAAAACACCAGACACTGGGCCTCATTTTAAGTTGGTGGGTACCCCATTTCTGCTCTACCTCTTGCACAGTAGCTGACTATTTTGAGCCCAGGCTTCCTCCACCCTTAGCCCACATTTATCTCTGTCAAAGGCAATGGGCCTTGCAAGGAACTGCACAAGAAAGCAGTGCTAGTCAATGCAGAGAATGCTGGTCGGGTACTGGATGTTACAGCAAATTGTGTCACGTGTCAGGTTCAATACGTGTCTGATAATGCACTGCTGGAACTATCTTCCATGCTGCTTCTGAGCTGTGAGGAGTTAATGCAGGCTTTCACTTGTGCTTTAGGGATTGCCACGGCTTCAGAAAGGCAGCGCTGCTGGCGGAGCATGAGATCTATTTTTCATGATGAAGCTGCAGTAACATGATGCCAGTGGGACAACAGAGTTTGAACATAACTGGAGCATCCTGATGGATTGTGAGTAGTGTTATATCCATAGTTCAGTGAATGCACAGAGCCAATCATTTTTAGCTGTTTGTGCATATTTAATTCTTCATAATAGCTCAAAATGCAAACATTTGGATGCTCTGTCACTGTGACCAATTCCTTAATTAGGTTAACATTGCTACAAACATGGTACTACATGAGAATCTTGGCTTTAAAATAAGTTTATGAAGATTATTTTGAATTTTAATTATGGAATTTTAATTACAGAATTTGACTTCTAGATAACTGCTTGCAGTGGATGGAAACCCCTATGCTCAGATAGGAGGGGGTTAGCTCACTGAAATTGCAATTTGCTTATCTGCATTTCCACTTGTAGGGACGCTTGTCACATATTTTCACATTTCCCCGCAAACACCAAACCCATTTTGAAATGACAGTCAAGATTCTCATTCCTCTTGATTGAGGAAGCCAGAAGATTCTGAAAAGACCCAACTGCAAGAGCTGGTAAGACTCTCAGTTTGGTGGGACTGAAATCAGGGCAGTGCAAGATGCAAGACTAGAAAAGAACTCCAAACCATCAGTACGGGCTTTTTTTCCTCTCCTCACAATCTGATTTTCATTAGTCATTTACTCAGCCTAGCAGATGCCAACATGAAAACTATGCAAAGAGCAGATCTCTTCTTCCAAGCGTAAATATTTACAGATCATATTCAATGGTATTTAGGACTCTGCAAACATACTGTCAACAGTTCTAACCAGTCTTTTCCCTAATTGCTGCCTGAGAGTTGGCAGAGGCATGTCCTCTGTGCAAACATGGTTATGGGGAAAAAATAAGAAATGATAGCAGGCTAAATAAGTTTCTGGATAATTTGACTGGAGTTACACCAGAAGGCAATGTGGCCCACAGCAGTTTAAACACTGCTACAAGAACCTAACAAGAACTTACATAACACACAGAGTGTGTGGTGGTCCTCGTGCCCCTAAGGGACAGCTCTCCTCCTGCAGACCACAGGTCTGCCTTGGCATTGTGCTAAAAGGACCACAGTGTAGAGCAGGCAGGTTTAGCCTTCCACATGTTTGAGGGGGTGTAATTCCACCTCTTCTTAGATGTAATAAGAAATGCATGACTATTTTTTGCATTGCCTCACCTGAAGTTTATATTTGAGTAATACAGAAAAGCAAATATTCCTGATCCCAATCACCATCTGTTCTGAAAGAAAGAAAAAAAAAAAATTAAACACAGAATTTCTCTTTGTTCTCTCTCTGTCAGTGCAAAACCCTGAATGGGTTAATGTCTGGGACATTACTTGACGATATTGGAGCCATGTCTTTTTAAACTATGATCCTGAAGCCTTCCTTCCTGCACCTCTACCCTAATCCCCTCTGAGAGCATTTCATTGCATCCCATAATTCTGCTCTCCTGACAATCTATAATAAATACTAACCAACAGAAAAATCAGGAGTGGCTTAGCCCTCATTTATATGCTGTGAAAACTTGCTATTGCCAGCATGTCTCAGCACCCCAGCCTTTCACAGGGGGCACATAAAGTTGCAAAGATCTTTAAACACCTTTCAAAAACGATGTCCTCCGTGATACTCAAAAGAAACAGCCCGAGCAGCAGCAGACATGCCCTGTGCATCGCAGGGAGAGAGGTGAGCAGGGCACGCTCATGACACAACGTTCTATTTGTTTGCACGATCACAGCTTTTCTTTAGTACCTGTATTTTCCTATTCCACTTCTGGTCTTCTCCATATGCTTTTTTAATTTTCCTGAGGCTGTTTCTATGAGAAATGCTCTTGTTCCCCAGTACACCAGCCCTAGAGGCTACGTGCTGCCCTGCTTTTGCTCCATCGCTGTGTTTGGTCCTGGCAGATAATCTGTTCTACAGCACACAGTCCTTCCCCCCAGTTTCAGCTGTCTCTTCTAATTCTCCTGAATAACTGAGCTTCTTCCTTCCTTCCTCCTTCCCTGGAAAGGAGGGGAAGGAATATTTCAGTATATGTCACCATCTTACACGGAAGATGGAACGATGTGTCTATACAATAGATGCAGGCAGACATGCTTGGAGTCCTAAATGTGGAGCTCTGCATTTTGTCTGTTTTTAATTATCTGATGGATCACGATATCAACTCCTCCTCCTCACTGCTCACTTATAAAAGAAAATTTGTGTTGTAAAATTACATCAGAATGCATGAATGATTTCAGCATCACTGCCATTTATGGCAATAGCAGCTGAAATCCTCATGTGATTTGAGGCACCGGGGACTCCTTCACCCGATCAACGGCACAACTACACTGCAACAAAAGCACAAAGCACACTGCAATACCGACTGTGGCTCCGTACACGTAGCTGACCCCTGCACCGCTTTCTGAAGACGGCGCAATCTGCACACAAGCCGGAGGCGCTGAACGCGGGAGGGAGACAGCTCTAAATCGAGCGCCTATAGCTTAGAGGAAGCTGTGCTCGTGCCGGCCGCTCACACAACGCCGCCTATACAGAGCCCAGCACACAGCCCGGCCGCAGGCAGCCCTGCTGACGTCACTTCCGCAGACGCGTGGCTCGCTCCGCTCGTTGTTTCCGGCGTGAGCCGCCCCGCCTGCGCATCGGAGGCTCCTCCCCCCCGCTGCCGGAGGGGGCGCGGCCAGAGGAAGGGGGCGTGGTCAACGCGAAAGGGGGCGGAGCTGAATGCCGGCGGGCCAATGGGAAGATGAGAGGGGCGGGGGCAGATGCGGTAGCGGGGCGGGGAGCGGCCGAGGCATGTGGCGGGGCGCAGCGGCGCGGGGCCGCGGTCCTTCCCCCGGGGGCATCGCTGGCGTCGGCTATGCGGCCGCCTCCGCCGGGGTGAGTGTCTCTTCCGATCCGGTGCCGGGTTTTGGGCCTGACGTAGCGAACCGCGGTCGGCGGCGGGACCGCTGGGGAGGGCCGGTGTTGGGTACTCGTCCTGCGGGGCTGGAGGTGACGCGACGTGCGTGGGGAGCGGGGAGCTGCTGAGGTGGTCGGGGGAGGTGCGGCCCTGCGTGCGTGGAGGGCTGGGAGCGACCAACACCGGCCTCAGTGCTCGGCTAGAGGGCAGCTGCCGCGGGTCGGTGCGCCGGGACCTCGCGCACAACCTGACCGTGTTCTGGGGGAGCGGCGGTGCTTTCTTGGTGACCTCTCTTCGTCCCGTGTGACTCCTAAGCTCTACCCAGCGGTTCCTCTGGTTGCCCGGTGAACCATCCCCGATTTGAGGTGGCAGTGATGCTTGCAAGAGGTTGGAGAGATGTGCCCAGGCACCTCTTGTCTGAATAAACAACGCAGGCTGCGTGGAACTGAGATCACCTTTGTAAGTGGTGTTCCACTTTGGCGCTGTAATGGAACCTCTGATCTCTTCATACCTTAGAGGAAGGTTCTCAGCAGGCTTAGCTTTCCCTGGGCATTGTCGTGGTGCAGGCAGGAGGCTCTGAGCTCCCAGTGCAGGATCCTGGGGGCTGGGGTTGGAGCATCCCCCTGCGCCTCTCTGCAGTCTCCCAGACTTTATCTTGTAGGATTGGTCAAGACAAATCCTGTCTCAGTGTCCTTTTGCACAGGGTGAGTAGATGCCTGTGCTGACTCAACCCCCAGGTCATGCAGCAGCACTCTTTCCCAGCTAGCTGACTTACCTGGCTGCTTATCGAAGGCACACCATGGAAGCATCGACCCTCCCTGCCTGAGCTAACCTGCAGCCTTGCTGAGCTGGGTGAACTCCCTGATAGTGAGCACCCCGCGCCCTTTAGACCTCAGAGGCTTGTGGCTGGTTGACAGTGAGTCTAGAAGGTCTGTGTTGATGTGGTTTCTCTCTCAAGAGAGTGTATACTTCCCTATTAATCCCATTCATTCACCATAATCATCGGCTATAGGTATGTTAGTGCAGTCCATTACATAGTAATGGGTGGTTTACAAGGGATCTTTCCATTTTTACTAGCTTTCATGTCTTAAGTAGATCAATGCACTTGCTATGTGGATCTCCTGCTTGGTTATTGTTGAAATACATCGTATACATTTATAGGTGCGGATCCTTTTTGTGTTTTCCTGGGGAAAAAGTTTGGACTACACGTCCCTTAACTTGTAGGTGCAGGCATCTTTGTTTTTTTGTTCTAGTTGTCAATTCCCTGCTGGATTTGTGAAACCATCTGCCAGAAAGCAGACTTTGCATCTGGTTATCTGCTAATGAAATTCTAATTGGAACCTCTGTGCAACCCGCAGCCTCAGCCTTCCAAATGAAGTCTCCTGGCGCAGACTTTTCAAAGGCGATAAAAGTAAATTTGTGAGTGAAATTTCAAGCTTCAGTGATGAAAACTGCCCATGCTGAAGGCCTGGTAATGTATTTTAAAATCTCTTGCTGCATAGCCTGGATTATAGGGCAAGTGCCCTTTTAAATGTAATAGCTATCTTCTAGAGCAGTGGGTGACAAAGTTTTTAAGGGAAAATGTTGCAGCGATGTTAGAGAATGGAGGTGTTTGGTTTAGGTGCTGTATGCAGGGAATGTACAAAACTTTGCCTGATGAAACTGTGAAGAATGGATTGGTTTGGGGATAGGCTTTTTCCTCCTTTGGTCCCTGGAAGGCCTGTAGGAAACTTTTTTTTAGTGCACAGTCCTGCTGACATCTCGTGTGCTCTGGTGTGTAGCATTAAGCAAACACATGTTCTGTGTACTGTCATTCACACTTGAACCAGTTTCATAAATGGAAAGCACTATAAAGCAAGCCCAACAAGAGTTCATGACAGTGTGTTTAAAGTAAGAAATGAGTGTAGAAGTAGGAGGTAGAAGCTGTGTGCTCATACACCAGAGAAGCAGATGTGTGGCAGAGGCTGCTTCATCCTGGTTGATGTGCATGCTGTGAGCTTGGAGCAGTGCTGTGGTTGTTGTTAAAGTTATTTGGTGTTCCCTTTACAGGTGTGCTGCAGCTCTTCTGCTCTGACCTGTTATTGGGTTGAAAATCTGCTGGCATGGCCATGTTCAGCCAATGCGCTGTTTTAGTTTATCCTTCCCCTTGAGCTGTTACTTGAGGTTTGGTACAAACTCGTAACATTAAGAGCGATTATGCAATGGGAAAGCTGAAGAACCCACTGCTTCCTCCTTCAGCACTTCTGTGCAGATCCTCAGCTGCAGCAAGTTGCTACAACTGCTGTGCAGAACCGTGGCAGCCCATGCCAGCTGACTGCCTGCCCTTTGAAAGGCTTCCATCAAGGCCAGGTGACCTTTTGAAGGAGATGTTCATCCCATTAACATATACCTGGCACAAAGTTTATTTCTGTGGCAGGTGAGAGAACCCCTGCTCTGCACAGTGATAGCTGATGAAATTTTATGGCTTGTTCTGTGCTAGAAGCCAAACTTTGTGTTCTTAGCTTGGAGAAGTCTCAGCTCATTCTGATTCATGATAGCCACCCTGCTACTGATACCCTGCATGTTCAGGATGTTGAGGATGGCTCCCAAAGGGCTGTTGGGTCTGTTGGCTGGAAAGCCAAGAAGTCTTCCAAGGTTAACTATGTGATATTCCTTGAGTCTATTCTGAACTGCACAGAATTAACAAGCACTTCATGCTTTTTTTTTTCCCTCCAATCTGTCATGTTACTTTGGACTCAATTTGCCATTCTCATTCTGTGAATGAGATTTGGAGGAATTAGTGAAGCTTGTGAGTTTGACAGCTGTGGTGTAAGAATGCTGCTGGCACTACAGGCATGACAGCAATGCTGGAAATGAAACTGGCAGAAGCTAGCTGTGTGCTGTGCAAATGTCACTCACAGCTCCTTCAGCTCTTGGCTGCTGGTGCTCCAAGAAGGCTGCCTCGCAGGTGGCGTACTGTAGTGCCTGCAGCAGAGTGTCCTGGGCCAAGTGCTGGCTCCTTCCAGTGGAGCCCGTGCTGTAGGGTTGTGTGCCTTGGGGTGATTGTGGAAGCAGACTGTTTGGCATTACCTTGGGTAGCCCTGCAATGAGGCCTCCTCGGGTCCATTTTGAATTCAGGCAGTGTAGATGCCAGAAGGCCTGGCAGCCTTTTTCTACCTTTGATGGCTTTGTTTTTCTCTGCTGTGGGCTGTTGCGGGCTTTGCCCCTGTGACCTGACTTTGACTTTTGGTGCTGAAAAGTGGAGGTGTTGTTGCACTGACACAGCTGCTGCTGAGTGTCACCAGGTGGGACTGTTGGGTCACCTTGACAGGGAGGTTTTCTGTGTACAAATGCCATATTTCTTCTTCTCTGAACCCTCTTCGTAACCATCACTGCTTCTTCTAAGGACAACCCTCTTCCTAGGCCTGTTAGGTGGATGTACTTTGGAGTGACTCATCAGCGTGACAGGGCTTGCTGAGTCCTTCAGATAGATTGTGTGATACAAAGCATGACAGGGAACATTTGCCTGGCTTGGTATGTGGGAGATGCATCCTTGTACCAGTGGAGAGGATGAACTGCAGAAGGAAGGCATTGGGATTGCCTTCCTGAAGTGCCAGGGAGATGATGCTCAGAACAGAGAACTGCTTGGGCAGAAGATCTTCAGCGTACACTTCAGACAGAGAAGATGCAAGGGTTTAAAATTTGCTTGAAATAATAAAAGTTAGAGAAGAAAATTTGGTGAAACAGATGAATGTTCTCACTGAATTCTGTGTGTATATTTGTGTTAGATTTATATTTCTTGGATATGGGGAGGATTTGCACTGCTTTAAATAAATCTGGCTTTAAATCCACTTACTAAAACTCTGAATACAACTTGTATGTGAAGACCAGGCTGAAATCTCATTAAATTTAATAGGATTAAGCATGTTCTTTAGCGCAGTCGTCTTCTCTATCTTTCTTTGTTTGGCTTCTCTGTATTAAATAGCAGGATAAACCTCTGTGCTCTACCATCTCTTTGGGAAAATGCTTTGACAGTCTCAAGGGAGTGGTTGCATACGATCATATTTTACACTTTTTTTTTTTCCCATGCTTTCAGCTGTAGTCATTCTGTATGCTGGCTTTTACTGGCTTTTGCTTCTTCTAAAGGCCTGAGAACTCTTGACACAAGTTACGGTTACAAGTGTCTGTGTGGTTTCTACCCTCAGTATGGTTTCTGCAGTGAAACAAGTCCCTTAGGTGGGGGAACTCTGGCCAGTTCCTCTTACAGCTGTAGGCAGGCTGTTCAGTCTTCCTGTGCCTCCTGCTCCACCCCAAGATAAGGGATGACCAATTCATCCTGGCTCTGCTGTGCTCTTCTGAACTGATGCTGTGTTGGCTGTGGGCTGACCTATGTTACAAAGATGACCAAAGATGACACAGCAAAGCTGTGTGTGGAAACCATTTACATTATCTGCTTCTCTTTTTGCTGGCTTAGTTACGCACCTCCCCTCTCTGACAGGGGGTTATCTGGACTTAGGTTCCTATGTCTACTCAAAATGGAGAGCCTGTTGGAAAATGCCATGGAAGAACTCTCTAATTTCTCTCCCAGTGACAAACAGGAGGTGGGCTTATTTAACAAGTGGAGAATGAGGCTTTCTGATGGTTGAGAAATGTCCAGTGATAAGTTAAAATTCCCTACATTGGAGCAAAGAACATCCCTTTTTTTTCCCTAGATATCTACTGACTGTCTTCTGATTTTTGGCCTAATTGCTAACTTAATAAACAGAAAGTGTTGTTGTAAACATTTTTTATGCTTTTCTCAATGTTGCTGATCCAGGACTTATCTTTCCTCACTTTTCTCTTAGGTTATCATGTCCTTTTGTTACTGAACAGCATCTCAGCTGATCTGGAAAAATGATGTTGTCTCTAGGATTGTTCAGTAACTTCTCTCAATCTTTGTCTGGGTTTCTGTCACTCTTTGACCTGAAGAAACTTAGTAATGGAGCAGTGTGCCTTCCTGTCCTTTCTCCTTTGGAACATCTTAAATTTTTTTAGTTCGCATGTAATGAATAGCTTCGGAGATTTCTCAGATGTGAAAGACAATT
Source organism: Perdix hodgsoniae (assembly GCA_035772895.1). Classification (NCBI taxonomy): domain Eukaryota; kingdom Metazoa; phylum Chordata; class Aves; order Galliformes; family Phasianidae; genus Perdix; species Perdix hodgsoniae. Next base: position 27,101,237 of record JAPSGF010000001.1, on the reverse strand, counting down.
TCCTGTTACAAAAGCTGTGCTAACTCTTCCTGAAGCCTTGAAGCCAGATGTAATTATTTTTGGTGTTGATTTTTATCTCTGTAGTGAGAGGCCTACAGTTTGTATTTGCCACATAGATATGGCAAGACCTCCATATTCTGGCTGTGGTGACCGTCTCTGAGATGCCAGACTGTTGGAGTAGGCATGTGCTGTGGTTGAAATCAAACTTCTGCCAATGTCTGGGGTATATGTCTGTCAGGTGAGCTTATTTTGGGCAGTGAACCCAGTAAGAGAACTTGTCTAGAATGGTTTATGCTGAGTTGTTAGGATGGTGCCATGTTGATCCATACCCTCGGGTAGCTTTGTAGGCCAGCAAGGATCCATGTGGACTGGTGGTGCCCACTGTGCTGAAGTGCAAGCAGCTTCATCCCTGATGAAGGAGAAAGTGTTGACTTGAGATTTGTTTAAAGGAATATTGATATGGAAGTGCAATATCACCAGCCTCCAGCAGTTGTGTGACTTCATTTTATGTAGGTCACAAGTTCCATTGGTTCTGCTAGACTTACTCTCATGCATGAAGTTATTTGTTTAACTTTGAATGTTTGAAGAACTGATGCTGAAGGCAGGTAACTGGCATGAAAACAGCTCATAACTTTCTTTAGGGTCACTTGCTGCTTGAATTTTAAAGAAGCACATTGCCTGCATGGATCTGTAACACAGATGGCTTTGCTGCCAGATGGAAGTAGGTTTGCATGGTACTGAGTTAATTTCTATTTTAGAGAGCAGCTTTTGACTGGATTGGGTGTATTTGTAGATTCCCACTTGTTCTTCTGTCTGTTGTGAAGGGAATTTATTGAACTCAGAAATCTCATTATATCCGGAAGTTGGATTTGTGTTTCTGTGGCTGCTGCTTTGAAAAATTGCCCTTAAAAATGGTAAGTACTGTCAGTGGTGGTAGAAGACCCTTGTGTACAATACTTATTGAATATATACCACGTTGCACCCAAAGCATGCGTGTTTACAGCTGCTCCTGAGCAGGATGCAATGGAGTCTATTCAATGAACATTCAGCTGTGACAGAAGTGTATTTCCTGTATTGATGACCCATCTTCATAAGGGATATCTGAATGAGTGTTTTGGAATAAAATGGAAATAGAAAGTGCTGATGGGAGGGAGGCTTCCTCTGCCTTGATGTTGTGGGTCTTGGTGCTATTAGCACATTGTTCCTTCTGGTTTGTATGTTCTACACTTGGTCTTTGACCCCTCTGAAACTGGAAGCAGATGTAATGCAAAGCAGAGTGGGCAAATGGTCCCCTGGGGGTTGACTGGGAACAGCAAACCATTCTGTTAAATGAGCTTTTAGTTTATCACATGTCTTGGAGTAAATCCATTGATTTGCAGAAATGTAATGTTATCAGAGGTTTCTTCCAGCCTTAAAGTACCTGCTCCACAGTTGTGATCCATTAGGTATATCCCACAGTACGCTCAAGCATTCACATTTACAGTTGCTACCACTGAACATATCCAGTGAACATAGGCTGTAACACTGAATTTCCTATAGCAGAGATTTATCTTCGTAAAGGGTGACTGGATGTAGAAGAGAATTTGTAAATGCAATTACTGACAAAGTTGTTTTAGTATTTTATTATATGACATGGACAGCACAGAGCCCACGGGCAGATTTACTGTGTTTATGTATTTCCTTACCTATATTGCCACCCTGATAACAAAGCTAAGGTGCTGAATGAGCAGAGATGTTAGAACTGAGCGTAAATGGTAAAGTGAAGTGTGTCCTGTCTATTCTACATTGAAATAAGATGCACCTTCTTCTGGTACCATGAGAAGTTTGGTAGGACTTCATCTTTGGTAGATTGGGATTTGTTCTGTTGGCTCCTGCTGTGTAAATCTAAAGGCAGATTTCTGTGAAAGGCCAAAGTGCATCTTTTGAAGAAGTGCTTCAGCCTACCTGTCTGTGGTGAGTAGTTTGACCTGGGTCTACATGCTGGCCTCAGTGCTGGCTCTTGTTTGTAAAAATATAAACTTTGGAATTACAGAAGTTTTACCACTAGTTGCATTTTACTGAATCAAAGAAACATGAATTGATGCCAGTTCACCTTGTGTATCTGACCCTCAGCTGGTGCAGGTCCCTGATGCAACTCACTGCTGTGTTGTGCATGGCTGAACAATCTGTAATGGGAACAAGAGCTGCCAAGAGGGCAGGGGTGGATTTGTGAGTGGAGGTCATGAGAACCAGCTGGTGAGACTTCCCAGCCCACGAGTCGAATTTGTTTGTCTGATGTGTAGTTCTGAGGCTCTTACACTTGCTTTGAGAAGGAGAAGCATTGTTCCTCGATGTTGACTGCCTATGTCCTCCCTCATCGGTATTTATAGCCCATTTTCATTCCAGGTTTGCAGATACTCCAATAGCAAACTGGATTTGGAGCAAAGGTGGCGTTTAGAAGGCAGGAGGTACATGTTAATTCAAGTGCAAATTATTTAATTCTTGGCATGCCACTTGCTATATGTTTGATTTCATTCAGTCGCAGCCTGTTCCACTTGTTGATTCTTGACTTATAATGGACTTGGGCCATTACAGATGGAATTAGACAGGTTCATATTTGATTAGGCTGAAGCTGAATTCTTCGGAACACCATTCAGCATATTGACGAGCGTTAAAAGAGTTCCTACTTGATCTAGCAGTAGGTGTCTCTGTTTACTGGAGGGGAGACTGGCTAGATGACCTTTAAAGGTCCCTTCCAACTCCGATGACTCTAAGATTCTACTTGTAGTGTGACTTTCACAGGTTTGTCCTTATTTCTGTTTTTGTTGTCCATGCTTGGGTAGCCCATGTCTGACAGTCTCTTGGCTCAGATAATTAGTGTATGCTAACCTGAGTCAGGGCTCTTTTTGTTATTCTTTTGGTATTTCTAGTCCAGTGTTCCCCTTGCTACAGAATACCTTTGGCATAAAATCAGTGGCCAAGATTTTTTAAGGGATTCAGTCTGTCAGCTGCTTTTCACAGTTCACAAAATCTGGAGGAGTGGGACTAAGCTCCTACTGTAGTTTTCAGACCAGGTGTTATAAGTTGAGAGAGGACTTACAACTCAGAGATTTCAGTTTTGGGAAAACAAACACATGAAAGGAGGAGTACCCCTGAAAGGGATGTTGGCAAAACTTGGAAGTGAAGGTGGTGTCTTATTTGATCAAATAATATAGATGGGCAGATAAAGCTTCAGAAATGAAACCTTTATTTTTTGTTGCTGTACTGCTGGGTAAAAATTGAGACTGAAGTAAGCGTGGAGGTATCTGAGGGTGCTGCAAAAAAAATCTGTATTTGAACCCTATGTGGAACATGAAAGACAAGTTATAGGAATAACGTAACTTTTCACCTCTGTGCCTTTGGTACAAAGTCAAAGTGATGTTTGCACTAGTTGTTGACCTCTACTGGTTAGCTGTGCTGCCTTGGCAGCTGCAGAAATCAGTGAGAGTAAGGAGAGGGAAGGATGTTTTCTTGTATGTTCTAATGGTTTAAGTTTAGCTTGGTATATGGCTTACAGAAATCTTATTGTCTATGAGAGACCTACCACAGAAAGGCCAGCAAGGACTGGGAGAGCTGCTATTGCGTTTGAGTCTCCTTTTGTTTAGAAGAATAGACTTTGCTAATCTTCCCCACTCATCGCGCCTGCGATTTCCACGTCCTTCAAGTTATCAAAATCACAAAGCAGGGAGGTGTGTGGCCAGCAGCTTTCATTTGTTATTGCAGTAAACGTCTCCCTGGCTTGGAGATTTTGGAAATAATCTTTTGATTTGTGCAAATGTACATATGGTGAAAATATCTTGGGAGTTTATTGTCATGTGATAAGCTGGAATGTCTTCTTGCTGCATCTCACCTGGCAGCTCTTCTCTATAAAGCAACCTTTGTTTTTTAACAGGAGTTTTATAGCTTAAAAAGGGAAGAATAAAAAAGAGACCTAGATTACAGAAGGTTTTTTGGTTGATTTGCTTTTGATGGTGACCTACAGTGGAGGCAGATCGCTTTTGATTTAATTTCCTGTATTTCGGGGATTTGCACAAAGATCCTACATCCTTGGAGAAAAGAGAGATCCGGCAATGCTCTCCTTAGTCCCACCTAGGACTGAGCAAAAGATTCTAACACAATGGCTGCATGGGAAAGGAGAACTTTCTTCTCTGTTCCTGAGCTCTCCATGGTGTTGCCTTATGCTTTTGTAGTGTAGGATACTGTCATGTCTTTGCATAGCCCTGGCTCAAAGTCATGCACAGGCTTAACCTGCAGAACCTTGTTTTTGGACAAAGCTTTTCTGTTTAAGTGGGAGCCTACTGGGGTGGTTTCTCTGGGGGTAACTGCTGAAAGCTGTTTAATTAGAAGCACGTGGTGTCAAATGCCCTGTGTATGATCTCCTGTTCCTGTGAGACAACAGTGAACCTGAACATTTGGTATCTTCTTTGGGAGTGGGTCAGAACAGGCAAGGTTGCAGTTCTGCTGTACTGCACATTTTCGTTGCTTGGAAGAATTTGTGTTGACAGATTTATTGTCTGTTCCCAGCTTTATACAGTTACCCTTTGGCAGTTCATTTCTCTTCATATGAAAATGGGATTGTTTCACATATTCTGAAACAAGCTGCATTTTCACAAATGAAACAGCTGTCCAGTCATTTTTCACAGGAGAAGCCCTGTTGAGTAGTAGTTCTCACCACGTGAAGTACAGAACATGGGGGTGAACATGGGTGAGGAAGGGCAGTGGGTGGTGGTGGGAGGGCTTCTTGTGTTTTAGACTCTGACATTTCTTTTTGTTGGAGGCAAGGCTTGATGTGTGATGGGCATGAAGCCTCAGCAGTGACAGCATGCGCTGCCTCATTAGTTAAGTAAGAACTGCGCAAACTGCCTTATGCTCAGTGATGGAAGTGGGAAGGGCAGGTGGGAGCCAGGGTGCCCTGTGACATAGGAGATAGGTAAAGCTGATAAACATTCAAAACAAAACCAACTGAAACAAAGCCAACCGCAAAAACCACTGCTGCTCTATCTGCCACAGATTGAGTCAGTAGCACTGCATCACTCTCACAGGAAGGTGGAGGTGGAGAAACAACCTGAGCTCTGGTTTTGTTTGCTGCCAGACATGGGCTCTAACCGCTAAAACCTCTTTCCTCTCTGGGTTCTCTGTAGGGAAAGGAAGATTGAGTGAGTTGCTGATAATCTGGAGCCTAAAGGGTATAGCATGTCATCTGTGGGAATGAAGCCTGCCATTCAGATCCTGCAATTAGTCCATCTGTTGCATGGAAATAGATTCCCATTCCTTTTGCTGGACTACAGGCAGCTGGAGGGGACTTCTGGGCATCATCTAGTCCAACCTCCTGCTTCTGTTCCCTCTTGCTGTTACCAGAGAGCTTTGCAGAGTGTAGCCTTGGCCTTGTTTCATGTGTCATACATTGGTCGGCATGGAGCCTGTAGTGCTTTTTACATGGGGAATGTGTGTGTCAGCCAAGTCTCCGTGTGATCACAGAGCTTCTCTGCCAAACTTGGAGCTCCCACCAGCCTTTGAAGGGCCTCTGAAGTGTTTGTTCCAGTTACGCCAGAGTATTTTGTAAGGTCTGGTTGCATTAACTGTTTGGCCATTTACAAGCAGCAGAATGGATTTTCTTGCAGGTAGTCATAGGGGGCAGCTGGACACATGCTTGCTGCAGCAACTGCAAATTTCTTTTGAAGGTCACCATTTCCACAGCAGGCTTCAGAGCTTGTAGCAGCTCAAGCAGCCTCACCGGAGGCTGTCCTTAAGAATCAAGTGTGGTAGAGTCTTTGTGGACTCTGGCTTTGTAGGATTGGTTTTGCCTTCCTTGTGGACATAGGTAGGGAGAAACCTCAGCAGAAGCAGCAGCAGACCACGCTGGTGTCCATCTAACGCTGTGTTCAGTTCTGCCTGCTGCAGTGAGGAGTGCCTGCTGATGCAGAAGAGTGCCAGCTCCTCTGTAATACATGGCCAGCTGTGTGCTGCTACACTCTGAAGGAGCTGTGTGATAGGAGAAGGAATATAAATGACATTCTTCCTAACTTGCATCAGCATCTTATTTCAGAGCACATGCAGCTTGTGTCCTGGTGTAGCAGCAGATGGTGTTTCTCTTTGTGGAAAGGTCTGACTCCCAGCAAGGAACAGGGAGATGTTCACCCGAGAACATTTTTGTTGAAGTTACTTCTGTGCATGTAACGATTCGGTGCTGCTTAACATTCTAGGCAATTCCTATAGAAAATGAGTGGGTTTTATACATCTCTGTCTTTATGGGGAGCTACTAGAAAGAGTGCCGCTCTGGGTCACGTCATCTCCCAGTGATTATCAGATACACTTGTCAGGCAGCAGCCTAGCCTGGCTGGCATATCCATGGCTGACAAGGTGTGCCTTTCTTAAAGATTCTCTTGGAGAGTACAAGAGCTCTGCTCATCTCATTTTAGTCATCCTCCCAGTGGAGCATTCTGTTAGTACTGGAGGTGGTGGGGAGAGTTTTCATTAGAACAGCAAATGAACATTTGACTGCAATAGCCTGGCTTTGTTAAGGAAGTAGGCTGCTTCACACAGTGTAAATGTCTTGGAAATGAAGGAATTGAGCTCAAACCTGGGACCTGGTTGCCCAGAGAGGTTGTAGGTGCTCATCTCTGGCGGCATTCAAGGCTGGGCCGGATGGGGCCCTTGGCAGCCTGATCTGGTGGGGGGCAGCCCTACCCACAGCAGGGGATTGGAACTGGCTTTAAGGTCCCTTCCAACCCAAACTCTTCTATGATTTTGTGACCTCCTACCCAGTCATCAGCCATACATTCTCTGCCCTGTGATCCACAGCACTCCTGCTTCACGTCTGATCAGTTTGTCCTTTGTTCTTTATAGCAGGGGACATTTTGTAGAAACAGCTGTGTAATTTGTCATTAACCCTCCTAAGGAACCAAGGGCACTTAATGACTCCAAGGCTGCTGTTCAGAGAGTAATGCAAGTTGCTCTGGCTGTGCTCAGCTAGCCATGGGTAGTGCTCAGTGGGAGATGTTGGGGAGGACAAATTAATGGGGGTGTTGAACTTGCCTTTCAAGCTGTATTTACTTGCTCTGGGGCAAGTTCTTTACATAACGTAGTTAAAATTATTTGAAAACAATCTAAAGGGACAGCTGGTTTTTTTTGTTGTTATTTTTTCCCTCTGGCAAAGTAACAAAGTAGTGTTCTTGCACATCCTCAATGTGATATGTGGCAGACACTGTTGTAGATACAAATTATAACCAAAGTAGAGCTTTCTTGATGGGATTGGTAGTTCTCTGCCATTATCCTCACCTCTCCCTCTCACCCACTGATGCAACTGTGATTCAGAAATCTGCCTTGTTTATTTGGATGCTGCCCCTTCTGTTCCCAGACCCACCCGTGTGTGCCACTTCAGGGACAAGCTTGGAAAGCCAAATGCTTCTCAAGATTGCAGCACAGATTCTTTGGCTCCTGTGTTCTGGCCTTGATTTGCAGGACAATATGTGCATGTCTTTCCTTAGCAAAGCCTGGTTTAATTCTATTTTCTAAAAGGTGAAATATACACTTGTTCTGATAGCTGACATCACACACAGTGTTTAGCAACAATGGCAAGTTGAAGCCAGGCCTTCTGTCTTTTCAGCTTAATGCAAGAAATAGCCTCGTTGTTTATAGAGTGCATTCCACCCTTGTTTTCTCTGTGTTGTTGTTGTTCTGAGGACACCAGGATCCTGTAGCGTGTCCTCATGTTATTTCCCTGCAGCATGAGGAGCCTTGCTGAGTTCCATTCCGCTCTGGCCTGGCCTGTGGGAGCATGAACTGCATGGATGCCTTTCCTGCAGTGAAGAAAGAGACCACGGTCCCTATGGCCATGTGCCACATATATTCTTTTCTTTGGATTCCTTTGGAGCAGTTCTGTGCTATACACCACCTGCTACGCACCTTCCTACCTGAAACTGTGCTAAACCTCAAAGTTTCTTCGCACCTTCTGTTAGAAACAGGCAGAGGTACTCCAGGGGAACAGAAGATGATTTATTTGCAGCTCTGACCTTATTTCATGCCTAGTCCACGCACACGCACTTGTTAGTATGAGTTTGGGACCAGTATGTGCTGACTTTGCTCAAAACAGCACATACTGCCCTAAATGACTTGCTTTGTTTGCTCACTTTGCACTTGTGATCTCTAACAGACTCTTTCTCTCCTTCCACATATTGGTCTAATCGTACCTCACTCATTTTGCCATGCTGTGTTCAGGCAGTGCACGTACCTTGCAGCTGCTTAACCGAGAGCAAAAGGCTGACCAAGAGGGCATGGAGCCAAGGGTTCCTATTCCAGGGAATACTCTTGCAACATCACCCCATTCAAATGGATGTTGTTTGAAATAACACTTTGATTTTATTTATCCTCCCCCCCATCATAATTCCTTTGCTCGAGTTCAGGGAAATCAGCAAGAATGGAGGAACACTTCTGAAACCCAGCAGGCAGTGCCCTCTGGATGTCTGTGTACATTGCAAAGCCATCAGTCATTCAGTTGTTGACTCAAAGTTATTCTGGTTTTCCAGTGTGCTTGTTCCCTGTTGATTTGTAGCCACAGATGGTACAAGTAAATTTTACACTTCTCAGAGTGTAGTTTTTTTTTTTTCCCCAAGATTTTATTCCTTTGCTGTCTTTTGTGGTTTGTTTTGACTTTTAATTTCCTTGGGGGATGCTTTACATATGGAGAAGGTAGTGCTCAAAGAATGAATTGTGCCTGATTTCTCAAAATTGCTTCTGATTGTGCTAGTGTTGATTTTTGTTGTTGTTTCTGACTAAAGCAGAGGGTAGTTTCTTCTGAACAGAATCGGGAAGGGAAGCTTTAGCAAGTGCTCTTCTGGGACACAGTGGTGTGTTGTGAGTGCTCAGTGGAGTTTCTTGGAGTCAGAGTACAAATGGAACCATATGGGATGGGTTAGAAGCGTGAGGGGAATGAAGAAATAAAGCCTATTGCTTGTAATTGTAAAAGGCGGTGGTTAAGTTGGAAGAGTGATCTGTAAATAATTTTGACTCTTGCTATGGATGTATGGGATTGTGTGGAGGCTTCATTAATGTGTGTAGTCTTGCCATCACACCACCCATATTTACCACCTCCTGAGCACCTGCATTTGTGCCATGTAAGTATGTTCATACTATCTGTTCTTAATCCCCTATTAGTTCTGTGATCAGAGCTCTCCCAGAACTTTTTGGTCATCAGGTCCAATGACTGCTGGATGCCAGTCATGTTTAGAATCATAGAATCATTAAGGCTAGAAATGACCATAAAGATCACCAACTCTGACCACTAACCCATCCTCACTGTGTCATTTAGTACCACATCTAAAGGTTTCTTGGAAACCTCCAGGGATGGTGATTCCACCACCTCTCTGGGCAGTCTGTGCCACTGCATCACCACTCTTTCTGAGAAGAAAGGTTACCTGATATCCAACCTGAAACTCCTTGGTGCAACTTGAGGCCATTCCCTCTTGTCCTGTCGCTGTTGTCAGGGCGAAGATGCCGACCCCCACCTTTTTTTAGGTCATTGTAGAGTGCAATAAAGTCACCTCTGGGCCCCTCTTCTTCTCTGGTCTGGACAAAGGAGTAAATGCATATATTATTGCAGAACCTGCTCACTCCTGTTGACCCATTTTAGGCTATAAGATATGATTTTTTGTAAGCCTTCTTACGCCTTCTTACCTTGAGAGGGTAGTGCAAACATAAGCAGGGCTTTTTTTAAAATACAAAGCTTACTCTTTAAGATCTGTTTTTGTTTTTTCTGTGAACCAAGTACTGCTTGCTGAATTTCTGCTGGTGACCTGTGAAACAAACAAGCAAAAAAAAAAACAACACCAAAAAACAAAAAAACTGCAAAAACCCTGTAACTGTTTCTGTGTAAGGTGACAAGCTGATAAACAGTGAACACCTGATTGTTGCATGGGGCTGTGGTTGTGCAGTGCACAACTCTCCCCTCAGCAGAACTGGGCTGGCAGAGCTAGATGGGGCTGGTGAGCTGCTGTTCCCTGCCAGGGCTTGAAATGCTTCCAACTGCTAGGTGGGACGACCCAGGCATGAACTTCTGGCTGGAGTGAGAAACCTACTTGGAAAAAGCTCTTTATAACTAGGATAAATATGAGGTAAGCAGGAAGGGTGCACTGGGAAGCACGTGGCGCTTCCTCACAGAACTAATAGAGTGACTAGGGATGCTGAATTTGATGCACTGCAACTTACGGTCAGGATTTGTTCCTACCTTTGACTTATTGGCAGCCCAGCAGTCTGGAATAGCTGTTGATGTTTCACCCTTTTCCAGGGAGTTTTGAATTTAAACTTCTGATCAAGGCTTTGGAAACTGGAGTAAAAAGAAAACTCATGAAATTTCATTAAGACATCAAAATGTAACGATCTGGAATTAGTAATAAATATTATCATGGGCTTTCATGGTTGGAGGGTGGAGGGCTCTATTGCAAATTCTTAAATACCCAAATGTGGCTGGGACTGGAGTTCAGAGCTCAAGATAAACCTTGCATGTGTGATGGATTCAAGATTGTAGGCTTGTTAGATTGTTGGATGCTTTCTGCTGTGCTAATTTACACCATTCACACATGCGGCTCATCCTCTGTGCTATGATCTGTGTCTTCAAATGCACTGGTCATGTACACCTCTGAGACATTAGGCAAAGTTGCATTGTGACACTTCTTGAATAATATGACATGTCTTATCATAACTGTGGGATGAGGACTAAAGCTTGCATCAGGGGTGAGAAAGAGTCTTTAAAAGTCTTTAAAAGCTACTTAGGGAAGAAGTCAACATTTAGTCTGGTTCAGGCTGTTTGTATGAAACTTGGGGGGGACAAAAAAATGGAAACAACCAATGAGTCCAGGTAGAAGCTGATGATCTGCTCTGAAATCAATGGGAGCTGCTCTGGTGACTGTAAGGATGAGATCCCATCTGCTGGGACAGAATTCTCTTGTGTGCATTGGTAACAAAGAAGAGACGTTGCCTATTAGTTGCTTTGTGTGGGGTAGAGGAGCCTTGCAATTGGTGTGAATCTCCTTCAGCAATAGTTGATGTGTGTCACAGTATGAATTACTGGCTCTTGGTTGTTCTGAATTGACAGTTTTGCAGGAAAATCAAAGCAGGAACGAACCAGTCTTGATACTTGATTGTGATTGACTTGGCATTAAGGCAGGGCTGGATTCTGGGTATATGCAAGATCTGTAGATCCCTGTATTGCCAGTATGCTCAGGCTGGTGAAAGCATGTCTACTGAGTCTGGGGACAGATGGAGGATTCCAGACGGAGCCCAAAGTCACCTTATCTGTGCTGCTATGGGCGTTGAGTTTGGCTTGGCTTTGTACACTGAATATTTGGCGACGGCGATGTAAACTCTGTCAGCTGAAATCAGAGCACTAGGTAGCAAAGCTCTTCCTGCTCTTTGTGGAGATCTTGACTGTAGAAGATAAATTTCACATCTTTCAAACTTTTTCACCTTTGAATGTTAAGGAAAATAAAGGAATAAAGTATAACTTTAGTTATACTTTTAGCTTTTGAGTTGAGTTGTTCTCTGTTGGAGTCTGAGAAAGGGAGAGCAAAGTGCTGTTTCCAAAGAAAGACACTGAACTTGGGAATAAGCTTTTCTCTTCCTGCCTCTGGTTCATTGCTTGTGTGTTGTGCAATGATACCAACTTGCCTTTTGTGCTTTTTTTTTTTTTTTTTTCATTCCTGCTGTTAGGGTTGCATTTAGTAAAACAGTTCAAGTGCAACCTTTTCATATAAATCAGTTGTTTTCTTTTTCTTTTGTAGGGATACTGCAGCTGATCTGAAGGTGATATAAGAAAGCATTTTCCTGTACTGCAGGCTCCTGGAAAGAGAGCTGCCTGCAAGGCCCAACCCTGAAGATGTGGACTGCCATTGTATTCTTCCTACTGATCTCCTTCTGTATATGCGAAAACAGATTTTCTGTTCTGAAAGCCAGAGGAGTGCACGTAGTGCAAATAAACAGGCTGACAACTGAAAAGCAATGCAGGCAAGCTTGTAATGGCCCAGATGCTTCAGGTAAGGTTCTTGTCCTTGGGCAGGAATTCCAGCTAATTTTTCCCTTCCTCAAAGGTCTCTTCTGCTCCCCTGATAACAATATATTTTTTTTAATAGCTCCAGTTGTTTACAGGCATTTACAAGTACGGCTTCTTTGTGCAGTACTTCAGTTCTAAATAATTTCTGACAGCTTTGGTTAAATTGAATTCAGAACAGTCATTTCCTATGGCCTTTCTAGCTTTCGTAAGAAACAGCATTCATGTGCACTTAGGATGCGCTAGTAGCGTGCAAACGGTGTTAGGTCACTTGACTTGGAGGGTAATTCCATGCTGCCAGATGTGTGCAAGTGAACAGAGCTCTAGAGTAGACAGCTGCATTGGGATGAGTAGTCTTTGCTCACTGGTATTTGTGGTTTTTTGGTTGTTTTTTTTTCCCCCTTAGAAATGAGGTGTTGTTTGGATTAAACAAGACCAGAGAAGAACCTTGTGGTGTCTACCTCTGAGGTGTCTTTATCCTTCTAAAGAAGTCTTGAACTTCTGAACAAGTCCTTCAGAGGTGTCCTTGTTAAGGTCCCTAATTTATCTAGTCATATCTAGTGAAAGCTTGTAGCATCTACAAAGAGTCAGTGATGCTGTGGTAGAGATGAGATGGTAAATGAATGTCTGACAGCCAGGCTGATAGGAACATCATAAGGATGCTTTCTTTTAACACTTCATTTCTGAGCTCCTCTTGGCAAGGATCTGCCAGTTGGGGATTCCCAGACTTCTGATGAGCAAGGTGAACCTACATTGGGAAGGAAATAAGCTTCTGTTATTCCTTTTGCATCACAAGCCACACTCTAGGACTTTCCCAGGATGTTTCTGTGGTGGTTGGTCCAGGGCTGGAATCTCAGTGTCTGAGCAGCCAGCTCAGAGAGCAAGTACCACCTGGTCATCATTCTGGGTGGTCTTGCATGGGTCTAGGGAAGATAAAGGGAAAATACAATATGTCTGTGAGAACAAATATTCCCACTCCCTGCTTCCCCAGTACATTGTACATTTGGTTTCTGCTTGCTGTTGAGGATCTGGGATTTCTTTCCAGTGACAGCAGATTTAAAAATGAAATAAACCACTTTTGTATGGCAAGATCTTTATGTTTGTTGCCTATTTGCTTTCCTTTGAAAATGGCTCTGTACAGCTTTTGTTGTCCCTCCAGTTTCTACTTCTTTTTCTACCTGAGGTCTCCTAATTGGAAGTGAGCAAAGAGGAGAGAGTGGGGGGCAAGAGTCTTGCATTGGAAACATCAGCTGGAGCCTTGGTCTCCAGCTCCAGGTTCTCATTGAAGGAGCATCCATCAGTCCACTTCTGTAAGAGTACTTTGCTGTCCTGGGGGAGCTGGATGCATTTCTGATGGTAACAGAAATCAGAGTACTGTAACAGTGCTGGCCCCATCCATCCTTTTCTGAACTATTTTGAATTGATTTAAACTGACTTAGATACGTAGCTAATGCAAAGTATGGTGATGGCTTTTTGTTTACCCAAGAAGCAAGAAATGACACAACTTACAATAGTAGATGGTCTGTGATTCTCTTCTGGCATAGTTTATCAAGAGAGGAACAGAAGGTGAGATTAGGAAATGGCACATTCAGCTGTAGGTACAGGGATTTCTTCAAGCTCATAATTATTCTACAAAGTCTTCTGGTAACAGTTGCAGTGTAAATGTTTTGTTATGAAAAGTCCAAGCCTCAGGTATCCTTAATATTCTCAGTGAAGGTAACTCTCTGGTAGGTAAGAATTTTAAATTCTGTATGTACCACATGTGCCTGTTCTTTGCCCTTTCTTACGCTTCTAATAGAACACAGAAATGAACTGCTGTACATCTAAGTTCTCTTTAATCTGCTGATAGGTGGTCAGTTGGGCTCATACATGATTCATCACAAACTGAGCGTTCCATTATCTTTTCCTGTGGCTGCTTATTACAACACACGATATTTCCCAGTCCCTGAAATGAACTGCATGGTGTGGTGATATTAACGTAGAGTTGCAGCATAACTAAGTCACCAAAGGACCTGTTGAAGATATCTGTGGTCCAAACCCGTGTCAAAGCAGAATCAACATAGATCAGGCTGTTCAAGGCCTAATGGAGGATATATAAGCTCTCAGGCTTCAAGAAGAATTCGGCTCATGAGTGGCATTCCCTTCCAGTAGGTAGGTGAGGACAGCAGTGAGAATTTCCTCTTTGCCTTCTCTTCTTCAGAATGAACAAACCCAGTCCTCTCAGGCCCCGCTCTCCAGCTTCCCTACTATCTAGTAGCCTCCATGAACTCACTCCAGTATGTTGATGCTGCTTTTATATATTGAGGAGCCCCAAGCAGAGCACAGTGTTTGAGATTGCTGGTTGGAGGATGCTCATTACTTCCTCAAAGCTTGGTTGTGTTTACAAAGATGAGGATAGAAACAAGTTAATGAGTTAGAAAGGATGCCAGGAGGAGAAGTTCCTTCTGCGATGACTTAAGTGAGCTTATTTAACTTGTTGACATTTGACTGACTGACATGCAATTTCTGTGATGCCTCCCCTGGCCAGTGGTGTCGTGGTTCAGCAGCTAAGGAACACATTTCTTTGTAACTTCAAGCACTGAGATGAGAGCCATCTCCTGTGGGTGACAGATGTCATCTCAGCTGTAACTCACCTTTTTTTTTTATCATTTATTCATTAAGACAGCTAGTTGAATGCCAGCATCTAAATGAGATCTAGGCAAGCTTTTGAAGAATCTGACTTAAGGTGAAGTCTGTTCTGGCCTGAAGGATTTTGAGGGTTGTGTGTGTGTTTTACCAGGACTGTTAACCAATTATCTGTCTCCTGCTGTTTTCAGGTAACCATCGGTGCAACTGGTCTGTGTCCTACCAGAGTCACTGCGTCCTCTTGCAGTGTGACCAGCTAAGCGTGTGCCAGAATGCTGGAGAGCAAGACATCAGAGATCTGCTGGGAGGTAATGCCATGCTTCAGACTCTTGCTAAATCCAAGATCTGATCCTTTCGCCTTAAATTTAGACCATCACTGGCAAGGGAGATGGGTTCTGAAATACCTGCATAATGATTCTGTAAACTGGAAGAATTGTTATACTAGTCTGGTAACAGCTCTGGCACTTATGTGTGCATGATGGGTAACTTTTATTGGCCTCTCTATTTTAAAGGCATGATTCATTCAGACCATTTGCATTCCACACTCTGTCCTTTGAAAAATAAAGGCATAACAGATGTACTTGTATTTTTTTCTTTTAAGAAAAAGGGAAAATATTTTGGCTTTTTTTTTTCTTTTTTCTGGAATTGCCAGGATTTTTGTGCCAGAGGCAACAGGGTGCTTGTATAATCTGGGCAGTTATAGTAACATTGCAGTTTGAAGGCAGAACACTCAGGTCACCTCAAGCATGTGTGAATGAGGTCAGATTTGGGCTTCAGAGTTTTATTTTTAGGGAACTCATTGTTTCTTTCTCTTTAAAGAAGTTGTCTTCGGGGAAACTCTCCTGTTTCACCACCAAAGCTATCAACAGGAAAAAAAGAGGTCAGTAAATGCACAGGTTGAACAGCGCAACAGAGAAAACCTGTTTTTTTCAACCACTCAGGCTTACAGGATACGCTTGAGGCATTTGCTTGCTGCTGACTCAACAAATGCAGGAGCAACAACTGCAAGCAACAGTACCACCACTGCAGTGACTGCCAGCACTACCACAGTGGTGTCAACTAGCACAAGTATGACTGTCCTCACCGCAACTTCTGAAACAACTACCAAAGCTTCCAATGCCTCTGGAAGTCTCCAGACTACAGCCATGCCATCCGCTGTCTTTTCTCCCACTCCTGCTAATGTCACTGCTTCCACTTCCAGCAACTTCACCAAGCTTCCGATCACCACTGAAAACTTAGGGAATAGTAGCTTTGGTTCAGTACTGCCTCCTTCTTCCACTTCTACTTCTCCCCTTGCTGCCACTTCTGAAGCAGGTACTCAAATGAGTGAAACACAGCAGTTTAACCTAGAGAGCACTTCCCGCTCCAGTAACCTCACTTCTGTTGGAGTTGGGCTGAAGATATCAAACCCACCATTAAACACCTCCACCCAGCAGGATGCCCAGACCTCTGCTGCTGCACTCACCCCCTCTGTGAGTCTACATTCTGTGAAGCCAGCAGCTGTAATGTTGCCAAAAACAAGTAAAGCCCCAACATCCTTGAGTGAATCATCTTCTTTTCAGGGTTCTACCAGAGGTGCCACGGTTTTAACTATTGTCCCTACATCAGAAGCTATGACTGAGCATGGAATAAGGTCAACATCTCACATTCCTTCTACTAAGCATACAACCACAGCTCCAACAAACACACCTGGTACAACAGCATTGAGCACTGCAGAAACTCAGGGCACAAACAGTGAATATCTTCTCATTGCTGCTGAGCCTCTGACTCAGTACTTAGTGGATAAGAGTTTGCTTCTTGCAGTGCTTTTATTTGGTATGTTTTTTTTAATAACTGTTATAGTTCTTTTTCTCATGCAGGCTTATGAAAGTTACAAAAAGAAAGATTATACGCAAGTGGATTATCTGATCAATGGAATGTATGTGGACTCAGAGATGTGAAAAAGTGGGGATAAAGTAATGGGTAAGACAGATGGAAAGGAGACTGAAAACCTACCCAACTTTGTCTTTCCCATTCGCCTATAACACAAATTGAAAGTGCTTCCAAAGTTACTTCTGGTGCAATTTAGGAAAAATGCCATGTACTGTAGTAAGAAAAAATATATATATTTTTATTCAACTGCAAGAGATTGCTTTAAAAAGTCATTCTTAAACTTTTCCATAATGCACAATAGTTCTGTCCATTATTTTTCATTGCAAAGCTAACCTATCAAGAGGTAAGACAACGTCCTCTGAAAATGATGTGGTGCTTTTTACGCTGTTAGAGCGCAAGTTCATCATGTTTCATTGGCTTCATGTGCCAAGTGAAGTGAAGGGAAGGATGCTCCCAGCTCTTACAGAATGTTCTGACATCACTGGATGAGAAGTGTGGAGTATTGCTGCAACAAGGAACTTCTAATCCAATGTCATGTTTCGGTACGCTTCTTGCTTGTTAAGAGGTCTGTTTACAAGGTGTTGTAAACACTGTTCACTGCTAACCCAAGATATGTTTTCACCATGGAGCAGATTACTGTGCCTCTACATTTACATGATCTTATTTTTGTATTCATTCAATAAATGGGGCCCTGGAAGGGCATATCTTGTTGCATTTCTGTTTTCATTCCTGTCCTTGCCAGCTTAGCAGCAGACAAGTGGCCTTTTGGGGCTTATGCAGATGAGCTCTGCTTGAATGTTCCAACTACAGGGTCTTAGAAGGCTGCACTGGAGATGTGACCGTGTCGTGGAAAATGCTGATCATCTTTCTGAGTATGGCTTCTGTTCTTTCAGAGTGCTGTGCTGCTGTTCTCCCAGGTATGCAGACACACTTAGTGTGCTTATTAATTGCTGTGAAAGGAGCATCAACCTCTTTTCTTGCATTCTGGACCAGCTTAGAGTCACCGATCATCTGGAACTCTTACTGCACATATACACACAGCTGACCTCAGACCTCCAGTTGAGAGAGAGTAGAAAGCACTTGATTTTTCAGCAAACATTCTTCAGTGTTTAATTTCACTCTTATTTGAGTGAGGTATGTATTCTGCTAGCAAAACACCAGATCAGTGTGCATTGTATTTCTTTTAACTAGACTGATGAATCTGATGCAGTGTTGGGAATGTCCCTCGGTATAGCTTGGGAATTGCAGCCAGTTAAGATGGCTGGGAGTCAGCATGACTATTCTGAGCTATTAGCAGATGTCAGGCAGATGCTCCACAACTGTGAAGTCCAGAGACTTATCTTTACATAGAGATCTCAGGTTTCACCTTAATTGCATGACTTAAGCAGGTGAGTCACTAACCACAGACCTAAGCATGTGGTCTTTGCACTGTATTCAAGATTCTGAGATAACAGCTGTCTCAGCTCCCTGCTGTCTCCTGAGTGAGGACCTGGGTGTTACCTTGGATTCAGTTCTCTACTTTTTTTCCTCATTTAGACATCTCAAATAGATGCTTGCATTTAGGTAGGTTGAGTCTAGGCAATGATGCTCTCTGTTTTAATCTCCTGCTGTGTGAGTGAATTCTTCTTTTCAGGAAGTGCCTTCTTGCATAAAGAGTTGGTGTTGCAGCTGTTCTGTAGTAATTTTTTTTTTTCAAGTTACCTGAGCCATTACGCAAGGGCAAACATTGTAATCACTGGAATTGAAATTGCTTATCATGGAAAAAAGAATTTTTTGGAGGAGCTTCACACCAACTATAGCCTTATTTCTGTTGGTCTCTGTGGATCTCCTCATTGAAGAACAGAAGTCAGACACCAGATTCCGTGGAGCGGAGCAGAAGCTTGTAAAGTTGCATTAATTATTTGTTCTCCTTTTTAAAGTGATGTTAGAGCCCTGTACTGATTTCTCAGAGCAGGAAGGGGCCCGCTTAAGACTGTTTTCTTTTCTAAAAACAGACACTTTTTAGGGTTTGTTTATTAAAACACAAACAAAGCCCTGCAGGGATAATTTAAGTATGTATGATATAATTACAAGAGTTGGAGTTGGGTTACAACTGTATTTACAAATCAGAAGAAGTTTCTCATGGACGGAATGAGGGTGTTACAACTGCATCGCAGCTGAAAGAAACCACTATCATAAGAATCCTTGTGGCTTCTTGACAGGTTCTTACAGGAAGGTGACTCCTCATCAGAAGCTGTTTGCAGTTCCCACAGCCCCATGTATGTTTACATCTTGCTGTCCTCCTCGCATCCTGGCACAGTTTGTCATGTTTTGTTCTTACTGAAGTTATGGCACTTCCAGCTGTGGATTACTGTCTCAGCAGAAACTGAAGTTTTTAGTTCAAGTCAGAGCACTAGAGCATGTCCTGCCTGATGCAGTATTACATACAAGACAGAGATCATCATGCGAGCTGTAATGATCTCAAAGCATAGTGCCAGCCGGTGGTGACACAACAAGTAAGTTCTTTACATCCCAGTGCTTTTGTGAGATAAGATCAGTTAATGCATTAAAAATAATTGTCTGGAGCATAGCCTCTAAAACTCAAAGTGTATTTTGGGGCTTGTACATTGAAACCAATTGTAAAGATATGGCAGCTTTGCTGCTTTTATAATACTTTCGCATCCTGCTACTCAATGGATATGGGAGAGGGTGGGCAGTGGGCCTGTAGGAGCTGGGTTACAAGTGGGATCCTCTGAAGGGCTCTGCTTTAGCAGTGGCTTGATATGCAAGTCAGAAGGTATGAGAGCTTCCTCCCTGCTGGCTCTTCATGTATTGGAGGCCACCAACAGCAAACACTTAGTCATTTCTACCTCAAACCCATTTATTCTGTTGGGGTGTCAGCCTGCCTCCCAGAACGTATTCCTTTTTCTTGGTAGAGTGCCGCAGTAGTTAACAGTAAGTATGTTAAACAAGGAAATGCAACACCTTTTGAATGTTTGCTTGCTGAATTCCTAGTGTAACAATAGTTGGGGTCCTACCATGCTATCTGCCAAAAACAACACTCTGCTGCTGTGAAGCACAGCATATCTGATGCACACTGGGTTTCAACCTGCTGCATGGCCTCTTTCTTGATAAAACAGGAACATCCTGGAATTAAATTTAGATTTCATTACTTCTAGTTCCCTCTCCCTAGTATTTACTTGCCTGTAGAAGTATGCTGTTGTAGATACCAGAGAAGAAAGGAATAAGTTAATACTAAACTGTTTAAAGGAAAAATCATAACGAACAACTTATAGACTGAACATGTGGGTTTATGGTATGCCATGTGGTGTCCAGAGTAAGGGAGTGTAAGCTGGACTCGAGTGTTATCTTTTAAAGCAGCTGATGGAGATAATAAAAAAACACATGGGAAGCTTTGGAAGTGGGTATGTGTGGAATTGGTTTCTCTGAATTTGTCTCATGGTTGCTCATTTCTGGCATTAAAGGAAGAAACCTGAGCCCTGCCCTACTGAAGCATTTCTAAGGATTTCTTCCTTTGTGGGTTTTCTGGTATGTAGTGAATACAAGTCCATGATAACAGCATCTCCCCTGGCCAAGGCAGCTCTAGTTGTTTCTTCTCTATGGCCTCAAAGCCTCATGAAACTTCATTACTTTTGTTGTGCTTGGCTGAAATTGGTCCATGTATTCAAAAGGAAATACTCTCATCCTTCACAAAATATGGGCCTGTAAGGCTGTGCTTTTCTAGAAAAAAAGCAGGCTTAACAGCAGGAATACCCAGAGCTAGAATGAATCCTATCTGCTCAAATGTCTAGGTAGCTCAAGGGCTCTGCTCTGATATGTGGGTTTTACTGAACGGCTACTTCTCATGGGCAAAGCTGGTCTTTGCTCTACAGCATTTTGGGCTGACATCTTTGTACTCTCATATCCTTGGACCAGCTAAACTTGATCTCCTGTGAACACGCTTATACTGTTCAGCATAATTGTCCAGGCTGTGTCCAAACAACCCAGCTGTGGATCAGGAGGGTGTAGCAGCACATTATCCTGTGCTCTGTGTTTTCTATAGTCTTGTCTTTCTGTGCTGTTCCTGGGCTTGATTGAGTGCTGAAAGCACTGCTGCTTTGACTGAGCTGTGCCAGCAGGCTGTGCTGCGGGGCAGCTCTTCTGCAGCCTGCCTGTTCAGCATGCCTCTGGCAGGGAAACCCCAAAGGGTCTGGGAAAAGAGGCTCTGCCTAATCTTGGGCTTCCTGCTTAGCCTTGGGTGATACTTCGCTTGTGCCTTGGCTGGAATTCTGTTTGGATTACCAACTAGGTTTGAAGGAGAGCTGGTGCACAGAACTTGCCCCACATCCTGCTGCTCCCAATAAATGGGCTAAAACTATTTGAACAAGAATGTGCAGCCTGTTTGTAAAAGCAAACAACTTATCTTTATGAAAAGCAACACATGTTTTAACCCCTTCAAGCTGGGGCAAGTGAAAGCAATTATGTTGGTTTGAGGGTCGTGAACCTGGGCAAGTGGTTCCCGTTCTTTAGTGGAAGCAGATGAAATTTCCAAAGCTTGTAAATGTAAACACTGTTAAATCCTCCAGCATAACTCCTGTGAAACTAAGGGATGTAGAAGAAAGGATGAGAGGTTCAGTCAGCCTGAAAATGCTCACATTTAGAGGTGACCATTCACAGCTAGATGGGGAAGAAAACGGGTCAGGAGATAACCAAATATTAAAATAAAATTCATTGGAGATCTCAGATTCGGATTAGAATAACAGAATGTCCTCAGTGGGAAGGGACCCTTAAAGGCTGTCTAGTCCAACTCCCCTGCTATGAATAAGGACATACAGTTCTATGGTGAGAGTTTTCAAAGGTACCTAGAAAGGGACATTAAAACCACAAAGTTCTGCTGTGATTTCTCACATTTGCCTCCCCTTGCTGTAGGTGCACTTTTGGGGAAATCTGGCTCACCTTTGGTCAGTGCAGCTAAGCTGTGTTCAAGTACCACGCAGACAGGGCCTTAAAAATTTTTCTTACTGAGCATTACCACCTTTTGATTTTGAGGAAAAGTACGTGTACTTGTGTGTGATTTTTCCCCATTGAAAGAAAACACAAATCTTGTATTGATTCTTTTTTCCTAAGGCTCATCTTGCCATTTTAATTTCTTTGTTTGCCTTTTTCCAACTTCAGAAGCAGTAAAGATTTAAGTACTCGTGATTCCGATGCTCAAGTACCTCTTGTGCAATACTACTGCAGCGGTGGAATGCTTCACTCAGAAAAGCAGATAAGATGAAATGAGAAAATCCTGGGACAGAGTGCCATTATCGTGTTCCTGGTAGAAGGTGGCTTTGAACTGTTCTCTCCAAGTGCATCTCAGTGAATATTCCCAACAGAGAGTTGCTGTGAGAGACAGCAGTACTGCTGTGCGTCGCAGGCCAATGTCTGGAGATTCCAGAGAGGAAAGCTATTCAATCTGAAGGATAAAAGTCAGTTCTTCTATCCCACTATTCTAGTTGTTGGGTCAAAGTGTATTGCAAGGATGTTGTAAGGGTTGAAGGCAGTTATATTGCTGATGTCTTGTTGATATGACATATTTCTAAATGCGGGTCTCTTCTGTAAGAGAGGAGTCTGGTCCCTGAGCACTTTGCGACATGCAGTGAGCATCCCGTTTTGGAGGAAATGGTAAACCTCATTAACACAGCCTCTGCGCCTCTCCTAGATCACACGCAGCCCTGGGGTTTGTTTGTAGCCAAGCAGAAAGCTTTTTCAAAAGATGATCTCATTGCTTTAAAACCACACGCATGTGAACCAAAGTGGGAAGAAGAGCAGTGGCTAGAAGGGATGGAGAGCTCCACATGGACAGCACATGTATGTGGCTTGCATGGGGACAACTTGTGTGTTTCACCGGCCATAAGCCTCAGTTCTGCCATCAGCATGCGTGGGGCTGAGGAGAGTGTCCTCTTTGGGTGTTTGCAGTTTTGTTAATCAGCAGGGAGTTCTGGAAAATGTTAGTGAGAGCTGTCAGACTGTAATGAGCTCCCAAGGGAATGAGCAGCAGCCCTTGAGAGTTCAAAGCCTTGAAGGGCTGTTGTAGCACAGGACAAATCCTAAGGATGAATTGGAGTTCATGAATTGGACTCCACTATGTGGAGTACTGTGAGTTGGAATAGACCCTTAAAGGCCATCTGGTCCAACTTCCTTGCAACAAACAGGAACACCTACACATGGTGTAGGTCCAGCCTGTCCAGCCTCACCTTCAGTATCTCCAAGATGAGGCACCTACTGCCTCCATGGGTAACTTGTCTCAGTTCCCACCCTTATTGTAAAAACTTTTTTTCTTATATCCAATCAAAATCTTCCCTCTTTTAGTTTGAAACCATTTCCCCTTGTCCTGTCACAGCAGCCCCTGCTAAAGAGCCTGTCCCCTTCCTTCTTACAGCCCCTCTTTGGGTACTGAAAGGCTGCTGGAAAGATGACCTGAGAACTCTTGTAAAGAAGTAATGAATGATGGGAGAGATCAGATCAGCTGAAGACAACTGTGGGCATGGTAAAGGACAAGAAAGACCAGGTGTTTCCTTGAAGAACAGTATTTTCTTAACTGTTCAGGGCTGTTAGTCTTCATGCTTCAGGGTGTACAAGATTTGTGTCCAGATGAAAGAGGACACACCTCTGCAGGCATTTGTGCACAGCTGTCAGCAGAGGGGATTAACAACCAGAAGAAAAGCATTTGAGGTACCCGATGTTGGTGCTGGCTGACTTAAGCTGCTAGCTGGAGATACTGGGGTTTTCTGATTGTTCCTGTAGCAGTGTCACAGAGCCAGTTTCTAGTCACAGGGCTGTGTAAAGGATCGCTTCATCAAGTTGTCCTTCTCCTAGCTCCCCTTAAGGCTTTTTCTGATTTATTCTCATTCTGGTCCCACTGTGGCTGCAAGTGGGACAGCCTCTTCTTACTAGGGTGCTACAGGAGGGCTACTCCTTATTCTGAATTGTTATTGCACTCCCAAACCCCTTTAGCACCGCTAATTAAAACTAAACACTGCTTATCAAATGGCCATTTACCTTTCCCAGGGCTGCCATGTGCTGTTTGTTTTCTCATTGGGTTTTCTGGTCATTCCAGTGAGTTGAGGAGGTTGTAATGTAGATGCAGACTAATAATAAACCTACATTAGAGACAGCTGTATTGTAAAAGAACTTTAAACCTGAAGGAAAAGCAGGCAGGGACAGTTTTAACCACAAAGTACTCTTTAATTGAAACCTAGGCTGGAACTGACCTGCCTGCCTTGAGATACTGTGTGGGTTGGGTGGAGATTGAGTCTGCACTGTTAACCTACCCCTGAAATATTTACATAGACAATTTTAGCCTCTGACAACACGAAAACTATTTCTGAGCAGCCTTTGGCTTGGGCCACCCACAACCCACGGGAGATAGGAGGTCACAGGGACACGCTTGTAAGACCATCACTGTGCAGGACTACTTCTAGGGCAGGTGGTTTTCAAGCTATCTCCCATTTTGTTTGCTCTTCCTAGTGATGCGGTAGCCCTGCTGAAGGCTTTTTTTTTTTTTTCTTTCCCACTGCAGATTTTTTTTTTTTTTTTCTTTTCCTTGTGTTTATATAAGCTACACTAGAGACCCTTACCTTCATGTGATACCAGCCAGGAATGGTGATGGTAGAGCTGGGGACAGGCTTGGGACACGTGGAGCAGCCCATGTGACAAGCAGGGGTTGAAGTGTCTTGGTTGTAGTCCACTGCTATGAAACCATGTGTTTTGCAAGGTTTCCAAAGTGCCTGACTATAGCAGAAATGCAGGTCATGGCCTGAAGCAGTGCCTGAGCACCTGGTGGGAAGGCAGGGCCAATCCAGGGGAGCTCAGATCTATACAGTGCACCTGAATGACCAGAAGGGGTGGAGCCAGGATCCACCCCTTCTCAGATCTCATTTATGTGTTGGCGGTGGAGGTAAGGGTATCTTACTGGAGATCCTTGAGGCCCTCCACAGATAGCAGATTTTTTTCTTTTGTCTCTGTGCTCATGGCTGCTCCATTTAAGCATATCCTTACTTGCTGCAGCCTGGGACTTTGCTACTCTGCTATTATTGCTGCATTTTCCATCACATTACACTGACCAACGTGCTTTAGCTGCCATTATGTTGGGGATGCGCTACAGATTGCCTGTTCCTGAGCCAGCAGAGCCTAGAGAGATATGGGTGTGCTGAGGAGAAGTCAAGGCTGGTTAGGGTCTGGCTTGACTTACTGAAACAGTTTAGGAAAAGGATGGTTTTGAGTGCTGTTTGTACTGAACCTCCTCTGAAATGCCTCCTCATTCTCTGGAGGTCTGAGCTAAAGATTTTGTGACCACGGTTGCTGCTCTGCTTCCAGCAGGGCTGAACAGTGCTGCCTCAGCCCTGCACCAGATGTTTTGTGTTACTGGGGCCTGATAACAGCTTCTTCTTCCCTATGTGCACCAGTGGCTGGATGCTTGCAGAGCCTTCACTGCTGCCTGCCCTGGGGCTGTTCTGTGTGTGTGCAGGTGGCTGAAGGGAAAGTGAGTGGATGGTGTTGTAGTTCTGAGAGTACTGAGGGCATAAGCAGGGAATGTGGCGAGGGGGATGGTGAGCACCAGGTTCTCCTCCTTGCCTGTAAGACTGCTTGGAGGCAAGAGCCTAGGCAGCTGGCAGAGCAGAGCTGTGTAGGTTGGTGGGAGCAAGGCTGCATCTTATTCATCCCAGATGCAGTGCAGAGGGGTCAAATGCACCAGTGAAACTTGCTTCCTGATGAAGCACTGGCCACCAGCATTTTCCTGCAGTGCAGGTGCCTGGAAATGTGTGACAAGCACCAGCCATACTGCCCAAGCTCTGGAACACCTTAACAGTGGGGGTTCCATTTTCATCCTTCTGTGTCTGTCACTGACAGACCGTGCATGCTTTTGAGGTCTTGGGACAGAAGAACAAGAGGTACTTCCTTGTTATTGCTGACACTGAATGTGCTAGGAAGCATTTAATCTTCAAATAGGTAAGAAGACAAGCTGGCCAAGCCCCTTCTGCATAGTGTGGCTTTCACTAGCTGATCTTCAGTTATATTTAGATATTTTAGCTGTGCTTCTCATTGCACCAGGCTGGAGGCTGACATACATTGGGAAGATACACGTTGCTTGAAGAGCTTGTGACCAGTACAGAGTAGGTGAATTGGGGCTAGAAAAGAAAGATGGTGCACGGAATGAAGTGGCAATTGACTTAGGAGGAGGACAAGAGTGGGGAAGTCCAGAGAAGTGGCTGGGCCTCTGGTTTCCAGACTATTGCTCTCCCTGTCTTCCCCTAACAATGTGGTTTCTTTTAATTTTGTAGAAGAGCGATCTATGGTGGGGAGGAGGGAGAACAGAAGCTGCTGTGCTCTGGAGGCAGCATTAGTTTTGCTTCAGAGCTTTCCACAATGCATCAGCTCACCATTGGAGATGTCAGCTCCAAATAAAACCGTTCCAGGACACTTCCTCAGTTTGCTGCTCCGCAGCAGACTGCGTTGGCTGTGACACTGAACAGACCCCGCAGAGCGGTTTGGAAGAACAACAAACCCACTGCCAGGAAACACGCCTTCGTTTTGTGGCAGGCCAGGAGAAAATGTGTACAAGGCTCCAATTGTTGTGTGTAAGAAATGCTGGACATCTTGAATCACAGGAGAGAGAACGTGATATGAGGCTCAGCATATCTTGAAGGGACAGTCAAGAGATGGTATTCTGACTAGAAGGTCTCAGAACACGTGGATTTCCATACAAAAAATTTTCTGGCTTTGTCTCTCCAGAGGTTACCGTGGCTTCACAGAATCAGAGGGGTTGGAAAGGACCTCTGTAGATCATCTTGTTAAACCATGCTGCTAAAGCAAGTTCCCTACAGTAAACTACACAAGAAGGTGTCCAGATAGGTTTTGAATATCTCCTTCCTGAAGTCGAGGTATACAACTGCTCTCCCCTCCTATACCAAGCAGGTCATGGCATTATAGAAGGCTACCAAACTGGTCAAGCATGATTTCTGCTTGGTGGATCTGTGTTGACTACTCCTGAGAACCTTCGTCTCTTACAAATGCTTGGAGATGACATCCAGAATGAGCTGTTCCATCACCTTCCTGGAGATGAGGTGAGGCTGACTGGCCTGTGGTTACCCAGCTCTTCCTCCTTACCCTTTTTAAAGACTGGAGAGACATTGGCTATCCTTCAGTCTTCAGGCACCTCTCCTGTTGTCTGTGACCTTTCAGAGATGACAGTGGGTTGTTGAGCAGTCATTTATGCCAGCTTCCTCAGCACTCATGGGTGCGTTCCATTGGGACCCATGGATTTATGTGTGGGCGGGTTTGCCCAGACACTCTCTGACCAGATCTTTCTCAATTAAGAAGCATTCCATTCCCCAGACTCTCCCTCATCTCCAGGCTCTGGGATTCCCAAGAGGTGGTCTTAGCAGTAAAGACTGAAGCAATGAAAGTGTTCAGCAATTCCACCTTCTTGCTGTCCTCCATTACAAGGGCACCCAGGCACCCACTTCATTCAGCTTTCTGTTGTGCTGATTCAGCTATTTCTGTTGCAGTGCTTTGTACTCAGTTGAGAGCACAACTTGTCTGGGGAGGGGTAATGTTTGCTTTTCAGTTTTTCAACTACAACAGAATATTTAAGTTGGAATTTGTTCATTTCATAGATAAGTGTTACAGCTGAGCTGACCCCAGTGGGATCATTAGCAGTAAGAGGAGAGTATGGGAAAGGAAATGTTTTTTTCCTTCATGCTGCAGCCATTGCTCAGAAGTGCTTTGGCCCTACCAGCTATCTGGATAGAAAGCTGAATATTGCTTTCTCCTAACATTGCTTTTTCTTATTCCTAGTTTGGGATGATCCAAGAACCACCTTAATAATTTCCCCACAGCAGTTTCCAGTAACCCACTCCTCCCTATTCCAGTTACTCTGTCCACGTGAAGCCCATCTGCTGCAGGCAGATCTCTTCCTGGGACCAAGGAAAGGAACTTTGCTGTGTTGCTTCCCCACACCCGTAGGTGAGCTCCTTATCCCAGTATCAGGCTGTTCTCTGACACCCTTGTTCTCTCTTCTGATGTTGGCTGCAACCTTTCCTTTAAAGTGCCTTCCTCTTTTCATAAGAGCAGGCTCTGCAAAGAGTCTTTCTTAGCATTGAAGGGGTCAGGACCTCTATCACCACTGCTGCTATTGAGTGGTTATTGCCTAAGAGACTCATCTCCAAATTTGCTCCTGGATTTTAAATAGTGGATTCTGGGTAGATTAGCTCAGTAGGCATTGATGTGATTCAGCTAATTTGAGATGTATTTTTGCTGGAAAATTAACAAGTGCTTGTCTGAGCCAACATGAGAAGTTCTCTCTATGAAGTGAAGCATTGCTCAAGATGAGGTGACAGAATATTTATTTTAACATTTAAACGATGGCAACAGTTGCATTTTTCCCTGCCTGCTTACTGCCTTAAACTGAAAAACAGTTGAACCAAATCTTCCAAAAATATGAGACAGCAACCCAAGGGCAGGATTCCAGCTGAAAAGGTTAAAGTCTAATGAAGCTCTCATGCCTGGAAAAAGCTGCTTGAGAACAGATGTGATTAGGTGACCTTAGAGAGAGTTGTCCATACATGTTTTTCTTCTAATTTATTCCAATGGCATAAAGGTGCTAGATGGCCAAGAAGCATTTTATAGGTACTTCGGGTATCTAGGAAGAGTGCAAGAGTCTCTCATGCAGACAGGTCTTAACAATATATGGCAGCACTACACAACAGCTCTTCAGAAGTGGAGAAAGATGGTTCTTGCTGAAAACTGAAGTTTCTAGTCTGCTGCAAGCTTTGTCAAAATTAGTTCTTCAGTTTGCACCTCTCACAGAAAAGAAGCTTCCTAGAGCAAAGCAGTGTTAGAAGATGCAGAGCTCAACCTGGGAAGGGAGTCATCTAAAAATGCAAATGCCAGCTCTGGCAGTGCAAGATATGTTATTGGCAGCTGCTTATTCAAATTTTGACTCAGCCTGGTTTTTTGGATCTGACAAGATCAAGAGCCCTGAAGGGTTATGGCTGTGAGCATTAATAAAGTAATCTTGTTAAGAGATAATTAAGTTACATTTATTAAATTCCTAATTAAGAAGCCAACTGTAAATGTGTTAGGTAAGGAATGCTCAGCTGGAATTATTCACTTTCCACACCCTTGCAAAAGATTAAAATGGGGAGAAAGAAAGGGGAAAAAAAAAAAGAAAAAAAAGAAATTCCCCACCTTCTGAAATAGAAATTATATTCTAGGTGTGGTGCCTGTGGAGGAAGCAAAGGCCAGAGCCTCTGCCCCACTGAGATGGGCTGATTAGCACAGGGTGGGGTGGGGGGCTCATTTCCAGAACCTTACCCTCATTATCTGGGGGAAAATTGCACCATGTGAACAGTTGGTAGTGCAGCAGTAGCTCTGCATAGGTGCCATTCTTTGGGAACAAGCAAAGTGCAAATCTGAACAAGTAGCAAGTAGACTCTTTTTGCATCTCTTGCTATCTTGGGTTAAACTCAGCTCTGCTATGAACCCAAAGCCTCCTCTAGTCTTAACTGAGGCCATTACTAGATCCAAACTGTGGAGTGTACAGCCTGGCCAGCAAAAGGGGTGTGGAGGAATGAGGTGTTTGAGTGGGGAAAAACAGGATCTAAGAGGAACTGGCAACAGTCCTAGGGAGGCCATAGTTGAAAACTTCAACTGAAGGCTTCAGAACAACCTTCCTTAAAGAATCCTCCTTCTGTCCTGTGATGACTTACTTGTCCTCTGTGTGGAGCTCCTCAGAGCAGTGTTCTGCTCTTGCCTTCTGTGAGCTTGAGTTCTTCTTTGCAGAATCCCATACAGATCAGTCTTTTTCTTCTTAAAGTGGAGAAAAGAAAAAAAAAAAAGTGCCAAACTGAAGTTGAGGAAGTTGAGGATCCAGACTGAAAATCTGCTGCTGTTATCTTGGATTTCTTTTTTTGTTTATTTGTTTGACTCCCACAGAGCACAGCAACCTTTCCCAGAGCTGGCGAGGGTCGGCGATACTGTGGTTGGGCCGCACCTAGGGAGGGGATGGCACATAGCTTGGCCTGGGGCTGTGGGGCAGGCTTCGAGGTGGAGCACAACACCCTTCTGTGGCTGTTCCTCCCACTGCTGACAGCAGCCCTGGAAGCTGGGCTTGGCTGCTAATTTGGCCTTGATTTATAAGACTTATGCTTTCCAGCTCTTTTTATGGTTTTCAAGATTATTTGCCCTTTGCCATTGTAGGGCATGCAGTTCCAAGATCAGTTTTATTTTGCCTTGCCCAGCTCAGGCAGCCTCAGCTGACCCAGATGGTGGGATGTGAAGATGAAACTGGTGATGGAGCAGAGTCACTGTGGCACTGAGCAGTTCAGACTGCTTCATCGCTTGCATCTTCCAGCCATGGAAATGGGTACAGAGTAAACAGTAAGAGGTGTTAGTCTAGCTCTGGGTTCATGTTATGAACTTCTCTAAAGGAAAGAGGGTGTGCTCTGAGGAGAGGGGAGATGGCCAGGATATTGGGTTTCAATTCCTGAAAGACTCATGGTGAGATAGTTGGCAAAAGCTGGAGCTTTGTGATACCTGGTGCCACCCATGGAGTGTGACAAGCAGAGCTGGATTGTCCCTTAAAGCCATTCACTTCAAATCACTTTGGGTGTTACTGTCATTGCAAGCTGGATGGATGTTGGTATGGAGGGCATCTCGTTTTGAATTCCTCCCTTCTGCTGTGCAAGTAGCAGGACCAGCATTCAGAGCATTATTTTCCTGAACATGTCTGGGTCCCATTAATACCCCCAGTGCTTATTTTCATTTCAGGCAGGCAGGAAAGCAATTAGCACAGAGGTGAGATCTCTGATAAGATCAATCCCTTTTCTGGCAACTGTTCAGAGTCTGCAGTTGTTATGAGGATGCAAAGTGCTCACAGATCCATCGTGCATCACGATCCATCAGTGTTGCCTCCCCTGTTGATCCAGGTCCATAGTTTGGTAGGAAGGGATGATTTGAGTTAGCACACAGAGCTGTCCCTGCCACACTGTGGACACCACCCAAAACTGAAGTATCCCTTTTATGCCCATGGATTTTACTAATCTCAGTTTGCACTGGCAGAAGCTTGAGAGGTGATTGCCACTTGTGTAGCTATATGTTCAAATGCATTCATTTCTACATATTAATAGTACATGTTTTTCACCCCATTTTTTTCCCATTAGGCTTGCTTTCTCTATGTGAACTCTGATTCACAGCAATGCTCTTTCTGGTTATGCGGATTCCTTTTCTCTACCCTCCTCCTCTTGCCTCTTTCATAGCCTAAGCCAAAATATTTGTGTACCACAAGCGATCAATGCCAGATTTGTTGTGTGGGCAGGACTAACACAGCAAGGGATAACAAAACAGAGAAAATTGATGCTTTACTAAAAATAGACTTGCTGCAGAAGGTTGAAACTGGTTCCTCATGTCAAAGCCGAAGGGTAATTAATTGAGCAATTGGGATGTATTTGGAAAAAGATTCTTGGTGAACCACATCCTTCCTGTGCTCAATGAGCAGGCAGTGTGTGCACTCCGAGGGGCAGCATGATGCAATTAAGTGAGTGCAGCAGTGGTGAGAGGGACTGTGTTTACAGCTGTTGGTGACTACAGATGCCCATCAGTTTGTTCTGGTGTAAGAGGTTAGAGCATTATTGCCAAAGGCATGTGCTGGTGGTTCTTGAGATCTACCTTTCTGAATGAGAAGGATTCAATATGGAGCTTGGTCTCACCAAGCAGAGGGAAGGTGACAGGACAGGGTTGCTAAGGCTGGCATCACCAATGTCTTCCCCCAGGCCTTCCCCCAGGCTTCTGCTCTTGGCTGTGCTTTGCCTGTTATGCCCAGAGGTCAGGGGCTGTAACTTGCCATGGATTCACGCAGTGCCCAACTCTCATTTTAATGCAGAGCAACCATGATCTGGTCTGGTACTGCTGAGAGTGATTTAGTCTTAATTCAGTCTTCTGCAATCTGAATCAAGCACTAAAACATAGTGCATCTATACGATTGAATCTACTGAAGATGGCTCTGTAATCTTATCCCTTGACCTGTAACCAACAGCCTCTGCACTATCTAGCTCAAATCTCCAAAGCATGGCATGGTTTCATTATTTTGCTACAATGGATTATAGTGGCCTATTCCTAAGGCAGCATCTGGTATTTAATTACAGCTAATAGATTGTTAGCTACAAGAACCACAGTTGCCAACCTGGGGAATATACCTGTGCCAGAAATAATCTGTCACTGATCCTGTGGAACTGGAGGCTGCTGGAGGAGAGGGAGCATGCCTGGGTGTGGGGTGCCTGGAAGTCTGGTGCATTCCTCTTTGAAGGAGTAAGATTGAAAGTGAGAGTAAGTGGAAAATGGCCTAAAACATCCTTGTGCAAAACAGGTCCCATGCTGCTTTTGTTGTCTATCTGTGCCATTAATATGGTCACGTATGTACTGAATGCATGAAAGATGGGCCCTGCCACAAGCACTGTGTTCTCTGCAATTAGTTCGGAGCTCAGCACTGCAAAGTGGAAGGGAGAGCCGTGAGAAGCACAGAGGTGAGCATGTTGTTCCAAGTGAACTGGAATAATGAGGCCAGGAAAGACTCCTGCAGCCTTCTCACCTGGCTTCCTGAGTAACACCAGCTTGGTATGATTCTGTGGTCATCTGGCTGGTGCCTGTGTTAGGCAGCTGGTCAATCTAGGCATAGCTCTTGACTAGCACTGTAATTCCCAGGCTATCAGTGTTATTCATTTTCCTTTGACTAGCTTACATTTTGGGTAACTGTGAGACTTGGAAGAGGTTAGAATTCTGCTAAGGTAACAATGAGACCTGTAAATGTAGAAACATACCTTAATAGGAGGTCATATGGAACAGTTCAGCCCAGTATCAAGTGTCTCACGCTGATCAGTAATGAATAAGGAAAGCTATTCATGAATGTGTTTATTCCATAAGACTGTCACAGCTTTCAGCAATCAGTGCTTTAAAAACTTCCTGAACTGGAGGCTGCATCTATATCATCATGTTAAGCAGACCCCAATGCTCTAATTGGTTCCTCAATTTACGTGCTATCCACACAAAAAGCCATATTTCCCACAGCTTGTCTCAGATGTGTTTGCCTGGCAACTTAACCCCTGCTGCCTCCTTTCCCATTGGCTCTCCCATCATGAGAAATAGCAAATGTTCTCCATGCCCTCCATATTGTTTGTGTTTGCATAGGCCTGTGGCATACTTCTTGTCTAGTGCCAGTATATATCATTTCTGTAGTCCTAGAATAAGATTGACCTCTTCTTGACAAATTATCAATCCATCTCCTGTTTAGTTTGTGCTTTGGTCTAAGTCCTGGAGATTTGATTGTGAGCCTGAACTGTGAGGATTCAAGATTATGGGCCAAGTAGACTGCAAACCTCTTTCATCCACTTTAAGTGCTGTTTCCATAAGGGAAAGTCATAATTAAATGCTGGGCCCCAGCCTGTCAGTTCTTGCATCCTATTTGATATTTCCCCCTAACAGTTCCATAGAATCCTAGAATTGTTTGAGTTGGAGGGGACCCTTTAAAGGCCGTCTGGTCCAACTCTCCTGCAGTGAGCAGGGACACCTACACTAGGTCAGGTGCTCAGAGCCCGTCCTGCCTGACCTCGGGTGTCTCCAGGTATGGGGCACCCACAGCCTCTCTGGACAAACCAGCCAGCTAAACTAATTAGGCAATCACTTAAGGATACCAAGTTTCATCCTAAAGCTTATGGATGAGTAGAAGTGCTGGGAATTGTGATCCCTAAAGGCAAGTGAAAAGGTGGTTGGGTTCCAGGAACTGCCTGTAAGGCTTGGACAGTTGGATGATCTGCATTCTGTACCAGCCTTACACTCTGTATCACCGAGCTGCGCTGAGCCACCAGAGGGAGACGGAGGGTAAATTTCTCAGCGGTCCTGGTTTTGCATCTCCAGCTGCTCTGAAACCCTTCCAGGTGCTGCCGTATCCACAGGACAGCCCCTATGTTCATTTGGGTTCCAGAAGCTGCCTATAAGATTTGGATGGTTGGGTGATAACCTGCATTCTGCTGCCAACCTCACACTTGGTGTCACAGCATGAGCTGTTGTGATTGCTTACCTCTCTTCCTAATGTGACCAGATCCAGTGGTATTGATAGTGATCAAGTAACCTTTGGTGTGGAAAAGAGTTCTTGCAGCTGACCAAAGCATCATAGCAGTCATTCAGAGAATCTGAATCTCTTTTTTTTTTTTTTTTTCCCCTTTCCTTTTTGTAAATGATCTCCTATTCCACTTGTATCACTCATTCTTACTTGCTTGTTTTTAATATAGCGATTCCAAAGCCTGCACCATTACCATCTCTGCTCTGCCCCAAATGTGGAGAGAGCTCTGCAGAGCTGTAACTCAACTGAAGTGACCTGCAGGTATAGCTGTTATGAGCTGCTCAGGAGGATGGAGGTGCCAGCATTCAGTGTAGGACACTCCATAGGCTGTTGCTAGAAGGACACAACAAACGTATTCAGTGGGATTTTACAAAGTTTAGAAGGGAGGCTGCTCACTGACTAAGTCATGAAGGTAATAAGAAAATCAGGAGGTCTGCTTTGATTATACAGTTTGGAGTAACCAAACCGTATCATTTAAGAAAGTTATGACTATTCCTCATCTATTCTGTAACTACTTTCCTGAAAGAAATTGTCCTGCAGTTTCCTCCCAAAATACAGCAGCAGCTGCTCCTGCCTTTCTGCGATGCCACAAATCTCCTGCTGAAATAGGGGGTGAGATGCTGCAGTTTCCTGCACAAATTAACCACAGATTTCAGCTGCTGAAGTAATTGCCTGTGGGAAGGGGACAGCGTGTAATTTGAGAAAGGGAAGGCAAAATCCTACTGTGCAGAGCAGAAACCTGCTTGGCACATATATATGCCCAACACTGGGAAACTAGGACTGGGGATTATGGCTGCACCTGTACTCTCTAATCTCCTGGTGCTTGTGTTGTCCATAAGCAGGCTTGCTCACTTCTTCTACCTCAGCCATATTACTGGAGGGTGTTGCTGTACTAAACCTTAATTCTGCGTTCTTTGCAGTCCTTCATCATTCAGTTTCAGTAATGTTGTGGGTCTGGTTTAATTGAAATAAATGCTGTATTTATGTCTATAAATATAATGAAAGGGCTTTGTTTTTTCTCCTCTTACTGCATGTTCTGCATATCTGACCTCAGGAAAGTTGCTGGGAATCTTCCATAGAGCACAGCTGGGTGCGGGTGATGATACAAGCAGGGGGATGTAAAAACCATACAGCAGCCCAGTCTCTCTATTAAGAATAATACAGTTGCGTGTAGCACAGGAAATCACAGGCCGAATGTTGACCACTGCATCCCACATAGATTTTGCTAAAATTGGGCTTGATTGCCAAGTGGTGGCCAGAAACTAGCTCTGACTCAGTCATTCTCTGGGGCCACCCACCTGGTTGCTCCAAGGCACTGGGGTAGGCACACTGCTTGTGGCTGCAGCAAATGCTCTGGCCAGAGGTTGAGTGAGCAGGGGATGGTGTTTCCCTGCCAGGGCAGAATGGTTTGTCCTGATCCCATCTTGCTAATAGATTTGTTTTAGGAAAGAAATGAACTGGCTCCGTGTGCTGTGGTGTTGAAACCTAGCGTGTATTTATACTCCTGCTGGAAAAGTACAAGTGTCAGATCTTGATGTTAGTTTGTGGAAATTGGTTGGGAGTGCACTGCACTAAATTGCCTGAGAGACCCCAGTGGAAGGTGAACCTTGGGACAGTTGCAGGTGGGGCTGGGATGTCTTAGGTGTTCAAAATATAGCTACAAGTACAAGCTCTAGCATGTCTAGTAAGGGCTGGTATTTGCTGTCTATGTCTTTTAGGTGCTTTGGTGAGAATGACCTTTGTGGGATATAGGAATAATTTACTGACCAATAGGAGTAACGAGGGTGTGGCAGAGAAAGGATTGCTCCATACGCAACCTGTGTCATATGCTTTCTCAGCTGACTCTCTTAAACCACAGAAGTCCTAATAGGCTCCTAAACAGAGGGAGAAAGGTTAGGTGAACTTTTAGCCTAACCTAGTTCAGCTGCCCTTACTATATAATTGGAAACAAAAGGTGGTATGACTGAGCCAATGGATCTTTCAAGATGAAAAGGCTTAGCTGAAACCTCTAAGAAGTGGTGTGATGGGGGGGATTATTCTTTACTCCTTTAATCTAAAAAAACCTGAAGCTGTTTTTGAAGCAGACCTGAGAGAATGAGGTCTTTTGCAGTCTTCAAACTTGTCTGTCCCAGGTGAGCTCGTCACATCTAAGTCACTTGAGTGCATGAATGAGCACTGTGTGCAGAGATGACAATAGAAATAGCCTTTCCTTGGTGAAGACCGTTGCATTAAACTTGTAATTTTTAAAGTAAGATGAAGGAATCACAGAAGTGCAGGGGTTGAAATGTCCTCTGGAGATCAAGTCCAACTCCCTGCTAAAACAGGTTCCCTACCGTAGGTTGCAAAGGAAATGTCAGCCTTTTTGTAGCCCTTTCAGCCTAGAAAGTTAGACACACAAGACAACTAAATTTCACTATTGGTTTACCTGTGTGGAAGAGGAAACCCTGCAGGCCTATTCTATTTGTGCATTCATCTACTCTGGGAAGGCAGTAGATCAAGCATGCTGCACATGTAGCAGTGCTGCTATGCTGAGAAGCAGAACCAGGTAAGGGTTAAAATGCAGGAAAACTATCAGCCTGACAGCCAAAGAACAAGAAGGCTTGTCTTTCTAAGCCACAAGAATTCCGGTGTTAAGGAAATTAGTTCCTGAAGATAGCTTACTGAGGGGTAATGTCCTCAGTAAAGGTCTTGTGGGAGAAAAGCTTGCTTTTTGACCTTCCTTTGCTTGGCTCTGCTTTCAGACTCTTTCTCAGTTGTTTGCTTAATGCTAGAACAAATTTTAATAACTTATGTTGCTGGCCTGGAACTCAGACAACTGGAGAAAAAGGGTCAGGAAGAAAAGTACATTGCCTGTGCTTTTCCCTGACTTGTGACCACTCCTTTTCCCCTAAGCTCTAAAAGTCTTTGCACGACAAGAGTGTGCATAGAAGTGTACCAGTTGTGCCTGAAATCATTCAGTGTATCTTGGATATGTCAATGGCTTGCATATGCTTATTCTTTCCTCTGATGAGTAGCTAAGATTACAGATGGTAATGTTCTGCAGTTGGTAGCAAGATTCAGATCAGTTTTTGTTTTTCGGGGTTTCTCAGAGAGCAATCTACCAAAATAAACAGAGAGGAGAGATGCTCACCACCTGCCTGTTTTAAACAGGATTCCACCTGGTAAGATGTTCTAGCATGGTTCAGTCAGATTCGCATTGCGCTGCAGTGATTTTCCTATCTCTGTTTCAAACTGCCCTCTGCGGTGTTTTTAGAGATGGAAAAATCTGCTTCTCTGCTCCGCAGAAGCTACTTATAGCAATGCTCATGGTGCTGGAGGGATGTCAGCTTTGCTAAGCAGCGGGGCAGGGGGGAATCAGGGACTCGAGATAAGAATAGTACATGAAATCTTAAATTTGACAGGCCTGTCAGGGAGGAAATTACAGCTTGGAGGAGGAAAAGTGGTTGTCTTCTGAGTTTTCTGTAGTAAATATAAAGTCTGGGGGTTTTGGCGGTGAGGAGGCAGTTCCACCAGGAATGTGTAAGGCTTTGTTTGGGACATGCCTACCACAGCTGTTTTTCATTATGAGAGAGCAAGAGGAGGACTTGGTGACAAGGATCCCTGTGTGCTATGGTAGAGCTGGTGTAAAAGGCAGGCAATGGTGTGTGTGGAAGGAGAGGTGTTTGGGGCTGGAAGATACAGGGAATCACTTGAACAGCCTGGGTTGCACTAGAGTGAGTTTGGCATAGGGGTTGCCCTTTCCTCCCATCTCTACTGAGACAAGAAATTGCTGAACTCACCTGGCAGTAACTGCAGTGCTGTTTCCAGCTATGTCAGGGGATGGACTCTTGTCTCCTTATGGTCTGTGTTGAAGAATGTGGTGTTTGATTCTTAAATTATATTTTAAACTCTGCTCTCAAGCCAGCTTAGGCTTTTATTGCATCAGAAATGCTAGCACTTACAGCTGAGTTTCTGCAGAGATTTGTGCCAGAAGGGGAGAAAGATGGAGAGGAGCTCTGTAGCTCCTATATAGGAATGTGCTGGCACATGCACTATCAGCTGCTATTCACAGAAGGCAGAAAGGTGAAATAACGTGCCTGGGGCCACACACCAGGCTGCTGGCAAAGGATAAGCACTGGAGCCACATATCAGCCCCTCCTGTTGGACTGTTCTTTTCTTGCTAAATAATTCTAGCAATCCACTGATATTGCAGTGTAATACTTGCCTGTAGAGAATCAGCTTCTTTTTTGAATGTATATCCAATCTTAAATATGTTTCCATGTAAACCAAATACAGTCTGAAATGGAAATAGAAGAGCAATCTTTTTTCCTCCCTCTATCCCCAGCCAGGCTGCTGAGAGAGTTTGGTGTTGTGCTGGTGATGCTTCCAGTGACATTTATCTATTACAATCAATCTTGTGCAAACTCGGTATCTTTGAGCTCTCCACTGTCTGTTGGTTTAGACAAAAATGGTTTAAAAGCTTTTAGGAGGAAAGAGAAAAAGCTGACCAGCAGACAGGCACATGGGAACTGGAACTTGATGATCCTTGAGGTTCCTTCCAATGCAAGCCATTCTGCGTAAATATTGTCACATAACCTGCAAATACAGTTCTGTTTCTGACCAGCTGTGGCCATTTGAGGGGGTGGTGGTGCTCTTTGCATTGTATATGCGAGTGTATCAGGATATTTCACTTTAATCTTCCTGATTGCCTTCCTATTTTAAGGGAAGGGGGTGAATGACTTTGCTTCTAAGTAAGCACTGATGATGTCCCACCTTACAAGAATACCAATGTGTTTGGTCACTGAATTCAATTCTCTTTGTTTCCATCTATTCCAGACTGGATTTTGCCCACAACCTGTAAATTCCTTCAGAGACCTTTCTTGTTCTTCTAGTTAAAAAGCAAATAAAGGAGAGTTCCTACCGCAGACAGAAGGGAAGTAAGAATGTTAGAGCCAAAAGCTGGCCTGCTGCCTGTTGGTGTAATAATGGGGAGCAGGGTAGCTGATGACTAATCCAGGGCAGTGCCAGAAAGCCAGTCTGACCACTGCTCCTACCAGGGGTCTGGTCTTGGCTTCTTCCAGTGACATCATGGCACCAAGAGCTTGGATCAGAGGCAGTCATGGAGACAAAGTAAATATTTAAGTGAAGGCTGATGAAAACACACTTCATCTCCAACGTCATGGGTTTCTCAAAAATTTGAGTGCTTAGAACTTGAGCATTTTCCTTTTTGTCATAACAACAAAGTCAGCTGCTTGGGCAACTTTCTTCAATCTTTTCCCCCTTCTCTCCTCTTCCAACTCTTTCCCCACCCCAAATAACTGGTATTAATCATTTAGAAAGCTTAAAAATAGAAGGGAGATAGGGAAAACAAGGATTCTACCTTTCCTATACAGATACCATGGACTGGAACACAATGTAAGGAATGACAACTGTGTCCTTACTCCTGGCAGAGGCAGTACAAAGAGGGTGTGCCAGTCTTGTTGCCAAAGGAGCAGCAATACAGCATTGCTGAATTTCAGGAGGATAGTTTGAGAGCCTGGCTGTTGTTTCTCCAGCTCTTTGTTCTTTTTGGCCCCCCAAACAGGCTACAGTATTTAAGAACTAGAGCTGGTCTGACTCTTGCTTCCCAGTTAGCCGAAATTCCATAGGATGTGGCTTCTCTGCTTTTCCTCTCTAGTCCTCCAAGTCAAGACTCTAATGTTCCAAATACAGCCACTTCAGAGAGGAGGCACAGGCAGATTTCCCCACACCTTTGTTCTCCAAACAAGTGACTTGAGTGCTTTCCCTTTGACCAAAGAGTGAAACACTGAGGGTGTTCCATGGCTTCTTACTAAAATGAACTGCCTTAGATTTAGCTATCTCTTGCCTTGTTTGAATTGCAAATTATTCAAAGACAATAGACGTTTTAGTTTGAGAAGGATGAGTTCTGATATGTTATATCAAGTAGACCAATGGTCATATTTCAGCCTAGTGTTTTTGGAGCCTTGAAATAAAACATTTGGTTTTCCTCAAACCAAGCTGCTTAATAACCTGTTGCAGCCTATGCCTACTAATGGTCTCAGACACAGAGCTACTGACCCTTTATAGACATTTTTTTTTCTTTTTTCTGTGGCTTTCCTTCTTGAGGTTGATCTTCTAGTCTTGAAAACAAGAGTGTGCACATTATCTGTCAAGTAGCCATCTTATGCTTTCCACTATGACTTTTTATTGCCCAGTTGCTAAGGATCCTTTATTCCTGTTGTGTTTTCCCTTTATTTTTCGTTTGGTTTTGGATTGTTTCAGAATTTATTGTGTCCCTTCACAATAATAATAGATCTGTGTGGCTTCTCACATCACAGACTGCGTAGACCAAAGCAATATCAACTGTTTTTGAACTGGGCCCATTCGTATGAGCTGGCAATGCATTTTAGAAGTCTTGCAGCACTTAAGGGAAGAGAATGATTAATAGTGATTTTTATTCTGTGGAAGCCTCTGCCCGCCTCACTAATGAACTGATGGACCTGGTTGTAGGTGTTATATGGTGGTCTTTACTTGTGCACTTAAAAACAGTGTTATTCCAGGACAGCACTGAAGTCTGTCCTGCTGAGTGGAAGGGAGAGAAGTCCTCGCATACTGACAATTTGTAGGGCTTGGAGACAGGAAGCTTGAGGTCATGGGGAAAAGTATGTGCAGTGGCTGGATGGGCATCTTGTCACCCTGCAATCCCAAAGGGTAACACCAGACTTTTGGAGAGTTGCAGAGCATTTCCAAATCTTGTGGCTTCTTCCCCTGTGTGGAGAGGATTTATGCACAATGACTGTTAAAATGCCAAGAAGTACTGCCTGGTCTAAGTGATTGATCTCATGGCAGCCAGCATCAACATCTGGCGATTTTTCCATCACTTACAGCCTTACTTCTTACAATTACATCTTTCCTTTTTTTTTTTTTTTTTTTTTTTTTTTCTTATTGAGTATTCAGTTAATAACCTAATATAATGGCTTTTTAAGAAAATATTAAAATCAGAGTAAGTAAGGGAGAAGATGGACCTCAGGAGGTCAGATGCCCTGTGCCCCAGCTTCAGGACAGAATAGGCAGTGTGCAATAAATTTTAGAAGTGTTTGTCTTACTGGATTGCTGAATCTCTGCTAGGACTGGTTCCTCACTCTCACATCTATTCCAACTATACTTATTACTCTTACATTTTTCCTTTCTTCAAAGCCAAACCTCCCTTGCTGTGGTTTGAGCTTCCTGACCTGTTAACCAAGGACATAGAGGGTAGATCTTTTCTCTTTGCAGAAATGAATGTTTCCGCTTTTCCTCTTTCCTATAGACCAGCCAATCCTGATGACTACTGCAGCTACTGATGCAGTTTTCCAATGAGTATCACAGCTACTCTGTCGTATTTTCATCCAACCTATATTTTCCTGATAGATGTTTCCAAATGGTATGTTAGTTTTGTTTTCGCTTGGAGTTAAACTAAGCAAGTCATGTTTCTGAGTCCTCCCTTTTCTCATTCAAAGATGAGGACTCTATGGCTTTTCTGCCTTCCAGAAGCACTTCTAATCCTGCATGAGCTGTCAGAGGTCACCAGTAATGGCTCTGAAGGTTCTCCTAAATTCCCTACTTTTTAGTTGGATGAAACTAATTCTGTGTACCACATCTTTTCTATTCTTCCTGAATTCCACTGTGAGTCTTTTCCCCATATTGCTGTTGTGCTGACTGCCTTGATCCATGGTCATTTTTTTTAATAGATATTGAAGCAAAATGTTCATTACAAACCATGCCTGTTTTGTGACAACTAACAAGAGCTTTCATTGCCTTATAATAACTCAGTTCCTCACTTGTTTTCCTTTTGCTATTGTATCAATGCAAGCTTTATCATCATTCTTCACCGTGCTAATTGTATTTTACTTTTTGCTGTGGCTTCCTTGATTTTTATCTCTGTACTGTTCTGTTGTAAGGAAAATGAAGAAAGGAGAGGTGAAAATCAGTAAATCAAAGCTGACTTTGAGACTGGTCTGGGTCTGCAGTGAAACTGAGGGAACTAGCAGAAGCTTCTTGTGGAGACTTCATTTTTCCATGGACCTAGACCTTAACTCAGTTATGTCTTCTTCCCCTTTGGCAGGGTGCTCTAATGCATTGACTTAAGCAATTGTTCCAATCTCACTGAAATCCAAGAAGTAATAAAGCCTGAACTCTTTTATTACCTAAGCCGAATATTGTATCTTCTCTATTTTGATTGATCAATACCATGCTGATACTTCCTAAATAATAAAAATTCTTATGCATAGGTTCTGAGCTCCTGAGTGATGCTTCAGCACCACGTTCCTGAGCTTCTGTGTGTGGTGGGCTGTATCATTCTGTCAAAATGCATGTCTATTACATATTTGTACTGTGCAAATGTTATATGTTTGAAGCGTAATCTCACTATCAGAGAGAGATATGTGAAGACGAGCCGTAAAGAGTCCGGGATCATTAATGATTGAAAAAACCTTGCTTTCCTCAGATGCTACAGAAAGTTCTTATAAAATCGTGGGTGCGAGCTCGACTACCCGAAGCTGTGGTTTAGCTGATGATGCTCACCAATGCTGCCATCTACGGGAAATTATTCTCCATTGCGGACCTTCAGACACGTCTCACACTGTTGCACTGCTGTGGAAATAGCTTCATTTTTTTGTACAGTTTCAGTCATCTCACTTGCCAGATAGGAAATTCCCTATAGGCATATTATAGGTTCTTATATTTTACAAAGTGCTGAGCAGATCATGTTTAAGAAAATGCTAAATGCAGTGAACTTGTGAGTATCTATGCCAGTGTAAATCTTGTAGAAAACTTTATCACCACTCCTTTCCCATTTACTCCTGTCTGCAACTTTTCCCTTACATGTCACCTTCCTTTTTTTTCTCCCTTACCTTCCACGTACTTTCCTTGGCAGCTACCAGGAGCACTCATCATAATCCCATCAAGAACCACTCCAAGTGCTGTCAGCAAGCAGTCAGCAGGTAGAGTTCACATAACAGATTGTTTTCAGGATCAGTTTCGACATCCACCATTTTAATATCTAAATAGTCATGGCTCTGAGCTGTATCGTGGGGCCTTTCCCATTGTGTACAAAAAAAGATTTCTATCTTGCCAGGACAGAGCAAATCTTGCCTGGCATCTGAATCGCCCACAAAAGTTAGTCAGGCAGTAACTAGTTGAGTGTGGCTTCACGTCTGCTTACAACAGGCCGTATCTGAAGTACCTTTCAAAAGTTAAAGAAATGTTTTCATGCTGCAGATGTCAAAGGAACAGCTTTTATCTGTGACCTCATCTGTAGCATAGTTAAGGGTAGCATCTTACCATCAGTTTGTTCTGAATCATGGAATCATAAAGGTTGGAAAAGCCTACTAAGATCATCTAGTCTAAACGTCAGCCCATATTAATTCTGATACTATTTCTATGATTTCTAAGTCTTCTAGTCTTACAGCATGTGACTTGATGATGCTTTTAGTGGTGGAGGTGAGCTTTGTCTGTTAAGATATGAATGAATGTAACAGGCATGTGCTAACAGACCATCATATTTTGCACTATTTTCTTTGTACACCCAATTTACTCTGAAAGGGTGATCACACTACAGAGGCTGCTGCTCCATGGCCACCCAGATTCCATGGTTATACAGACTGTAGCAGGTTATTTTTATAGTATTATTATTTTTATTTTATTTTACTATTTTTATAGTATTATTTTAGATGTTGAGTATTAACCATGATTGACTGGGGATAAGGTGAGGCAGGACCTGGCTGTTAAGTGAATAAATGCTGTGTCTCTGAAGACAGATGGATTCCAGATTTACCTCCTGCACTCCCAATAATGTGGGCTCCTCAGCAGCTCAAGTATGACTGTGTGGAGATCCTATTTGCAACCACTGACTGGAATTTTGCCATCAGTATCAAACTTGTGGTACACAGAGGAAAGAAGGCAAGTATGTGAACGTCAGTTTGCAATGAACTGAACGCTGAGATGAAAAGCCAGTTACCATGGGTGGGCAGATGGAAGGTAGGGTGTGATCACTTGTATATACCACTGAGTGCATAATGCTTTTCTCCCAAAAATGAGACAGAGTTACTCAGTTATTTTGAAGGATTCTGAAGCTCTTTTCTCACTCTACTTGGTACAGGACACCTGTGCTGTGCAGGGATGCTTGGAGCAGCATAGAGGCACATAAAGGTGCTGGACTAAACCACAGCACTTCTCTGTGACGCATTCAGCATCTGTTCTTGCATCCTCATAATGAGACCAGCTCTGATATTTAGAGAAGGAATCTCGGGGTGTGCTTTATCTTACATCATGACTAAAGCTAAGGCACTGCTTAAGTGATTCCATGTGATGGATAGCACTGGAGTGAGGC
Organism: Perdix hodgsoniae; assembly: GCA_035772895.1. NCBI lineage: Eukaryota > Metazoa > Chordata > Aves > Galliformes > Phasianidae > Perdix > Perdix hodgsoniae. The sequence continues at coordinate 27,057,197 of JAPSGF010000001.1, read as the reverse complement.
TGAAGAAACCTGCCGCTGCCTATTGTTGTAAGGCCTTAGGTGATGCCTTGTGGCAGTGAGTATGCAAATGTAAAGTTTTAGGTCACTGCAAGCACTGCAGAAAGGGAGATGCATAGCTGCACAAACTGACCTACTTGGTGGGTTGCTCAGACACAGCACAGGCTGGAGTTAACCTTGCAGTCTGGAGGAGGCAGATCATATTATAGTTGACTTTTCATTTGAATTTCTTTTTATGTGTTTCACTTGGGGATTCTTACAGTACTCCTTGAATACTTGTCTCTGTGCTGACTCCTTTAACTTTTGCTGACACTTTGGATTTCCACTGCAATATTGGAGTTGCCTGTAATGTAATGCCTGTAAAAGGTGGCTCTTCATAAAGAGCATAGGACAAAGAGAACTGTGATGCACTTTGTGTTCAGACAGTCATCTCCTTTCATAGTTCCCTTATTAGCTGCCAAAGGGATAATTTTTCCCTTCTTTGGAACAGAACTTTGTTGATTAAGGACTAGACAGAGAGTGTAGTTCTAATACCAGAAGTGGTTAATTTTATAAGCAGCTCCAAAAAGGTAGCTGGAACGGAGGCTTAAACAGCAACATTTGCTGGCGCAGCACAGAGAAATGCAATGACTGCTGCTCTGGTAGCTGCAACAGGGGGTGTAGTTACGACCAGAGAAGCATTTGGAGTTCAAGAATCACTACCAAAAAACCCACTGAACTATTTTTATGTTTTCAGGACTTTTTATAGTGACGTGTTCCTCCTCCTCAGGCAGTGCCAGCCCCTCTGTTCCTGAGGCTGCTAACTTGCAGGAAGCTTTGGGAACCGGCTCTTTATCCTCACCATCTCGCTAACACAGAACACCCCTAAGTGTTGTTTCAATTAATACCAATAGGACACTTTAAATATTAAAAAAAAAAAAAAAGTAGTATGAGGTTTCCTCTTGCAAACCTGTCCGCCAGCTCTCCTTTAGCTCACTTCTCTGGGAAGGCTCTGTCCCATAGTACTCTGATCTCTCGATTCACAGTGTCCCTAGATTTTCCAGTCTGTAGCTGCCATAACCTCACTGGGGTCGTGATGCTGGAAATGGTTGCACTAGAAATGCAAGGTGCTGTAATTCCAGGCATGGCACTGTAGCTTGTGCTCCTATGAAGGAGAGTACTCCAGATCAAACATGCATGATTCTCTACAGTTATAGATATAATGCAGATGTGCGCTTTTGCTTGCCTGACTAGGCTCCAAAAGAATAGCTTTCTTGCTAATGGGTCATCACCCATTCCTGACCAATAGAGTAGGAGATGATGGCAACACTCCCCTACCGTATCAGACAGCTTAAATAACTGCGCTGCCACTAATTAGTTCTGATCGTTGTGTTGTTTAACACCTAAGAATCCTCTTCTTCCAAAGCAGTGCTAGAAGTTCTATGTAACCTCAGGCCTTGCTTGTGCTGTGCTTGCTTTCACAGGGAGCGATGGTCTGAACCAGCAAGATAGACAAAAGAAGAGGGAAATGCTGCCATTACCAACAGGCAGAATATGAGCAACTGGTGTTGGAGAAGCCACTGAGCGCTGCCTATAGAGTCTGGCAGATGGCCCAAGCTTTCTGAAGCATGTCCAGATGAGTCCATGACCTCACCCACCCCTTGCTAAAGTTTCTTTAGATGTCTTCCTGGGAAGTGTGATCTTAACTATGGCTGCTGTATGTATATGTTGTCCTCCTCATGCCTATTTGTTTTTGGAGGAGATGAGGGAACCTTCATACAGACAGTATTTTCCTCAATCATTTCTAACTTACTGTAGACTATCTATACACATTTTCATCTGTAATAAATGATGAGAAGGACTAAAAATCCCTCTATATGTTTAGCTTGAGGCTGCTTTCTAGCTGAAAGCTGGGTGAGGAGGTATGAAGACCTATATCTCATGTGCTGGAACAGGAAAGTGACCCTCCTATGGCCTTAGAGGAAGAAACTGTTTTGTTGCTGTCTTTATTTTTTTTTTTACAGTTCTCTTTACATCCCCTTTGCAAATCACCACAGAACCTCCTCAGCCTGTTTGGATCTAGTGACTGTCTTCAGTAAACAGTGCTGCCCAATAGAAATAAAGATGCATGTCTAGGTACTGATATTTGCCATAAAATAAACCTGTGTGTCATTTATAAGGCAGTAAATTCACTTTAGGGGCTTCTGCAGTTGTCATTAAGTGTTTAGCTCTACAGGAGCTCAGACGGTTCTGGCAGCTGAGAGAGGAGAACGCTGTAAACTGGAGTAGGAGAGAGAAATCCAGAAGGAGTAAATATGTAGAAAGCATTTAGAGCATTTCAGTTGAGCCAAGTTTTCCAGCTGTGGTGGGATGGCAAGGTTATCCTGGAGGACATCCCTGGGAGCTCAGATACAGCTGGGCTCTTTGTTTTCCCTTCTAAGCCTCTGCACTTCCCTCCTTTCTCTGTCAGGGATGACAACAATGGCAGAAAACAAGAGCTGGCCTGCCTGCAGCTCCGGGGGGAGTGCTGGGCTTGCAGTCTACATTTCTCCCCTTCCTTCTTTGCACAGCCAGGCCCCAGACTTGCTGCAGCTTTCTCTATGTTACGCAGAAAGGACGAAAGGAAAACTATTCTCCCTGCCCCTTTTATGTAGGGGAAACTGAGGAAGTGCTACACTGTGACTTGCTCAGGTTTACATAAGAGATGTGAGATAGGGGGCATTGGCTCTGTGCTTGGAAGTCCTCTGTGCTGGGAGCATGCAACCTTCTCAGAAAGGAGTCCCTCTTTCTTCAAATAAGAAAAAGGGGTTGAAAAATGAGGCCTGCTAAGATTATTTTTAACCTGTTTTTTACTTCCTGAGAAACATATGTCAGACATTTCAGGAATGTCACAGCTTTGCTTTCCCTGGCTTTGCTGGAGGAATTCTTGCAGGGCTGGCACAAAGGTGGGAGACAGCTTCCCCAGCATGGAGATCAGGCTTCTTTTCACAGCTGCCCAAATTTTGTTTTCTCCAAATACCCCTGCAACATATGAATAGGTTAATGCTGCATCTTTGTGATTGGTGGAATACTGAGCTCTTGGCTGCTGATAGATTTGCTGTCACTCCAGATTGTGATGAAATGCCCTTTTAGCAAAAGTGTTGCTATTAAAGTCACAGAGAAGCATAAACTTAATATCTGATAAATATAAAATCTGGTAAGTCTGTCTTTCCTAGCTGCCCACCTGCATAGCCTGGTCTCCCTTTTCCTTGCTTCAGCTTGGAGACTGCCCCCCAGTCTGTTAATTGGAGGAGGAAGGGGATTGCCAAGCAAGAACATCACACTCTGAAAATAAATTTTCATTCAAGCAAAGACTGCAAAGACTGAACTTTCACATGGTATGAAGTTCTGTGGGCTGTGCCTGTGAATAGTCCTCCATCACAGCAAAGATTGGGGTGGGGCTCTGAGCAGGTACTCAGGTACTTTCCTTTGAAAAATGAAAACACTGAAATTTCTCCAGCTTGAAAATGTCACCTGAAATCAGCCCTCTTTAAAATAAGCATTCTTTATGTATTTAACAAGCAGCAAGGTAGAGCAGGAAGCTTTATTTTCCTTTGTGGGTTGGCATGGAGGTCAGCACTATAGACCTTCTGTAAGGTCTATTATCTAATCCCAACATTAAACCATTGTTAGGAAAGGAGGAAGCCTGGGGGAAGCCTGCACCTGGTAACCATCAGGTCCCAAAAGAATTCCTGTGCTTTTGGTCCCACTTCTTGAGGTGGGCAGGGGTCCATGGGGCTCCAAGAAGAAATGTCAGCCTTGGCTGCAGAACCTACAGCGAGGCAGATCTATTAGGACATGGCCATTGTCTGGGGAACCTCTGAAAGGAAAAGCAACTTTTAAACATCTATTGGCTAAGTGCTTGCGTGTGATTTGCAGCTTGATTGTGATTTACAAGGGAATGCTTTGTTGATTCCACCTGTGTATAGACTGTTGCAACTTTATTTCCTATGGTAAATTTGGTGTTGGTACAAGGGGAAATGGAGGCTCCGAGGGAAATCCTAGACTCCATCCCTGCCACTGAGATGTTTGTGGTAGCTGGATGTGAGGAAGGTGCGGGATGTCTGGGGGGCAGGCGGCGCAGCTCAGCGCCTGGCATGGCATCCAAGGCCTTGTGTCACAGAGCAGCTTCTGCCCACTTCTCGCTGGTAATGTATTTGTGTCAACGGGCAGCGTGTTTGATGGGAAAAAAGCAACAGAACTGCTGCCAAAAAGTGACTTCCTCTGCGATGCAGACACGGAGCGTTGTGAGGAAGCGCTTGTATCGCTGGGAAGAGGAAGGTGAAGGAAAACCTCCAGCTCGGAAGAAAGCAGCTGCCCTTCGTGGATGAAGGAGCAGCTACGGGCGCACTCAGTGCCGATGCACAAGTGGTTTCTCCGTAAACACGCAGAGAGCGCTTTGCCCCTTCTCGTGTTCCCCTCACGTCCTGGCTCCCTGCTCCAGGAAAAGAAGGGAAAACCAACAAACGCTAAAACAAAACCAACAGACGAACGTCTCCGGAAAGCGCGAGGATCCCCGCGCCGAAGCGCCGCTCCCCGCCAGGTGCAGGGCGCGGGCCCGGGCGGCCGCACGGCTCCTCCCCGCGCCGCGGAGCGAGCGGGAGAATCCCAGCCCCCTTCAGGGCGGCGGGAGCGGGGGGGGCAGGCGGAGGAGGAGGAGGAGGGCCGGGCGCGGCGCCTCCCCCTTCCCGCCTCCCTCCCCGCCGAGCGCAGCGCCCCGAGCATGGAACCTGCCTGAGACGCTCGGCGGGCTCCGCTCCGGCAGCTGCTGCTGCGGCACAACATGGAGGCGGCGCCGCCGCTGCTGCTGCTGCTGCGGCTCCTGGCCGCCTCGGTGCTGCGCTGCGAGCCGGGCTCGGCCGGCGGTGAGTGCCGCGGGAAGGGAAGGGAACGGAACGGGGGGCGGGGGGAGCGGGGAGCGGCGGCGGGGAGAGCTTCTGCCCCTTTTGTTGGCGGAGTTCGGAGAAACTTCCCCAGAACTCCGCCGGGGAGAGACGCGCACATGGGCGGCACGGGCAGAGCGGGGCTCCCCGGGGGCGGCGGCGGGAGGGCGGGGGGGCGGCGCGTCGTGCGCCCCCGTAGCCCGGCTCCTCCCGGCCCGGGGCGCGGGGGGCCCCGCCGCACGCAGAGGCCTCCCGTCCCCTCCTCGCGGGGCTGCTTCCCCCGGGGACCGCGCTGCGGAGGGGGGCTCTCGGTGGCCGCGTCCGGTTGCAAAAGAGAGACAAAAGTCGTGCGCGCGTCCTTCCCCCCCCTCCCGCCCCCTCTTCCCCGCGCCGCGCTTCCGCGGTCCCGGATTTCTGCGGGGTTTGGAGGCGCTGGTGTCGGGTGTCGCTCACGGGCGGAATCCGAGGCTCGGCGAAGCTGCGGAGGGGGTGGGGGAACGGCGAGCGCCCCCCCCCCCCCCCCTCCGCGCAGCCGGGCTCCGTCTGCGGGCCGTGGGCGGCGGGCGGGCGCCGCACGTGCGGGGCTCCGGCTGGGCGCTGCGCCTCGCTGCGGAGCTTTGCCGGACGGCTGGGTAAAGTCGGCGGCGCGGCCGAGGAGGGCAGAACGGCACCCCGGGGCCTCTTTTATTGGGCCACCCACCTTTCTGAAACGGCCGCGGTTATTAATGCTGTCATTTGGAGCGCTGGCCGTCGGCTGCTTGCATCGCCGCTCTCTATTTTTAGTTGGGAATCCGTGTAGGTGCATGTTACGTTTTGCTCGTTCTGTCCTGTTTATACGAGGAACGTGTCTGTCCCAGAGCGTCCCTTCTTCTAACCCTGACCTCGCTCTTGCCAAGTAGTTTCAGAAAGCCCAAAACGAGACTCCTTCCATTCTGAGCACTCACGTTGCTGGGACGTTCCTACTTGAGTGAGTTAAGCTACGCAGCTTTAGCAAGAAAGAAGTGAACTCGCTGTTTTATGTTGATGATGAGGAGCTCACGGTGTTCCTTGGGGCTGCCACATGTTTGCTTGCTGGTTTTATGAACGCCTTTAAAATATTTAGTGTCCTTCGACTGGACATTAGAAAGAAAGTTTTTACAATAAGGGTGGTGAGGTGCTGGCACAGGCTGCCCAGAGAGGTGGTAGATGCCCCATGCCTGGAGACACCCGAGGTCAGGCAGGACGGGCTCTGAGCACCTGACCTGGTGTAGGTGTCCCTGCTCACTGCAGGAGAGTTGGACCAGACGGCCTTTAAGAGTCCCTTTCAACTCCCGCGATTCTCTGATTCCTCTTTATTAAGGAGATAACTTTTAGTAGTCTAGGTTAATAGCGTAATTCAGCTCACAGTGACATTAAGTTGTAACTCGGAGGATGAATTTGATTCATCTCAGTGTAGAGGCAGCGCTTCCATTATTGTGGCACCGAGTCGCTGCCTTCCAGACATGTTTGTGAAGCTGTGACCCCTGTGAGCCCCAGGGATGAGCGTGCTGTGTGCACGTGGGGCAGAGCAGCTGTGAGCGTGCTGAGGAGGCTCCTGCTTCCAGCTCCCGGCCCTGTGAGCAGACGCCTGACTTTAAGGGGCTTTTACCTCTCAGAAGTATTTTGATGTGCTTATCTCACAAGTATGTAAATAGATCTCGACAGGATTGGGGATGTGCTGGAACTTCTTTGGTGTTGAAGCTTCTGTAAAGTTCAGCTTGGTAGAGTGGATTTGGAGCGGTTTGGCCGTGAAATAACTTTACTGTGGAGCAGTGTCCTTGCTCTGTTCGTGGTCATGGCAGGAGTTGGTTTTATTAATGTGGCTTGGAATAATGATAAACCTCTGTAAGATGCGTGTTGTGCTGACCTGGAGGTGAGGCAGGGCGACCGCTGCACTTGGTGCTTCTGTGGAGGGAGGAGGGTTCTTTGCCTCCGAGAGTTACTCAGGAACTATGGCAAGGATGTATTTTTGTCTGAAAATATTTAAGTGCTTAATGCTGTATAGCAGATGTTTTATGTCTGGCTCTTAAAAAGTAGAAGCGTTTGAAATAACTCTCGTTAAAACGTTACCTTCAGCAAGAATTGCTCTTAAATTCACCGGAGCTCGGTTAGCTGCTGCCTGTGGTGTGCTGTGTTGGGAGATCGTGATTTTCTTTAATGGAATGACGATTTGCCCGTTACCAAGACATGCAGAATAGTGACAGCTGAACAGAGGAGTGTGCTGGATCATCACAGAAGCTTGGAGCTTGGGATGCACTGTGAAATAAAAAATGCACTTGAGCACAGCCCTTACAATGGTTTTAATTCATACTGATTTTCTTGAGATAATGTAAAACTGATGAAACTTCTCACTGTGCCTAATTGTGGAATGTAGCAAGATGGAACACGTGCTTAATTTGGTGACGAGGGAATGCGCTGTGTGGGAGTCCCTATGACTTCAGTGCCGCTTCAGTCAGTCTGTCATTGGCTTGGGGAGCAATTCTGGCAGCCACTGCCAGCATGATGCAAGTCACGGGCACAGGTCCTCTGGGTGAGAGAGGCAGCACCGGAGCTCCAGGCTTACCACAGAATTTAAGTTCATATTTTCAGAGCGCTGGCTGCTCTGTCTCCAGACAAAGGCTTTCGCTCTCATTCAGGTGCGGAGCCTGAACTCATTTGCTAAGTCTGAGCGCTTTAAGTTTACACTCAGGGTAGATGATTACATAATGAATGCATCAGTTGGACACATAAGGTCAATACTTAGAAGCGTGAATGTATTTCAGCAATAGCCCAGTGTGAATTCCATCGTTGCCCTTTGCCATTTTAAAAGTTTCTTTTTTTTTAACTCAGCGTCTTTAACTTTTATTTTATGATTGTTTTTACTTGCTTATAACGTAATAGTAAAATAGGTCCCGGTGTTCTAGCGCTGGATTTTTTTTTCTGTCCTGCTTCTTTCTTGGATAATGCAAGCCAAGGTGACTTGTAACAAACACAGATTGTTTCTGAGAATTTGTTATGCCTTATTGTTATGGTAAGGTCTGTCTGTAACAACAAATAAATGTTACAAAACCTCTCCTGGAATGAACACTCACACGGCTTACAAAAGAGCCTCACAAGGGAGTCCAATGTGGATTCGCTTCTATTTAGCCAGTAATGCAAAATTGAAAGTATAAATAATAATAATAATAATAAATGGCTTTACTGGCAGCAGTTCAGTTTGTTTACTTTCACATTATGTCCATATTTTTGGTATGAAGGCAGCCTGACTGCTTGGGGTAGGGAACAGCCCCTGAGTTGAAAGCCGGCGTTAGCTGTACGTTGCAGGTGACTTTATTGCTCCACACTGTAAGACACATGGACAACTTGTGACCAGTTGTGACAGCGTTGGCTGGGGATGCTGGCTGGCCTAAGCCACGTGCTGCAGGGGCACTTGGGGCATTCCAAAGAAGTCAGAGGTGTGCCAGCTGGGTGTTCTGAAATGGGAAGTGCTTCTGGAGAGCCCTGTGCCTGTCAAGTTAGCCCATGGAAAATGTCGTGGCAGAGTCAAAGAGCAGATTTTGAGTTTCTGGGAGATTAAATGGTTGTAGCGAGAGGAGGAGAGAGAGCTGGAAGTATGCCCCAGAGAGAGCATTGTTCCATACAGTTTCTTTGTTAGGAGTTTATGCGCCAACAATTCTTTCGGTTCCTTCTTGTACTTGGAAAACTTAGAATGAGGAACTCACCAGTGCTTCATCTCGGTGGTTTCTGTTCTCTAAAGAATAGACGGGAAATATCTGTCAAGCCACAGGATTCTGCTGAGAAGTTCCAGGGTGTTCCAGGAATGAGTGCTGGGTGCGGAGGGTCTGTGTAGTAAGCAGGGGTTTTAGTTTAGCTGTTGTTTCCTTTGCTCTTACTTGGCTTGTGCTTTACCAGCCAGCGCAGGCACCTGTGAGGTGGTTGTTCTGTATTAATGTTACATCCATGGATGACTTTTGCAAGGACACCAGTAAATTGACACGTGCTTGATTTAAATTGGTTAGTTTGCTCTGGATGATAAAAGAGTTAGAACAACCAAACCCATTTGTAAGCCAATAAATGCATTATGTTAGAGTGTTACGTTAAATTAGCTTGTAGGGGACAGGCCTACAGGAACATATCAGAGAGCATCAGCTACAGTATTGCTTAATTTCAGAGTACAGAGGTTTATTGCAGTGGACAGTGCTGACAGCGTGTGCAGTAGGAAGTTCCTGGTGCAGCTGTGAATGGTCTGAGATCATTGAATGTTGGTATGTGTGTTTAAAAGTACCCTTGCTTAATAGCAAAGATGTTGTGAATACTCCTTAACTCTTTTGGGTTTCTGAAGTGTTTTAGGTCGTTTTGAATAGTCTGCTAACCTAGCATCCATTACTTACCTTTAACACATAAGGAAGTGGAGCTTCTCCAGCAGAAGTTGACTTCCTTTAGTTGGTAATAGGAGTCCTTGTGGGCAGAGTTAAGGTTTTTGAGCTCTTGTCTTTCTGCTGAGCCTATTTAGGTATAACAGGCAATTCTTTAAGGAAACTATGAAGTGTGCTGCTTGTGAGCTATCTTGAAAAAATGATGGGTTGTTCTGTTCTGGAGAATTGAATTTGCCTGTGTGTTATTACACACACTATCTGCTTATGAGCTTAACACACTGTGTGTGTTAGCTCGTAATTCTCCCCTCCATTATGAACAGTGGAAATGTGGATAGTTTATTTCTGTCTTTATCATGGTAGTAACGAGTAGTGTGGTTATATGAAGGGTTTGATTTTTTTTTTTTAGATTTTTTTTTCAGATTTTTCTTGGGTGTTCCTGTTAAAGGACAGGTACTGCGCTGTGAAAGTGAAGCTGTCCTAATGTGGGGGTTTTCTTTCTTCTGTTCCCATTGGTTTGAGGTTTGTGTGGGGTGGCAGATGCTTGGTTACTTGGGGGGCTCCTTAAGGTCCGTCCATTTGGCTGAGTGGTCGCCAGAAATGTGTGATGGTGGTTTCATAGAATCATAGACTAGCCCGGATTGAAAGGAACCCACAAGGACCATCAAGATTTTGGAGGTTCTCTCTTGCCCCTTCTTTAGGTTGTCATGAGTGTATGTTGACTGTAATTTCTCAGTGATGTTGCGTTCCTTTAATGCTGCATTAATTTAAATCTCCTTTTTACAAGTGGTTTATTACACATGATAACGAAGTTGATAGATGAGCACTGATGGACTCTGGATGCTCAGACTGCAAGAATTGGACAGATCTGACAGAGGAGAAGGCTGCAAGTGAAGACAGAAGCTCGGCTTCTTCTTTCTGTGGTGTTGAAGAGTTAGTGAAGCCGGAGCGTGTGAAGCAGGCTTTGTCTGCTTGGTGTTTTTCTCATCACCTTTCAGCTGATGAGGAAAATTTGCTGATTGAGTGGACCTGTTGAGTTAATTTCTTGGCTTGTGTTTGGGAATTGGATTGTGTTGCTGCTGTGCTGTCTTGTAGAAGTTCATTTTCTTTTCCACTCTTCTGTGCTGTTGTAACTAAACCAAAGGGCAAAGGAGTGGAGAATGCAAGAAAACAGTGCTGCTGTAACCTAAGTATTTTTGAGAGGTCATTTTGGAGTTGAGAATTTGTCTTCGGTCATACGTTACAGTTGGTTTTCAATTAGGCACGAGTTACATCCAACAGCAGTGACCCACCTAAATCCTTGTCAGTAACTCAGCATACCTTCTGTACAGGTTTCAGGTTTACCTGGATCTTGGGCTCATGCGTGCTTTGTCTAGTACTTGTACTTTTCTTGGCCTTCATTTTGTACTAACACATTCTGTTATGTCTTTCCGAATTAAAACTGTCCTGACTGGACTTCAGAGTGGGGAAAGTGTTTAAAAGAAATGTAAGTAAGTGCTACTTTTAATGCAAAACTTCATACTATAAAGAGTGGCTGTGAGGAAGCTAGGAGTTTCTTCTTGTAATACCATTATAAATTGAGAGGGGTGCTTGACTAACTGTGACAGTATGTGGATCAACTGAGACGACAAGATGCCTTTGTCAGACTTGTATTGCTTCCAGTTAGCCTGAGCACTGGATATCCTGGCCTCAAACTTCTGTGTCTGGGAACTGCACTTCCTGCCCCATTTCTGCCATTCCATTTTCTCTAGATGAATGTAAGAGACCCGGCTTTGCCCTTACTGTAAGAAAATGTGCTTCTTCAGTGAACTTGCTGGGCTTAAACAGATTCTGGAGTAGAAGTACATTTGTATTAGTTTTTCATTTCATCATGAAGGAAGTCAAGTAGGGCTTGGCTTTGGAACGACAGGTTGTCCGTTCGTGACAGTGAGTAATCCAAGAAAGAGAACAAATGGAAGGCAAAGAGCTTTGCTGCCTGATGTGTAACTACGGGGGATGTCTGTATAACATACCTAATGTTCTTTCTTAGTGCTTGTAGCTAAATACAAAAGCCAGAATGCTTGAAGAAGTCTATGAAATAGCAGCACATTTTACATTTTAAAATGAATCCTTTGTTTTATAGATGGTGTCATCTTTAACCACTGAACTGTAGATTACCAGTGTTAAATGCGTATCAGTCATACCGTATGTTGAGCACGTTTTGCCTGGGTTTAAAGGAGTTTTAATTTACATAACTTTAGTTATAATTCTAAAACAACCAAGAAGCTCAGGTTAGAGTTGCCTGGTGGTAGGACTGAATTTCGATGTAATTTCTCTTATAGATAGCTCTCATCTTGCTTTTGATTCTTCAGTTTCCCCCGCATGTGCTTGAGGTATATGTTTAATTTTTTTTAATTCTTAATATTTTTAAGGGGAAAATGCATTAACACCAGAAAGGTGTCGAGGGCTTACCCGGATGTACTTTTGCAAGAGCTATGAAGGCAAACTGAAGTGCTGTGTTAGTGGTCACAGCCTCGAGTGAGAGCCAATAGGAGGAAATGCACGTGGGCAGCAGTCTCCACTTGGAAGGTGTACACAGCTGTGGGTGATTAAAAGAAGTCTGTACATTTTCTAGTCTTCAGTAGTTGAGCTAAAGAAATCTGTGCTGTGGAGAATTTTTGTCTGTCTGGGATTTAACAGCTTGCTTTTTCTCTCTGGATTAAGTTAAGGCTATGACTTATCCGTGTGCTAAAACTCAGTTTGCAGGTGTTGGAGCACTGGAAATTGCATATGCAGAAATAGTTAAAACATCTGGACCCATTTCGGCAGTGACATTCAGGGAGGGTGTGTCTAATGCAGGCGTCTTTGCCTTTGGCCTGCCTCGAAACCTGTACGGACCTGGATCTGCATCTCTCCTGATCTGTGTTCTTGATAAACTTCCTTCCCCCCCCCCCCCGTGTCAACTGCTAAAAGAAATCCTCGTGCCATAAAGAGCCAGGAAATATTCCTAGATGTATATTTTTTCTTCTTTTGAACAGAGTAGATCCAGTAGATCTGGAGGGGTTATGTCAAGGTTGCAGACAAATGACTGAAGTGAGCCCTGTTGTGCCTGCAGATCAAACCTGTGCTCCTGGAAGGGGTGGAGCTTGACGATCTTTAAGGTTCCTTCTAACCGGGGCCATTCTGTGGTTCTGTGCCAATTGAACTTTGAATTGTGTGCCTGGCACTTAGTGAGTGTTTGAGGTGTGCTGTCAGGTCTTTGCTACCCAATAAACTCTGACAAACAAGTACTGCAGATAGTTAACATTTCCAGAGATATTTTGTCTGCTCATAGCCAGTTTGTGGCCAAAAGCGTGATACACATTGCAATTAATTTTCTCTCTGAAGTGTTTTTCTGGCTCTGGTCATTCCCACTGATTGTTACTGTCATCTGACTGCAACTGGGAATCATACCTGGCTAGTAAGGTCTTTACTTTAAAGGGCAGAGGGTTGGTTGTCCAGTTAGCCTAGCTGCTTTGGGGCTTGCTGTACGCTATGAAGGCAACAGAAGGCGACGTGTTTGCTGGAGTTGGGAGGCTGTAGTCCTTCTGCTAGAATGAATCTTGAATGGTTGTGACTAAATCCATGTGCTGGGTGTCTGTTAATGCTGAGGTCGTTCTGCTGTTTGCAGATTTCACTGCTTTAAACAGCCTTCCAGACATTTATGGAAAGCGAATGCGTTTTGCCTGAGCCAGAGGCCTGGAAAATGCCAGGGCTTTATTTAGTGACTGGTAGTTGCTCTGAGTTTAAATGTGCTACCAGATAACTCAATTCCCCAGGGCAGAGATGGATTTGCTCCTAGTTCTGAGAAGTGCTGACACTGGCAGAAGAAATCTCTTGCAAGGCCTCGGCTGGTTCGTGCTGAAGTATGTGCATGGGGAAGGGTGTGAGATGTTTGTGAAAGGGATATATGCCATATATGTCTGTGCGTGTGTATGTGTGAGTGTGGATATAATATGTATATGTGTTCTTATGTGCTTAAATACTTGGTTAACCAGTTTCTCCTGCTCTGTTTTCTTCTTTCATTCCAGTGGTTGTGTTACTGAATAACCTTCCATTTCTGGGGGTGAGGGGGAAACAAAAATAAAAATAAAAAACCCTGCTTTTTGCACAGACTTCACCTCCATATCTGTGTATATAATTTTAAGGAGGAAAGTTTTGCAGTAACTCAGTGTTGGGCTGGAACTCAGCGTGCCTGGTTTTGTTCTTGGTGTTGCAAATGCAGTCTGTGAACTCCAGCTTTGCATCTGAAGAAAGGTGACAGTGATATATAGATGATCTCTCTGAATGCATCTTGGAGTGTTTTACACAAGAAGCACCTCAGACTAATCTTTTCCTATACGTATGCTTTTTAAATAACCTTCTGGCAATAAACCCGCTCTATTTGACTGCACTGTATTTCTGTCTCACTGCATAGTGTTTCGTTACAAGAAAATAAGGCTGCACACCAGCAGAACTGTAGGTAAAGGATCCCAGAAAAGGCAGGAAGATGCGTGTTTTATTAACCAAAATTGCATGCATGATTAGTTTTGTGCAGCTAAATCTTTGATCTTGCATAACTATCACCTTCCGAACTCCTTATTTTATAATTCCTGCATGGTGTATCTTTCTCCAGTGTTGGTAGCATTTCTTCTGAGCCTGTAAGTTGTTCTAGGCAGGGCTTTGGTGTATTATCTTTCTTTCTACCTGCTTGCTTTCTGCTATTTTCCCACTGTCTGAAGAACCACGATTGCTAAAGGCTGTAATGTGTGTAGGTGGGTAATTAAAAACAGTGGTCAAGAGAGCTCTTGGAAACTTGTTGGGTTACTTCTCTGAGCAGGATGATGAGACAGCATCACTGAATGGAAGAAAAAAAAAAAAAAAAACAAGACAGAAAACCACCACCCTCCTTTTCCTGGCAGCTTGAAGAGCCAGCTTGCTTTCCTTTCAGCGTGTGGTTCTGCCAAGGGTGTCTGACCCATAGACTTGGTGAAACCGGAGGAGCTGCAGCGTAGCGGTGTTTGAGGGCTGTTTGGCTCTCAGACTCTCGCACAATGGAGAGAAGATGAGTAGGTAGAAGTGCTTTGTTTGTGACTTGTTTCAGATCGCCTCTCAACTTGCCTGGTCTGTGTTAATGTCTTCATTGTCATTGAACAGATTTAAGTGATCCAGGATTCATTTACCTTGGGGATTATCACCTCAACACATGCAGCCCTTCTCCATCCTGCTACAATAATTACAGCTCATGGAAAATAACTCTGGCTGCTGCTCCCCAGGGTGTGGAACTGCTGGCATCTGGAGATAGAGCACATCTGGTGCTGGTCCTCTGAGGCAGGAGTTGGCCAGCCAGAGCTTATTGCATGTGGGGAATGATGCTGGTGACTTATTTTATCTGAACAATGGCTAGGGGATCCTCATAAGCACTGGCCTCTCGCCTCCTCCTGCTTATTCTGAGTCCTTTCTGGTTGTTTTTATTTTTATTTTTACTTTCCTGAGGAAGTCTGTGCAGTGAGGGAAGACATGGAGTGCTGTTACGTTCTTGATGCAGCCAACCCAGTACCTCAGGCCACTCTTCCTTCTCAGGACTGCAGCTCTTACGCAGGCAAAAAGCATGTGTACAGGCTGCCAACCCCAGCCAGAAGGCAGCTGGGATGTATTGGTGCTGGTGTGTGTTTGTGCTGTTCTGACTCTGAGATTCCATGGGATCGGTGTCCTAGGGGCATGCAAGGCAAGAGTTTCCTTTTTGAAGGAGGTGCGCTTTTGAGAGTGTTTGAGAAATGTTCTTGGGACCTGTTTATGTCACCTTTCTTGTGTGGATTCTAAGGCTTTTGTGAGGGAACAAAACTTGCTTCATCTGAGCTGGAATATGAATTCAAAATTGAGCAGCTATTCCAGAAGAACTCTCCCAGGAACGCTCTTATTTTAGAATGGTTTCCACACAAAGATCTGTTCTGAAATTCTTGACTGTAATTCTTTCCCAGCATTAGGCTTGGAGCTTGTTTCCAAGTATAGGAGCTGGGACTGTGTAACAGGCTCACCGTATTCGATCTGAATATCTTCTGGTCCCATCGTGGTGTAAACTCATTGACTAGCACGGTTGTTTATAACATAACACTTGTTTGCATGCTTGTTGACAGCCTTTTATGGAACTTCTCGTCCATTAATGCTGGTTTCTGAGGGAGGATGCCTTCTTTCCTGTATTTCTTCTCTGAACACATAGCTAAGGGCTTACAAGAGCATCTCTGAGGCCATGTGGGAAGAGTGCCTTCTGGGCACATGTTTCTGGGGTATGGCATTTTTTTTGTCATTGCAGGGGTAGATGGAAAGGCTACTTGAACAGATAACAGGAAAAGTAATGCTTGGTTTTGGAGTCCATGGGGCAGGACAGGTACAGTCAGAGGAGTGGCAGGAATTTGTTCTTGTAAATTCTGCTGTTGTTCTTGAATTTCAGCTGCTTGTCTTTACTGCAGTTCCACAGCTGTTAATGGGGAGGAAGCTGCTTTACGCTTTCTTTCCAGCGCTCACTTTGAGACACTAACTGCAATTCTTTTTTAATGATCTGTGTTGGAAACCAAAATGACTCCATGTCTCCCTTCCCTGTTGTGTGACTGCCATTGCTATTGCAAACCACTGTGTTGACAGGACCTCATCTCTGCTTCAGTAAAACTTCATGGCAGTTTGGAGGCCATGTACCAGCCGGCACTTACGAAATACTTTTGCAAGTTTTCTGCAGTCTCAGGCATCAACAGGTGTGTGGAGAGGTTGCAGGGATGAAACTGCACCTTGTCAGCTGCTGTGCTCCACATTACAGCTGTATTTAGTGCTTTGTCCCGTATAACTTGTCTGCCACTTCACTGTGAGGCAGAAGCAACACATTGAACTCTGTAACAATCTCTAGGAGTTATCAGGAGGGAGAATTTTGACTTTTTTTTTCTAACTGAAATGTTGGTGTACAAGAATAAAGCGGTTCAGCTCAGTGGGAGGTGGGTAAGCATTACCTGCACACACTTAAGATTGTAAAAAGAAGCTTTAGTACTAGTTTGTTATTATAAAGTGTGAACTAATGTTGGCTGTTTATGTAAAGGAGTGGACTTTGCGGGGTTGTTTTCTTATTTAAACATCAGCTGGACGCTGGGAACCGATTAGTGTGAGTATTTGAGTAAGTTGTGTTTGCTTTGCGTGCTTGGCAATGTGTTTCTGTCATTTAAAGCTTTAACAGCTTGAGCTATCCAAGCTCAATTTCAGAACTTCAGAACTGAATTGGGTAGGTAAGATAGGTTGTCTCTTTATTTATTAATTATTAGTATGCGTGGAGTCAGGTGTATACATGGCCAGAATTGAGTGTTCTATTATCTTCACTTGAAGAAACTGTGACTCAAGGAATAGCAATCAGTTTCAAGTCCTATAATAAATATTGTCTGCTCTTAGAAGGATCGGTTTTGCTGGATCGTTAGCAGCTGGATGTGTCTGCAGCAGGTAGTGTTCTGCTCCAGTCTTTCTCCCAGGTCCTGTGGAGCATACATCAAATATGTGATCAGACGCTGCTCAGCACTGCATCTCTTCCAGCTCTGATTCCACTCGGTGAGCTGGTTGGTGTCAGTGGTGCGTTCCTGAGGCAGTCATGTTTCAAAATACTTCCCCGTGTCTGAAACAGCATGAACCTTTCTGGTTCTGACAGTGGTAAATTCATGTTAAAAACTGATCTCAAAACAAGAATCCCTGAAACTTGTCCATCAGCAACTTCAAAGGACAGTTTTCCATACAGTTGTAGAATTGGCAACAGCAAAAAAGGCTCTATTTGAATTGCACACAGAACTTTACATGCAAACCCCAAATAGCCCAGAATTTAGTTTATCTGCAAGTTACAGTTCAGATTTTAATTAAGTTTTTCTTCTTCCCTAGAGTCTGACTTGAGATTTAAATTGCATGCAACAAGTGGTTCTCCTGTTGCTTCTTATATGCTACACAAAGGTGTTGTGTTTGTTTTTTTTCCCCTCTTTCTTTCATATCCTTTTTTTAAAAATTAAAAAATAATTGAAACAATATTTACACATGGATTGAAGCTGCAAGAGTGTCGTGCCGCTCAGTGGACTGACTGACATGAAGCGTCCTGTACCCTGTTGGAGCCTCTTCTTAGCTAACTGTGGCTTTAAGCCTGAACAAAAAAGGAATTTGGTTGCAAAACCTGGCATAGTTTAGAAAAAGTGTTTCAAAGGGAGTGTTTTGTCCAGTGGTTCTGGCTAGGGCAGTACCCAGCATCCATATCGTTCGTGGTCTGTGCAATGACAACACAGAAATGTGTGGCCACACAGCAAATGAGATTTGGAGGACTGGTTGGGCTGAGAGTAACCTCCTCCCATTTCAGACATTACCTTTTGTTTTGTGGGATGGTTTCTCCTTGCTGTGGATTCTTTTTTTTTTTTTTTTTTCTTCCCTATTTTTTTCCTTCTTCTTTCCCTAACCAAATTGTTTTCCTGTCTTGGTTTACAGAAATATGACAGCATAACATACAGCTGGGGAAGGAGAGCTACTGGGTGAAAAGTGATTCAGCCACAAAGACAGCTGTGTGTATTTGTCCTAGCATAGTCTGGAATGAAGTTAATTTTCTTCTTAGTAGTTGGTATGGCGCTGGGTTTGGGATCTTTGATGAACGTAGTGGTGATAACACAGTGCTGTCTTAGTTGCTGCAGAGCAGTGCTCACACAGAGCTGAGGATTTTTCTGTGAGGGAACACAGCCAGGACTGCTGACCCAGACTGAATGATGTCCCACACCGTGTACGTCAGAGGAGGAGTGGGGGATGTTCAAGGTGATGGCATTTGTCTTCCCGAGGAGCCATTCCATGTGATGAGCCCTGCTTTCCTGAGAGTGGCCAGACACCTGGCTGCTGATGGCAGTCAGCAAATGAATTCCTTCAGAGAATCAGGGGCAGCAGGGGAGAGAGAGGAATTTCTTCATGATGTGAGGCAAAGTATGATTCTAATCAATTTTTTGTAGTCCGATACAATTGTGATACTGCAAGATGAACGGTTTAATGGCTGTGACACAGTGAACTTTGAAGGAAGGGCAATGCCACACGTTTCCATGCAATTCAGATGTTACGCAGCCTGTGTTGTTTGTTCTCTGTTCTGTGTTGGCTTTTTTTTTTTTTAATTCTAAACTCAATGTGTTATTTTTTGCAAGTCTTTAATTGTTTGTTCTGCACCTCATTAGAGACAAGAATGGCATCTTGGAGGATCTTCTGAGGAACACAGAAGTGGAGCATGTGTTTGCATTTACAGAGTGATGTTACAGGGGGTTAATTGTATGGATTTAGCTGTTATGCAGGAGTAGATAGATGCTTTCCTCTTTGATGTTGTGTTGTTCGTGGTGTGTCTGGACAATTACTGCATGAGATGAAACTTTTGGTTTGAAGGCTTCAACTTAAGTAGCCTTAAGAAATGTTAGGTGTCATTTGATGTCGAGTCTTATTACCATATTAAGTGTGTGTCTACTCATGCATGCAAGTATGTATTTGTCTATATGTAAGAACATACAAAGCATTTTGGGGTTTTATAAGGTTTTATAAGGGAGGGAACATAATGCTGTAATTAGAGGGCACCTTATTATATATTTATATATTTTTATGTATTTTTACGCATTATTTGTTTAGTTTTTCACACAGAGGTTGGTGAGGCACTGGAACAGGTTGCCCAAGGAGGCTGTGGATGCCCCATCCCTGGAGGCATTCAAGGCCAGGCTGGATGTGGCTCTGGGCAGCCTGGTCTGGTGGTTGGCGACCCCGCACATAGCAGGGGGGTTGGAACTACATGATCCCTGTGGTCCTTTTCAACCCAGGCCATTCTGTGATTACTTACTTACACCATGTTTGCTCTCTGTGTCATGCCACAGTGCTTCCTGCCAGCAGGAAGCAGAGGTTGCCCCAGCTGAGCAGGTAGGTCAGACTGAGGTGCCCTTAGCTCGGGATGGGAGCAGAGGGCTTCTGTCAGCTGTGCTTCGAGTCCCTGCTTGTGTGTGTGGGCTGGGTTTGTTTGTTTGTTTGTTTTGGTTTTTGTTCTCAGGAGAAAGCTGAGTTTCATAAAAAGCAAGTGCTTTTGCGGTCTAGTTACATCTAGTCTTTGGTGAAGGTAGGTTTCCCTTTAGTTTCCAGTATTCTGGTCGGTCAGCCTTCCTTCTCTGTCAGACAGTGTTACCAAAGCTGAGTGGGTGCCGACACAATCCTCAGTTTTCTTGTGATTCATTAATGAATTTCGAGGTGTTGTTTACTTTGTAAATTCACAGAAACCTTATGTTTGAGACAAAATATATTTTGAAGGAAGTCTTCCCTGCCTGCAGTATATACAAAGAATGGCTTTTGCCCTTCATTTGTAAATGTGTGGGTTAAGTTATGTTCATATAAACCCCTGTTGTATTTTAAGAAGGTAACTTCCACATTCAGTCATTATGGGTCATACCAGGAGGAAGTTACTGATAGGCACACAGTTGTTTACTGCATTTATTTCATGTTTATCAGCAACCCCTCACTGCAGGAGGTTGCACAGAAAAGGTTAAAATGCAGTTGTTAATTTCTCACCATGCACAGATGTCTGGTGTGTTGAATGTATCGTATCTGTCACCTCTCTAGGTTGGAAATAGGGCTTTTAGGCTGTGGATCTGTGGCTTTGTGTATTAAATGGCACACTCTTTCTTAAGGAAAGAAATACGTATGTAGAAGAGGGCAGAATCCACAACACTGCAGCTTCAACGTGCTCTGCAACAACTAGACATGGCAGAGATGGGAAAGTTGGTTGCAGTAAGCTTTCTGTGCTTAAAGGGCATTGGCTGGGGCAGTAATGCTCTGGCCACGAGTAATGCTGTGTTAGATGCAAGGCAGTGCATTGCAGCAGTGAATGTATTATCTGTATTGCACCTAAGTTACGTTTCCCACTTTGGTTCCTGAATCACAGCAGGATATTTTTTCCTCCTTTTTATTTCTAAAGCATAGCATGGAGTTGGAAGTGTTTGCCGAGTTGTGCTTGGTGGTTGTTTGTGCAAGTACTGGATGTTTTCCAGACACAAAGGGAGATTGCTTCCTGCTCTGAGAGGCGTGCAGTCCGCAGTTGTGTCTGCGCTGCTGAAACAGGTGTAGTTATTACACTGATAAAGCAGTCTTGCTGTAAAAATCCTGATAGAGTCAGTGCAGCTCCATGCAGCTGATACAATCTCAGGTGAGGAGTGAAATAATGACACTGGCTTTTCACTCACTGTAGAAGTTTCCTTTTCTGGTGTTTTGGCATTGGAGAAGCACGTTACATCTCAGTGTAATAATTACATCTTTCTCTTTAGCAAGGTGGACGCGTTCAAGTAGGATAGGGGAAAGGGTTACCATGTGCCAAAGAGTATAATGAGATCCCTGACAGCCACAGGTTGTTTGAGTTAGCCTTGTTTTAGTATAAATAAATGCATTTTGCTCAGTCCTCCGTGATGCCCCTTCCTTGTGTAATGCTAATAGGCTTGTACCCTTCCTCCTGCAGAAATAAAGGTTACTTTGCTGACTTAATGAACTAATAAAAAAGAACAAACAAAACCCCCACTGGTGGATGTTTTGTCACCTGTGTTCTTTGAGCAGGTTCAGAATTTGTTTTAATTATTTGTGGGAAAACCACCTGTGTTCCCATTTCCCTGCCTGTCCTTCCAGCAATGTGCTGCTTATGTTTGTGGTCTTCTGATTTTGGAGATGGGCCAGGTGTCTTTTGATTACCAAAATGGCAGCTTGTATCCTTGTTTTACTTTGATCTGACACTGGCGCTTGTTTCTGTTTTGTTTTGTTTTTTCTTCCCCCCCCCCCCCCCCCCCCCCTTTTTTTTTTTTTCTTTTTTCCTGCATTTGAAACAATTGCCCTGTAGTGTAGCCTGGGAGTTATTTCTTTTGGCACTTTAATTTTCTGAAACCAGAGAATGGAAAAGGTGGAAAAACATTTAGTCATATTTCTCTTGATGCATTGTACATCAGGATCCATGTGCTATTTGCAGTACACCTTATCCAGGCTGCTTAAGGGTTGGGAGGGCTGGGTGACTAAGATCTTCCCTAATCCATTTGCCGTAGAAAATGTGTGCCTTTCATTATTCTAAAGTTTGGACAATTTTAGTTGGATAATAAAAAATAAAAGGCTTATTCTGGCTGGACAGAAACCACGGTTATGGTTCAGTGCTCCACTTGGCTCTTGTGGCTTCTTATCTTGGCTCTGCCATGGGTTGCAATGGGCAGCCACAGGCAAGACCCTTAATTCCAGCCTTCTGCGGGCTTCCTTGTGTTCTTTGTCTTGTGTATCTAAACAGCAAGTTCTTCATGTTGGCAGTCTTTTACAGTATGTCTGCATATCATTCAGGGTGAGAATCTCCATTCTGACTTCTAGCTGTTACCATAAGGTATTGTGTAAAGCTTGTGCTTTTTTTCCTCTTTCTTTTTTTTCCTTCCCCATTATTTCCTTTCAATGGAACATACTTTTCATTTTAGACCTCTTCTATGGGGAACTGAAAGCTTTTTAGATGCGTATTTCCTTTCTTGTTTGGGAAAGGGAGATATGTGTTGGGTTAAAACAATAATTAGGCCTGACTGTTTATACAGGTGGGAAAGCATTTGGGCAGAAGAGAACTTCTCAGAGTGAACTGGGAAGAGAAAAATAACAGACTTTTTTCCCCCTTTTAACCTGCTGATGAGGTAGAGGTTCACAGAAGCTTTCTAGTCTTTGACAACTTTGTGCAACAAAGATGGTTAGTTTCTTATGCAAGTAGAAGTCATTGAGACTCACTTGAGCTCTACATGAAAATATTCTGTAATGGTAACTTTGTGAATATGTGGGTGGCTGGGTTGGTGGTCAGACATCAGATTTGTATTATCCATAACTGCTCACGTACTTCAGAACAAATGGTTAACATCTCTCTGGAGCCTATTAAGCAGACTGGTTAGCTGACTTAGTTAATTTTGTTTGTTGTTTGCTCAGACAAACAACATGTTTGTGTTGATCTATTCTGATGTGAAATTTGAGAAATGAATGGCTTCAGCTTTATGTGAGTTTGTGTGCCTGGTGTTCACCCCGTTACTCTGTCTTTGCAAAGTGGTGAATGATGAGTGAATTGCTTATAGAATTATGTTTGACCCTGAGGACTGCAATAGGAATGGATGTTCTTAGGGTCATGCTACTGGTAAACCACTTGATAGATTATAATTTAATTTCCTTTCTACCAGACCACCTTGCGCAACCACTGTTTAAATATTGCCACACTTTGCATTGATTCTGAGAAACCATTTCATACCTTAGAGATTTGTAACATACTGACATAGTTCTTCTGATAGAGCAGGGCACTCCTACTGGAGTTATCTGTCAGTTGATTCAAGGCAGTTGTCTTTGTGCAAATTAATATGGCACTGCACATGTAACCACAAACAATGGAAACAGTCTGTCCATTGAGATTTCTGGTATTGTCTGATTTTAGAATAAGCAGAAGCAGCACTGAAGTAGTCTCTTACGTGGTATTGCAGTTGAGCTTTGCCAAAATGGATAAGTGCAAGGGCAGTGCTTAAAAATAGGGATGGGGATGTGGCAGGAGAAGAACCATACTTGGATGTTTCACATTCTGTGATGCAGAGTACATGGCAATAACTTTGCTGTTGTTGTTTCAAACGTAGTAGGCATCAATTCCTCCCCGCCCCCAGTGTAAGGCTTGAATGCAGTCTTAAAACTGAAGGGAAAACTGAAGATTTGTCCTTATACACAAACTTGTTTAGAGAAATGCAGGTGAAGGGGTTACTTCCTTGAACTCCAAACACTAGTTTTGTTTTGAGTAACAGGTCATGAACGGGGTGGGGGAACCCATAGTGTCCCCTTCTAGATTCTGAATGCCAGATGTGTATGAAGGGAGCAAGGTCTCTTTCTGGGTCATTTGGTTGTTGGTTTTTTTTTTTTCCCCAGTTTATTTTATTCCTCCTTGGTTTGGCAGACATCTGTCTAGCCAATAATAGTAGATTATGCAGCGGTGATGGTTCCAAAATCTTAATGGATAAAATAGTGGTTCTACATCATTTGGAAAATTTGGCTTGCAATTTTTCTCCAGGACTTCAACTAATACAGGCTTGACAAAGGTATGCTTGTTTCTGATCAGAGTTGTTTCCAATTTCTGGCTCGAGTTCCAGATGTTAGGTTAACTCCAAAGGACGCAAATCTTAAAATAAAAAGCTGGGAAAAGACTTTCTCCTTTTTCTACACTAAATGTATGATATGTGTCCTTGAAAATCTAATATAAAACTGCTCGGAAGTAACATACTCAAGATCGAACTGGTGGCAACTGCTATTTGTTGGAACAAAAGTTTAGTCGTGTCAGACTCAAATGTGAGTTCTACAATATGACTTACTGTTCTTTTAACAGCCAAGACATCTTCCAAAGTAGAACCATCTTGTTAAGGGAAACCTGACAAATGGTGCTGTGCTCCAGAAGGTAGGAATAGGGAGAAGTTTTTGGTGGCAGGTTGTGGTAAGGACTTTTGACTTTTGAGCAAATAGTATGGCTGTCTTCTAGTCAAATACTCAATTTTTGTTTGTTTTGGTGATTGCTTGTTGGGAAGGAGAGTGAATGCAAGATGAAGTGAAAAGGATTATTTAAGATAATGAAAACTGCAGTACTGTGCTTGTATTTATATCATGGATAATACTTAATTTGCTTCCTCTGATGTAGTGCACACATACTGTAATCTACTCGGAGCTTTGTAAATCACTCCTTGCTGGAGATGATTCTGTCTCAGCCAAGAACGTTGATTAAACTAAATACATTCCTTATGGCTCTTTTTTTTTTTTTCCTCTGTGAGGCCAGTGTTTGTCCTGTTGGAACAACATGAAGGAATATTTTTTTTTTCTGCTATCTTCTGTATTATTCTGTAAGTCTGATTATAGTTGAGTGTTGCGGAGGCAAAGGCATGACACTCCTGAAAATCTAGCATTTTCTGTAACATCCGGTCAAAAATAGCTGGAAGTGAAATTTTGAACACAGATTTTCTAATGCTTCTTCAGCTTTTTGCCAAAAGTTTCCCAAGGTTCTGGAAAAAAAACCCCACCAAAATCTGTCTTCATTTTGTGTTAAAATGGTCATAGTAAAGAAAGTAAAAGTATGCTTCCAAGATCTGCTGAAATTCCAGTGTTCCTTCGATTAAAAAAGGCATAAGTTCTTAAGATTTTCATCATCTAGGTGGGATTATCAATTCTTCTTATTACCTACAGTTTCTGCTTTTTCAGAATGTATTGAATCATGCCCATTTATCTGGCTGTAGTTGAAAGAATGCAGAGAATAATTTTTCAGTTCTAAAGATTATTTCATTCGATTGTTGATCTGTAGTAGAGATCTAAAAGTTATCTTGGAGATGAAGCAGTAGAGAGGGCAAAGGAGGGAACCCACTCATTGTGTTGCATGAGGTTTTGCATTGCCAAATTCAGTAGCTGTACAAGGACTGTAAAAATGCATTATGTGCATGTTTGCTGTACAGGAATTTGAAAAATGATTTTTTTGCTGTTTTGTTTTTGTTTTACCCCTAAATTAAATTTCAGGCTTAAATTGTTGCTGACTTTGGGAACTATGAGTGTTTCAGTTGGTTATGAGAGGTGCCATAATGCTGTTGCATACAGCTATTTCCACAGATCGTGGAGTCACTGTCCCTGGAGGTGGTTGAGAACCATGGAAACGTGGTACTTAGGAACATGGTGTAATGGGCTTCTTGGTCATGGGTTGATGGTTGGACTAGATGATCTTAGAGGCCTCTTCCAATCTTTGTTGTTCTATGAGTTTCCGAAGAGCCTGTAACAGAGCAGTAAAGTTAAGAGCTACGCTCTCCAGCCTAGTTAAGGAAACATAAAACAGTGTCTGTGCTACGTGTCTCTAAAATGTTGCACTTAAGGATGTTTCAAGAAAAACAGTTGCCATTCCTGTACCTCCAGCATCCAGCTGGCTCTCCAGATTTGAGTGCCTGCAGGTTATATTCAAAAGAAGGCAGATTCTATCAGTCTCTTTGTAACTATTTTTATAGGTTATGTGTTTAGGAATTCAGCCCCACAATACCTTGTTTTCTTGAAATAGGTATTGAACGTCTAGATATTCAAAACTGAAGAAAATCTAGGAGAAAGTAGAAATGTGGGGCCTTGGAACCCAAACAAACAAAAAAACTGAGTTAAATAGGAGCTATATCAGGTTTTTTTATTATTACTTTTTTGCAAGTGACTAATTCTGTGTGTGATCTCGTGGTTATTAATTGATTTGTTGGAGTCTGTTTTTTCCTGTGATACATAGCCATGGGTAAAGCCCAAACATGGGTGATGTGAGAAACAGGGCTGAGGTGGGAAGGTGGCACTGAGACTTGGATGCAAGTTCTGGGCGTGCTGGGGTCGTAATGGACAGAAGAGGATGCTAGAAGCCACATGGCTTTGTGGGAGAGGCCTTGCCTTTGTTTGCCCATCTTCTGTTTTCTCCTGTCAAAACTGACAGGTTTTTCTACAGGTGCACGTGAGAGCTAATCTTTGCTCAGAATGCAAGAAGGACCTTTACAGGTGGCTTTGTGCCTTAAATATATGTATGATGACGTAGAGAGGTTTGCTTTACTCCTGCAGGAGGTGGAGAAACCCTTTAATGTTGCATAAGGTTTTCATTTAACACGTACTCTAACTGGTGCTACAGTAGAGATGCCAATGTGTTCTCATAAAAAAGCCTTTGTTCATCAAGACTGGGTTGTGAAAGGTCTGGGATTTGCTGTCTGTATTTATGCTGGGATTTTCAGTGGATCTTTGGCCTTCGTCACTGAAATTTGATGGTAGTTCTCAGTTTAAACACCCTTGGAACTCAGTGCAGGTTGAAATCTAACCAGTACCAAACTCAGCAGTTGACTTTTGAGCAGTGTGTGCTTTCACACTGCTAGTTTTCAGAGCTTGCTGTTAATTCTCACTTGGAAGAAACTTGTTCTGATCCCAAATAGACACCATATTTGCTTTAAAGCTGTCATGTACATTGTACTTCAGAAATGCTACACTTAAAATCACAAGTTGCAGCAGAATGCTCAGAAGAATAAACAAGCTGCTGTGGACAGCATACTTCTGCTTTTTGCTATGTTGAAACTGAAAAATCCTATGGCTATTTTAACCTCTGTAGAATGCACAGATGGGAAACCTGAGGTCAGGAAGAGGTGGAGGTTCAGTCTGCAGAGATATTATCTGTTTAACATTAGCAAGACAGAATTGCATGAGACTGCAGTCCTCACAACTGTTTGGCTGAATACCAGTTGTGCATTACAGACAGAGAGATAGCCAAGAGCCAGGAGTTTTGCAATAATGTTTAGAAATTTCCTCTTTTTAACAAAACAGACCAGATGAAAATTGTTTTCTTTTCCAGTGAATTGTGTTCTCCTCTAAATAGAACAGCTGAAGTGCTTGCAGGTCTTGTCTAATGCATATCTGAGCGGCTTCATCTGCGTTTCCCTAAATCTCTGCTGATACTGAGTTTTTTGTTTAGTTATTCAGCAGCTCTCTAAACACGTTCTGTGTGCTGCTTGGTGGTCCATGCCGTGTTGGCTGCTCGCATGGGCTTGGCTGTCCTCCTTCCCAGCTGCTGAACTCTGCTCGGAGATGATGAAATGTGCTGTTCCGTGTAACTAATTTCAGTATTTGCTACAGGGATATTAAGGACGGTCTGAGAGCTATTGCCTCGTACACCAGGAGGGGAGTGCATGTGGTGTGCTTAATGGGTGGTCTGTGGGAAAAGAAAGAAAAGTTTGAGGAACCCCCCCCCCTTGAAAATATGTCCATAGGAAAATGATCTTAAAGGCACACAGAGAGCTCGTCTCCAGCCTCTGCAGCGGTGGGAGCGTGCTGGATTATGCCCACCAAATCCAGTGGTTTGCCTTCTCTGGTATGCGAAAGCTTTTTACTTCAAGTAGGTAATGTAATTAGTGGTGGAAGCAAGAGAAAACAATGAGTAAGTTCAGAGTGTGCTGTCGGAAAGTTTCAAAATGCTTCTTGCCCTCCTGGGGAATCTGAACCAATCCAAAGTTTCAAAGAAGGAATGAGACAAGGAAAAAAAAAATAGGGGTGGGGGGAGGGAATTAAAGGTACCTTTAGATTTGTTCAGGGAAATCTTTTCATGCCTTTCATCCAGGGGATATGAACTAATTCAGGCCAGTTGAGATGAAATCACGTATAATCAGAGCCCCATATTTAGTTGTAAATAGCAATGTTAGCAGTAAGAATCCAGAGGCTGCCAAACAAAATCAACATTAATCGTCTTCTCGTTGTTGCTGGGGGGTGGGGGGGGGCAGGCAGAGGGGAAGGGGAGAATCCTGCACAATGCAGAAAA
Source organism: Perdix hodgsoniae (assembly GCA_035772895.1). Taxonomy (NCBI): domain Eukaryota; kingdom Metazoa; phylum Chordata; class Aves; order Galliformes; family Phasianidae; genus Perdix; species Perdix hodgsoniae. The sequence goes on along the minus strand of JAPSGF010000001.1, from coordinate 27,029,571 downwards.
TATCACAAGATTTAAAAAAACAAACAAAAAAAACCAAACAACCAAACAAAAAAACCACCAGCATCTTGTTTATTTAAAAAGCAACAAGCAAAAAAAGCTGGCTAGCAGTTTATCTTGGTATTTTATTATAATATTTGAACGTTAGTGTTTGATAAATGCACTAAATGCATCGGTCTTGGGTAGCTGAGAGGAGCAGCGGTGTGGCTGTTACATTACTGGGATAGGTGTGTGTTGCTCTTTGTTGCTGAGTGCTTCAGGGCACGCAGATGAAACTCCTTTGCTGGGGTGAGAAGTGGTTGTACAAAAATTGTTTCTGAGGAATGGCTATCCAACTTCATTCAGACATCACCTTTTGCAGGCAATTCTACAGCTTTTGTTGCATGTTCTGGTATCTTTGGTGCACGTTTTTTCTCTGCACCCCATCCATGCTAAGAAAAAGGCGAAGCCTGGACAGACCTAATGTCTTCATTGTACCCTTTGTCCTGTCACTGAGAGTACATGATCTCCATCCTCTCCTAAAAGCTTTTACTACTTGGTGTGTTACTTTGCTCCTCTTTTTCTTCCTGCCTCCCCAGTGCAAACAACAAATTCTTCAACTGTTCATGTCTGTTCTGAACCCACTAAACCTTTTCTTTACCCTTTTCTGTGGGCCCTTTGCAACTTGCTGCTACAAAACCAGATGTCCTTTAAGCTTGTGGGTGATTTGTGTAAGCCTTTCCTCCAACATATGTGTACCTAAAGCTGTTTTGCTTCTTGTCGGTATGTTGGTGGATGAGCAGCCTCTCATTGCAGCCTAATGGCAAATAGATGGCTAAGGTCCTAGATGTCTTCTAGAGTTTAGCAGTGGTACTCTATATACTATTTAGCATATATAAATAAAACTGGTATCAAATATCAAATAAAACTTTGTATTTTGGGGTGCTAGTGTGGATTGGATTGCTTTGCACTGTCTTAGGCCTAGTGTGACCATGCAAACGACTGAGTGCATAGGCTTTTAAAGAGTAGAATTTGCAGAAATGCTTGACATCTGTTACCTGCTTTGTGTATAAGTATGGGATATTCTTGGTGATTTAAAATAACACCTTTTTCTCCCCTGAGTTTCAGACCTCAATCACACATGAAAATAAATTAATGCTAAAGGAGAAGGAAATTAGTGTCAAATGGATTTACCTGGATGGTTAGAGGAGCAGGATATGGGCAGAGGAGTACATCTTCCTGTTAAAGTGGGGATTGAAGCTGTCTGTCACTGAAGAGCTGTGCCCTTACAGCTCATGGACCCACACACTCATTCCCAGACTCATGGAGGTGTTGTCGCAGGGATGAAAGGCATAGCACACTGTGGAGCCTTCTGCTGAAAGTGCCTTGTGAACAAGCTAACCAAGTTAGCTTGGCTTCCTGAAGCCTCCTGGCGTAATTAACAGCAGAAAGAAGGGTAAGGTTGTAGTGGGTAATTTTTTTTTTCTTCTAATTTAGTTTAATTTTTTACAAATGAAGCAAGGTGCATGATGCTGAAGCACCTGTCTAACTCCACTGAGGTGGTAAATGTGGGAGCAGAATTGAGGAGCCCTGGTCTTGAGTCAGCTTGACAACCTGCTCCCACCTGCCTCTGTGTTGCAGCAGGAGTATTCTTTCATTTAGTAATTACAGTAGGAATTCACCTTGTCTAGAATAATAGGTTTTGAGGATGAAAGTGGCAGTCCTCTATTCTTTGGACTGTATCTGGCATGTTTAAACTCGGATTGAATATGTGCAGTGCGTACAGGAAAATCAACATTTAATCTATGTTTTTGAAGTTGGTGATCAATGGATTTCAGATTCTCTGCAGCAACAGCAACTGCCAGCAAAAAGAACTGGGGTTCGGAACACAGAGCTTGGAGTTTTTAAGGAAGAGAAACTGTTTTTCTTTCTTGAGGAATATGTAACAATTGCGTTAAAAGAGTAAAATCAACTGGTGTGAGTTTGTGGGATTTGCATATGCCATTCTCTTCTTGCTTAGTGAGGTGCTTGATTCATTAAAAGAGGTGGGGCTGACAAAACTTTTGGTTCCCATCCTTTCTCTTCCATGAGGAGTACTTCTCCTTTTTACCTTCTTTCCTGTTGTGTTGCGTGTAGCAGTGGGATTTTTTTTTATGGCCTATGTGTTCTGGCACATGAGCTTCCTGCTGTCACCAGCTGCTGTCTCTTACCCCTTCAGTTAAGCCATGAAAAATAGGGATGACGCTCATAAGGGTGATGGCATGTGGGATAACTGCCTTTGCTGAATGTTTGGAAGCAGACTTATGCTTCATATCAGAGGCCTGGTTTCTATGTGTTCCAGAAGAATTAGAGCTGAAAAAGAAAAGGGATCGCTTAAACAATTCTATGATTCTGTGCTGAGATGGAAGGGAGCCTTGAACACCACCTCTTCCAACTCCTCTGCAATAAACAGGGACACTTAAACTAAATGAGCCTGACCTTGGGTATCTCCAGGGACAGAGCATCCGCCACCTCTCTGGATAACCTGTGCCAGTGCCTCGCCTTTATTGTAAGAAACTTCTTCCTTATATCTGGTCTAAATCTCCCTCTTTTAGTTTGCAGCCATTTCCCCTTGTCCTGCTGCAGCAGCCCTTGCTAAAGAGCCTGTTCCCTTCCTTCTTACAGGCCCCCTGTTAGATACTGAAAGGCCTCTAGAGCAGTGTGTCCTCTAGAACTGATTTATCTGTTGGCTTTAGAGCTGGTGTGATCCTGCTTACATGCTCTGTCTCTATACAGCAGCTGTTTTTAAGTCTAGAAAGTTGATGCATGCATGCTGGCCCCATATCCCCCTCTTAGTGTTTCCTTAAGACTGTGCACACTTGGGTGCAAAAGTTTTGACATGTTTGTTTTTGCCATCTTGTGTGCCTGTGGCAGCGGGTGTGGGGGTTGTTTTTGTTCCATGGTAATGAGTGTTTTTGTGGTCTGGGACATTGACTGCTGCAGGAATTATATGCTCTTCTCCCTGTCCAGCACTACAGACGGCTTAACCACAGAGGTCTCTTGTGCTCTTGTCCTGCTAAGAACTGATAGAATATTTAAAATATAAGCTGTTGCACATGCTGTTATGTTGCGTAGCTGTGTTAGTTAGTATACTTCTTAAAGTGAGACCTTGGTTCTGTGTTGTAAGCCAGGCTCCCAGATCCTTTCTGTTAAAAGCACAGCCAAACCTTTCCATGACCTTTAGCCCAGTTAAGTGTCTGAAGAATGGTTAAGCACGGCTTTTCTCCTGTGCTATACATAGGGTTTTGCTCTTGCAGTGTTTTCAAGAGAAAGAACTGTGCACATGCCTGGAATTGTCATGTCGTCTTCAACTGTAAGGGATTGCAAACAAAATGTAGGCATGTAAACAAGTACAAAGTAACAGTATGACTGTTTAAAACTGCACAGCCTCAGCCTGCCCTGATAGAATTACTGGAGCTTTGCCAGCAACTGGTGATGTCCTTTGCTGTCAATTCCTAGTGATCATCTTTGTCTTAATATGTGAGTGTCAAACTGGTTTTCAGAACGATTACTAAACCAACAGCAAGGGCTATTTCTGAAGGTCACATATTTGCCTGAATGCAGTTGTCAATTATTTTCATGGACTCATACAATGGCTTGGGTTGGAGGGGACCTTAAAGACCACCCAGTTCCACTCCCCTGCCCTGGGCTGAGCTGCCCCCCACCATTTCGGGCTGCCCATGGACCCATCCAGCCCAGCCTTGAGCACTTCCAGGGGGATGGGGCATCCACAACCTTTCTGGGCAGCTGTGCCAGGGCCTCACTGCCCTCTGAGTAGGGAATTGCCTGCTAACATCTAGCCTAAGTCTCCTGTCTGTTAGTTTAAAGCCATTCCCCCTTGTTCTGTCGCTTAGTAAGATAAGGACATAGGTAAGGGAGCTGTTGTAGACTGCTAGAACTCGCATTGTGCAGAGTGGTCAACCAAATGAATTGTATAGCAGGACCACAGTTCCTCTAGTTTTTTGTATGCACTGGACATCTTTTCTGGTGCAGGTAAAAACTATTCTGATTCCATAGTTAAATCCATCTAACACAGAGAACAAGAGGTTTGCCCAAGAACATTCAGAAGATCTGTAGCAAAGCTGGAAATTGAACCCAGGCTTGATTTTTACCCAGGCTGATGAGTCTGTTTTCAAACCAGTTAATGAACTGATGGGAAACTGTATTTTCACCCTCTTGTGCAATATTCTTGCATGAAAATAGCTCTGTCATAAACACAAGGATGTGTTTTCCAATTAGCAGAAGATCATAGCAAAACGATGTTTGTTGAATATGGTATCTTTCTAGAATGGAGTAATGTTCTGTAGCTATTGTGTGATTGTAGAATTGCTACAAATCTGTACCTAAACTGCAGCAGTTTAGGTTGTTATCTGTGTACATTTTGTTTGATATTTCATAGGACTTCAGGTTCTCTTTTTGCTTTATCAGAGGATTGTGAGCTGCAAGTATGTATGGAAGTTTTAAATATTGCCTATTATGGAAGAATCGGAACTGTTCTAGGTTTACTGAAAAAGAGGACAACTTTTTTTTTTGTTGCCACGTATGTAAAAATTTTGCCCTTTCATTTGGGTGGTAATAGGCTGTATGTAAACAGCTTGTCCTCCACGTTCATCATTGTAATGTTTATTCTTTTTCTATTTTCAAAATAGAAGTTGGTTTCCTTTTTCAGGCAGTTTGCAGTTGTCAGGAACATTGCTGATCAAAATAAAATGTAGAACTAAGCATTCTTTTGAGACCCTTGGAACTTGCTAACCGTGAAGTAATTTCTCAAGCAAGGTTTCTTGCATCTTGTTGTTTAACAGATGATTTCATTTGAAGGTCATTTGAAGGTTATTAGGTTCATTTGAAGTTGTTAGTCTTTGGAATCATCATCATGTCTCTCCCCTTCCCCACTGTCCCTTAGTAAAAAGAGGTTTTAAAGAGCCTGGAGTGGGATGCAGAGTGAACTGACCACATATGGGTTTTGTATACAGCCTCTGGTGTCAGTGTTTATAAATTACTGCTTCCACTCAGACTTCTGTAGAAATGCATTGGTGGTTCAACAGAATAAACATGACTGAGTTTATGGGGTGAAGAAGTTGGAGACAGTAGTAAGAACAGAAATTGTTATTAACTGGCTTTCTATTGTTGTTAGCTGGCTTTCCAGTTTGCTCTGTTGAGAGTTTAACAGTAGGCTTATGAAGATGAAATCATAGAATGGCTTGGGTTGGAAGGGACCTCAGGGACCACCTAGTTCCAGTCCTCCTGTCATGGGGGAAATCTTCAAGTCCTTCAAGGACTCACTCATACTAGTAAGACAGGATGAGTCGAGGTTGGTTTTTACACTTTTGGAGATGAACCTTCTATTCCACATACATGGCAAGCTTTTGTTTGCCATGCGTTTGTGGAATGATCTTGAATCTGTAGGGTGGTGGGTGGTTTGGGGATGGCAAAGCAAATTAAGTGTTAGGTCAGTGTAATTAGTTTTATTGCTTTTTGAGCTTTCTTTGGTTTCTCATTCTAATGTCTGGGAAAAAAAGGCTATAGTTATGCTGGGAATGAATGTATCTTTGGAATTGTTAAACTGTTGAGTTGGTCATTCTATGAAACAAACTGCTCTGAAGCACTTGCTAGCGTATTAGGGGCCTAAGCTGAGATACGGAGCAAATTCCTCTCCATCCCCCATCTCTAAGCAGAGAAGTCAGTGTGTTTGGCTACCCAAAGGAGCCCCATCTCTTGTCTGTAAGGGACTGATGATATGTATAAAGGTAATTGTCTTACCTGTCTATATTGAATTGCGTCTGCTTTGGTTGCCACTTGCAGATTTACTACTTGGTCCCTGAGAAAGTTTGCAAAATTCTGTGAACTTTTGTTATCTCAGGGATTGTATTTGCTTGATGCTGTAGAGTTAACAGGGCTGCCTTTGCCTTCTAGTGAGCTGTCACACTGCCTCAGAGTTCTGACCTAAGGCAATAAGTGCAAGGCTGTGGAAACACATTTAACCCATCTTCTGACTTTGGTGTTTGTCAAGTTGGGAGAGCTTCTGTTTATTCAACAGCAGCATTCCAAGCAACAAGCAGTGTTGTTTTTTTTTTTTTTTTAAAATCTATTTTATATTTTTCCTCTCCATGCCAGCAGTACTCTAATAGGACTCTGTGATGAGATTTGTAAAATGTGGTCTGAATAAAACAGGATAGAGAGGAGGAGTGGAGAAGTGAATATAACTGGCAAAATCTGTCAAATGTATTTGTTTATTCTTCCCTGAAGGAAATGAAATTCTCATTTGTTTTCAGAAAGGATGAAGTCTGTGCAGCTTTCAGTAATCGATCAGTTTACATCAATGAGCAAATGCAGTAAAATCTTAACACAATTGCAAGCAGGTCAGTATGATTTCCCTGCTGGGTGTTCATAGGGAGCACAATGCATCTGTTCTTCAATCAGGACAACTCCAAAGCACAGAAGTGACAGTCGGCACAGTAGTTAATGTGTTATCTGTATGCTGTTGTCCTGCTGTGTGCATCAGTGGGGAAGAAATTTCTTGAAAGCGATGGGGAACTGGGATAATATTGATACTGATTGGATTAGACGTTGTTCATGTCTGATCTTTAGTTAAGAAGATGTTGAGTTCCTCTGCTGTTGATTGGACTTGATGTTTCAGGTTGCTTTTTCCATTGTAGCAGTGTTTATAGTGGCTTCAGTGTGGAAATGTCTACATGAGAACGTCCCTTCATATTCCTTAAACTGTTGTGGGGACAATATATGTGTTTTTAATCTTGTCTGTAGACTTTTTATGGATTTAGTCCTCGGCTGGATATGGGATAAGCTTGGTAAGGCAATTATGCATAAATGAAAAATTCTCTGCCCCAAAGAACTTGTGACTTAAACGGAGACTGCTAACATCAAACTTTCCAAGTGTTCGGATGGTTTGGTATAGTGCCACTTAAAATAGACATAGCTTTGGGGAAACAATGAGTTGCGGAGAGGAAAGCAAGCATTTTGCATTCTAAATGTTTTTTCTTCTGCTTTCAATAACTAACCTGTTGGGTTTTCATGATATCACTGGTGCTTTTAAAAATGGCAGAGAGAAAAGGACGTGGCAAGTTAGGAAATGAGATGGGAATGTTACCAGAACTTTGTTTCTTAACAAATAATGATCTTAAAGCTATGTAAACTTTTGAGTTACAAATGCTGTAAGAAAAAAAAAAAGAAAAAAGAGACATTTTCATTGAAACATTCATGTTAACAGTTGTCCATGTCTTTACTATCCAAGACCCTCACCAAAACCAGCAGCTGATTTAAATTTTCCTTATTACTTTCATCAGTATAGACTTCCTCCAAAACAGAAAAATGAAGCCACCTCTTTCCTTGGCTTGGGGGAGGAAAAAAGGCCATGCAGAACATTAATAAAAGGCTGAGTTTTTTATGCATGTTTTTAATTTTACCTGATGTTGAGTTGCAGGTTCTAACTGAGGCCCTTGGCCTGCACATAAATACATGAACTGCTGTCACGGATGTGCTTCACTCAGGCCTGTGCAATGGCATGTATTCTCCAGTGCACGTGGAATCGGAGTTTATGGGAAAAGCAATCATGTGTGATGGGCTGCCTGCATCACTGACGTGCGACTCAGAGCTTGTGTGAAGTGCCTTCTTTTTAAAGGATGGGAGGAACTAAATCTGAAAGACAATATCAAGAGCTAATCCTCATCTATTAGATACAGTAATGTGAATTTGAAACCAGAGGTATTTATGTCACAGGCTTGAAGCCGTAGAAGATGAAATAATGTGTCTGCCATTGCTGCTCTGTGTGTTGAGTGGCAAGCTTATGCATCTCTGCTGGATGTACATTGGAAGCAGAAGCACTGACTAGAATGATGGCATGTGAATCAAAATAAGCAGTCGGCTGATGGAGACCTCCAGCCACTGCTGTTTGACGTAGAAGAATTGGGGTGGGGTGGGGTGGGGAAGGGTACTGGGCTTCAGGGGTAAAAACAAGGGCAAGTAGAAATTTCATGGCATACAATCCCTACCAGGCATCACCATTTGCAGAGAGGCTGAGGGAGCTCCATTCCTTCCAGCAGCTAGTGGCTTTTTCTGAATACTGGCATTCTCCTAAACAGCTGCTGTGTATGCAGCCGTGGCTGGCGCAGTGACATAATTACTGCTGTCTCTGCAGCCATACCTGAAGATGAACATTTTTCTAGTTTACTGCTGGACAAAGAAGCAAGGCTGTATTTTCAGGGGAGAGATGAAGCGGTTTATTTGGCTGTTGGTCAGTGACAGGCCTGCTTAATGTCCTCTTCTGAAAGAAGCAGTGGGGTTGAATCATGTCCTTGCCAAAATCTACCCATCTGTAGTGGGTCTTCTGAAAGAACCACCTTCCTAGAGTTGTGTAATAGTATGCAGGGTGGGAAAAGCTGGGTAGGCACTTGATACAAGCATTTCAGTTTGTGGTACCTAGTGCTGCTAGCTTCCAGCCTGCTACTAAAAAGGTATCAGGACTTGTCTTCTGTGTGTCCTTCCAACTTTTTGAGAAGCTTTAAACCATGAAGAATTTGTTCTAAACCTGGGTCATGAATTATCTGAAAGAATTCATGCCATGTGAGTTGGGGCACACAGTTTAATTGGGGACTGTGTGTACAGCAGTTTTTGTTTTTCTGTATAGACAAGATGTCAACATTAACACTGGAAATACCTTGCCTGTGTTGGTCTCTACTTACTTAAATGCTCAACTCACCTGCTAATATGTAAGAATGAGTTCTAAATTAGTCTGTCCTGAACTGTCAGAGGGCCTCTGTCTGAGGACCCTGTTGTGGGTAAGAAATAGGGTCTGCTCATCCCTGTCTTCTACTCCTTTTTCTGATGAATAGAGGCAATAGGTTATGGGTGTTGTGCATTTTTCTCTTCCTTGCTGTTCCACTCTAGTGCCTGCCCTGCTGATGTACTTATACTCAGCACTCTAACGTCTGTAGATGCCAATAATGCTGATATGTTTTTGTTTTTTCTTCTGTAGCATCTCCCTTCCTGCTTTTTGCCAACCGTCGGGACGTTCGACTCGTGGATGCTGGAGGCACAAAGCTGGAGTCCACTGTGGTGGTCAGTGGTTTAGAGGATGCTGCTGCGGTTGACTTCCAGTATTCGCAAGGCATCGTTTTCTGGACAGATGTGAGCGAAGAAGCCATCAAGCAAACTTACATTAACCAAACTGGGAATGTGGTGCAGAATGTCATCATTTCTGGTCTGGTTTCCCCAGATGGCCTGGCATGTGATTGGATTGGGAAAAAACTTTATTGGACAGATTCAGAAACCAATAGGATAGAAGTCGCTAATCTCAATGGAACATCTAGAAAAGTCCTCTTCTGGCAAGACCTTGATCAGCCCAGGGCAATAGCTTTGGATCCAGCTCATGGGTAAATATTAATTTGACTTAAATGCTTAAATGGATACAGTGGTGATTTATGTTGGTTTTTTAGTTCTGGGAAAGGAACACGGTCTTTTGTTTTAGTTTACATTTTCCCAAGGTATTTTTCTCAAGATCTATAACTGAACATATGTTTAAACTTAAATATTTTGTGGCAAGAAATGACAGCCCAGAGCCAAAAAGAAAAATACAGCTGCTCTTAGGTGCCAAGTCAAATACTCATTTGGTATGATTGCCTAGCGTATTCATTGCACTTCTGAAAAGCAATTAATTTTTCAAGCCTCTTTTATTGTTATTCTCTCAGTTGTCTTGTCTGGTAAGTTAATTTTCATTTGATATGCAGTGTCTGATGCGTCTAATCAGCAAGGTGTGTATATCTGTATGAGTCCAACTAGAAATTCTCTCTTGCTATGCTCTGGTGAATGAAACCAGGTTATGTTTAAGTGGTGATTTTGAACAATTATGTTTGCTCTGGCAAGTGAAAGAACCCAGGTAAAGTCAGGGGCTTCTTATGCTCTAAGACGACCGGGTTGGGATGTAATAAGAGAACAGGCTGGATGTGTCACTGTGGCTGACTGGGTGTTCGTAGTGCTCTTGAAAATACTGGTGTTTCTTTATATCTTCACTCTGTTCACTATTCCCACCTCTGCACATGTGCTGTTTGCTACCATATGCATGAACAGTGCTGATGTTGTTCTTTTTGTGCCCCATATTAATTGCAGTGATGATTGGAAGTTTGCTATGCTAGTACTGCAAGTGTCCCCTGCTGCTCAAAGAAATCATACTGTATACGGTGGAGGAGCGTTGATAAGAGGAACAGAAAAGCTCACAAGCAAGGGTGTTTGTTTTCAGTCTACTTTTCTTTATCTTCCTCATCTTTGGTATGTGTGGTTAGGTTTTTTATCTTTAACAAAATTTAACATCAGCTGACAATTTCACCAAGGCCATCCTCTTTGTAAGAGGATGCTGAGTTAATACAAGGGCTTAGGATAAACAACAAATATAGAGTGATATTATTGTATATTGGCAAAATGGAAATCAGTGCCTTGGGAGATGGGTATTTTCTGGAGGAACTGCCTTCTTCAGGTGTGTGAGAAGCGAAAACTGAAACTAAGCAATGTGTATGTAATGTATGTAAGCACTGTATTAGCAACTGCTGTACTGCAGACTGGAGCTCTGAAGGTTTATTTTTGCAGTGATCCCTGCATAATGCTTTCCAGATGCATGGAATGAATTATGGGTACATTTATGATTAATATATGAAAGATACTCAGGTACTAAGTGAAACTATGTGTACCCAGAGAAATAAAATCCTTAGTGCTGTTGACAGGCCAAGTGCTGGAACTGCCTGTATTTCCCAGATAACTGGTAGAAAGAGAAGTTATCATCAGTAAGAGGAAAAGTGGAGTGACTGTGTTGGATCACAGGACTTTCAAGGGGGATTTTATCCTCTTAAATCCTCACTTTGCTTCTGCTACTCTTGCCTTCAGGTGAAAGGAGAAAAGGGGAGAATTGACCTACAAGGGTCAAAAAAATTCAGTGGAAACCCATTGTTTGAGTTTAGGCCACCCAGTAAGGATGGTGATGCTGATGAATTATTTTCTAAAGAATTCAGAGACACCTCTAGATCAACTGCCCTTGTCCTCATGGGTGACTTCAACTTGTCAGCCATTAACTGGTGTATGGGAACTGCTGAGTCAAGGCCTGAACCTCTGATTGATTACCTGAGGTGAGCAATGAGTCAGCCATGGGAGCACAGGTGAAGGCAATTCACCTGTGCTGCTGGAAGGGGTGGAGCCTGGCTGCACCTCTCCTAGACCCATTTAAGAGCTACTACCAATGGGGAATGATCTCTTCTGGAGATCCACTCTGCTGGAGTTTCCTAAGCAAGCCCAGGATACGGGCAAGCGTCCTATCTATTCTCTGTGTTGTTATAAGCTGCTTTGCCTAACTCTCTTGTTTATTTCATAATTATAACATCTTAATGTTCTTTGATTATACAACTGGGAATATCACACAGGTGATAGAAACCCTGAACTTGCGTGGGACTTGCTGCTACAGCTGGATTCATATAAGTCTATGGACTGTGATGAGATTCGTGCCAGGGTACTGAAAGAGTTGGCTGATGTCCTTGTGAGATGTTTCTCAATTATTTTTCAACAGTCTTTGGAATTTGGAAAGGTCTCAATAGACTGGAAACTGTCAAATGTTGTCCTAGTGTTCGAGATGGGCAAGAAAGAAGACTTTGGTAACAATAGTCCTGTCATTGTCACTTTGATGCCTGGTAAAATTAGGGAAAAGATTGTTCTGGGGCTTACTGAAAAACGTCTGAAACATAATGCAGTCATTGATCAGTGCTGTCATTGATCGATCACAGCCTATCCAGGTTCATGAGTGGGAAGCCCTGTTTAACAAACTTAATCTCCTTTTATGACAAGGTTACCCACTTAGTTGATTAAGGGAAGCCAGTTGGTACAATCTTTTCAGATTTTTAGCAAAGTTTACTGTAGTTTACTGTTTCTCACAGTTTCTTCTGGACAAAACATCCAACACAGACAAAAGCAGAATGCAGTGTGTTAACCATCAGCCAGCCAATTGTTTGGGTTTACTGTTGTAAATGTGTAAACATGAGGCTGGCAGCCAGTCACTGGTGGGGTTCCACAGGGCTCCATTTTAGGGACTGTTTTTTCAGTATTTTCATCAACAACTTTGGTAATGTACTTGAAGGTATATAGAGTAAGTTTGTGAATGATACTAAATTAGGAGGGATTGTTGACTCCCTTGAGGGTAGAAGGGCGTTGCAGAGAGATCTTGACAAATTGGAGGGCTGGGCAATTGCTGATCATGTGATGTTTAACAAGAGCAAATGCTGGATTCTGCCCTCGGGATGGGGCAGCCTTGGCTATAGATACAAACTAGGGGACATGAAGCTGGAGAGGAGCCCCACAGAAAGGGATGTGGTGTTCTGCTTGATGGCAAGTTTTATGTGGATCAGCAGTGTGCCCTGGCAGCCAGAAGGGTCATCTGTACTCTTAGTTCTTCATTGCAGGGCAGTAGGCATGGAACAGACTTCCCAGGGCTGTGGTCATGGCCCCAAGCTGCCAGAGTTCAAGGAGTGGTTGGACAGCGCATTCAAACATAGAGTTTGACTTTTGGGTGGTCCTTTGTGGGGCCAGGGGTTGAACTCAATGATCCTTCCAACTCAGGATATTGTATGATTCTGTAAAGTCAGGTTGACATTTTGTAAGCAGATCCAGTTCTTTACCTTTTGATTGTTTTCTTTAAGGTAGCTTATATATTAGACACGGTCATGCATTTCATGCCTTATTAGGTGATCTTTGACTGCTTTGAAAAACTGATGGGATTAATTGGGGATTTCTGGTAGCATATTACTCCTAAACTAGGTTAAATGCAAAAGTACTGTTCTTAGTAAAAATTGGATTAAAACAATGGTGAAAGAAAGTGTGTCTGGTACAGTGTAATGAAGAGCCTTTATAAAAATCATCAGTGCTGTTGGTGAAGTTTTACTTCTGTAAATCTAATCTTTGTGCTTGGAAAAAGGGGAGGGTACAGGCGTGGTTAATTTTATGTGACTTTGGAGGACAATACTCTGCGTGGAACAGATGTGCAGCATTTCTTCAACATACACAAAGTCCAGTGTGTGTAACAATAGAAGACGTCGTTTCAGGCTTGCTTCCCACTGCCCTGGAGTTGTACTGCATTCAGCTCACTGTTCAATATTTGGTTTCAGGAACCACACTGAAAGATTAAGTATCCAGTGTCAGCACATGAAGTTACCTCACGTTAGCTGCTTGGTGTGTGCTAGGCATCATCATACCTTGCTTTTACCCTTCCATGGGTCCTGCAGAAACCTCTTTCTTCCCTGGAGGACTTGTCTGTTCCTAATTACCTTGAATTTAATCCTCCAGGGAAAGTGTGCAAGTGTGAACGATCGCTGTGGAATGGCGTAACACATCAGGAACAAAATTGATTTGCCAAAACAGTAGATGTCTGCAGGTGAGGTAGTCACCTTGCAGCATTCTGGTTTTGATCATCATTACTTCAGATGAGGAGAGAATGACAGTTCTGATTTTTGCACAGATAAATTTCTTGACTTGCTAGTGCTGCTTTCCTGAGCAGTTAATTCAGTCTACCAGGATTTTTTTTTTTCCCCACTGGGAGCAGCAGCTTGGTATGAAACAACTTTATTGGCTTTAACTTGTGGCAGACATTTTTAATGTTTATCCTGTTTGATTTATGTATCAATCCAATGCTTCAAAGCGATGTGAGCTTTAAATAGCCTGTGAAAATGAAGATACATGTATCCTTTATAATTAACCAATTTTTCTCTGTTATGGTCTATTAAAATCAGCCTCTATAGAGCTGCTGTTCTGGTTAAAATGACAAATTCTGGAATTTCTTAATTTAATGAGGGTCGTATTAAATTAAGGGCAGGTTTACCCAAATAACTGTGCCCATTAGATTAATACAGTAAACTTAAAGTAACAAGTCGTGTGTGACATACATTTGAGGAATAACAAATTTGAATTTAAATTGATTTTACAACTAATTTCATGTTGTAGGTCTGAAGTATTTTATAAGTGCATCCATGAAGTAGTGGCCATGACATTTGATGTAGGCACAGCAGGCTCTGAGTTTGAACTCTCCTAGAAGCAATTATTCCTTATTTACAGGTATTTTCTGGGGTAGGGAAGTGGGTGACAGAAAGAAAGAGAACTGTTAATACATTCTCATTTGTCATTTTGTTAATAGGTTTGTGTAATCAGATAGCTAATGCAATTATTGCAACTGACAGAAGAGTGAGAATTAGGGCTAAAGCAGAAGACAACAGATTGGAGCACTTGAGTAAGCTTGTCTTTTTTTCCAGATCGTGAAATCTAATGAAAGTTACACTATGATTCTTAAACTGATTGATACATTCTTAAAGTTGCTAGATATTTGCTTGCTTGCAGTCTGGAAGGATTTTCATAGGTGTGATTTCGGCCATTAGCATTTTCTTCCGGAGGACTGGGGGGAAGCTTAGTAGATGTGAAGAAAATATAATGCAGCATTGGCTCTGTTAAAGCTCTTGTTACTTGGAATGGGTGATATTACACAAGAATTTCAAATGGGGCAGCAGTACTAACTAGAGTGTAATTCAAAATGGAGAGATGCCCTTCATCCAGCACCTACCTCCAAACAATCATTGAGAGCATTCTTAGAACTTCTTCCTTTTAGGACAAGTAGAGAGGCTATTTTACACCATCTTTGGATCTCTACTCTTCACAGTGCTGGTGAAAATTTAATGTTAAAGTCCTGTGGAAATCTCTTAAACATGTTTCAGTATCTCAACCATAGATGTATTGCTTAGTGGCAAAGAAGGAAGGAAATAGTGTGCTTAGTTTGCAGTCTAGAAAGTCCTGTGGAAAATCTACAGAACTGTTTCAGTGTCTCAACTGCTGGTATGTTGCTTAGTGATGAAGAAGGAACGTAATTTGTGTGTGTAGTTTGCAGCTGGAATTAGGGAACCAAAACGTGCTTCCCAAAGAGGGTGCAGAATGTATCAGAGGATGAACAGCTCTACCTCCCATTGCAAGAGATGCCTGTATGACCAGTGAGATAAGGGGCTCTCCAACTCAGTTGGAGAGGGGGTCTGTGCTACCATTCCCCCTTTCATGCATGCACAAACGCAGAGTCCCACCTACTGCCACCCTGCATGCAAGCTACAGATACGTATGCAAAACAGTCCCTTTCTGCAATAAATACAGAGGACTATGACTGAGTTGTCTGGTGTGCACCCACCACTTGAATATTACCTGACCAGAGGCTACACTGGAACCAGGGGTGGTGATCCAGGTTGTCTGTTCCTGCCTATCCAAGCAGCACAGTTGTTTTTCTGTAATATAAGAGAAGTACTCAACATAACACTGGTTATCAGTTGTATTCAGTCTCTTGGTGTGGCTGCATATTCTGTGAGCTGGAAAGCTGTTCGTATGTTATGTGCACCAAATATCTGCAGATAGTTTCATGCACAAGAAACTTGAGGTTCTTGGGGGAATTGTTAATTCGCTTCAATTTTCATACGGGTGCCCTTGATAGTGACAGCCTCTCCATAAGTGTTGTGTCATTTTCTTTTGTTTATATTTCCCTTTTTCTGCTCATAGTTATGACTGAAGGATGTAAATGGTTCAAAGACCATTTGCATTATTTGTACAATAGAACAGAGCTGCCTGGCAGAATAAAATACTTTTTTTTTGCTCTTTCACAGCTGAGACTGTGTGGGGAAGAGGTGGAAATGCGTAGACTTTCTTAATAAGCCCACTGAGCTCTCTCCCTGATTAGCACTCATCATTACAAGTTCTGTGATTCTTCACATCCTGAAAAAAAGAGCTGAGTCCTGGCAACTGAGATTTCTTTGACTTGGATGCATTAAGCCTTCTTAAGTAGTTTGGAAATAATGGTATTCTTACCTTTTTAACTTCTACACCGTTTGTTAAGGGAACAGAAGGATGCTGATAGAATGCAGCAGGAGGCTGGCTTTGGTTGTCTCAGTGCCAGTATATGTTGGTGTGCATTTAGGTGATTGGGAATGTAGCCTTTGCTTTGGCTCTGAGGCCAAAGAGATGGGACAAGCTGAAGTTTGATTAGAAGTCTTGATGGAAGCAGTTTTTAAATCCACAGGGAATCATGGAATGTGTTGAACATGAACTTAAACAGGGTTACTTGTGTTTCATTGTGTTTGAAATTGCAAGTGTGCAGTTGAACAAATCGTTGGCTGTCATTTGAGTTTTCCCAACTTTTGAGTCAAGGCATCAGTCAATATACTGAAATGTATTAGTTTGAGTCAAGCATCTAAGGGTACTCAGGTACAATGTCTGTGGGTAGGAGAGCAACCAACATTTTCTTTGTGCAGTCGGGTTACTTACTTTCAGTACATCTGTTCGACCTCTGCCCTCCATGAAGTCAGTGCATATAATATGTTGTCATCTCTTCTCAGAAATGTTTGGGAAGAAAACGTATTATATTGTTCCTTGTACCTTCCTTGTGTTATCTGCTGGCCATGAGTAGTTATGAGGAGTAGGGCTTGTTTTGGCTAATACTAGTTTTACTATTTTCTGTAGAATTTTGACATATGAATGTATGCAAGCAGCCTTTCATAGGGGAAAAGGGCTTTACCTCCATTTCCCTTTCGCCTCTCTTTTTCCTAGGAAACTTTGCAAGTGCAGTTTCTTTATCTCGTAAATATCAGAGTGACTTGCAGTAATACTGCATTCTAAGTTACAAATTCTCTTCCTTAAACCCCTGAGCAGTGCTGCATGTATCTCTCTACTGCTGCCTTCCTCCAGCGCAGCGTACTTGGAAATCTGCTTGGGGGTTCTGAATTACTTGCACCATCTCCCCAAGGATTCCTTGGCTTCATGGTGTCATGTAACCTGACTTCTTAACATGCTGTTGGAGCCACGTTGAATAAATGCTTGCTTACATTTGAGAAACAGCTATGATGCCTTACTCCTTTCTGTATAGGTCAGCATATGGAATGATGTGCTCTTTCCTTGCAAGCAGTTCATTGTGGTAATATTTGAGTACTGATCAATTGATAGACTGCTATGTTTTGTCTTTATTCTAAGCTAGATAGTATATATATGTATTTGTGTGTGTGTATTTATATATGGTGTGATTAGTTGTGATTGTTGCCTGCGTATTCATGGGCTGGAGTAGGAAGATGTTTTAATACAACACTTTCTTGCGAAGATCATCTGGATGGCAAAGCATGTTGCCTGGGGAGAGAAAAGGAGGCAACTTGTGTAAGTAGCTTGCAACTTATTACTATGCAAGGCAGCCCTTCTTTTTCTTTCCATAAATGATTGGCACTATTTCATTTAGCTGTAGAGTTTTTGTAGCTTAAGCAGTGGGACGGGGGAAGTAAGTTTAAAATGTGCCGGATTCTAAACTTCATAGCAATTTCCTGTGAACTCCTGTTTCTTGCCCTGGGCTTGTGTAAGTTTGGGAACTTTGAAATTGGAGAAGTCTGTACTGATTTACATCATCTGTACCACTGGCCCCTTTTGTGTAAGCAGGTTATATAAGATTTGGCAACCATACTGCCTTTGGGAAGGTGGAAAAAATGTTCAGCCTGTGTGACTTCTTTTTATTATGGCCGTGATACCTTCCAGCACAGATAGCTGATTGGCTGCTTGTTGAGGGCATGGCCGTGATTTCTAATCTTTTCCAAAATGATGACCAAGGGGATGAAGTACCAGGAAATAAAAAATGACCTGCGGCTTTAAAGCTGAAGGGAAATATGGTCTTCATCCTGTTTTTGCTCCTGCACCTGGAATTTTAAAATTAAGGCCACTGGGATGCAGTTCACCAGCTTTATAATCTGTTTATTTTGCAAGGTGGCTTTCAGTCCCATTCTTCTGTTGTTACTGAAACACCATTTAAGCTCCAATTCATTGTGGTAATTAAGTATGTGCCAAAATCCAGTGACTTGCTGACTGCAGTTAAAGTGCATTTGTTTAATTGTCTTCTTACTAGAAAGCTCTGTAGTGAAGCTTGCAGCTACTGTGCTGTTACTAATAGAGAAGTAATTGGATTTTATGGCACTATTTATTTTAGCACTTTTGGCCACTGAATTATGGATTCGATAGTCTGTTAGTGGTTGTGCGTACAGAAGGAAAGATGTATCTGTGTTCTCACTGATGATGCTTTGGCTTTTGCTTTGCTTGGTTCCTGCTAGTTTCTTTGGTGTTCAGCTTAGGGGCAGAATTGGCAGAACTGCTGTGAAGTTATTGTTAGATACTGATTTCTTCCCCAGCACCCCCGCACTTTTTGGCTCAAAAATGTGGTGTCAAAGGATAAAACCTAGTAAGGGTTAAGAAATAGATGACACGTAAGTTTCCCTCAATAAGTGAATAAAGAAACCAGGGAATTTGTCCCGGGGTTGCTTTTTGTTCTGTGCTTCTCAAGTATGGTTTATTTTTTATTTTTAGGAGGATTGAATTGTTTGTTGCATAGTAGTGATTTTTTGCTCACCATGGCATTTTTTATTAGCTCTTTAGGAATTGATGTTTTTGTTTGCTTTTATAGCCTCAGTGTTGTTATGCTTGTATTGACCTGTTGCAACCCAGGTGGGATACTAAACTCCTGGGATGCCAAATCGTAGCTCTGAAAGTACAGTCAATCTAATGTGCACAAAGATTCAAGCTAGTGGTTTTGGTTCTTTTTGCTCCTTACAGTTGTTATGGTGCACCCAAGCCCCCAGGGGTATGTAAAACTGTGTAACCTGCTCTTAACCAACGAACTCCCTTCACTGTCCAGCCCTCAAACAGTCCAACTGAAAAAAAAAAACCCAGACCTATCCAAGTACGTGTGTATGGCTCTCCAGTATTATTCTGCATTTGTGTTTTCAACAGGCTTTCAGAACAGAGAGTTTTTAATAGGACAGACAGTGCCAGACTGACATCTTCTACGTAGCCTAGTGAATGTTTCTGAAACTTTTTCTGGGCTAATTTCTATTCTTTTTTTACAGAGAAATGGAAACAGTGGAGTTTATTTATGTGTGACATGCCAGCAAAAAAAAAAAAGTATATATATTTGAAAAGCAGGAAAATTGTCCAAGTACCATCAATCTAGACTTCTTTGAAAGGTTTGGTTTCTGCTGAGGTCCAGGAGAAATGTAGACTATTGAGTGCATTTTTAAAGCAGAAATAATGCATCACCTTGCACTCCTGGTTCCTGAATTAGTTTAACAAGTTTAAACCCTATTAATGTCAGGTTAATTCATATTTCTTCCTTCACAGTGGAAGGAAGGGATGCCATTCAGATGGACCTCAACAGGCTTGAAAGGTGGGCATGGGTGAACCTAATAGGTTCAACACAGCGAAGTGCAAGGTTTTGCACTTGGGCTGGAGGAATCCCAGGCATCCATACAGACTGGAAGGAGCAGTCTTTGAGAGCACCCTTGTGGAGAAGGACCTGGGGTCTTGATAGATGAGAAACTTAACATGAGCCAGCAGTGTGCCCTTGTGGCTCGGAAGGCAAATGGTATCTTGGGTTCCATCAGAAGAGGGGTGGCCAGCAGAGACAGGGAGGTGATTTTCCCGCTCTGCTCTGCTCTTGTGAGGCCCCATCTGGAGTACTGTGTCCAGATCTGGAGCCCCTGGTACAAGAAATACAGAGAGCTGTTGGAGAGGGTCCAGAAGAGAGCCAGGAAGATGATCAGGGGACTGGAGCACCTCCCCTACGCAGACCGGCTGATGGAGCTGGGCTTGTTCAGTCTGGAGAAAAGAAGGCTGAGGGGTGACCTCATTGCAGCCTTTCAGTACCTAAAGGGAGCCTACAGAGGGGAGGGGAATCAACTCTTTGAAAGGGTAGATAACTGCAGGACGAGGGGAAATAAAGGTTTTAAGTTGAGGGAGGGAAGATTTAGGTTGGATGTCAGGGGGAAGTTCTTTACTGTGAGAGTGGTGAGGTGCTGGAACAGGCTGCCCAGAGAGGTTGTGGATGCCCCGTCCTTGGAGGTGTTCAAGGCTGGACTGGATGGGGCCCTGGGCAGCCTGGTGTAGCATTAAATGGGGAAGTTGGTGGCCCTGCATGTGGCTGGGGGGTTGGAGATTCATGATCCTTGAAGTCCCTTCCCATGGCAATTCTGTGATTCTAACGTATCCAGTGAGCAACTGCAGTATTGCATGTGACAGTGAAGCCTGACTTTCCTTTGAGAAGCCACAATGAGTTTGTCTTGTTCTTCTGTACATCCTGTGCCCTGTCCTGGGCTCCCAGGGCTGTCAGAACTATCTGATGTTTGCGTGATTTTTGTCCTGTCCTAATGGCATTTAGAAGGTGTGAAGTGTGAGATGTAACTGTTGCTAATGGGCGCTCTAAAATACGTAATTTCTCTACTGTCTTTCCCGCACAGATCTTGCTCCAGCTGAACCCAGCCTGACCCAACTGAAACAAGCAGATTTCAGTAGTTTGTGTAGGCTCTGGTGTTCTTGATCCCTGAGCTATTTCAAAGATAGGTTTGAAGCCAGGCTCTTTCCTGATCGCATCAAGAAAGTGGGTGTGTTGGTTTGTTTTCTTTTCCTTACCCTGAAATTTGTATCCTGTGATGTTTGAACTATGAATTAGCACATATATATATATATGTACATTTATACCAAAAACAGATCCTGATTATTAATTTTCTAATTTAAAAGTTTCCTGTTGAATTGTTATGTATGTTTAGCTGCTTCTGGTGTGAGATTCATGCTACTCTTGCTGTCTCTTCTTCCTCCTACCTCTTTCCCTTGGCACTGCTGTTCACATGACTACAGTAGCGGTAGTATTAAGCCTGTCTACGTTAGCTGTTTTTCCACACTGCTTGACTACATTTTTGAGCAAGTTGTTTCCTTATGATGCCTGAAAACTGGGGAACTTGTTTCCCAGCCCTTTGCTGACATGCCTTAATGTTCTGACTCTGGCAGTTTGTCTTACTCTTCCAGTTGAATTTGCAGTGCCTCTCTAGCTTAACTCATGTCATTCTTTCCACAATAACTGGACTTCTTCCCAGGATTTATAACTTGTTCAGAAAGTACCTATCTTCAGCTGACTCTCAATGTAGCATGTCTCATCCAGAGGCTGCACATACTTAATTTGGTCTGAACTGCCTTTGTCACTGTTGCAAAATAGAGAAGGATATAAAAGGCAGTTTGACACTGTACGTTCTTGGAAATCCCACACAGCGTTCATTGAAAATGTGTCATTTTATGGCCTTAATAATGTTTCATGCCAAATGCTGTGTTGTGCTTTGCAATGACCAAAAAAAGTTAAAACAAGCTTAGATGGTGCTATAGTGGGAGAGGAGGGCTGAAGAGGACTGTGCTAGCTAGTTGTAGGATCCAAGGCATGTCTTGGCTGGTGGAAAGTAGTGGTGCTCTCTCTGGGGAAGTTTCATAATGAGCTTCGAAAGTTAGTTGTTCCTTCTTATAGGGTGCTAATGTCAGAAGCAAGGATAGGAACCAGGGAAGGAACTGCTTGATTTGGCAGCAGTGAGATTTTAAATAGACTTGCACAGATCAGAGATTCCCATCCCTTTCTGCAGAAACAGCTCATCTCTTATAATGATGTCGTAACTCCTAGTTTAGTCCTGATGTGTTAAGTGATCCCCAGAATGGTGTTGACTTGCTGAAATTCCTGGCAGTTCAGCAACTGCTGCTTGCCAAAAGAGTGGGAACCTATTGGAAAAGGGCAGGAAGCAATAGCTGAAGTCAAGAGTTGCTTTTTGCTATTCTACTCTTGGCATGCCTTCTTGTGAGATTAACCAAAGGGCACTTGAACATGTGAGGTGCATGAAACCATTGATCCAGTAGGTGCTTGATGCCCATGGAGAATCAATATGTCTTGAAAAGTTATCCAGGAAGATCAGCTTTATAGTACTTATGAGATTGCAAGGACACCCTACAATCAGGATGAGGTGATAACAGGGTAATAATGATATCTTCTGTGTTAAAGTCAAGATGGGAGGGGAGTGCTTTGAGAGTGTAATGCTTGCGTACAGACAGTTCTACACCTTGTCCAAATGTATCTTCATGCTGTTAGCCTTTCTTAGAACTTCTGCTACCTTGACTATATTGTATTGTTTTAGAATTTTCTATGATTCAGCTCATTACCTGTTAATTAGCTCAAAAGTAGGGATATATTTCTTCTGTGGCAAATTGTGTGAAGACAAGTGTGTTGATATTGTCCAGCAGCATGTGTAGCCAAGGATGTGCCCCATGAGAAAGCATTGTCTGTGAAATAGGATAGTAGGTTTGAAGGGCAGAGGGGAGACAGTTTGGAATTGGAACTTTTTTGATGCATTAGAAAAGCCATGAGGGCCTTTTGGCTTACAGACTTTTTATTATTTCTCATCATCTGATTGCATTATGCTGCAAGGCAAGCTGCGAGCATTTTGTTGTTGTTGTTTGATGAGAGAATTAAGGATAAGGATTTTGCTGGAGGGTAATTTAGGTTTTTTTCATCCTTGTTATTTAATGGGACTTAGCTAGTTTTGTCTGTTTTATTTTGCTTTTAAATAATTATCATGGGATTTCTAGTTTTCTTATAAGCTCCTGTTTGGTCTGCATTTGCATAATAAAGTATATGAATAAATGTGATATTGTCATAACCAAATTATGAGGGCTGCTTCAAAAGTAATGCCTCCTATTTTATGATGTTGACCCATGACATCAGAGGTGGATGTTGTTGGTGTGGCAGTAGAAGTTGAACCTTCCTGCCAATATTCCATTACATTTTGTTGCTGTGTGACAAATAGCAGCAGAGGGGTAGTCTGACAAAATGGTGTTGGAGATGAGGGTGTGAATGAAGAAAAAGTATGGCATTGAATTTGTCCATGTGAGGAAAAAATGGGACCATTAACATTCATTAGCTCTTGCTGAACATTTATTTAGACCAAACAGTGGAGCTGAGCAAAGTGTTGAGTGGTGCATTTCAGCAGTGGCAACACTGACATGAAAGACAAGCTCCATTCTGGATGGCCATGCACAGCTGTCACACCATAAAATGGAGAGTGTCTCAATTAGCTTATCGATGTGAATCATCAGATAGCAACCAGGGAGCTGTTTGTGGAGCTGAATACCAGCTCCAGTGCGTAGGAAATGATGGTGGCAACAGTGGAACAGAAAGAACACCATATGCAAGTTTGTCAGTACCTTCTGAACCAATGCAAGGCCGAAGATTGTTTCCTGGATTGCATCGTTACTCACCGTAATGATTATTCACAAAATGGGATTTCACCACTGTGAGACAAAACAGTGGTTCACAGTGTGCCAACGTGTGCAATCTTGATTGAAGAAAAAGTTCAAGACGCAGCCCTCAGCAGTAATGTGCTCTGTCATCTGCGATATAAAGGGGGGATCCTTCTGTATTTCCTGGAACCTGGACAAACCAGCAACTCTGAGCACTACATTGTGACACTGACTAAGCTGAAGGCTCAAACTTCTGGAGTCAGGTCAGGGCAGGAGATGTTTCCCTTGCAATGTGAAAGCACCAGGCCCCATGCCAGTTTGAAGGCCATTGAGCATGTTGCCTGTCTTGGCTGAACTGTCCTACCACACCCACCGTGTATTTTGGAAAACCAGATGTTTTGTACCAGAGAACTTTCTTGTCAAACAGTGTTATTGTGCTCCTAATATCTGTTGCAGTTTTCATGAAAATAAATGGGAGGCATTACTTTCAGAGCAACCTACATATATAGCCCAGAATCACCTTTGGATGGCTGGGATTTTCTTCACTCAGTAGGCAGATTTTGGACTGCTCTGTACAGATCCTTCATTTTGTAAGGAGAAACTGTATACTGTTAAACAACCAGAGCAAGGAAAGTAACGGAATTTCACTGAGCAACCTGTTGGTGGTTTTGAGTGGATCTGGAAGATAACACTGGAGTAAGATGGTTTCTGTGCTGAGCTTTCATTTGTTTGTTTTAATAATTTATGTCCTGTCTAGAATCTACTGAAGACATTCCAGCAAACTCAGTGGTGTTATAAGGCCGTTGCGGAGGAGAGAGAAAATTCTACCTTATGGTTTGAGAATTTTAAGAGAAAATTTTAGTTTAGGACTTGTGGATTTTTTTTTTTCCCCAGGAGGAGGAATTGTTGATGCTAAGACAGCTGTACTGGGCCCCATTTCTGTCTAGCCCTTCTTGTTCATTTCCATTCTTCTGGAGATGTCTCAAGATGTCTTTTGCATACTTGAAGCTAGTGTAGCTGTGCCAAATCTGAGAACTGATTTCACTGAAAAATGACCTGACCTACAGTGACTGTTTGGCTGGATGAGTCTCTCAGTCTGATTCTCCAGCTGGCTGTATAGATGGCTGCTTTAGTATCTGCTCTTCTCTAATTGTTTGTCAATAGCTGCCTCACCACACAGTTTGAACTGCCACAAATTACAGCCTGACCTGTTCAGGAAAACCAAAATGAGTGGCAATTTACATTCATATGTCAGCCTGTGCTCTGTGACAGTTCAGCTCCTGCTTCTGCTTCTTCGTGAGCGGTTGGCCTGTCCTGGCTGCTAGAAGGGAGATGTTTTGAGGAAGGCGTTTGGGGACAGAAACACCCTGCAGTGAGCTGTCTCAGTTCAGCTGTCTCAGAAGCCTGAGACCTCGTGTATATGGAAGTTTTATCTGGCAAATTCCTTGTTCTACCCTCCCACACTCAAATGTATGTGTATTGTGATACAAATGAGCCCTTTCTGTCTGTATTCCGCTCTCCAGTGGGATAAACAGGCCAACAGTGATTTATATGCTACTATGATCAGAATGGTTTAGATTAATGTGGCATAGGACAGAAGGATCTTGTGTGGTATGACTGTGCTAAAACTGGAGTTGTGGGTGGAGCAGGGTGCAGCACCTACACTGAGATAAGAGCACTTTAAACTTGAGTTTTGAGGGATGTGCCCTGAGAGTAGCTGCTGTGACTGCTGTTGCTTTGCTGAGAGGATGGCCCCAGCCAGCTATGGAGGGGCTACAGAGCTGCTACAGTTTCCATGGCTGTCTTGTTTTGTAGGGGAGAACATCCTGTAGATGCTAAAAAACGTGATAGCAATTAGAAATGTTGTCCCTGCTTTTGTCTTCCAAGCAGGCAGTGTTCTTTCATGAAAGAAACCGTGAGACCTTCCCAGCCTGTGTGAGTGCTCAGAAAGTGTGTTTGTTGACCTTTGTGGTTCCTAACATGGTTGTATAGCCCTAGCTGTCTTCTTCAGGGGATTTGAGACAAACCAGATTACAAAAACTGTTGAGCACGGGCTCTGCAAGGCAGTAGAGGTACCACTTCGCTGTAGTTTCTGGACTTAGCTAAAATGTAGCTCGGTATGAGCCCTGAGCTGGTGCCTGTCTGACACTGCTGAAGAACCTGGAGTACTGGTGAGTTCAGTGCATAGACATCTAACTGATTTCGTTTGACAGCTCACTCAGGTCAAGGGCTTGCTGACACAATATCTGAAATAGCTGCATTGGGAAAGCACCCAGACCTTGTAGAGCTTACTGTTTTTTAATCTAGTCCTTTCTGGTTGATAAATGCTTTTAATGTCTCTATTCAGGCTACCTGAATTGCCTGTAAGTGAAGTGACAATAAAAGTGAGGGCATTGATTAGAGAGGGAAAACATCTGCAGTCTTAATTTAATGTAATTCTAAATTTGCATGGATTTGCGACTTATTGTTAAACAGAAATGAACTTTGGAGCACTTTATTCTTTTTGTGCGCCAGCTTTCAAAAGGAAGTTTACCTGTGGCGGTTTTGGAAATTGGTTGGGTAACTGTTGTTTCTGAATGGGATTAAGGATACTAAGTTGCAATAACCCGGCAAGCGATGACAGTGCTCCGTTGTGAATGCTTATGACAAACGGGGGCTGCCCAACATTGATGGCTAAAGCTAATACGTTATGCAGAAGCAATACTTCTGTGATGTTCTCTCCTGAAGGACCCTTTTTGCACCCTCTGGAATTGTCATTTGAATTGCTGTATGTTGACGTTCTTGGGGAAAGATGTATTTGTGCATTTTCACCACTGTATGGTGGAACACGAAAGAAACAAAATCAAAGATGCTTCAGAACGTTACAAAGAGCTTCTACCTCTTCTGTTGCTGAAGCTAATGAACATACATTGTGATTTATCTTTGTGCATCTCTACTTTCTTTTTTAGATACATGTATTGGACTGATTGGGGTGAAACACCCAGAATAGAACGGGCCGGAATGGACAGCAGCACGCGGAAAATAATTGTTGATTCAGATATCTATTGGCCAAATGGACTCACAATAGACCTTGATGAGCAGAAACTTTACTGGGCTGATGCAAAATTGAGTTTCATTCATAGAGCAAATCTGGATGGCTCCTTTAGGTAAGTTTCCTTTAGTGAATAATATGGTGTGAATTATTTCTCACCCTCTGTATTTGTTCTGAACCAAGACTTTTTTCAGTAATCTAGAATAATGCTTAAATCTTGTTGTTCATTGGTATAGCAGAAATGCAAGTCAGGGCCTAAAGTAGTGATTGAGCACCTAGTGTAAAGGAAGGGCCAATTCAGGGGAGCTCAGTTGTATGCAATGTACCTGAGTGATGGGAAGGGGTGGAGTCAGGATCCAGACTTCATTTAAGGGTTGGCAGTGGGGTGTCTTGCTGGAGATCCCTGCCTACCTGAGGCCTTCTGAAGGTGGGCAGCTTTTTTCCTTTGTTTCTGCATTCACAGCTGTCACACTTGGGTTATTCTCACTTGCTGCAGTCTGTGACTCTGCTACCCCACTGTCATTGCTGTGTTTTCCATCACATTATGGCATTACAAATGTAAACTCACTTGTTGATAGCTCTGTAAAAACGGAATGCTCACATGCTATAAATCTGTCTTTAAGGATATTTGTATTGTTATTTTACTATAGATTGTTTATGACCCTCTTGCACAGAAGTTTTTTTTTAAGGCTCATGCTTATCTTCAGAATAATAGGAGATGCTCATCCTTGGCCCCAGGCAATATAAGATTCAAATAGTGCTATGGGAATTTTTTGGTATTTTTCTCTGCTTTTTTTTCAACAGGAAATACATGTTGAGTCAGCTGTTCTTGGCCATGTCCAAAGATGTACTTTGTGGCATGCCTAAAGTACCCAAATTCATCTTATTTCAGACTGTGAGTGAGCAAGATTTTTCTAAGGCTTGATAGAAAGTGCAGTATGCAGGTGTGCAGGCTGCTGTCCAGGTGTCCCTGTTGATTTTAACTGTTAAAGAATGACATAGATCACCCTACAGATAGGCCAGGCCTGGATGTTTAAGTTTGTACCTTAAGCTGTGCAGCGTTCAATGGACAGGTTATATTGGTTCTGAAGGGCATCTGCAATTTGCCAGTGAAACCTCCCACTGAGGAGGCACGTCTCTGTGTTCTGGTCCAGCTTTGGTCCTCACATAGCCTGTTGAGTTGTTAGTGGTATACCAAACTGCAATTGATTCTTATGTGATTAATAGAATTATGTTTGGTCTGGTCACACAAAGCAACCAGAAAGAATCATTCTTAAATGCAGCCTACCCGACTGTTTGGATCCTAGACTTCTATGTTTAGGAGAGGCTTAAGTGTGCACTCAGGTTACATGGGTAGGAAACTCATAGTGCAGAAGTCCTGCTTGTATAGTTTGCTGCTTTTTAAAAGAATGACACTGTATTTCTAGAGTGAAGTGATATTTATTATGTAAATAATTGAATCTTATCTTGAAACACAACTTTGGTTGCTGAGATTTTGTTATCTGTTCTAAAGAAGTCTACCTTGGGGAAAGAGAGGAACATTGTTATCGTATAGTGCTGTGTTGACTTGTGACTTGTCAGAAGGTTGCCATCCCAGTGTGTCAACAGCACCCTGAGGCAAACTGGAGATAGCAGTGACCTTTGTGTAGCGAACATGAACGCTATTTCAAAACATCTAAAAATTTCTGTAATTCAGTCATTCAGTATCGATAGAAATTTGGGATTTTCTAATGCTCCTGTCTATATTGTATGCCTCTCCCCAGCAGATAACACTGTATTTTCCATTGATATCTTTCAGTTTTTTGCCGTTGCATTCCATGCCTGATTTTCACACTCATAAAAGAGGCATAACGATATTGACATCCTTTATAAAACGCTCTTAAGTTCTATTGAGAGCACTCTGTAAAGCTAGATAATGGTGGCATTGTGGTGAGTGACAAGTACTAAGTGACTGTCAGAAGCATAGACAAGGGAAGAGGCCTTTACAGAAGGGAGTGGGAGCTCAAAGGCTTTGTGCAGGTTTAGAGAAAATTGTCTCATAATTCTAAATCTAAGAGATTTTCATACAATACAATGTGAATACGTCCCTCTTGTTTAGGGATGGGTGACAGAGTGTAAGTTTTCCAGTCTGATTCCACAGTTCTCATGCACATTAAAATGTAATAAACTTTACTTGCATGTTTGTGTAGGAACTTGGAGTTGTAATACATAAGTGAAATGTGTTTTGCTCATATTTAGGTAGGGGGGGAGACCACCTGGAAAAGAGCACGTTTATCCCAGCCGTTGGCCTTTGTGACAGATTGGTGCAAGTCCATCCCCCATGCAGTGTTGTATTTTGCTAGAAAGGAAATGGTACTTTTAGGAAGAAAAATAATGCATTCACTATTTTGCATTAGAAAAATTACCTCACCGTTGTACGCTTTTTACATGTGTTACTGTCAGCTGCTGGAGAGCTGATGTCATGCTGGATGTCAGGATATTCCCGTGCAGGATGTGTTCTGTGAAATTCCTTGTGTCTTTCTCACTGCATGTGGACTGCAGCCGTTGTTCAACCTGCTTTGTACTGTAGCTATATGATAAAACTTCCTGAAAATATTATGCACGTGAATAAATCCAGTGAATATTGCTCCTCACTTTTTTTTTTTCCTCTCTATTTCATTTATTTTGTATAATTTACTTTTTTCCCTTCCACCAGTGAATATGGAAAAGGAAATATATGA
This sequence comes from Perdix hodgsoniae, assembly GCA_035772895.1. NCBI lineage: Eukaryota > Metazoa > Chordata > Aves > Galliformes > Phasianidae > Perdix > Perdix hodgsoniae. The sequence goes on along the minus strand of JAPSGF010000001.1, from coordinate 27,000,681 downwards.
AGCTGGAACTCTTAGGTCCTGCTGGCAAAGTAGACTTCAGTAGTAATTCCAAAGTTATCATGAATTTTGAACCAATCAAACAGAATTGACCTTCTTCATGTGCAAATGGATTTGTGAGAGGGAGGTTGCTTCTGTTTCTTAAGCACACAGCCAAATGAGTTTCAAACAGAGCTATCAACGAAAGTCTTAATGCAGTTTTAGTACTTCAAAACTCAAATGAGAAGAAAATTTGCACTCTGCATGGTGAATTAATGTTACCGGAGCAATCTGCCTGTTATATTGGCAAGATTCAGTTTCCAAGCATGTCAGCTGGAATGTAATTATGGGAGAGGGGGAGACTTGATACCTGAGAATGATGGCAATATATGAATTATACCTAAGAATGATGGGACAGTATATGGTGGAAAACAGCTGCTACGACACTAGAATACAAGTACAGCCACTGCTGTTACTGTTGTGTTTTTTTTTAAAGGCAGTAGCAGAGTGTGGAGAGGAAAATCAGTTATTCTATTTGTTCTGTGGTGTTTAGTGGTGAAAGAAGTAGTGATAAGTTGAAGGACAGAAATTTCAGAGCAGTTTTTAGTGTTCTGTCTGGAACAGAAAGATAATAACTTTCTTTTACCATATTGCATATGTGAAAATGCTTGCATATGCCAGTCTGTTTCAAATCTGTCCTATGTGTGCAAGATTGATGTCTCAATGCATTTGAAGAATTCTGGGAATGCTTTTTATTCCACCTTCATAAACTGCAAATGGTAACTATGCTGATTAAAAAAGAAAATGAACTTTCCTTCCCAAGTCTTTATTGTTATTGACCTCATCTATACAAATCATTGAGATGCAGATTGGAACACAGGTATAAGAAAAATATGCTCCTTGCTTTCCTTCAGGATGATGCTGGGAGTTAAAGGCTTCTCGAAGTTGTATGCTGATTTATTTGAATGCTGCATTTCTGCCTCAGAAGCCTGGTTTAGAAGGCCATGTGAATACCTTTATATGCACTTAAAACACATAATTTTTTTGTGAAAACTGAGTTCATGTTATTTTGCTTGAAGAATTGTCGTGTGCTTTTACTGAGTATCTCCAAAACTCTTGCGTCTAAAGTACACAAATTAATTATGATGTCTGTGAGTTTGGGGATCTCGTGAGTTCAGAAAACACATTGGAGTTTTCATATGTTCTGTGGCTTTTGGTTCAACTCATAGCAAATGTGAGAATATATGCATACGCAGAAGAAAGGGAGTGCAGCTGAATGCCATCTGAAAATGTCTAAAGTGTTTTTTGCTTTATATTCATCACAAGTATTTAGTCTTAAACAAAGCATTACTGACAGGAGACAAACTGTTGGCTGCTACCTTAGGGAGAATGCTCAAAGAACATGGCTCTGAAGAGCCTGGATTTTGTGATGGACGGCCTGTGTTTTGTCAGCTTGTATTGTGCAGGGCTTTGTGAGGCAGACAAATGGCCCTAAAGTCACTTCTTCGTTTTCCTGCTCTGAGAAAGAATTGGCTGCAATTAATGATTGCAAACGTGAAAGTCCTGGGTAAAGATGTCATATACTGCAAACAAGGACAGGGAGGGGGGAAGAGGAAAAAAAGCAAAGAAAAAAGTTTTAGTGGGAGGAGCACACTTAAGACCTGTGTTTCCTCCCAAAGGCGGTTGTACGTGGATGTTCACACATCCCTGTTAAGGGACTTTGGTGTGGCCTTTCAGAGGTCAGCGTGTAGCTGAACCAGATACTGCGTTGCTATGAAACATGGTATATTTATTTTCTTATCGCTATGAAGGGGCAAAGTCTAAATTGTCATTCCTATGTTTTTGCATAGCTAACTATTCATTTGGAAGGTGCTTACCGTTATGCTCTGTAGGGGCATACTGATGTGAAGTGACTTAATGGTTGATAAAACCAGGTGTTTTTCTTTCATTCAAAACCTTAGAGGTTAATTGTTGAGTTTGGCCTGCTGTAGCTGCTGCTAACTGTGGTTTATTTCAAAGCATTTTCAAATTGATGTGTGAAGAAAACTAATTTTCAAGTTATGAAAACTGAAAAACGTAGGAAAAGGAATTCATAGTACAATCACGAGTGTTTTTAACATTCAGTACAGGAGGGTATAAGCAAAATAGTTTATGAAGATATGTAAATAAATGTCAGGTGCATGCTTGCTTGGGCTAGGTTCCTTCTGGATTAATGTAAAAGGGTGTTTCATGCTCCAGTGTGGTTGTCACTTTCATCACCAGATGATTCTCCTGGCTTAGTGATTTTTGATAAAAGATGATCGAGTTTTTAAAAAGTCATGGTTTGTTTTTTTTTTTCCTGAAGGGTGTTTAGTGAAAGCAGTGCAAACTGATTCTTGCCCTTTCTTTCATCTAGGCAAAAGGTTGTTGAAGGAAGTCTTACTCATCCATTTGCGTTGACATTGTCTGGGGACACTTTGTATTGGACAGACTGGCAGACACGTTCCATTCATGCCTGTAACAAACGGACGGGAGAGAAGAGGAGAGAAATATTATCGGCTCTCTATTCACCCATGGACATCCAGGTCTTAAGTCCAGACCGGCAGCCCTACTGTATGTTTTACTTTTCTTTGAAGCCTTTTGCATAACCGTTACTCGTTTGTCAGGACAGCATTTATCAGAAAAAGGAGTAGTGTGAACGTTTTCTCTTTTGAGAACATTTCAGAGACTTAGTTGTGAAACCATAATTACTCAATCCTTTACCTTTCTTTGGAAATTCAAGCCTGAGTAGGTAAGAGCTCATTCATCATCCCAGTTGGTAGTAAAATTCCAAATCTAGTGCAGTACTTCAGTGATATCTGTGAAGACTTGCCTTAGAACTTTTAAAATACTGTGATTTTTAAAGACATGGAAAAAAAAAAAGCACATCACTGGATTTTTTTTGTAAGTACAATTATAATGACATATGTAATGTTCATCTTATACTTAGAAGGGCAATTTTTGCAGGCTAGACTTGATGTTGCTTGTCTTCAGCATGTAACAAAGATTTCTGGTGTTTTATTATGGAAGGTATTTAGCTTTCATAAGAAATGTCTGTGCCTCTTTTTCTTTGTTTGATGACCCTTCAAAGAAGGTGAGGTACAGAGAATGGAGAATGTAAAGAGCTATCTGTGTCTTGTATGTGTGTGATTTCATATGGGAATTGACCTAGACTTCTTTTAGTAGAATAGTGAAAATGAGATAAAAATAATAGTGTGGGAATGTATATAATTCAGTAGCTCTGTGAAGAATCATCTCTTGCATAGTGGAGATATTCTTATTTATTTGGATTGTGTAGTTCAGCTATGCCAAATCTGAAGTCAGCTTCCACAGCAAAGTTTATAGGATATCAGCAAGCAGGCTTGAAAGTAGGCAAAAGGAATTCGGAGATCAGTTTGGTGATGGAACGCGTGCAAGTTTTCATGGAGGTTGTCAGATAATGCACAGCACCCTGGTTTATCTGAAAGCTCCAGATAAGAATTTGTCTACGCTAAATTCTTGCCATTGCTTTTAGCTCAGGAAATGTCCCAGCCATAGGTCACAGTATTTCTGGGTCAGTAACAATGAAAATATGATGAAAATATGATCTGCTGTAAATAGCTCAAATGCTTTGACTTCTTTAAGATCAGGCTTATGTGTCTTCCTCTCCATTTCTCTGTGAGTATCAGTGGAAGTAACGCAAGTCAAATTAACTGGAATTTTTGTATTTTTATGGTAAAGTAGTATAAAGTATTCATGGGACTTGACATGTTCTCTCCATGCATTTCCTGATGATTCAGAGATATGTCTTGTAAAAACTCTACAGCTGAAAAAAAACCAAAACAATTATTTCCAACATGCAGCAGTACTGCGATGCACAGGCTGTTTGAGATCTCAGTTTCTATTTCCATGCTGCTTAGCAGACCCAGCAGTGGTGAATAAGTAGTGTTCAGAGTTCGTAACTGTATTCAACTTCAAAAACATTGGAAGAACAGTACAGTGAGAGTGTGCTGAGCTGTCAGCTCTTTCAAAATTGGCTTTGCGTACATCTCAAATTAGATACTCCCAGAAATAAGTTGCTGGGGAGGTGGGGAGTCAAATGCTTTATTTTGTGGCTCCTCTGTCATTTAGCAACAACCGTGTGCCAGTCATTTGGGATCTATGACTTCTTCCTCATAGGGGAGGAAAAAAAGAGCTTTTGATGTTCTAGAAAGAGAAAAATAAACCTGATTGATTGTTTGGTTGGTTTCTTGAAGTTCACACTCCATGTGAAGAAAACAATGGTGGTTGCTCCCATCTGTGCCTGCTATCACCAAGAGACCCCTTCTATAGTTGTGCCTGTCCCACTGGTGTGCAGCTAGAAGATGATGGCAGGACGTGCAAATCAGGTAAGAGCTTGGCTTTTCTACAGTAGCGGTGCTGACTTGGTTTGGGTTTACTGCTTAAAAATTGGAAAAGTAAATTGAATGGAATTCACTGAAATTTCAGTATGTCAATCTTCTCCTGAAATTGATGAGATGCTGTCCTTATTGCAGAAATTTTGCACTCATATATCCTACCAAGTTACCAAAATTTTGCCAATTTTTTGCCTTTTGGCTGTATTTGGTGTTGCCAGTCCTCTGTAGAAATGGAATAGCATGTGGAGGCCGTTGTAGAAGCAATTTAGAGGAAAGTTACTCTAGGACCTCTTTTCATTTGAGCAGAGGGCCACAGACAGAGGTTTGCTCCCTCTTGTTCAGTGACCTGTAGTTACTGGCACATGGTGATGGCTGTGCTGTTGCCCTCTGATTGCATATCAAAGCGCAGTGTGCTTAAGACCTGCCAAAAGCAGTTGAGGCTCAGTCTGGGTGCCCATATACTATTTCAGAGGAAAAACTCTCATGTTGTCCCTGCTTCCATTAGTTTCATAACAAAACAATCTGAACAGAAAAAAGAAAAATTAACTTTTAAACTGAAAATGTCACTTTTCTGGTGCTGAAGATGACTAATCTATCTTTCCCTTTGGGCTGTTCTGTGTGATGAGATATGAGGTATTGTATTTTTGGACAGTGTATTAATTTTTAAAAAGTCAGCCAAGGCTTTGTACAAAGCTTGTTATAAAACTAAATGAGATAATAGTCATAGAAAAAATAACTCTTCAGGTGCCAGTTCCCTATCAATGAAACATACATGAGGAATCTTTTATTACCAGAAAAAAAAAAGTCATTCAAAGAGTAATGGCTGGAGTGCATGCTTTAAGTGAAGTATATAACTGGATGCATATTCATGTCAATAACTTGTATGAGTCAAGGCCTCCAAGTATGCCACTTGACTTTATTATTGTTCAGGAAGCTCCTTATAAAAATTTGTTATAGCAAAACACGGGATTAACGCATGTAGTCATAGGGATGCTACCAGACAAGGTTCTGCAGACAGACTGAAGGACTTTCCGTTGCCTGTCTCTGCCGCATTTTCACGAGGCGAGTCAAAGTGTGTAGTTATGTTCTGATGTGGCTCAATTCCTCTAAGTACTAAAGCAAGCATAATAGTCTCCTTTCATTTGTGAACTTGAAGCAGAATTTGAACGCTGAATCTCCGGGGCTTAAGGGCCAGCTTTATTAGCTCATCCTGATGCAATTGAAAGGCTTATAAGGTAATTCTTGCAGCTGCTTTGAAAGACCTTTCTCTTTCCTTCTTTCTAGCTTTGGAAAGTTTCCCTTTCACAGCCTTTAAAAAACATAGCTGAATACGCAGGACAACCTTTTTAGACGTTCATATTGACCTTATGTTTCTGGCAGTGGGAATGAAGGTCAGCCTGCTTTTGGCATTTTGGCGAATAGCACAAGCAGGAGTGACTGCTTATACTGTGCTTTCACCTTTCCATTGTTAAGCTAGACAATCTGTCAAGGGTGTCCTGTCAAAGGAGGGCAAAAAAGTGGGATGGGAACAGGAAATCTGGTTTTGCATAAGAATGTGGCCTTTTGGTTCAGTTTTATGGATTATTTCTTTCCCAAGCTCCACATCTTTTGTTGTCCTGTCTGCCTTATGCCAGCATCCATGTGCTTCTTTTTCCACTCTTATTAATTAAAATTAACTCCTTGGTTGCAAGGAACTGACTTTTTGTTCTCTGCACGAGTCCTTTGTGGTCAAGTTGTGTCAAGAACTACAGATGCTACAGTGTTGACCACCTCTCTGTTTTGCTGCCTGTTAGCTAAAGCGCTAAGTCACTTAGGCATATTGGCTTCCTTGACATTAGACTTTGAAGTGAATTGCAAAAATAGTACCATGAATTCCTCTGTTACAAGAAAGAAACATTTTATTCTCAAAATCTCTGTCCCTGTTGGGAGTTTACTGGTACAGATATAGCTATATAATGTTACTGTATAGTTCTGTCAGAAAGTATTCTTGTGCGGATAAGCCTTGAGACTGGGACTCTTAAGCAATTTCAGCTCACTTAGATGCTGAAGAATGTGCACATGCAGAACATTCAGATAGAGTTGTAGCTTGTTGCAGAGTAAGAGTACTGACTGGTAATTTGCCCAGGTAATTAAGAAAACATGAATTCAAGGACTGGCTATGCCATTATTTTGTTTGCTGTTGATTGTGTCGTCTTTATGCATAGAAACTTCAGAAGTGGCAGAAGTGGATCTTTAGCCTTTTTCTGAATGTATAAATGTTGATTTGGTGAAGCAGTAACTATTGTATCTGTGTTAAGTGAATAATTCATTATGCTTTTAATTTTGGCTTTCTATAAGGTTTCAAAATGTTTTCTCTCTGGTGCTAAAGGGGGTTGCTCTATGTAAAGAGAAAAAAAGCTATACAGTAGATATATTTCACGTTATTAGTGATGTATATGGATTAAACATATGGACAGGTGACAACTAGCATCATGCACAAGACCCTCTCTGGGAATGTGTACTTGGTGCAGGTATCAGATGTTTTGTTACTTCCCTTCAGACACGATGTTGCTCTGTTTTGCCCTGTTGGTGTGTGATGTTTTCTTTGCTCACTGATAACATGACCTGGTACTTACAAGGTGCCTGGAGAACTGCCTACATAGAGCTCTCTGCAGTGTGAGGACTGGTTTTATATTTCTATGGGTATAAAAGGTGTAATCAGCAGGCTAGCATGAAAACAAAGCAGCTGTTATCTGAAGTTTTCATCTGTTGAGTTCTCCTCTCTGTCCACACCTATAGCTGGATTTGCTAGCAAAAGATGTGTGGAACATCTGATAAATATTAGCAGGCTTTTTCTTGTCTGTGTAGTGACAGGCTTTGTTGAGATTGGTGTATTTGATCACTGAAGGTGTAGACTAAGTGCTTTACTAGCTGTTGCAGGGTTGGATAGGAAGGTTGCAATTCCCTATCTATTAATTATGTCAACAGAATTGCTCCATTAGCAGTCCTGTGAGCACTCAGTAAGAATTCCTGCTCTGTGTGGCCTCACCTCCAAAACTGTGTACAGTTTTGGGTGCCACAATCTCAGAAGGCAATAAAAAGCTATCAGAGAGCGTCCAGAGGAGAGCTGTGAAGACAGTGAAGGATTTGGAGGGCAAGGTGTGTGAGGGGTGGCTGACGTGCCTGGGTTTGTTCAGCTCAGAGCTGAGGGGAGGCCTCATAGCGGCAGCTCCTCACAGGGAGCGGAGGGCAGCGCTGAGCTCTGCTTTGTGTGGCAGCGACAGGACCTGATGGGGCTGTGTAGGTCAGGCTGAATGTTAGGGAAAGGTGGTTCTCCAGAGATGGTGAGCATGGAACAGGCTGCCCAGGGCTGTAGGCACAGCTTCGAGCTGCTGGAGTTTATAAGGAGTGTTTGGGCAGTGTTCAAACGTGTGGTTTAATTTTGAGGTGATCTTTTGTGGAGTCAGGAGTGATCCTTTGGGTCCATTCCAACTGTGATTTTAAAGTGAGCTTTCAAGCCAAGATCTTTGAAATTACCTACGAAGTTGTATTGGACCACCCTTTGCTGGAAGAGAGGACGAGGAGCTCTGTTTATATTATGGCCTGAGGTACTAAAAACAAAGAGATCATAATCAGTGTAACTCCCAGGGTGCTGAAAGTCTTGCAACTTCAGTGCAACTCTAAGGAGGTTCTGTAACCTGAGTTGGTAAAATCAGCTCATGAAATGGCGTTAATATCGGTTGTCTGACAGGCACTGCATGAACCAAAAAGTAACACATTCCTTTCAGATCTTTGATAGGACCCACGCAGTCTTGCCCATTTATAAGGTAAGGAAGTCACTGTTTGTAATGCCTGTTAGAATCCAACAGCTCTAGTCTGAAGGAAGCACCTGTGGAGAGTAATCTATTCAGTAATAATTCTAATTACCATGTAATTTCCAGGAATAACTGAACTCTGAAATGTCATATTTCAAAACAGAACTAATTCTAAGATCAAGTGGCTTTCTTGATTTGTATGTGCTTGTTTGAAAGTCTTCTCAAAGCCTACTTGAGTAATCCCCTAAGTCTCTGAGAATGGAACAAGAATTTGGTTGCAGCCATTTAAAAGGGATGTGTAATTCTACCTAATTGGCTTTGTTCATCCTGTCATAAAATTGTTAGTCTGGTTTAGTTAATTTTTAGGTTCTTCATGTATATACTTTCTGATGCAAGTAATTAAAGACCAAAGTAAAAACCACGTCTGTTCTATGTGTGTTTTCAGAGCTCTGTTTGATTTGATCAGCAATAGACAAATAGTAGCAAATAGGCCGCAGAGCTTCAGGTCTTTTTTCAGTCATTTATGACCAGAAACGTTTTTTTTCTTTAAGGATGGCATTTTTTATTGAACAGAATTATTTTGATTTTTGAAGGGGTTTGTTTGTTTTAAGGATTCAGTGAGTTCTGTTATTGAGTATTTGAACCTGTCTTACCTTGCAGCACAGTCTTCAAGTGATAGCTGAGTGTCTTCTTTGAGCAGCTTCATCTTGCATGTTTATCACGCTAGCAGTCTTTTCTCTTGTCTTATTTTCCTTGGTGCACAGTGAACAAGATTTATCTGTTTCCGATTACAGTTCTGGTGCACTTTTTGGTATAATTTTACCACTTCATGTGAATGGAACCAGGATTTTTGCATCCTGTTCTACTTTGTTGGAGAGGGTTTTGCTTTGTTCTGTTGGGCGGAGTTGCAGTCTCAGACTTCCACTGCTTTTTTCTCTTGTCTTTGTCTTGGTCTTGTAGTTCAGTTTAATCATAGTCAAATCAAATCAAATGATTAACTATCATTGCACATCATTTTCTGCTATCATGATACCAAGCAAGTCAACTGTGTATCAACTAAAATTTGTGTGTCAGAATTTTAAAGCCTATTCATCTGTATCTCATGGCAGAAAGTGTTTTGAGAGAAAACTCAGCTCACCCTCCCAAACTTTTAGTAATTTGAATCTATGTCTACAGAGTTGAAATGGGTAGGAGAAACTAGGACTTTCAGTAAAATTCTTTAAAAATTGTGTATCTTTTAAACTTAGTAGAGGTTCTCAGAGCTATGGGAGAGCTCAGTTATTCCAGTATCTATGCAGTTTCTCGAAGTTGCCTACCCCGAGGTTCTAAAAGCTATCTTACAGTTTTATATTTGCTTCTCAATAATGCTTTGTTGCAATGTATGTATAAAACATTTCAGTAAAACTACATATTTTTACTCTACACATTACATAATTATGGCAATTTCATGTGAGCATCATTCATTTTCCCTGCACATGGGAAGTAGTTGAATGGATTCTTTGTTACGCACGTGCAAAGCAAAACAGTTTTTTTTGTTAACCTACTAAATTGTCTTAATCTAAGAGTTTTCTCACTTCTACCCTTCCAATTGATTCTCTTCCCCATCCAAGTGTGGGGCAGCAAGTGAGTGGCTGAGCGAGCTGCCTACCAAGACTAACCCACAACAGTTGCGTGAACTGAAGTTTGGAGAGGAGCCTATTTGTTTCTCTAGAAAAATTATCTATTTCCTGTGCAAGTTGTGACCAGCTGATGATGGCTACTTCCTAATTAGCTAGCTGCTTTTGCAGGTATCTTGTACCGGGCATATCAGAATGCAAGTGGTTATCTGAGACGCAGTTGACCTCAACTCACCATAGAAGCATGTCTGCACTGCAGAGCAATTGTTATTTGCTTTAAAGTGGGAAAACTTTGGCTTTTGAGTCAATCCCTTATAGGAGCTATAGGATTTCTTCTGTGAAGGCAGAACATTTGTAGTTTTTGAAATGAACTATGGAATTCTGGCTTCTCAAAATAGAACTCTGTTTTTGTGATTGGGGAAGAAGGCAGTAGCTTCAAGTGTTCAGCTGGCTTTTTTTTTTTAATCCCTGATTCTGTTGTTGAGGCAGTTCATTAGAGTTGGGTAATATTCCCAACTGTATTATTTCTCCTTCCCTTTCTTCACAGTGCAAAACAGAAGGAAGGAGCAATCATGTACTAATTTCTCTGTCACAGGGAAAACAAACAATAGAAAGATTCTAATTCACACAAAAAAATATTGTGGGGGAAAATATTGAAAGAATGCCTGCATGCCTGTCTCTTTGCCTTGCATGTTATCTGATTTAAATGCAGCCATGGGGGAAAAAAAAAAAAAAGAAAAAGGTACTTTGGTTGCACCGTGCTTTGACTTTACAGATATCTTCTGCCCTGTGCCTGGTGCCTGACTACCATAGGGAGATCTTGTTTGTAGTACTGGGAGGTCTTTTTCTTGTTCCCCATCTTGCTGCTGTGCTCCCAATTGTGTTTCCTTTGCCTGTCAAGGAGTAGTTAACTCCTTGTATTCTTTCTGCTAGACTGAGCTGGGACCTTCTTGAAGATGGCTTCTCTGTATTAGGGATTTGTGTAATTGGCATCTCCCTAAATGCATGCCTGCTGCCATTCTAGTTCTGTAATTTCGTGTTATTTTCAACCCTCCAGCAGATGATCTTGTGGAAGGATCTATGGATGATCCTTTGACAAGATTGTGATCTGCGGGTGATCCTATGAGAGGGAAAGTTTGGGTAATAGATGGCTTGCACAAGGGCTATGCAGCAGAGTTCCTGCAGGGAGAAGGTTTATACAAATTCTAGGCTATGAAAATGAGATGCAGTTGGTGAATGAGGAAATAACTCTTCATTCATTGCATCCAGACCCATTTTGACCATGATGTGCTACTCCAAACATATCCCATTGATCCTTTAGCACTAAAGCAATGAGGTGGAATTGTGTTTACTTAATTGGAAATAATATGTGGAACTACATTTCACTGAAATGCCTTTGGAGTTAGCCAGAAAGGATTGTAAAAACTGTCCAGCAGTGAGTAATGGCTTAGGAAATCTAGAGGCTACTCTGCAAATAGGAAGTCAATGAATTAAGCCATCCTTCTGGGTATACATGTCCTCCAAAACATGTCCTGGGATTCTTACACGGTTTTTTTAATGATGATTTTTTTCTGTTGCTTCTTCATGCATGGGAATTGGCATAGTGGAAGGTTTGTTCATTTCTGTGCTGGTTTTGAACCTTGTTAAGTAAAGCAATAGAGTTTTCCTCCTCCTAGTTCTACTCTATTTCATAAAAACTGTTTTTCTTTTCCCTATTTGTGGGTATTGGTGTTGTTTTTTTTTTGAATCTGTTTTCTCCTTGCTTTTATGGTTATGATTTCATTTGATCTGCATGAAAAGATTACATTATTTTCTATTCATAGCATCCTTTATCCTCCTAAATGGGGAGTTCTTTGTGTAGCACAGAAATGAAATAGCCTCTTATGGAAATGGCCTTGTTTAAAATTTTACTGGATAGCAGCCATTAGAAACTTGCTGTAAGGAACAAACCTGGAGAGATTGGAAAGCCTGCCTTACCTTCTAGCTCTGTTTTCAGCAAGTTTAAAGAAGCAATGAGTGAAACTCTTCCCGATTGGTGTGTGTTTCAGATTGGTGACTTCTTCGAAAAACTGAAACACGTTCCAGTAAGAGATGGTAGCTAACTCACTTTGTTCATGTTGAGTCTTCCCATCAGCTCAGTTTTTGTACTTAAGTAGAACCGCACCCTTTGTCTGCGCTGAGGTTTATGTGTAAACTTTGTTATCTCACATTCTTCATGCACCCAGTACCTGCCCATGGAAAGTTACCAAGTCTCTGCTAACTTGTTAAGCTTCTGCAGCTTGACTGCCTCTTCAAACATGCTGTGGGCAAGCACCATCTTACTGCAGCAAAGTAACTACAGAAAGGTTGAGATCTGCAAACCCAAACTTAAAATTGCCTATAGCTTTTTCCACAATGTGTACCCTTTCAGGTGATGATGGCCACGTTTTCTGTGGCTCCATCATACTTGGAACATAACAATTAGCACTTAAACTTCAGAGCACTGTACAGCTGTCAACCTCGGGGGAGCCTGTGGGACATAATGTTAAGGAGGAAATCAGTGCAGAGAAACTGATGTATGTAAGGTTTCTAGGTGAGTTTGAAACTTATGCTATTAGAATGCAGCAGAAATGGGATTGTAGTAAAACTGTTGTGTGTTTTTTCTGTTCAGTATTTTGGGGGGTTGGGGGGAAGTATTATGTATCCTGTTGAGTTTAGTGGGTTTTTAATTGTTGGTGTCTGAAGATTTTAACACCAAAACTCTGTTTAACAGAAACTAGTAAAGTTGGTGGACTGCTTTAAAAGGTGGTGATTTCAGATACAGCCCTACTGGCTCAGGTTGTCTGCTGCAAAAAATAGGTGCTTTAAAACTTTGCAGGGAAATACCAAAATCCAACAAATGCACTGTATTTCTAGAAGTGAGAATTTGTGGTAGACTTTTTCTTGGTCCGTCCTTTTTCCCATGGCTTTCAGTATACACTGTTATTAAGAATTCTATGCAAAGAGGCGTTTATTTTTTGCTAATTAAAAGTGGGAGCTGAGACTGAGATCTACAGGTTAACATTCTGACATACTACTTAACGTTTCCAGCTTCCTGTGCTCTCTCTTAAAGCACATAGCTTTTAGACAGCCAGACCTCGGGGCAGGAGTGAAGACTTATTTGTTGAACTGCTTTGAGGTCTTTGGATTGAGCCTCTGTATAAGGATGAATTCTTTTTTTTGGTACAGCAAGAGCCACGCAGTTGTGCTGATGTTTGATTCGGGTTACTGTCAGTGCAGTTATAACTGGAAAAATCTCCTTCAGGGTTAGCCACTTCTATCTTAGCAGTAGCTTTACAAAGCTTTGTGCTCCCAGATGGAATACTGGGTATGTACAATCTTCAGATGTTTTATAGGTCCTAGGCCCTGAACTAGGACAGGGTGTTAATGTGTCTTCTGTGTAACATAGGGAAGAAGCATTACTTATGTTCTAGTCAGCTGTTCTGTGCTGATGATCTTATCACCTGTAGAGTTTAATTAACATTCTGTTTGAGGTCCTTGTTTGTTTGTTTGTGAACGTGTCATAACTGCTTGAAATTGTAGCTCTTTCCTGATTTAAGCAAAGTATTAGGAATCTGCTACTGAGATAATAGAAGAAACACTGGACAACAGCTTTTCACTACAATGTGCAGAGAGATATGATGTAATTTATGAGTTACATGAGTGCTCTGGTATTTCCTTTCTTTGTCCTTGTGCCTACTTACCTTTCAATTCAAGCTCTGTCCAAATGTGGGCACTCAAAACATTCTTTCAAATAAACCTTTCCTGTTTCTGTTCTGTTGGTTGCGTAAAATCACTGCGTGCAACTCTAAGTTTTAAACTGATAAACCCCATACGTGTTGCACGCTTCTCCTGGAAATGTCAAGTAGGAGAGTATGATCCCTCTTTCTCCCAGCTTGGAGACAGCGTCACTGCAGTATGAAACAGTGGTCTTTATTTGTGGGTATTCCCAAAGTTAGTTCAATCTCCTTAAATGTTTTTATGTTCTGCAGAAGTTGAATAGTGAGAGTGGGGTTTGATAGCAGCTTTAAACCTCTCATAGTTTCATGACATCATTCTTCCTGTGGTGTGAACGCTGGCTGATGCTGAACGTTATGCAAGATGTTGGAATTGTTTTAAATGTTGTTGAGATTGTTAAACAGCATGGCAGCATTTCTTATTTTCATACATTCCATACAGAATAATGAAGTTTTCTCCCACCCCCTTATTTTAAACAGCTTGTAAAAGAGTTGCCTGCAGTCAAAGTACTTTCTAATGGGCCGCTTTCAAAAAGAGCTGACTGCTTTGTTCCACCAAGAACGAAAAGCTTTACCATTATTGCAGTTTATCTGATTATTTTTTTCACCCCACAAATATAGAGATCTCAAAAGTTGCCTTTATATAGACTGGCTGTGTATGCACATGCGTGTACACAGAACTAGGGGAAGAGTCCCACAATGGAGCATTGTTCTGTCCTGATTAGCAGGCAGACAAATGGGAAAGGAATAGCATGGTGTTTTCTGGCATAGATTAGCAGAAGGAATCACTGCAGCCTACATTTGTTTAGATTGGGTGAATAAATTGGAGCATTTGTTACTGTATTATAGACGTCTTGTCACTTGTCAAATGTGAAGTGGGCCAAGGGAAGAATAAAAAAGGCTCTTGTCAGGCTGGTGAGATGGCCTGCTTCACTGCTGTCAGCTCTGATTGCAGTTAATTTTGCAAATAGAATGCAGCTGCCATTTTCAGCGCTGAAGCATGAATTTTTAATAGCGAGCGCACAAAACAAGGAAATCAAAGCAAACACTGTACCTAGCATGGGTATTAAAAATAATTGGGTACTGGGAATGGAAGGAAAGCGTCACACGTACAAAGAAAAAAGTCTGCTAACCTGCTTCTGTGGGATTTCTTGATTGCAAAGAGAGAATATAGTCTTCAGAAATGAGAGTAACTGCCTTGCATTTTTCTGTTCTGTTTGTTTTTAAATTGAGATAATGTTAGCACTGGTTTAGCAGAACATTTCATGGGTTTTTATGGGTATCAAACATGCTGAAAATCGCATGGAAGGTTGCAGAATGCTTTTAGTGAATTAAAAAACTTAACAATGTCCTTAAGTAAAATAAAGAGTTAAAAGTTTTAAACGTGTGAGAGTTGAAATTGAGTCTTTTTAAATGAATGGCAACTCTAGAGCGGCCTCGTTTCTTCTGGTGTTCTGATCTATGGTTTGCATAGAGGACTTTTCATAAACTGCTATGATGTTGTAGCACTTGGGATAGTTTGCATTCTCCCTCACATACCCTGCAAGGGGAAAAAAACAAAAGAGGAGTCAATCGTGGTGTGATGTTCTACAAGACTGCTATAACAGCGATCCTCTGGGAATCTCTTGGTTGTGTGGTTACAAGAGTACAGTGAGAGAGGTTTGTGAACATCAGTTTAATCAAATAAATGCTGTAGCACTCCAGCACTAGGTAAACAGCTCACTATAATGTACTAGGCAGGTTCTGGGGTATCTAGCATTACAGCAGACAAGTCACAACGTAACACTTCTGTAGCCTTGAAAACATTCCTACCAACATTAATAATCAAAATGCCTCCATGATGCAGATAAAACTAACGAGCCAGACGAGCGTGTTTGTCCAGGTTTTTGGAAAGAACCAACAACGCTGCTGGGATAAGTTCTCATCTCACAGTGCTGTGCTCAGAGCCCAGTGCCAAATTTCTCTCTTCTTCTATACTAGAAATGTGTTAATAGATGAAAATACAGTAATAAAAGCACTGTGATGTTTGGAGTGCATTGTAATAAAGGCCAGGATTTTTGCAGCCATCAGAAACTGTCTACCATGATGGACTTTTTACCAGTGTTTGAAAGGGATGTGAGGAAGGACATAACAAGACATAATGTTCACGTTTTCTCTGTTCATGTGTCTTGTAATGTCTAAGGATGTAGATAGTGCCTGTCAAGAGCCTTGTTGTAGAATAGTTTGACTTCATTTTAAGCAGTAGCATCTCTCCAACACAAATGGCTGAGCGGCCAGAATTTTAAATCAGTCTAATAGCTCCTTCCCTTTATTATTTCTTTTTCTCATAAATGTCAGTTAGAGGCATGCTAAAAATTACAAGAATTTTCCAAAAAATGTTCAACTACCAATGAGCTGTCCTGTCCCACTTGTCAAGTGGAATTATTGTTGTTCTTTTTCTGGTCAGTTGGGTCAACAGAGAAAACTGCCTAGTCCTGAAGCCCTGGATTGCCAAGTTGTCTTCTCCATGATCATTCTCAGCTGTGTATGCCTGTGGTGCAGAATATTCCCAAAGCTTGCAGAAAAAGTTTGAATGGCTGAGTATGTAAGAAACAGGATTGTTTTTTCCCTTTGCTGGGAGGTCATAGTCATCCTGCAGTTGCTGATTCAAGGGGTAGTGACTGCTTTGTTCCTGCTTTCCTGGTCAAAATATTATTTTGTATGCAAGTGAATGTGTACATAGGACAGCTAGATGTGATACAGTTGAATTAGGTTGTTGCTGCTGTTTTGCTATTTATGGTTTTTAGGAGGATCTTAACGATGCCTTACAGCGTGTTGTTTAGCCAGTGCCTATGGGTATAATCTGGGCCTTAAGTTTTGATCTGCCGGTTCCTTCCTTTGGTACATTCAACCCTGACCTTGTTCCCCATGAACCAAGGTGAAGATGCAATCATTCGTGTGAAGAGGCAAAATGTACGCGTTTGATTCTTATCTGTCTGTTCCCATGCAGCGATACCTGTAATGTTGGTCGTCTTAGAAATGCATGTAATGCTGGTAATTGCTGTGTTATCAGTTGTATGCATATATTTGGTGCTATTTAGCTTCACACTGCACATACTTCAATATTAAGATTGTGATTGCAGTGTTAATGTAATGGAGATTAGAAGGTAAGGTGAATATGAAACCAAGTGCTGTGGGTGGCTGAGCAGCTGTAGTGCAGCTCACTTCCTGACACAGTTGAGCTGAAAGTATTTATCCCTACTCTGCTTTTTAAGGAACGTTTTATTGACCAAGTGCATCCCCTTTCCATACTGAGTATTGGGGCCCGAGTTTGTGCTTGCTTGGGGTATTATTCTGACTCCTATCAGTGAAACATTTCAGAAACATGGAAGCAAACCATAAAACTTTGTTTCACGAGGTATTTTGTTGCTGTTGCTGCTACACTATTGTAGCTTGCTGTCTGGGCTCTGCTGTTGCAGATCAGGATCTGCAGATGCTCTCTCCAGTGGCTTTTTTCCTTTGGCTGTTAGGGAGTGATCTTAACTTGCATTAGAAAACTAAACTATTAGAAAACTAAATTAGAAAATTAAATTTTTGTGTGTGTGTTTGTGTTTATAATAAAATAAAAATAAAAATATTTATGGGAATTTTTTCCTCTAAAGAAGCTGTGTAGTGGTGGACCATCTATGCTATTCAAGGTAATGTCCAGGATCCAGATGACCTGGCTTCCTTTTCATTTCTGCTGCTTCCAACATTGACACATTCTTGTATTTGAACAGGCTTCCTAAAATTATCATTTTTAATTGCATTGATCAGTTTTGAGTACAAGCCATTATTGTTTTGAAGATCTGAAAGCAGATTCTTGCCATTATATTAGAAACTGGTAAAGCTCTTCTGGATGTGTTATCTATCCAGAAATGTCAGCTTAGCCCTGAGGTGACTCTTGCTGGGGTAGTCCTTGAGATAGAGAAGAGCTTATCAGACTCTAAACAACTTTTGTTCCCAGACAGCTTTTTCAAGCGCTTGTAACAGCTATGGTCTTCTGCTTGCTTAAAAAAGGAAATAGTCTTGCATTTGGAGCAGATAGAGTTGTTGGCAGTGTCACCTTTCATTTGTACGGCATGCCATTACAGATAATCATTCAAAGATCGTTTAAGAAGTATGGAGGAAGAGGGAGGTATAAGCTATATATTTTTTGTTCACCGTGATTGTTGTTTTGTTTTTTTTTTTGTCAAAGCAGTTTATTAATTTCCGCTGTTTGAATGTCAGTCATCGCTTCTAACCATGATAGAAGATACCAAGTAGCATCTTAGGTATTCCATTATTTTTCTTCTCTTTGCAGGAGATTCACAAAGCTTTTGAAATAAGAGTAATTTTACTAGCAGTGCTTTCTAACAATTGCTGGTACAAGCTGTTCCCTTAACGGAAGGGAATCTTGATGAATGAAAAACTGCTGCTGCGTTTTCCTCAGGGAGCAAAAGAGAGAAGCCTTAAAAGCTGTCTGATCACCTGGGGCTGTTCCCTTATATTGGGCTGCAAGGTCTGGAGGCCTTCCCTGTGTCATCACAGGTCCATCACAAGTGTTCGTGGGGCTTTGCAGTGAACTGATCTGGCTAAAAACTCATCCATATGTGTTGTGTGGTTTGCAGCAATAACCTTGCTGCCTACTGTGCTTGCACAGGGGGAGGAGTGATAGTGAAGTGAGAACAAGCAGCCAGTGGCAAGGAGGAGGGCAGTGCCATTTCACTTGGTGGGAAAATTGCTTGGATATTGTTCAGATGCTGCTCTTGTAGACCCTTCTTTTCGTTTTATCATATCCTGGCAACCTGAGTTTCCAAGATATCATTTGGAGGTAAAACTCCTATCTGCTTTTGGATTTGGAAACCAGTACCATCCTGCTCCTGATAGGAATATGAATTTGGTTTTGATGTGCAGTTCTTCTGAGTCTCAAACTTCAAACATACGCCCAGATGAAATTTTCTTCTAGAAGAGTTTATTCTTGTGAGGATTTGAGTTTCTGTTCTGCTTAGAGGTTTCAAGAAGACGTTGAGTCAGGTAAACATCATGTCCTCAAGACAGACTGTTTTCATTTAATCTGGGAAGTTGGTGGGACCTGGAAGTTACCACCTCTGGCTGATGTTTCCTATACTGGACCAAATGATGGTGTTCTACTTTCCAGTTCTGGAATCTTGCTAAAATGTAAATGCTTGTCAGTTCTGAAACTACATTTAGAGAAAGAATGAAAAATACAAGTTTTGCCCTTCATATGCTGAAGCATGTGGGAGAAGTGTCTCCAGCAACCTTATGTTTTACTGTGTCCTGGTTTTGTACTGATAGAAGAAAGTGCCGGAAAGAAAATACTGAAGACTCTGTTACTCTTTGAAGTGTGTATGCTCCGGGTTGTTTTACTGCAGTAAAACTTCCCAGTGGGATGTAGGAGCACAAGAGAAAGTATCCCATTGCCTGAGTTTTGTGTCAGATTTGACCAGATAAGAAGTATTTGCTGTAGCTGTTACTTGCTTTCTTTTTGGGCTGTCTGGAACAAATCCTTAATGTAATTTGTTTGTGAAATACTGAAGCCTTCTGTTAGTTCTGTTATTTATGATGTAGTGTTTGTCTCTCAAACAACGTGTCTAATGCGGTGATACAGCTGGTGGAAAGTTTGGCTAAGCTAGGGAATTCTGTATAACGTGATGAACTGTTTGGTCATAACCCCACCGAATTATTGTTTTGGTCCATGCTAATGAAAGGAATGGCATTATTCTGTGTTTAGTCTTGGTTATCTTTTGTAACTTATTCTGTTACTACTTTCTTGATAGCGGAAAAAGTAGTTTTGGGAAACATTCATTATGTGGCCAATATTTAAAAAAAAATAAATATATATTGTGATCTCACTTGGAGGAATGGTAGAGACACAGGTAGGATTTGATACCAGTGGTCTTTTCAAGAGTGGCTTTATAAGTATTGGTTTGGAATCTTTGTTAAACATTGGTTACTACCAACACTATTTTAACTCCAGAAACAGAATTGCTAGTGCTGGGCAGTTCTTGTTTTTTCCATGGAGAATGTGGTAGGTTGCTCTACAGTCTGGAAATTGTAGCTTGGTGTCTGCAAGCTGCATGTTTGCGTTAGTCAAAATATATTTGATCTGGCTGTTGGTGTGCTCCTTGGGAATTCACTTGCATGTAATTTTTTATTTGGCTAATGGAGGGCTGCTGATTTAAAGCCAATCAACTGACTAGCTAACTACTTTCATGGATGTCCTTATTCTAGATTGAGAGTGCAATGTTCCATGTTAGTTTGGGAGGCTGGGAGAAATATGCTCTCATTGTGAAATGAGAGTGCCAGCACAAATAGCTAGTTGAGAAGTATTTAGGAAATAACTTCCTGTTCAGGCAAGTCTGTAGTTCAGTGACAGTTGGATCTCCTTGTTTTGAATATATCCCTTATTGTAGTGACAGCAGCAATTCACAGACTGCTGTGTTGTGTTAAAGTGTTCACATTAGTAGAGAAATAACTGTTGCTAGGGTTTCATCACCAACAAAAACAGTAATACTATGAATGGTTTTCTCCCCAGGTGCTGAAGAAGTGTTGCTGCTTGCTAGGAGGACTGACTTGAGAAGGATTTCCTTGGACATGCCAGACTTCACTGACATTATTCTGCAGATAGACAATATCAGGCATGCAATTGCCATAGACTATGATCCTGTGGAAGGCTACATCTACTGGACTGATGATGATGTTCGGGCAATTCGTCGGGCATACCTTGATGGCTCTGGAGCACAGACTCTGGTAACCACAGAAATCAACCATCCAGATGGAATTGCTGTGGATTGGGTGGCAAGGAACCTGTACTGGACTGATACTGGAACAGACCGCATTGAAGTGACCCGTTTGAATGGGACATCGAGAAAGATCCTTATATCAGAAAATCTAGATGAACCTCGTGCAATCGTGCTCAATCCTGTGATGGGGTAAGTTTTGTTTTCAGTGGTAACCCTGCAGTAGTAGGCTTTTGGGTCCAGTTTGTGCCCTCTTGAAACTGAAAATTTGCAAATTACAAGATTGTGTATATTATTTGTCAAATGTTCATTTTGTTCTAGACGTGACAAACTTTCCCTTGCTTTATCTATCATGTACATATGCTATACATGTGGAAGGTGACTGCTAAATAACAGTGTTCTTAAAGAAAATGTGTTGTGTGTGTTTGGTTGAATTTTATTTTCTCTGTTTTTTTTTTTAATTTTTTTATTTTTTTTTTATTTTCAGCATTACCACTGCAAGCTTTCAGTACTTTATGTTAACAGTTCACTTTAGATTATCATTACTGCTTACTGAATTTCCAGAATGGATGAGGTGGGCAGGGGTTAGAACTGGATGACCGTTGATGTTCCATCCAATCCAAGCTATTCTACAATCTAGTCCAACTCCACTCAAGCAGGGATATCTGGAGCAGGGTGCCTATGGCTATATCCAGGTAGCTTTTGAAGATCATCACGGAGGAGACTCCAAAACCTCCCTGTGCAGAAAGGTTACAGTTCAAGCTGGTTGATTTATTTGCTACAGTTTGGAAAGCAGAAAGTTAGCATGTTCTTTCAAAATAGAACAGATCTTGACACTTTCTGTATTGCAGGTTACGTGCATTGATTGTTTCTGCCCTTTTCTTTACAGCTACATGTATTGGACAGACTGGGGTGAAAGTCCAAAGATAGAATGTGCTTATTTGGATGGATCAGAGAGGAGAGTTCTGGTGAATACATCCCTGGGTTGGCCTAATGGCTTGGCACTGGATCTCGAAGAGGACAAACTTTACTGGGGAGATGCAAAAACAGATAAAATTGAGGTAAGAGCTGATCCCACGGACATTCTTAGAAAACAAGTACTGTTACTACGTGCAGCTTTGCGTATTGGAATCATTTATCCATTTTTTTGAGAAGTCTCTTGTTTTATTAAACAGTGTTAAAATGAACGAAATGAGACGTATTTGAAAAGGGAAGTGCATCTCAGTGTTTTGTTGCTTCAGAAAACATTTGTAAGAGGTGCTATGTTATGTCAAGAAATACACAATTAGAAACGCACTGCTGAAAGTATAGTTTGATTGCTTGAAATCTCAGGTTTGATCTGGGACCTTTGCAACAGATGGGATACTCAGGTATAACCTTCTTTTACCTTGTCTGCGGTGCTTGGGACTAGCATCTGAAATTGCTGCATGCAAAGACTTGATGCAAGATTTGTACAGAAGATGGATGTGGAGGCCCTAGAGATCCATACTTCAGGACCTTGATGAGTATGTGTTGTCCAGAGATACATGGAAGAGAAGTTATTTTTGCACTTGGGAGGCCTGAGATGTTCTAAGAGTTCCCTTTTTTCCCATTGTTTTTGCCTTACTATCCCATCATTAAATCTTAATCTAAACCAATAATTGTGAAGAATGCTACCACAGATATTAGAGCTACAGAGAACTGAGTCTTGAAGTAGTTTCACTGAGAACAGAAGTGATAAAATAACTGGAAAATGTAGAATCTAGTTCTGGGGCAAGACAATTTGGGCTTCTTAATGTGTGTCCATGAAATTCTGATGTTTCACTAAATTATTGTTTTTTGTCTGAGAGGTGATCAGCAGATTTGTTGAGCTTGTTAATATTGTTCTGTAGAAAGGGATTGGTCTTTTTTGTCGGCAAGGAATGTTGATCTACAACCACTTCATAAATGTCATGTGGATGCATTTGTAGAACTGCTGAAGGTCTGTATGTAGGAGTGGGCTTACTTACGTGAGTTGGTCTGTTTAGTTTGAGGCAGCTGAAAAGAATAAAAGTGAGGTGTGAGAAAAGAGAGGAAGGCATCTCAGGAACCACTATGCAGACAACTCAGAGTGGTTGTCAGCTTTCTACTACTTTTCCGTAGCCAGCAGAATGGTCATGATGTTAGTTGGGGAAAAAAGGGTGCTGGACAGATTATTGGAAAGAGAGGAAGTTTTTTCCAAGAGAAAATAGAAGAATGTGGGTACAGCTGGATGTTGTGAGAAGGCCTGAACAGTTGTGAGAAGTTGCTTAAGATGCTGTTGTGTTCACCTGGTTATTGGCCCCTTTTGCTCCAATTTCTGAGAAAGAAGGAAAAATTGGATTTTGAACCTCAATCTAAATTAGCTATAGTATTTCATGATTAATCTGAGGGTTTGGATGGCAGCATGAGATATGACCTGAGGTCAGGCAAATTCAAGAATTCATACTCTGTTATTAGAGCTGTCATACTGACAAATGTTCCTTTTTAATATGTTGTTTTAATGCTCTGGGCATCCGGTAGCAATAGGTTCCTTGAGCTATCTGTGGTGTGTTGTTGTTTATCTTTCACAAAGATGCTGGAAAAACAGTTGGAATGTTAAAGGTGCTAAATAATTAGCTCTCAGTATTTTAATTTCAAAAGAGAATTCTCCAGGGAATTTGAAATGGCTTCAAAGTAAATTAAGGGGAATAACCTAGCTAATTGAAATAAATTCATAAATAGAATTGCCAAACCAAAATGTGAGAGCTTTTTTTCCCCCTTCTCTCTAAAATAATAAAGTTTTCTTCCTATGGCATGAGCTTGTTTATTGAGATTGTGTTTTGACTATGCTGTTAAAACAGTATTTCTGTAACAATACTTGCAAGATAGAAATTTCATCCTAGTCCTGTGAAATCAGTTGTTTTTACCTTATTTGGGGTAAAAGTATGTACAGCATAAATAAATGTTGGGACCTTTGGTAATGGCTGTGCTCTCTAAAGTTTTTGCCATCTGGAAGAAGGGAATTAAGACTGTCTGCTAGCTTCAGACGCGCAACTTTAATGTTTGGCAGTGGCTTGGTGTGCTGGGCTTGATGACTTCTGGTGCAGTCCTCTCCCTCCTTACCTTTCAGGCTGTAGGAAAGAGAACGTTCCAGATTCCACCTTTTGTAGCTGGAATTGAAATTGTGCAATTCATTTCATTGGTTTAAGCTGTCTGTTCAGTCTGTCTTCATTGTAAGACAGTGAAGCCAATGGTACTGTTTGGTTTGGCATCACAGTTTAGGAAAATCAGAGGAGCCTAAGTAAGGGCTTTTTATTCCCTCCGTTTTTCTTTTGCTTATTATACTTACTTTTTGTGGTTCTCTGCTGCTTGCAAAAATAGAAGAGTAGTTCACTTGGTCTTAGAAACAGAAGATAATCTTACATGAAGCGGATTGTGACATCTCTAGGTTTTGATTGTCGTATATTGTGCAACCCAGTTTTAGTTGTTAGCACAAAGATTTAAATATTTAAATCTCCATGCTTCTAGCAGTGAGTTTACATGTTCTTACACTTACAAGCAGGTGTAAACATTCTCATTTTAAATCATTATTCTCTCTCCCCAGCCTTTTTTCCTACACTTTTTATCTTCATGCACAGAATTTACTTTTGCTTGTTATCTTGAGCAGATTCGTTCTGACACTTAAAATACCTGAATAGGACCACTTAAGACATAATGGGGAAAAATGTCATGGATACTTGCCTGGGACTCTGACCAGTGCTGTGAAGGGGCATGCTGTGGTCTGTTCTGGACTGGTACTGTGCAGTTGTGTGAGTTAAAGTGGCACTTGCATCCTATCAGGAGAAGTGAATGTTAAATGTCTAATGCAGAACTTCCATTAGAAAATAAATTTCCAGTTTCCATTTTGGAATGTGAGCCAGACATTTATACTCTGCTCACTTGGGAAAGAACTGCATGACTTAAGTGGTTATTGATACAGCTCAAGTATTGGCTGGTTCCACATCAGTCTCCAATAAGGCTTACTTTTACTAATCCTCCTCAAAAGATCAAAAAATTGAACTGTGGAAATATTTAAGAATATTTAAGGTTTATCTGATGGATTGTATTTCACATTTCTTGTTTATCTTGACATATTTGCAACCTTATAGTTCTTTCCAGAAGCATTTTGGTGTTTGAGAGCTTCCTTCAGTACCACAGGTTTTCCCAATAAGCAGTAGTTAGCACTGCCCTGCTAGCCAAGGTATGTGTCAAGTCTTGCTGTATAGTATACGAGGTGGGACGTTTCCATTTGTACTTTCTATTGAAGTTATTCTTCACTTCAGCACGAGCTCATTGTTCTCATGTATGCGCTCCTTTGCCAAGAGAATTTAAATGGCTCACCAGCACAGCACAGCTAGTGTCTCGGTGGGTTGTTCTGTCCGTGTAAGTATATCGTCTGCTATTTATCAAAACCGAAAACTAGCTAACTGAAAATCTTCTGGAAGCCTAAGATCTACAGGAGAGGCATAAGGTAAAGGAGAAATTCTCATCCCCACTATTTTCTTCTATCCAGCCATTTGCATCTGTCTCTAAATGTCCCAGCTTACTATGTAGAACTTAAAAAGTTGAACGATCTGAAGGCGTTATCTCTGCTGCTGTGCAGAATGTAGTTGCACTTAGTCTGTCCATGGGAAAAGTAGTTAAGCCTGATGCCTGTTAATGTAAAAAGTGCCATGTATAAGCCTGTACAATTTCCTCTAGTTTTCTGAAAAACTACTTGTAGATCAGAATTGCTTTCATTATTTGCTATGTATTCGACTACCTTCCATTTAGGAAATATGCATGAATTCAGCTTGTGTGTTTGTTCATATCTCTGCTCACTATTCTGATTTCTCTGGTATTTTAGATCTGCAGGAAGGCCTTTTTGTGTCCCAAGTTCTTAAAGAAGTGACTCAACTTCATACAGCTTGGAAAATTGATAAGCCTGGGACATCTATCTTGTTTTTGCTAGACCTTGGGTTTGAAATGTACTGTGAATGCCTGGTTATTTCATTGGTTTTGTTGTTGTTGGTTTTTTTTTGACACTTTTTTAACAAGTTGTGACATTACTTCTGCATGCACTCTTCAGCAAATAGAAAAGAAATGCTGCAGAGCTGTTCAGGGTGCCGAGCCGTGTTCTGTACCAGGAGAGTATGTTCTTATTTGTGTGTCTAAAACTTCATGCCGTGAAAACAGCGGTTACTCTTTCCTGACAGAGACCTTCCCATCTGCAGCATTCAGCTGCAATACAAAGGGCCCAGTCACTCCACAAGCAGTTTGTATCCTGAAGAAACCATTTGGCAAAGCTTGTCAGACTTTGCGTGACAGCAGCCTATGGGGCTTTCACTGCAAATTTGGCACCCTGTGGTAACATTGTTCCCAGCTTTTTAAATTTGTGCTTGGTTTGGCAGAGTCCAAGGCAAGGAAAAATATATACTGAGTTTTGAGTCATGTCTGTTGAAATCATGTGTTTGTCCACACAGCTTCGGCTGTGAGTAAGGGGCACGGAGTGATCCAACAGAAATTTGGATTTTACTGACTGAGAAAAGGTACTTTCCAGGAATGAACAGTAGATTAATAAGGATTACAGGGTTCCAGCAGAGAGAGAAGCAAAGGCCCAATGGCATCCACGTGTAGAATTTCCTAATTCTCCTTAAAAAACAATTTTGTGGTTAGCCGTGTTTCCCGTGTGTTATTCCTTCAGTATTTGCTTGCAGCGCCTAAGGTGTAATTGCATAATGAGCAATTACGGAATTCTCAGGTGCCGCTTATTATGTATGCGTTTTACTTCAGTTTGTGCAATATTCCTGGAATAAACGTTGTGCAGACTTCTGGCAACTTCCCTTCGTCCTACTCACCTCCCCACCTCCCAGCTACTGTCCTTCATTTATCTTTGCAGAAGGCTTATAATTATGTGCAGTAGTTCTTTACAGTTTTATAGGATGTTCACGTCTGAAGAGTAAGTTGGCACCAGCTGTCAATCCTGGAACTCACTGAAACATTTTCCGAGATGCAGTTACATGAGCTGTCCTTGAAATTTAAAGAAACCTCTTTATAATTAGTTTGTTGTTAATAGTATGCTGCTTAAACACCATAAGATGTCATTTGCAACAAGCTGCTGCTTAAACTGGAGTAGTCTCTGCAGAGTTTTTTAAGCAGAAAAGTTAGCCATCTAGTTTAAAGCTGTGCTTTCTGTACAAGTCTGAGTATACTTCACACATCATACTTTGTTTTTGAAACTGTTGGCAAAAGAAGGCAATATTTATAGATAAGAAGTTTTAACTGATACGTTAGAGTGTAGATCTTTGCTTTGGCATTTCCCACAAAAGGATTGAAAAGATTGTGCAGTGTAATTAACTCTATGGGAAATATTCTGTATTACATATTTGCATGGGCACCAAGTATGCAACAATGTCCAAAGAACAGGTGTATAACTATCTTCCAGAGTTCCAGAGGGGAATAAGCTATACTACTGAGTGTGGGACCAAATTGTTGCTAGCAGCCAGATAGTCACTGTGGAACAGATAGCCTTTTCCTCAAATGACTCCTATCTTGAAATATTGTCACAAGTTTATGGCAGTTACTGTACTTCAAGACTGATGACAAACTGGTTATGACTGCTCTTCCCAGTGGGATGTTGCTGGAATGAACCAAGCTTTCTGCAAAGGAAGAAAGCTACATCTTTGACTCCAGTGCTGTAACAATACTAATTTTACAAAATGGTATCCAGCCTAGCAGAACATCAGTGAAAAGAGGGTCTGCATCTTTAGGAAGAAGAAAGAAGGCTAGCAGCAAGAGGAAGAGTGTCTTCAGGATTCCTCAGCCTGTCTTCTTCCTGTTTGCACCACCAGCCTCATCACCAGATTTGCAGTCAAGATAAAACCTCCCTCTACCTCAGTTGAGACTGGCCAGGATGTTGTTGGAGTTTCAGCTTTGTCGGCTAAAGAATTTTCAAATTTCTGCTTAAGTATTTCTAGAATTATCTTTCTTAATTAGCTTTCTACCCAAGAAGTGATGTTATAATTGATTGAACCTTGTGCACACCAGTCTATAGTTTGGAGCAGAGACTGCTGAGATAAGTGCACTGTAATCTTCTGCTGGTCAGACCGCTGAGCAGTTTCAGATCTTAAAACTTTGTGATGGATTTAAACTCTGTCTGTGGTAGATATTTATGAGACAGACTCTGGTTTAGGATTTCCCAGTGTGAGACTGCCTCTTTCTGGTATGCAGAAATATAGTCAGCCTCTACCTGCTAACAGGCACATCCTACTAAAAGAGCATAGAGCCTTCTAGCTCCGTTCTTCAAATTGCAAGGCTAAGTTGTCTACAAATTGCCTACTGCTTAATTAGGAATTTCCATGTATTACTATATATTATGCACCATGTGGAATTTGTTTGCTTTCAAGAGGACTGTTACCAAGAGTGGTAGCTGCTGAAGAAAGTGAGATCCTTGTCCACAAAGTGAGAGGCTTTAGCTATTGGAATGTGAGTACTGCACCTTTCGGCTCTAAACTTTGTAATAAGGATCTGCTTGCAGAGCAGAGAGATTCGTGTGAAGGAAGGCATGCTTGTCACCATGAATTTACTCCTGTTCCCTTTTCAGTGAGTTAACTGTCAGATAGCCTTGTATTTGAGTCCTGTGCATAAGAAAGATGTGACAGTATTGAGAAGGAGAATATTTCAAGAATTTTCAACCAGTGTTTGGTATAAAAGACACGCATTCAGAGTTTGGCCAATTCCACCTGTGTTCAGGTACTCTTGGACATGTTCTATTCTACAGTAATCTTGTATAATACCTCTTCTATATGGGGTGGGATGGGATGGAGGGGGTTCCTCTGCCAGTGATTAATGACTTAGCCTCAGTTACTCTCATATGCATCACCTTCTGGCTGCAACACAGCAGCCCAATATTCATGAGGAAAGTGCACAGGACTGATGTTTTCTTAGCAGACTGTGGTGCCTGAGTGTGTTCTTAGTTCTTTAAGCTAGATTTCCCATTAAACTTAAAATCAAATTCAAGACCCTAGTTCTTTTCTTCATGTTCTACACCCAGCATAATGAAAAGACAGCTTTGGGGTGAAGACTGCTATCTGGTGTCCCTTACAACATAAATGGATTTTTCCACACTAAAGTCAAATGTGTTTTGTAGTCAAGAAAGTTTTTTCTTAAGTGTTGTGCTGAGCTGCTGGGTTAACCTTCCCTCTTACCTCCTTGTCCCAAATTCCAGGAATTAAAGAAAAAAAAAACCAACACCAAAGAGTTCAGTACTGTCTGCTCCAAGTGAGAAGTTCATACTAGTTGACCTCGTGTTCACCTTTGTAAATAACCAGAAATGTTAATCTGTAAAGAAGTGAAGCAAAACCAGTCTTGCAGTGAAACTCTGTTCTAAAGAAGCATGGGCTTTGTTTCCCAAGTAGAGAGTACATGAGAAGATGTGGGCTGTGTTAGTCATACCCCCCAGTGCACTAGGAGAGGATTCTCAAATAATTATTTGATTGAAAGAGGAGCCTCTGTAGAATGTTCTTGATTAGGGATTCTCCCAGACTTCTATATGCTGAGCTTGATATTTTATCCAGCATCCTCAAAGTGAAAACCCACAAATGCTTGTAAATGCCATTTAAATACTCCTTAGTGTTTCTACAATGGAATCTGTAGTAGTATTTTTTTTTCTACAACCGTTTGATCTATTAGGATTGCTGAACAATCATAAAAATCTCTAAATCTTGTCCATTTTCCAGGGGTTGTATTGTTTTGTGCTACTTCTGTAAAGAGGCAGACAGCATCTAAATTTGGTCTTCGCCGAGTGCTTGAGAATTCTGTATGTGCAGCTTTTGCTATATTTATCAAGAGGAAATCCTGAGGATGTATTTAACTATGATGTTGAAGAATTATTTGAGTTTTCTGTACTTCAGGCTCTCCTTTCTCACAGAAGAATTTTTTTGGGCTATCTGCTGTCAAATCACCCTTTACTAGGGAGAGAATTCTGCTTTGCTTCCCTTGCTGGAATTGCTTTCTGTATTTAAAGTATAGATTTTGTATTTAGCTGTATGAAGGCTTCTCTACCTATGAAGGCACAGAAGTGGGTCCCCCTTTATGAGAACTCAGTGCATTTTCTGGCTCAGAATAAGTAGTGTCTTCTCTCTCTCTATTTTCCAAGAATAATACAGGGCATTGCCATACAGCTCACCTCTGACCTGGGAGGAAGATAAGGAGCTGCTGCCCAGGAGTTGTGACCCCCACAAATACTGCTTTATCCCAGGGTCAGGAGCCATTTGCTTCTGTCTTAGGAATAATTGTGTCAGTATGCACAGTGCACCCCACCAGATGATCAAATTTATTTGTCACCATGGCTTGGGAACTGACTTTTCACTGGTGTGAAGTCTTTCCCCAGCTATTATTTTTCGGCTGCTGTTAGGGAAGGAAAGTACCGAAAATGCTTGACCTTTCAGTGTCTGGAACTCTCTTTTCCATATTTAATCCTTTGAAACAGCTGGGAGGACACCGCACCCTTTCTGCTGTTTGTTGACATTAGGTGCGAGCTTTTCAAATGAAGAATGCAATTTAGTGCCATGAACACAGATTTTAACATTATTCTGGTTCAACCTCGGTGTTTTGTGTGCGTGCGGCAGTTTGGGTTGTTGGCTTTGCGTTGTTTTTTGTTTTTTTTTAAGGGTTCAGTTTTGATGATAGCACTTCTCAGCGCTGTAGAAGATGATGTTGAAAAGCTCTGCTGATACTGCCTTACAGTAGGGATTGCTCTGCTTTACCTTGATTTCAATGATAGAAGGTTACTCCTTCTGGTGGTAAATTTCTCCATAGCCTCTTGTCCTCAAGTCTCCCTTCATCTCTGTTAGACTCTTCTATTCAATGTGATTTTTTTTCCATAAGTTGGCCACTAAAGCTGCTCTTCTACCGCTGCATTACACCTAGGAGCCCACAGTGCAGCTGCTGGATGGCAGAAGGCACCACATGCCTGCCTCAGAATTCCTGGAGCGTTGGATTGTGAAATGCCCGAACCTGGCTGCTGTTAGGAAAAGGAGCCCTGATGCTATGCAGAATAGGGGTTTTCATGTTTCTAAAGAACGCATACTAATCACAGAAACGTAGAACTTGCTTCTTGTGCCACATCTTACCAAGTTGTGAGCATTGATTGTAGACTTGTTTCTTCTGGCCCTAACAAGAGAGAAATCTGATGTATGTACGTGATGGCCACTGCCAACCTACCCTAGGACTGCTGAAGTTGCCTGCAGCGGTGGGAAATTTTTCTTATAAATGTCTGTAGTGTAGATGAAACCAAAGGTTTTTGTGTCTATTTAGCCTTTCTAAAAATTCTTCTGTGTACTGATGGGATAGCAGTCACTCAAAGGAAGACTTCCTTTGCTGGCTTGATTGACCGGAGTCATTCTGTGGGAAAGGAAGCTAACTTATTCTAAACTGAAGGTGACCCTTGCCTTTTTGTGAGCAATAAAGACATAATAGAAGCCCAGTTAGGGTTCAGTGGAACCCCCACGGCCATCTGCACACTTCATTGGCAGAAGTGGCTTTCACTTGAACTTGCATTTGACAAGTGTTTTCTGTCTCTTTCTCATTCAGAAGGGTCCTTCAAAGCCAAGTAATTGAAATGCTCTCACCCCTCACTCCTTTTCCTCCGTCCCCCAGACTCGCTTAAATTGCAGGGCGTCGGTATTCTGTGTTAATGAGAGAAAATGCATGCGCTTCCAAAGCTCGCACGTTTCTCCTTCCCATAGGGAAGTTTCTGAAAAACTCTTTTCCACACTCTCTAGCAGCAGCTGCATAAAGGAAAAGTTGAGAAAGTGTTTCTGTTGCCTGTTGCGTTGCTGTTGCTCTCCTCCCTCCCCCTCTTTTTTCATAGCGCTGGACTTTTGAAATGAAACACAAATCAGGTCTCTGGAATAAAAGGTTGTGAGTATGCCTTGTGGCATTTGGAATGAGACTATTCACTGCCTGAATGACTATAAATAGAAAGCTAGGAGCTGTGTATTTCTCAGTTCAGGCTCCCTGCAAAGAAGCGCCCTTCCCAGTAAAGGGTGACTTTTGAAAGAAACCTTGTTCCTTGCGCTGAATTGAATTGCTCCAGGAATTCTTCTCGCAGCTCGCATAAAAGGCGTTAATCTCTAATTTATTTCTGCTTTTTAAAGGCAGCGTTCTCCATAATAAATGTATATTCTGAGCCGTGTAGCCAGATATGCCTCTCTTCTCTGTGCAGAGTTTCATGTAAAATTCCAAATGCAGAACTAACATTGTTCTCTGCGTTTTTGCTCCTGAAAGCTTTCCTTTGGCTCTGCTCCAGCTGTCGGCTCCTTTTTATCTGGGATTCATTCTTGAGGAAGAAGGCTAAATTAGTGGCACTCAGGTTGTTTTTTTTTTTAGGGTTTGAGGAACAGAATGGGGATTGTGATTGATTTTTATAATAAAAGATTTGATTCTCCCCACACACTTCTGATGTTACCGACATAAGAACCCCAATAGCTTACTGTTGCATTTCTTCAGACAATTTGTTTGGCTGATTTGGCTGTTATAAATGCTCATAAATCTCCCGTGTTGTGCACTTATGCAAATTTAGCACAATCATTTTTCTTCATGCTCCTCTCTTCAGAAGTACTGTAGTATTAAAGGAAGCAGCAGAGTGGACAGGAGGAAAATGTTTGATGGGTTTGAGTTGGCAGTGTTAAATATCCTAGCACTCAAACTGTTGGCTTGGCTTCTTTTTTTTTTTTTTCTTTTTTTCCACTTTTTTCCCCTCCCTTCCCTCCCCCCTTTTCCCCTCCTAACACACTGGTGTTTTGTGCGGTGTTATTTTGAAAGCTGCTTCTAATTTTCTCCTCAGACCTTTTGTTTCACATATTTTTCTGCTTTCTAAAATCTGGTGAGGGTAGCCTACTTTGCAGAATCTCTTTTTCCTGGTTCAGAGTTCTAAAAGTCTTAATGAAGGCATTCATGTATCCCTTGCATTGCTGGTTCTATGACTGCTGAATTTCTTATTTGTTTAACAGAGGAGTTTAAAGATGGATGAATACCCACCTTTCATTCTTAAAGCTTGGTCTGTGCATGATGCCTACCTACCTGACCTGCTGTAGGGACCCTGCTTTAGCAGGGGAGTTGAACTCAGTGATTTCTTGAGGTCCCTTCCAACCCCTGTGATTCTGTGATTTGTAGTGTGTGTTTTTTCATTAGTGTTAACGTAAAAATTGACAGCAACAGTGGACAAACAGGAAGAGGGCTGTTCATATAACTATGACCCTTTCTACCAGAAATGAAAAACAAGCAGATAGAGAAGTATACTCTTCAGTAAGCCTAGGAAAGTCTCCAAGCAGGCTAGAGAAAGCAAATAATCTGTAATATATATTTTATTTTCTTATAGTTTACTAAATTATAATTTCCTTAGCTTAAAGCCTATAATCAATGTCACTATAATTGAATTTTCTCGTAGCTGGACACATGAATAATAAATGTTGTGGACATATGTATTCAAGTTAAACATTTCCTTCTCTTAATCCTGACTGTTGAGACATCTTGATTATCCTTGTCATTTTACATTTTGTCTGTGTTCTGGCTTGCTTCTGTGTACCATCTGTTTTCCTTGCCACCTTCTATTGTGGTGACTTCCTTCATTCAAGATGGGTCCCAGCCATCCTCTTGCATTTGCAGCTGGTGTAGGTATTTTTCTCGCCTCTTCCCTTCCTCTCAAAAGCTGTTGTGAGCCATTGTGTGAGCATGGTGGATTCTTTCTGTCACATTCCATCTTGCCTCATTTCTGGTGACTTTTGTCCAATGTTTAAGGCCACAGTGTAGGTGTCACCTACTGTCCATTCTCGTAAAATATTCCTGCCACTATTCCAATCTTAGCTCCTCATACAATGTACTTTTACTGCAGTTTTATCTGCCTCTTTGAAGTGACTTTGCTTGGTGGAGCATTTTACTTTTATAGTATCCTTGAGCAGAGATCTTGGTTTAGAAAGACAAGCAATTGCTTTGTTATATTTTGCCAGTTATTCATTTGAGCTGTCCTTGAGTTCCTTCCTTGCTTGACCTGTGATTGCCTTCCAGCTAAAATATATATACACACACATAAATATAGCCTTATTTTTAATTATGTTGCCCACTAGTTTGATTATTTGAAAGATTGGATTACTTGCTTTTTTAAAAAAAACTTTGAGCATATGTATAAAATATATTTGCAATTGCGTATGTATGTTTTCTTGAAAAGCAAAACATTATGATTTGTTAAATGGTTGGCAAGAACAGAGTGCCCCTTTCTTTTAGCTATGGGTCTGATTTTATTCCTTGTTAAAATATCAAGTGTATTTTCCAAACTGATGTGAAGAGCAAACTTGCTGAGAAGGGCATAATTAGAATTTAGTAGTTGTGTGTAATGTAATGTATCTTCCTTCTTTCATATTATTAAGAGTTTTTTAGGATATCTGAAAACCCCATTGCTCTCACCTGGAAGGCAAAGCGTGGGAGAGCCCTCAGCTTTTGGAAACAGTCATGTTGTTGTTTATAGTCCTAGCTTTTTACTATTAATCTGAATGACTCAATTCATATCAATCGTTTAGAATAACTATTCTTTCCAGGCATGACTTTTGCTGGAGTAAACTGTGTGATTTAACCACTGTGGGCTTATACCATCTGCTCCTCTCACTGAGATGTATGTATATGCTTCAATCTGCGTAGCAGAGCTTACATTCCAGTTTTAATGCATCATAAATGTCTACAATCAAAGATCTGTTTTGGTTTGAGGCTTCCCTGCCCTTGCTCAGATACCAACAGTGAAGGCTTTACAAATTGTGCTGTAGGTTTTACAAACAGTACAGACAGTCTTCTAGTTCACCTCCTCAAGTTCCCTTCTGCTCTTTCCACGTGAGCTTTTTCTAACCCAGAAGCAGCGGATGTTTGATTCTTGTCCGAGTTCTTTGCTGTCATATGCAACCAACAGACTTGCAGTTTGAGTCTCAACTGTTAGGGGCTCAGAGCAGTAATAACCATAGAACTGTCTTTTCCAGTGATGTGAGATAAATTAAAATGGTGTTTTTGCTTGAATAACTTCTATTTGTTTGCTTTACCTTTCTTTATTCAAACCCCACAAGGTAGCGTTATCACCAGCTCTCATGGCTCAGAGCTTCAGCTGCATGCCTGTAGAAGTCAGGATTTCTCTCTAACGTATAACTGAGAAGATACGTTCAACTTGGCTGCATCAGAGGCACAGCACTGAATAAGATCAGTGGTCTGAGTTGATGCAGAAAATCCTTTTTTAATTTGTACTTGGTGTGCCTTACTTGCCTGTGCAGAGTCATGAGAGTAACTCGATCTGCGGTTAAAAAGGAATATTCTCTAGGTGGTTGACAGTTTGCTGTCCAGTCTCATGTATGAGTCTCATACTCTTGCTTAGGATAGCAGTGGGATCCATCAGTCTTTGTGGCAGTCTTGGGTCATCCACTTTGCCCCGTCACATGCTCATTAGTCATCTTCAGTGCAACTAGAAAGGAGCGCAGTGTGGAGGAATGTGTATGAACTTAAAAGAACCTTGTTTTCATTTCTGGTTTCGATATTGAAGGCTGTGAAATGTTTAATGAGGTGGTGGTTTAATGGTTGTTGACTTAGGGTGTTTTGTTTTCTTTTTTTCTCCATGCCTTGAAAGGCAAAATATTTATGCTGCTTTTTCACAAGGAGTTCTCTGCTTTCCCTGATGGTGTCATCTCATGGCAGCTCAGGATATTCTACATATTCTATTATGAGGGCTTCCCTGAGCATGGAATTTGCTAACCTGGACTCATACTCAGTGGAAATAATACAATTATCCAAGTTTATTGTCAGAGAAGTCCTCTTCCAGAGTATTGATGGATTGTGTATGTTTAAATTATTTCAAACTCCTTGAAAGCGAAACTGCAGCCTGTTTGAAGAGCTGCTACTGCCTGTATGTTGCAGTGAGAAGCAGAACTTGGACTGAAAGCACAGAAATGCGTGTCTCTGTTCAAGTGTGAATTAAATATTCGTCATGAGCATTAAAAAAGAGAAAATCTTAGTGTTGTCTGCACGAAAATACCAAGTTGAGCAAGGTTCTTGCGAGTGCTAAACCAGTACAAGGAAGCAATACAGTAGGAGCCAGGATCATCCCGGAACTTAATATCCTTTTCTGTTCAAGTCTAGTAGTGTTCTGGCCCAACAGACATTTAATAGTCCCATCTTAAGGTTTGAGTATTATTTCCTAGGAATGTGCTGCATTTTGCATTGATTTGCGAAGAGCATGCCAAGAGGCAGTGATACACCAGTACTTTGCTTCTAGAGGAAGGCAAATCCTCCTTGTCCCTGCCTCTACAAAAGTGGAGAGTTCTGTAGGTAGGGAACATCATTACCCTGCCCTACAATTCAGTGCTAGCTGCTACTTACCAGCTTTAAGACCTGCGTAAAATTTGCATTACCTTGTCATCATTGTCTGTTTCCTAGGTTTTGAAAATTTGAACTTCCAGTTTTAATAAGATTCCTGATACCACATAATAGATTTAACATTCAAAGTTAAGGTTCTTTTTGTTTGTGATTGTCCCAGCTTGCTTTGATCTTTTGGAAGAAATTAGAAACACTTAGCAAATGATTCTCAAAAGAGGAAATACTGCCAATGAGGATTGGAAAGGGAAAAGATGGACTGAGACTAGAGACAGTAAAACATAAACCATTTGGTTTTGGAGTGATAGACTAAGTTCTTAAATCTGTCAAAACTTTCCAGGCTCTGAAGTGGAATGGAGTAAGATGATTTTTCTCCAAAGTAAGCTGTAGTGGATGTTGGTATGAAAGTGCTATGTTTTTCATTTTTATCATACTACGGAAAAAGTTTGTGGGAAAGGTGTAATTGGAATGAACTGTTTTTTGCACACATACATAGCTGTATGCATGTATTGACATTTGACGTTTATGTTAGCAGGTTAGGCACAAACAGTTAATTCTGGTAACACTGATAACTTTGATTCTGATAACTTTGAGTCTGGAACTTGGGACAACTACTCCATTGATGAATCAGCTTGAGCACCACTGTAGTCTTCAGTCTCAGGGTCCAAAAGTGAATGGTCTTGAGCTTGTCCATTACAGACCACAGCAAAGAGAGATCTGAAACTGATTTCAATAAATTCTCAGATTTCTGCTGCTTAGGAGATGTGGATGTTAGACAAGCCAAAGCTGTGCTGCTTCTCATCTTCTCCCCCTTGCCTCTTTCCGGATAAAGAGGTGAAAGTTGTCACCCCAGGTTTCTGCAGGTATTTTTTCTCCATATAGCAGTTGTTTTCAATAGTTCCCTAGATAACCAAAGGAGTGGGCAGTGCCAGCTGTTCACAGCCAAGGGGTGGATACGAGTCTCTTTCATGGATATACAGTTGGAACTCATGGTGGCATTAAAGATACAGGCAGCAGAATGTCTTGGGAAGTCTCCTATTTCTGTTAAAATCAGCTTCAACTTACTTTTTGAGAGTAACTTCCTTTCAGTATCTGACAGTGGTTTGAGAGTAGTAGCTGGTGAACAGCTGCACAGTCCAGGCGTTTCCAAAATTTTTGAAATATCTTTCATGTGGAAGCAACAGTTTCTTTTTCTTTTTAATAGTAATTGGCCTTGGGTGTAGAGAACAAATTCACCGCAGGCAGTGTTTGAGTAAATTATTTGATTTTTTTTTTTTCTCCCCACTCACAATCAGCATAAAACTGACAAATGTAAACAGCGTGACCCAGATCAGAAAACAGTCTTCTCCCTAACACAAACAAACCTTCCCTCTACCCAGAGAATTCTGTCAGATGATAAACCATCAAGTCCAGCTACACTCCCAGATTTAAACAGGAAACTAATATTTTTGTAGTCGTAGTGGCTGCCTCCTTCCATGTCCTCGGGCTCAGAAAGTGTGTATGTTCCAGTACACACAGGGAACCATTGTTAGAAATGCTGTTCTTTTATGTCAACTCAGTAACTTAGAGAAGAAGATCAATTACTTTGGTCTGTTTCTCTGTTTGGAGTACACTCTACTTTTTCAGCCTTGTTTAATAAAAACTGGGGAGAGGTTTAGGTACTTCTATCTTGAGTTTGAGGATCTGGGACTTACTGTGCCTCACAGACCAATCCTTGAAGTATCCAACATCAGACAGTGCCAGAGTAAGACTGCCTGTCAGAAGGCAATGAGGATGATGCTTTGTAGTCCAGCAGCAGGATTTAATCAGATGGCATTTGTGTTCCCCGAATAACAGAGTAATTGCAACAGCTTTATGGTGGCTGAAGAGTGCTTATAATATCTGCCCCTTGCTTGAGAAAAACTCCTGTTTTCTCATACGCTCACACATGAACAGTGCAGTTGTGGCAGACAGGAGCATCCATGTTCTCCAGGTATTAACTACAAGCCCTCTGTGGTTTTGCTGAGACTCATCAGAAGCTGCTGAAAGATGCCGTACAGTGGAATGTCCTTTCCTACCAGATCAGGAGTGTTGTAACAAGGTTGCTCTCATTCCCTTTCCCTCCCAGTGAATTTCTTCCCACCAGAATACTGTAATTGTAGTAAGTAACCAAATTGGTCAACACAGAACTGGATAGATAAGAAGGGAGACAGGGTTTGTAGGCTAAGCAGAACTTTTGTTCTTTGTGGAAGTTCTCCACGAAGCTTCCACTACCCTGAAAACCCATGAAGTGCTCTAAAAAGTTGTTCTCATATTGCAAGTGGTCAGATACTGTAATTTTTAAGGATTCTTATGTTTAAAGTAAGTGTTTAAATGAGGTTAATTCATGAAATTAAAATGATAAAAGCTGCTGCAGCTCTCTCAAAAGGACAACTGGGAGATGAAACTTAGTTTGGCGAAGCGGATCTACTTTGTGGGCTTTCATACATTTAAGAATCTGGTATTGGGCTTTAATTTGCATGGAAGTGAGCTGCTATAGAAATTTCATTCAATTTTATTTTTTAAACAGCCATCTCCATCTTGGGTAGTAAGACCTTGGAGAGATTAGCAATGAGATATCATTTTCTTGTTTCGTATGGATAAGTTGCATTCTTGATTCTGACATAAATGCCTGCTTTCAAGAGTCTGTAATAATCTGTAAGAGGACTTTCAGCTTCTAAAGGGAGAAAAAGGCAGTGTAGCTTGGGGACTTAGAGTTTGTCTCTACTTGGCACCTGTGCACAAAGCTTTGCAGCACTTGGAAGTTGGAGGAGTGACGGAGGTGGTGGGAGATATTGGTGATGGGTGGATGGCTGGACTGGATGATCTTAGAGGTTTTTTCCAACCTTGGTGATTCCATGATTCCTTTTAGAAATATCTTCAGCCAAAATCTTCCCCTCAGCTTTGTTCTTTGTGTCCTCATGTACCTGCTAGGGATTCAGAAACTATCGATTCTTATTCTGGTGCTTCCTGTGCTCTTGGGCTTTTTGTTTGTTTGTTTCAGAATGTGTGTTGGCAGTGTCAGTGTGGAGACAACAGGGCAATCCTGCAGCTTTGGCTGCATCAGCCTTTTGTCTGACCTGCTGCAGTCTGTGGTAGATTCCTGACTCAGTTTCCTTTCTTGCAAGACAGAGATAAGTGATAGCTTTTTGTACAGAATGCTTGAATCTGTGGCTGGAAAGAACTGTGAAAGAGGCTGAGCACTGTAGCTGGAGTGGAAAATTGACCTCTAGATGTATTCCTCCTAAGTATACGCTGTGTTTGTTTGATAGTGGAAATCTAATCCTTTGGGAATCACGAGTTCCTATAACAGCTCTGATATATAAATACAAACATACTCCTCATTACAAACAACTTCAAAGCAATCACAATATGGATTAAAATACATACAGCCTCCATTCTCTGTACTTAAATGCAGCAATGTGAAGTTCAAATGAAGCCATTAGCAGTATCTCCAAATATTTGGCAAAAGCAGCCACGCTTGTGTAGCTACAGGCAATGAAAGTCCCTACAACGAAAAGGGAGGGATGGGGGGAGTAGCCTGCATTGATCTAATTAGTCAGTGAGGCACAAAGTATGTAAAATCTCATTATATATCTCCGGGAAAATTTGGCTTGAGAAATAAAGAATATGTAACTGATTTGTCTATGGGTGGGTTTTTCATGTCTTTGAATTTTCCAACAGGAAACAGGATTTCTGAAAACATATTAAAAGCACACAGACACACACACATATGTATGTATATATATCGGCGTTTAAGCACACAAGCACACGTGTCACCAGGTCCTGAAACTCTTACTCAGCCTTTACTCAAGGCAGGCTTTCATGAGAAAGTTCCTGGCAGGGACAAAGTTAAGATTTTTTTTTTTTTTCTCCATGAAGTCTGGATCTTGCTAATGCCAGTCACAGCCTGAAAACACAGTGTGTGGCTGTTCCAGCATTACTAAACCCAGACGATGGGTTTGTCCCATTGCCCCAGGCAGTACAGCTCATGCATGAAACAGCTCTTCTGCCTAAAGAAGATTTACCTAAAAAATGGGAACTTATATTGACTTCTTATAACTTGCCTTTTGCCCTTTTCTTTTAAGCCTTTCAGGGATTCGTGTTACATTTTTAAAATTTCTCTGAAACCAAGAATACTTGAAACATTTATATTAGATTTTAAGCCAAGATTCCCACCCAATCAGTTTGTCTCAAGAGCTGAAGACTTGAGTACAATGCCAAGTAAAAGTTACAACTCCCCCCCCCAAAAAAAAAAAAAAAAGCACAACAAAACAGAACAACAACAACAAAAAAAAAAAACAAACCAACAAGCAGCCACCCACCAAGTCCCAAAGCTAAACAGACAAAACAAAAGGGAAGAGGGAGGGAGAGAGGCGCTGAAATGAAGAAACTCGCTTGGTCTTGCAGGGAGCCAGGTTAAAAATAAAGAAAAAAAAGGAGCAACTCCTCCCAGCCAAGCATTCGAAGAAGGGATGGGATGTGGAGAAAGTACAGGTGCAATTAAGATTTAGTTCTTGTTTAGAGGGTACTTCAGTAAATATTTAATATTGGCTATGTTCCAACCAGTCTGTTTTGCTCTTTCCCCTTTTGCGTTCTTTGCACTGACAAGATCCTTTGTTTAATCCTTTCCTTGAAGAAGTTGGTCCAATTCTTTAAACTGGATGTTAAAATCTGATTTGACCTAAATGTGTTCTCCTTTCTCAAAACAAAGTGAGAATCATTCTTGTTCCTTGCTTACTCTCTCAGCTTTCCAGTGCATCTCCTAAATATTGAGAATTTGGATTTATCTTATATGCTTCCCCACCTGTCCTCTATTTCTACCTGCTCCACCTCAACAAACAAGTGTCATTCTGGCACTTGCATACTAGGAAATCAGGTTCTCTTTGAGTGAAGAGCAAGGCCTGAAGCTGTCCCCAGTCACCACTTAGCAGGCAGGCATAGTGACAGTCATTTCTGTAACCTGCTAAAAGATCTGGGGGGGTATTAACAATCTGCAGCCATGTATCAGGCATCCCATGGAGCACAGGAGGGAGTTACGTGTTTAAAAAAAATAAAAATTCCTACCAATTTATGGAAGAACTCTTAAAGAATTGTTATCCCTTGTCCCAGCTACATTAAACCTACATCCTTGCCTACTGAATGCTCAATTCTCTGTCTTGAGGGAATAAGAGCCTTTCAATATTACAGAATGAGTACTCTCTCTTTTATACTGATGTTCATCCTTATGAGTCAGAGATGGCATCTTCTGTAAGGCAGGTCCACTAGGTCTCTACTCTGAACTAGACAGAAGGGCAGCTGCTTAGCATACAACAGCCTGTCTCTGCATCTTCCCCTTCTCTGCCACAGACTGGTAAGTTTATTGTTGTTAGGCATCATTGAATCTGACACACTAGTTCTGCTCTGCTTCTCTCCTCTGAATCTGCTGCAACACAATATGTTCTCCCTCCATTCAGCTCCTCCTTTTACTCTGTTTGAGGTGGTGATGTGGACCCTGCTCATATTGGAAGTGACTTAGTGATAATAAATAAAAAAAAGATATCGTGGTGCTCAGAAGTCAAGGTGAGCGCAGTAAGATCCTGTGGTTCTGACTGGGGCCTGACTGGCAATAAATCCAACAACCAGCCAGAGCCACAAGAAGTACATACCTGCTGGCTCCCCTCAAAGGTGAAGCTAGCTAGGTCCCATTTTGAGCTCTTCCTGAGC
This sequence comes from Perdix hodgsoniae, assembly GCA_035772895.1. NCBI lineage: Eukaryota > Metazoa > Chordata > Aves > Galliformes > Phasianidae > Perdix > Perdix hodgsoniae. Next base: position 26,959,262 of record JAPSGF010000001.1, on the reverse strand, counting down.
CCTGTCTTATACCTGTGCCTGTCTGTAGATTGTTTTCATGTGACATAGGGCAAGCTGGTTTCAAATGCGCACACTGCAGAAATGATCCAAGTATGGCTCATGCACATGTGACTAATTATTTGTATTTTCTGAGCATACAAGTCAGCTTCCTCATTCCAAAACTTGGATGAGTTGAATATCACAGTGGAAGTTTCTTAAGCTATTGTATCAGTCTGTGTGAGAGTACAAGTCTGTTAGGTGGTCTTTGGCCTGCAGTTCTCAATTTAAATGTACTTGCTGGAAGGCTATAAGGTATGATGACTTTATGCTTTTGTAAGAAGAAAATCTGATGTAGATGTGTATCACTTGGAGCATGCATCACAGGTTAATTACTGACACTTGTGTTCTTTCTATAAATGGTGATAAGTAGAGCTATATTAAGATGCAACTAGCCTCAGGCTTTTTCTTGCAAGAGACAATGAGTGCCTTAAAAATCGTTTTTTTTTAACCTTCTCTAGAGTATTTTATAAAGGATTTTACCAGTTTACTATTACTGGTGAAACGGTATGTTGAAATGAAATCCCTTTGGATAATTATAAATGAAAAAAAAACACACACCTGAGGACCTAGTGTTTTAAAGTCCAGAATGAGGTCAGTCGTATCCCTGAAAATCCTGTGTCCTTTCTTTCTGTGCCTTCTACTGAATGGTACAGCACACTTAAATCTAAAAGTGCTGTGTGAGGTATTAGCTCAAAAGTATAGCTGGATCTAATGCAGGAATGCTGAGCCCTTTTTGGAACAGGGATAGAATGCCTCACAAGTGTTGGGGCCCTGAACATTGAGCCAAAGTTTAAATCTAACTATAGAAAAGAAGTTGAATGTTTGTGTCCATGAAAACTGAAACCAGGTCTTCTTGCAGGCTTGCAAACATGGTGGAGATTATACTGAAAAAAAACATTGTCAATTACTGAGTTTGCTAAATGAGCCATTATTACCATGTAGGGTTGGCAGAGATCTCTAGTAAAGCGGGGGCTCCACAGTCAGTTAATGTACTTCAGCTGGCATTGGGAGTCTTCTACCTAAAGCCCCATGGGAGGTAAGTTTCCTGCGAGGTGGAACTCAGCCAGCATTCTCTGGAGCTGGACTTGACCCTGGAGTGAGATGCTGGAGGGAATGATTTATACACATGGAGTATGAATGCAGCACAGTGTCTCATTTTGAATAGCTGATGTGCTTTTGAAGCAGACTTCTTAAATGAAAAGGCAGAAGGTAGCTGAAATAGACTGTCTAGCCTTTTTATGAGCTGCTTTCAGTGTTTTAAAGCTGGCTAAAGGAATGAGTGGAATATTAGTTGTGTTATGCTGAGAAAGGCTATGTCTTGACTAAACAATCAAAGAAAAAAGTTTCGATGTTCACTGGATAAAGCTTACAGAGAATGTGGCAAGTATAACTCGCAAATCATAGTTTGCTTGTTCCTTTGTAAAGGCAGACTTTTTTGGGGGGGGACCCATCTGCAATTGTCCACAAATGTTTGGAGAAAGCTGGAGCATTAGTCTGCAGATTGGGTTGGGGAGTAAGTCCTGTAGTACAGTGCATTGGGAGCCAGTCAAACTATATTCTTAGTTTATTAGGCATGCTCTACCCTGCTCTCCCCAGTACAATTGTTTGCTTTCTCTTTTATAATTAAGATTACAGAGCATCTAAGTCTCCTGCTTTCTTTAATCACAAGCGCTAGGAGGGACAAACTTAAAAAACGCAAATTGTTTCCTAAAATTAATGTTACACAAATACTAAGAGGGTAACAGTGAAATATCTGTTACTTGTAAGTATTTGTTAACTTGTGGTCTCTTACCTGTCAAAACCTAAATCTGATACCCAGTGTCCCAAACTGGAATTACAAGAGTCATCTAAGCCCCCACGGTGCGCAATGAGACGCAACTTTTTTTTTCTCTTTGGTACCAGTTTATCAATAAATGGTGGTTAATTTCATCACAGTGGCATAATTAGGTTTAGTTCACAATATCTGGTATGAGGTGTCTTGATAGTTTGGCATATGGCGTGCAGATTTTCCCACTACATCAACCATTCCTCAGCTTTTTCTGATGCAATATAGAGTAAGCTTTTTAATTGAATGGAATCATATAGATCTGACAAAATAGAAGCCTGAAGAAATATTTGATAATGCCACACAGGTGGTACTACTAATACTAGAAGGTTCATCAGCTAGGACAAGCTGTGGTGCCATGAAAGGAAATATTTCAAGAGTAAGGCTGTCACCTATTACAAATTTATTACTTTAAAATATGCTTACGAGCCCTGCCTTTCTAGATACAGCTTATGGCTATGTATGTGTGTGTACACCTATGGAGTAGTTAAAACCTACAGATAGCAAAACCAAATGGAAATTTGGATATTGTTAGCAATGCATGCATTTTTTAAAGTGCCTAGAAATCTATCTGAAATATGAAGATTTTGGCTTTTACTTTGAATTTAGAAGGAGAAACTTCAAAGTTCTGTTAAAAACAAACAAACAACAACAAAAACAAACAAACAAAAAACCTTGCACTTTGGCAGGTTTTTTTCTTTGCTCTTTCTATTAATCTAATTAAATCAATCTGAAGTAAAAGAAAATTCAGAGTAGTTTTTTTTTCTGCTCTGGTTGTGTTTGTGGCTTATTAACATAATTGTACCAAAACTGGGCTTGAAGTTTCTCATTTTATAGCAGTGGTGTGGTTCACAGTCACCACCAATGCTGGCAGATTGTTGGTTTGCTATCCATTCCACATGTGCTGGAGACCACAGTGCAGAAGAACTTAGAGAGTATAAGGTGGAGTGCAAAGAGTGCAGGTGGGCAATGCTCATCTCTGTGTCTTTTTTTAAAGAAACAGTTAATAAAAGTAGCTTCACAGAACAGTATTTTTTTTTTTGTACAAATGCTGAATGAATTTCCACACAACTTACTTTCAACTTAGGGATCATAATTTTGGCAGAAGGGGGTTCACCAAACTGCAGATGTACATTGTGCATAAAACACATTACTATGTTGTATTAATGTAACATGGTAGTGATTGTGTCATTGATGTTACTATAGAAAAAAGCCTTAAAAAAAAAAAAAAGCATTATTCAATTTTGGTATGATTGTTCTATGTAAGAAAGGAAAAAATGTGAATATAGAATCATAGAATCCTTGGGGTTGGAAGGGATCTTTAAAGGCCATCTGGTCCAACTCCCCTGCAATGAACAGGGACACCTAGAATAGGTAGGTGCTCAGAGCCCCATCCAGCATGACCATGGGTGTCTCCAGGAACGGGGCACCGCCCATTTCTCTGCGCAACCTCTGCCTCGCTGCCCTTGTTGCAAAAGTCTTTTTCCTTATATCCAACCTAAATCTTCCATCTCTCTCAAAAATAAATGTGATCGTTATGTATCGTTCTTTACTATAATTGTAGTTGTTAGGCAGTTGCGAATATCCAGTAATTCTGCAGGGCTGGAACTGGAATGTGGGAGAAATGGTTTCCATGCTTGTGGTTCACTCTTTTCTACCTACAGCTTTATGGTGTTTCTTCAGCTGGATTCTATTCACACAGGCCATGGGATATCATACATCCCAGGGCAGGCAGGAGTTCCTGATGCGTTACCTGTAATCTAGGTCTTCAATGCTCTCTGAGAAAGATAGGTGGAAAAAAAAATCTTAAGAGCGCTTTGCTTCAAGTCACAATTGAGTCAAGAACCTTTAAGTGAGATTTATAGCAAAATATTGAGATTTAAGTCAGCACTGTAGCTGAGAAAGAACAGGAAAATAAATTAGTTTTTTTCTGAATTAAATCCTTGATCTGGTTGACAGAACAGCCACAGAAATGTGTATACTGGCAGAGAATGAAATGAGAACGATCTGCAAAGGCTGATGTGTAGGAGTGAGTTTTGGACCATCTTTTTTAGTGGCTGTGTCAGTTTGATCACGAAACTGCAGTGCTATTGTGTGGTTAAAATTCTAGCCTCAGCTTATGTGTGTCTGTTGAGAAAGGTAAATGAGCATCGTAAAATTTCACTTTGGATTAATATTCTGAAGTTTGCAGAGATAAGTGTTCACCTGGGAGAAGACTTAGGCCTCCTTATGGGTACCTGTCAAACTACACTGGCTTTTGTAGCTCTTAATTCTGAACCACAAGTAAGGGAAAGATAAGATCGAAGAACTTTTTCCTAGGAAGCATATCACATGGTTTTGCACTGGTAGCAATGAAAGCCAGGATAACCTGTTTTATGCCTTCATGTAGCTCTGAAACAAAGAAAAGGCGTTGAAAATCTAATAAACATTTCTAAGGGTACTAACTTGGGAGGAAACAATACTATGTGAACTCCCATACTTCAACCTTTCTTAGCTTGAAAGATTTCCTTAATTTTTTTTTTACACACACACAAAAAAATGTTTGCAGCATACATTCTTTGATTATTTAACAGGAGCAGCTTCTGGATTCATTTTCCAGTAGAATTTGAATTTTTAATTTAACATTGAGTATCTGATTCCTAAATGGATCTCTGTGAATACCTCTGCAGCATCTTTCTATTGTGCCCTTGACCTCTTTCATTGCCAGGCGAACACTTCAGGATATGATGTTAACTAGAGCTTTGACGTGAACCTTGTTACAGAGAAGTTCTGTCCCTGCTACCACCTTTCAACCCTGTTTTATTTTATTTCATTAAAATAGTCCACAATCTATCAGTCTTTGGTGGATCTATGAACCTGGGAGCATGGAGGCAATTTCTGAGTTAAAAATAGGCTTCTCTTTAATCCGTTGCTTTAAAAGTTAAAGAAGTTTCTATGGCTTTCATTCTCTGTGTTGAAATGAACTGCTCTTTTCTGAAACATCAGTTCGGGCAAGGCTGATGTCACCAGATTGGACTGAAACAAAGGAGAAGCAAATAGTTTTTGTTTTCCTTAAGAAAGATCAGGAGTAATCCAGCCTTCCTTACATAATAATTTAAATTATGGCATCTATCTCTCCAGAACAGATTACTACTTTAGAGCAGTGGGAACTAGCTTTGCAGTTGGTTTGCAGCTTGTGAGCTCTATGAAATATTATCTAAATCCCTAATTGCATTTGTTTTAATGGATTTGACCAGTGAAGGATACCAAGTTTAAAATGGCCTTTCAGCTTCTGCTGTGATAGTTTTTAATTCTGAGTATGTGAAATCTGACTATTTTAACAAGGTTAAAAGAATGGTCTGTAATGTGTTGTATAAATCAGCTTCACAATTAAATTTATTGAGCACGTTTTGTTTGCAAAGCTAAGTATTCATAGCTCAAGTTCTTGTTTAGAAGTAATCGTTTTTAGATTCCTTGCTGTTTTTTTGACAATAAAAATGGTTATTTCGGGTATTTCAAGTAGAGCTATAGATATGTATTTTTTAGCTTTTGTAGGCAACTTACCAATGATTTCCTAAAGCCACTTTTTCTTCTTGTTAGAAATTCCATCAGGTTTGAATAAAGCTTGAACATATGTTTGTGATTAATTTGCAAGCTTTCTGCAGGGAAATTTGCAAGTAGACCAATAATATGACTGCAAATATTTTTATTTAATTTAAAATGCGTGTCTTAGTGCTGTGTTAAAAAAATAAAATAAGAGGCAAACAAAAGCCAACAGTGCTATGCCGTGCATAAGCAAGTGCTCAGCTGGGGTTATGCCTTTGTGTTACGTTGGCAGATAGAAGTGACAGATAGGTGGAATGCTGTTGTGCTTGCTGCTGTCCATGCATTTAATTTTTTAGATGAGTTCTTTTTAAATTACGGTTTGTGTAAATTAATTCTAGTCTTTGATATTGAACAGTAATTGCATTTTTCTGCAGTTCTCCTTTCCTTTTAGCCTCTTTATTTATTTGTGTTACAAGTATTGTGAACTAGAATGCCCCATCTAGATGTGAGCTCTGCCTGCTACTGCTAAGAGAAACAGCTTTGGGTTTACATTCACTGGGTACAACCCCATGTCCTGTTGCTGGTCACCAGCCCCCCCTCTCCCCCCCTTTGCTCAGGGTTAGAAGTTGACTGGAGAAGGGAAAAGCTCAAGAGGGCATTTTGACTAGACTAGTATTTCTCAACCAATTGCTTGTGGGTCTCTCATTGTCTGTAAATAGGTTATTTAAAAGAAAGAAATAGGAGTAGTAAATACTACATTTAACTTAACCCTACCTTGAAATGAAAAAGAAATTACCATGGTAACGCTGAAAAAGGAGACAAGTCTTTTCTGTGGAAGGGTTGACCAGAAATGATGCCACCATCGACTTCAGTGCAAGATAAAGTATAGCTGTTATTCTTGACATCCGTTTGTCTTCTTCAGGAATTCTGTTCAGATACTCCAGTTGCTCACTGATTTAAATTTTTTTTTTCTTTTTTTTTTTTTACTCAATAGCTTGTCACAGATTACTTCTCATATCAAGCTTGTTATTTGAAGTCCTTCCTTCATGTTGTGCATATGCAGGTTATAAATGTTTCATCAATTCCGTTTTCAAAAGCAGAAGTGCTACACGCTTCTCTTATGTAACTAGTGATAGAACATGAGGGAATGGACTCAAGATGTGCCAGGGGAGATTCAGGCTGGACGTCAGGAAGTACTGCTTTTCTGAAAGAGTGGTCAGCTGCTGGAATGGGCTGCCTGGGGAGGAATCACTGGCCTTGGTGGTATTCAAGGAATATTTAGATACATAGATGGACGTGGTCTAGTGAGAGTGATAGGTGGATAGTAGGACTGGATGATCTCATAGGTCTTCTCCAACATTGGTGATTCTATGATTCTATGCTAAATATTTATATGATATGCTATTTCCATGGACTTCTGAGTATATATAGAGTTGAGAAGGTGATTGGTTTTACTAAGGGGGAAGGGGTATGTAAAAATATTACAGGACTATTTGAATCACTTTGGAAGAAAGGGAGATGAAGATAAAAGCAAACAAAGAGCAAGACGTGTATTTCTTATCTTAAAACCTATATATTCTTCCCCTTTCCCAGACTAGTTAACTGAAGTTGGAGAGGGATATTGTTTTTATAACAGATGTTAGCTACAGAGTTGCTGGAGGCCCCTTTAAACAACTTACAGCAGTGTTCAGTGGTTCAAAATTAAAAAGTTTGTTTACAGAAGGTAAGATTTCCCTGAAGTGTATTAAATAAGCAACTTGCACCTAAAAATCAAATTGAAATACCGATTCAGTAAAACATCTGTGCTTTAGGTTCTAGCCACCAGTTGCCATAAATTAGTTTTGAGTATGTTTGCATTTAACTTTTTCCCCTTTTAAGGAGTTAGGCATGCCATATAATGTTCCTGCTTAGCACAGAGCAGTTGCAGAATTTACCAGCTGCACCTTTAACTGTTTGATATCCTGTAAGCAGAACTAAGTTCTGGAAGTGTCAGGCTGATGTAATAGTGCTTTGTATGGAGAACATTAGTTGTTCCTAGATTAGATTCATAAAATGTAAACAGGTTCAAGATTACAATCATGCTAACACCACCTTTCCAGCAAGAAGAAATTTATCTATTCATCAGTGTCTGTAGGAGCTTATTACGTGTGCTTGTGTTTTGTAAAGTCTGTCTGAAAATGCAATACTCTTTGTGGAACTGGAAAAGTGTTGTCCTAGGAGACAAGTCATTGATGATCATCAGGTATGGTGGTAGTTTAATATGAAAAGTACGAACAGATCTACCCTGCAAATTAACAGCCACTTTACATGCTGATACTTTCAGCACAGGTATAGGAATATATTTTGTTTGTATAATTCCCAGTGAAAATGGGAGATGACTACATTACAAAAAATACAGTCTTACGTAATTTGTAAAGTTAGACTGTGTTGTATTTGGCTTCTTTGTAGGTAGCTTCTGGGATTTTTGATTTTGTTTTTTAACAGATCGCCAATTAACATTTTATATTCATTTGATAATGTAGATTTTATTTGTATGAGACGGGACAAATTGGTGGGGTGAAACCATTCTGTATGAGATGACATGGAGTAGTCAGAATGAAATGAACTTTGTTGGTAGTCATATCTTTGTAAGATACTGTCAATATAGTCTCTGCCTTATAGTTTTAAATCCTTACTAATGGATGGATCTCAGGATTGGAGGCACTTTTGAGAGCTCTCCTAAGGCAGGCTTTTATTATTATTGCACTCCAACTACTTTTTGTTCTTCTGTGTGCCAGTGTGGCTCTTTAAAGACAGCTGGCCATTACTGCTGTGCTTTAGCTTTGTAAAGGTGCTTGTGAGGGAAAGCTGTCAAAAAGAGTTGTGAGATTTGATAATCCTACTTGTAATCCTCTTTATTGAACATCTCAAAATGGCTTTTGTGTTATGAGTGAAAATCTGACCCACGTGTAGCCGCTGAGAAGTATCTTCTTCTACTTCCTCAGCAAGCTAAAAATGTGATCCATAGTACAAAACGATGAAAAGTCTCTTAGAGGAAAGAGTCTGTATGTAAAGGATGATACTGTGTCACTACCTGCATTTGCAAATTGTGGAGTCTGCAAATCTGCAAACCGCCTGTGTGTAAATGGCCAGATAGATCTGTTGTCCAACTGTCCTCCGACCTGTTTTGACATGTAGGTTCTGGGACTGTCTGCTTTACTTCTATTCTCTTTTCTGCTTGCCAGTGTCTGCCAACACATGCCTGGCATTAAACCTCTTCAGAATCAAAAAGGAGTCCTCTTTTATCCTGAAGCATTGATGAAAGGTGGTTCTACTTCAGCTGTTGGAAATGTTAACGAACGGCTTAAACCCAGCTGAATATAGACTGTGGTACAGACTGCTCACAGCTGCTTTACTCTTCTCTTTTGGAGGCAGGCTTTTTGACCGTCTGGAGTTTTCCATTTCTCTCCCTTTTTCTTGGTCTTTTTCTCTCATGTTGGCTGCCACCCACATGGTTTTTCCTTCAGGTTCTTTCTCTAGCTAGAAAGACAGGGCATAATTCCCTTGAGATGCCTTCTTAGGGTCTTCTGGAGAGAATTGTCGGAAGCCATTCAAGGAACTTGCCTTTCCCACAGGCTAAAATCACACACTGAGAAACAAGTCATAGACCTGCAAGACTACCGACCTAGTAATATGGCAGTCATAATGTTTTATCAGTGCCAACCTTTTGTGCCTGCTTACTGCTCAGAGATTTAGCTCATCCGAGAGCTGGTTTCCATTTGTCTCAGCTTTGTAGCAATTGAATAAATTTTGTCTTTTCTTAATGAATTAAATATAGGAGCAAGGTGTCTGAGCTCCCTTTGTTGTTCTGTCAAAAGACATATATGCTAAATAGTTGTTGTTTTTCACAGATGCACCTGAAATATAACTTGACTACATGAATCACACTGATGTGTAGAATTTAATTGCATTGTTTACTTTAATCTTCTTCAAAGAGCCAAGAGCTTTGGAGTGTTATATTTGGAAATGTTAAGTTGCTTTGCATGCACTGCAGCAGCATCAGAAAAAGAAAGAAAAAAAAAAAAAAAAGCACACCTTATCACCTCACTGTGCTTTTGTGTGTAGTTCACTTCATTAAGGCATTTGATGTTGATTTTGTTTTGCCCACCACAGGTTTTGGCTGAGCTTTGTGATGCCTCGTTAAGAGATTTGTTATTGAAGTCTGAGGACTAATCAGGGGCTGTGTCTGTTCAAGGGGACCGTTCAGTGTCTTGTGTAAAGCAGAGCAGATTTTAGTGTTGCATTTGTCCTTTGACCTAAGTCAAAAATCCATTGATCAGTTATTGAAAGAGGATGAAAACCCTTAAGTAGGAAAAACATACCAGCTCTCCTCTGCCTTTAAGGTGTGTTGAAGAGAACTTGTGCATAATAATGGGAAAAATGCTCCGTAACAGCTTCCCTTTGGCTGCAGTCAGCAGCCTGCACGCCATAAATGATGAGATAATAGGATATTTTATGAGCTGTGCAGTTTTAGCAGAATGAGTTGGGCTTCTGGACTTACTGTGAGGAATGTTTATAGGGTTTTTTTTGCTGTGTCCTCGTGGTTTAAGTTAATGCTCTGGAAGGGAGATGAGTCTCTGGAAAGATGGATGACAGCAAAATCCAAAAGGCGATGCGCCTGTGGTGAACTGTTTGACCTGTCTGCTGCTGCCAGACAGCCTAGTTAGCACTCAGTGCTTCGTGCCCACTGCCATGGATTGGCTATCACCAGGTAGGGTCTGCAGCCCATCACACCGCCCCTCCAGGGCAGAGCTGCACTTTGCATCCAAGGGAAGCCTGCTGGGATCCACGGGCATTCTGCTGACACGTTGGAGAGAGGGAGTGTTCAGACAGAGAGGAAATGCTTATTCCATCTCCCTCTTAGCCAAAATGTGAGCCATTAAACATTTGTTTGCTGTCTGATTCCACCTTTTTGATCTCCTTTTCTTCTGTGCTTGATCAGGAGGACTAGATTGCCTAACAGGCTTTCATTTGGTACCTTCAGTAGTGAGTGTGGTAGTTGGCAGCACGTACAGGTGTGCATAGATATTATTTGATAGGAAGAAAAGTATGTTTCTGTATTATTTGATAGGAAGAAAAGTATGTTTCTGTATCCTCAGATCCAATCAGAGCCTGTTGCATTTGGTCAACAGCTCTGATGCTTGAACTATACTTGTACTGCCCATATCTGTAAAAGTAGTCAGAAATGTGCTGGTTTCATCATAGTCCTGCTGATGCACTGTTATCTTTGTAAAGGAAATGTCTTATTTACAGGACGATGCACCAGTTTGGCTCTGGCACCTGAGAATGCGTGATGAACTTTTGAACCTGCAGTACAGCCTGTGGGATTGATACTGTTCTAAATAAGTGAGCATTTGGGGTTTGCCTGGACATGATGTAATGAGATAATTGCAGAATCATTTGGCTTTTAACCGCAGACGTAACCTTTTTTTTTATATTGTACTTTATTTAGCTTCATAAAATAAAAAGGCATTAATCTTAAGTCTCTGCTGCTTCATCATGTGATGGATTGGATAACACTAAACTCCTCCAAAACTTAGTTTTGAAGAATGTCAGTGTTATTTTTAAGTGTCTCCAGCAGGAGGCTTTCTGTCTGGAAGGAATCCTGAAGACGTCTCTGCAATAGCAATGTAAAATGAACTGTTACAGCATAGATTGCTTTTGTGTGCAGCATGGTTAAACACAGTGTGCAGCAGCTGACTGCTTACCTCTGCTGTTGCACTGGTGGTGTTTGGGAGATCTAGGGTGTTCCATGTGTGCTAGCATTTATGATTTTTTTTTTCAGCTTGAATTCATCTAGTAGAATCGGTGACAGTGTATTATTTATATTTCTCTGATGTGGAAATGTTGTTTCCCAAAAAACTGTATAATCAAAGAGGTGCACGTTACTTGCGCAATTTTGTAAAGTATTGCAAGAGCGACTGTAATAGCAACAAGTTTCAATCTGAAGGTTTCTGTTGTCGTTGTTATTTGGATACCTACCACACAGGTATGTGTGCATGTTAAAAGTCAAATACTAATTTAATAAGATGTGATTATCACTAATCACATACAAAAAAATAAATTGTGTGCACTTGTTGTCTACCAGGTACAGGCAGAGCCTTACAACTTACTGTATATGAAATTGTGGTAAAACTGTTGATTTGACTGACCACTAGGTTGCTAGACGTCTAGTGGTTTAACATTACATTGCCTTTGGATAGTGGATGTTTTTAATACAAAATAAATATGGCTTAGACACTTAACTGCTTACAAGTCAGGGAAATGCAGAGTTGAAATGACTGCGTTTGTCTTCAAATCTTTAAAAGAAAACAGGAGTGTTGTACAGGGAAGCCAACTTAATTATCTACAAAGTACAAGTTAAATATTTTGATTCTGAATAAAGAAATAATGATTGAATGACAGTAAAGAAAAGATTGTTTAAATTTCTACCTCAACCACAGGTAATGCACAGTCTAGATTAAAGCACAGCAGTTGTCCACCTATGAAGCATTTCTAGCAAAAGATGGAAGTTTGAGTCATGTTGGAAAAGAAAATTATAGTCTTTTGAATTAAATACGGTACAGCGCTTGATGCTGTCTGCAGTGAACATTTTCAAATAGAACTTATTTTTTCCTGTTCTTTCATGTGTCTCACAGGTCATAAATGTTGATGGAACAATGAGGAAAACCCTCTTAGAAGATAAACTTCCGCATATATTTGGGTTCACACTGCTGGGTGATTACATCTACTGGACTGACTGGCAGAGGCGAAGCATTGAAAGAGTTCACAAGATAAGGGCTAGCAGAGACATTATTATTGATCAGCTGCCAGATTTGATGGGCCTTAAAGCAACAAGCGTTACCAAAGTTTTTGGTAAGTGTGGTCAATCACAGAGTGAGTCTAAAGTAGCTTCTGGAAGCTCTTGATTTCACTAAGCATCTCTTCATCACTTGTAATGAAAATAACTATGGTCTTTAGTGTTTGAAATGTTTTAAAGGAAAGCTGCACTTGTTTTTGTAAAGTTGGGAAAATAGAGCGTTGCAAAAGAAATTTTGGGCTTCCAATTTTATAATGGTATTCAACCCAAGTCCTCTGCAGATTCCACCACACTGTGGAATTTTGTGAGAAGAATTTTATTCCTGGCTCTGATCTCTAGAAGTTCTGGTGTTTACAGGATTGCACCATTTTTTGTTGCCCTTTTCCAGTACCAAGTCCCAGTGTTCTTCCATTGGCAGAATACGTTTTACTACATGGAATGATACAGGCAGAGTTAGTGGCTATTACAGAGATACCTGAATGCAAACAGCACTCTAATTTTTAACATCTCAGCAATTAAATCTTGCCCAGAGTGCTTAGCAAGTAGATTGAACTGTAGAAAACTCTCACAATCATGTGGAACTCTTTGTTTTACTTGAAGGACTGTCAAGTCTTCAGATTGTAACTTGGTATAAGTTGACATCAGACTGTATGGCTTAAAAAGGGAAAACTAAAAGCTGGATGAGACTGATCTTGGGGATTTTTTTGTGATAGCTTGTCTTTGGCTAAATCCCTGATTCCAAATGATGGAGAAAGACGCTCTTTGTCTTTTGATCCTTACTTTTCCCTCCTTATTTCTGCACTGCCTAGTCATAGTCATTGACTTGAACAAAATAAATGAGAGACTGTAGTGATTGAACAGCTGGGAAAGAGCTGCAATTATCCAGTCCTTTCCTCACTATTTTGTATCGTTGAACTCGGGCACATTTTTAAAACTGATTTCAAAGAGGCATGAAGATGGACTACTGGACAGAAAATGGCCAGGCTGAATGTAGATAATTGCTTGCATTCAGTAAAGGAACTAATCTTTTGGGAAGCTGTAAAATATGTTTGTGGCAGTTCTTCATATATAGGAAGGGGATGCAACCATACTTCTAAAGTCTGGCTAGAGGAAAAGAAACAATTTTGAATGACTATGTTAACAATCCATAGGGTTAACTTATTTTGGAAAGTTATAGTTGCACTACATTTTCACTCACCTTTACCCCTCCTCTTTCCCCTATCTCCATAATACACCAATATCTGTTTTGTTTTGTTTTTAAGGGACTAATCCATGTGCAGAGAACAATGGAGGCTGCAGCCATCTGTGTTTCTTTACACCCCAGGAGACCAGGTGTGCCTGTCCCATTGGCCTTGAGCTGTTGAGTGACATGAAGACTTGCATCATTCCTGAAGCCTTCTTAGTTTTCACAAGCAGAGCAGCAATTCATAGGATTTCTCTTGAAACTAATAATAATGATGTTGCTATTCCTCTTACTGGAGTCAAGGAGGCATCTGCTCTGGATTTTGATGTTTCTGATAACAGAATCTATTGGACTGATGTTAGTTTGAAGGTATTACTGACATGTGAATTCCCTGAATATAAAGCCACAGAACAGTTTCTTTGATCTAACAAAGGTCTCTGTTACATGATCTATCCTGCAGTTGCTAGTGTTATCATTGAATTGCATCCAAGGAGACTCTTGGAGATGAAGACAGTTGCATTGTTGAATGCACAGTTGGGTGACAGGCATGTTCCAATTTCAAATAAAAATCCAAAGTGATGTCTGTTCATGCTGAATGCTGAAGTCTCGGATGCTACATATGCTGCATCTATATGTTTATTGTAGAAATGCTGTTTTCTTGTCACGTAGTAAGCTTGACAACCCCCCAGGCTTTCTACCACCTTCCAATTTTGGTTTGGAAGACAACCCTACTTAATACTCACTTCTGGCAAGTGAACTTTGTATTGGTTGCTGTTAGCCCAAGGCTCCAGCTTGGCACAGAAGAGGCCAGGGAACTTGTCTGTTTTTTTCCATGTCATGTTAATGGCCCCCTCCTCGCCCCCATCTCCTCCTAAGTCCTTGTGTTCTCTAGCAGTTTGAAATTCCCTTCTAATGTGTTTGGTTCATATCCAGGTGAATGCTGAAGTGAACATTGTGTTCTTTGTCAGTGTTATTTTTTGAAGTGAATTAAGTTATGGTAGAAAACAGCACATTTGCTTCATTGGAACTGAATCCCTCTGTTTAGCCTCTTAATAAGTTTTCCAAGAACAGTTGTAGTTGTCTTGCCAAGGTACCTAAACCATGATAGGAAAAAGTTCAGGGCTTGTAGGGCTAGTTTACATACCTCACTAAGACTAATGAGGGTTGTGCTTCAGCACTAGAAGTACTGATGTGGATACCTTTACTCTAGGAAGAGTTCCAATATAACAAATTAGTGTGCTACAGACATTATAACTAAATAAATCTCAGGCAAACATGTGGAAAGCTGAGGCTGTGGCTGTCTTAACCATTGGTAGTGGAAAATGTATTACTTCAGCTGCATCATTCAGATCCTAGTTTGATTCTGTGTAGAACTGGACAACATTTTACTTGTATGCAGTCTCCTAAGTTATCCATCATACTGTACTTCTAAATACATATCACATAAATTTCAGCGTATCTGAGTTTTCCCCCGTCCCTCCACCTTCTACATCTTGGCTGCAGGTAGTGTAACTTAAGAGACCTCCTCCTGTTTTCATACTGTTCTCCTTGGTGATCACTACATCCCTAATCTCCTATAGCCTCTGGTTATGTGAGGACTTATTTTTGAAAGAGTATTATACTTTTTCTGAGATGTGAGTTGTACATGTAAAAATACAAATTTTGACATCTGCCTTTAAAAATATAAAGCATCTCTTAGTGCTAAGATGCTACCAAAAATAGATAATCATGCACTGATCCTGGGTGTTCCCAGTGGTATGTCTGGAGGTTGTTTCGTTGTTCATTGTTGGGAGCGGCTTATTTATGCATATACAGTCCTTGCCCTATGACTTATTTTGCTGACTGTCTAGAACTAAAATACAGATAGGATCAGCAAATTTGCCGAAGGTGACTGATGATGAGAAAAAATTAATTCTGATTTGCTGAATTTGTGACTTAGTCCTTCAACTTAAAACATTACAGAGAATTAAATACTTCAATATATATGTGTATTCTTATGTACAAACAGGAGAGAGGAAGAAGGGTCAAGGGAGAATCTGCAGATATATTGCACTTTCTGAAAGTCATGTCCTTCTAAAGCATTTTGGATTGGTCATAAGAAACGTAACCTTTCTGAAAATTCAAGTCTCTTTATCCTGTAAACTGCTGTATGTTTTTTTGAGAACACACATTTATTTTTAAAAAGTAACACCAATAGATTGTTGGGTTTTTTTTACTAATCTCTTCGTAAGCTACATTTCATTGCTTTTAATTTAAATTACTTTTTATCTTAGTGAAGTATCCATAAATCCTTAAATACTTTTACACAATTGTTTTCCAGACCATAAGTCGAGCGTTCATGAATGGAAGCTCTGTTGAACATGTGATTGAATTTGGGCTAGATTACCCTGAAGGAATGGCTGTAGACTGGATGGGAAAGAACCTCTACTGGGCAGATACTGGAACTAATCGAATTGAGGTAGCCCGCCTGGATGGACAGTACAGGCAGGTCCTTGTGTGGAAGGACTTGGATAACCCAAGGTCTTTGGCTCTTGATCCTACCAAAGGGTAAGGGACAGTGTTGTTTTTCTAAGTTTTGTTTCTTTCTCCTTCTGTGTGGCCCATTCTTTTGGGGTCATAAAAAAAAATATGATAAAGGCTTGTAAGCTCCAGAACCCCGAAGGTCACAATGAAAAACTGAGAATTGTGAATCATGTTTTTCCTTCTTTCTTAAAAAAAATAAGAGCTTTACCATATCTAGTTAACTGCTCACTTTTTTTCTTTTTTAAGCAAATTTAGAAAACAGAGTTGAACTCGATTTCATGAAGTTGTTCGTTTTGTTCTGCTTCTCATTGTAGGTACATGTACTGGACAGAATGGGGAGGTAAACCTAGGATTGTTCGAGCATATATGGATGGAACAAACAGCATCACTTTGGTGGATAAAGTGGGTCGTGCCAATGACCTCACAATTGACTATGCGGACCAGCGGCTGTATTGGACTGACTTAGACACCAGCATGATTGAATCGTCAAATATGCTAGGTAGTCTGCTATTAGATTGCATCACAGAATTACTCCATCCAGTAGAGAAATTTGCAGTGGCCCCAGTAAAGCAGCTGAACAAAGTTGTATAGTGTTTTAGTTGAATCCTTTGAATTATTGTCTCTAATGAGCTGTTAAATCACTTATCTTTTCCTCTAAGATGTTGAGTTTATTACATTTATTAGACCTAAAACCTACATGTGACTAATTGGTGGTAAGTAGTAATTTCTAAGTTGAAATAACGTGATTAATATTAAATCTTAATGTATATCTTGTGTATTTTCATATTTTCCATTAGGATTCCTTTTATTACTTGCATGTGGTAAACTTTAGTAAACTGTTGAAGTCAACATAATTAATTGAATGAAAGGAGATCATTTTGGGTTTTTTTTGCAGCTGACATAGAGCTTTTATATCCTTTAACTGTTCTATAATTATAAAATAGTCTTCGAGGTATTAGGTAAGGCAGATTCATGTTCATGTGTGAGAAAACAGAGGTTGTGTAAGTTTCCAAATACCACTCAGTGAATCCGTGGTGAAATCAGAGGTGGAATCCAGAAGCTTGTGACTTGACATCATACATTCCATTTCCAAGGAGAGGCATTTGTTAGATGGGAATCAGCAGATCTGGTGTCCCAAAATGAAGAACAAGGCTAATGTGTCCAACATACAAAATTTAAGGAAACTCATACAGGGTTGTTGTAGCAGTGCTCTGGTTGATGACATGCACTGCTTCCCTGCAACCCATTTATTTTTACTTTTATATCTTCTGTGAAAAGCTACCAGTAGACTGAGATTTTTTTTTTTTAAGTGTTACTATGAGCCCATGCCTTCTTGGTAGGGGGAACCTACTACAAGGGTTGATGTTCTTTTATCTGGAGATCTTATGTTTTAGTTAAGAGAGGAAGAGAAAGAGAGGGAAGAAACCTGGAAAAAAAAACCTGCTAATGGAAAAGAGACTTTCTCACACATTTTGAGTGAACTTAACTAGAAACTAGAATTGAACTGAATTGACTTATAGAAACTAAAAATGCTGTATCAGCATTTTACTTACCCTTTGCAATTCCTTATGGTTCTGTGCACAAATACATACTGAGCTGCAGGTCTTCAGTTTCAGCTGATGAGCTGAATACGTTGAAGTAATTACTTCAATCATTTCTCAGTAGACCACTGTGTGTGTCCAAGAAAAAGAAGTATTAGAAGGAATCACACATTATTCTGGTGATTACTGTATATCAGTTTTGACTTATGTATGCGTTGTCTTGATCTCCACCTACAGTAAAATGTTTGTTTATTCATAAGGTGGTGTTAGAGTTGGAGGTTTAGAGAAAGAATGTTCTAAAAAGCCATAACAAAAAAAAAAAACAACACAACAGTTAAAGCTTAGAAGAGCAGAGCCATGCAGTTCTGGATTCCAAAGCTAATGGTGACTTTGGCTTTGGGATAAGTTCTGCTGAATGAATGCTGCTACTTAGAAATTGCTTTAAGGTTGCTTCATTTTCCACAGTGTTGATGGGGGGTGTTTTCCATCCAGTGTTGATGGGGGGTGTTTTCCATCCAATGTATGATCTGTTAGAGCTCTCACTAAAGTTCTGTATTTACTTGGAGAAACAAAATAGCCGGAGGCAGATTTGGACTGGAAGCTGATTGTGGTATTGAGAAGAAATATAATATTCAAATAATCTGTGGTAAATTGAACTAGTTTTTGAACAGAACCTATGGTTAGCATTAGTTTGCGGTGAGGAGGGGTGCTGAAGCTAACAAGCTGTGTGCTTGTATTTTTAGTTAGCAGATTCTAAAGACTTGGGTAGGCTTCCAGCAAGAGGGCTCATCAATTAAGGCAGTGTCGTTAGGCTAGAAGCGAAAATAGTGTTCTGTAGAATATTAGCATTGGATATTTGTGTGAGTAAGGGAGGTACGGTGTTGATAAGGGCTTCATCTTCCTATGAAGTGACAGATTCATAAATGTTCGTGTTTGAAAATGTTTAGGGGACTGATTTATATTAAGACTTTGGTAGTGGATCTCTGGCAGAGGCCTTCTAATGCTCTGGAGGTGTTAAATCTGTTTTGAATGTTGCTAACTGAGCCACCAAGTGTGACAGTGTTGGGATTTCTGCCAAACAAATGGTTTCAAAATCACTGTAGGTTTCTGTGTCTTGAATTACACTGCAAATGATTTGTTTCTTGAGTAAAATGCTATAATTTCTCTTAGTTGGTTTTCTGTGAATCAAGTTTGGTATTTATTGCTGTCGTGCGTATTGATTTTGTTGTTGATCTGAGTGATTTCTTGGAGCTGGTAACATTCTTGAACGTGCTTTTCAGAATCTAATTGGAGTGTTATGCATAAGAAATAGAGCAGTATTTGTTGAAATGGCAATACACTGTCACAATTTCAAATTCATAGTGAAGAGGTTATCAGGATAAGTTTTTAAATGCAAATATGTAGGTTACTTCAGCAGGTACTGCTTAATAATGAATCCCATGATAATGACTGGGGAAGTGGTAATGACTGAGTTTCATTTTTAAAAAGAAAGAAAAAACTTTTATTATCTGTCATATTCTCCATTTCATGATCTAGGAATTGTGCTTTACTTGATTTTTGTTATTTTTGCAGGACAAGAACGAGAAATCATAGCAGATGATCTACCTCATCCATTTGGGTTGACCCAGTACAGTGACTACATCTACTGGACAGACTGGAATCTTCACAGTATAGAAAGAGCAGACAAGACCAGTGGGAAGAACAGGACGCTTATTCAAGGCCATCTGGATTTTGTGATGGATATTTTGGTCTTCCATTCTTCACGTCAGGATGGCTTGAATGATTGTGTGCAAAATAATGGTCATTGTGGTCACCTGTGCCTTGCCATACCAAATGGATTTAGATGTGGCTGTGCTGCTCACTATACTTTGGATACCAACAGCAGGAACTGCAGTTGTAAGTTTCTTCTGTCCACCTGGTGCTTGTGATCACTTTTGGTACAAAACCCTGTGGGTAGCTCAGCAGCACCCAGTTATTTGCTCGCTAACCCACAGCACAGGGGAATAGGATTAGTCAGAAGGGTGCATGTGAGAAAATTCTAGTTAAGTGGGAAGACAGACTCTGTAACTCCAGGTGCTTCTCGCTTCTTCCTCCTTTCCCCCAGTTTTATTGCTGAGCATGACATCATATGGGGTGAAACATCCCTTTGGTCTGTTTGGGTCAGCTGTCCTTACAGTGTCCCCACCCAACTTCTTGTGCAGCCCCCTATCTGTGGGCTGGTGGGACAACGTGAGCAGCAGAAAAGGCCAGTGACTAAATCATAGGTGTGTTATCAGCACTGTCAAAAATCCAAAACATAGGACTACACTAGCTGCTATGAAGAAAATTGTCTCAGCTGAAACCAGTACAGTCTCCACCCCCTTATTCCATACACTGTCATGCTCGGGTCCTGTGCTATCCAATACACTCTCATTAACCACAGCCTCCATTCTCATCCTTTGGTTCTCATACACAGATATTATTCCCTTAGTCTGTTATTCCTTAACCTGTTCTGCACAGCCTTGCACCCTCAGTAAGTTCGCAGACGACACCAAATTGGCTGGGAGTGTGGATCTGCCTGGGGGTAGCGAGGCCCTGCAGAGGGATCTGGACAGGCTGGAGAGCTGGGCTGAAGCCAACGGGATGAGGTTCAACAAGACCAAATGCCGAATCCTGCACTTTGGCCACAACAACCCCAGGCAGCGCTATAGGCTTGGGGCGGACTGGCTGGAGGACTGTGTGGAGGAAACGGACCTGGGGGTGTTGATTGATGCTCGGCTGAACATGAGCCGACAGTGTGCCCGGGTGGCCAAGAAGGCTAACGGCATCCTGGCTTGCATCAAAAACAGTGTTACTAGCAGGAATAGGGAGGTAATTGTCCCCCTGTACTCAGCACTGGTGAGGCCGCACCTCGAGTATTGTGTTCAGTTTTGGGCCCCTCATTGCAAGAAAGACATTGAGGCCCTGGAACGTGTTCAGAGGAGGGCTACGAAGCTGGTGAGGGGCCTGGAGCACAGGCCTTATGAGGAGCGGCTGAAGGAGCTGGGATTGTTCAGCCTGGAGAAGAGGAGGCTCAGGGGAGACCTTATAGCTCTCTATAACTTCCTGAAGGGAGGTTGTGGTGAGCTAGGGGTCGGCCTTTTCTCTTGTGTAGACAGTGATAGAACTAGAGGCAATGGTTTCAAACTGCACCAGGGGAGATTCAGGCTGGACATTAGGAAATATTACTTCTCGGAAAGGGTGGTCAGGCACTGGAATGCACTGCCCAAGGAGGTGGTGGAGTCACCGAACATGGAGGTGTTCAAGAGACGTTTGGATGTTGTGTTGAGGGATATGATTTAGCTGGGGAGAATTGGTGATGGTTGGACTGGATGATCTTCTAGGTCTTTTCCAACCTTGATAATTCTGTGATTCTGTGATTCTGTGATTCTGCCTTACCCATGGGCTGTTTCAGAGGCATTTTGCTTCATCGTGGCCTTATCTATGGTTACAGATGCTATGAGGTATACCTGCTTCAGTGTGGACTTATCCACAGGTCACAGTCCATCTGACTTGAATTCACGCTGTAATTCCAGACTGCCCAGTACTGTAGCAATGCAACAGCAGGAGTTCCCTGGCCACCTGCCAGCCCAGGCTCATGTCCATAGCTATTATCAAACTGTTCCCAGCACAGTAGAGTAAGATGATAAGGAGTGCAGCAAACAACAAAAATGCAAGCGGCAGCCACTAACAAGTGCTCTCAGTACACAGTAAGCAAGCAAGTTCTGGGGCATGAACAGGGCCTGCCAATTAGTAGCTAAACAATCAAATACAGTCTAACACACTCCAGTCAAATCTGCTACTATCTCAAACTCTTCGTGCTTCATTCTGGGTGCCAGAAAGGACAGTTGTGGGTTAAATCTGGTAGGCAACTGAGCACCATGCAGCTGCTCACTCATTCTCTGCAGTTGGGGTGTCAACAAGAGTTGTACTTTAGCACCGAACACGTCCAAAGCAGCTCAAACCCCTTCATACACTGCCAGTATCTCTTACTTGGAGTACAGTAGGCCTCACAAACTCTGTATCCCCCACTCCAAAAGCCTGGTGGTTGATCTGAAGTCTCTCCTGCTGCTTTCTGCCAGAGGCTCCTAGTGGGGCCGTTCTCTCTGGCTGCAGTGTAGAGTGCTTGTTGTTTTTTTTTTTGTTTGTTTTTTGTATCTTATGCTGCTTGGCTTGCCAAAGGGACACTGTATGAACTATCTCCCTTTTAATTTATTCAGAAGCTTCTTGTTGCTCAGGGCCCCATTTGAAACTGTACTTTCAGGACACTTGGTATGAGAAGGTTTGCAGTCAGACTAATTTGGAATATGCATTCTCCAAAAATCCCCAGTGCAAAAGAAAGCTTGTATTTCTTTTTTGCTAATTGGTGGAGACTTGGCTGTTATCTCATTGATCACAACCATATGAATCTGACAACTTCATCTTGCTTTTTTATTCCTAGAAATTCGGTCATCTGTGAAGGTCCCTTGATCTTACTTGGTTTCATATCAAAACTGAATTTCAATTGGATTTGGACTATTTTCTTCCTTTTTTCAAAAGTTTATTTAGTATTCAGTGTGAATATAGTTGTCCACTTGAGATGTTATCCTCAATGTTCTTTGTCTTTTGTGTGTTGGCTTCCAGCAGTATGTTTAACCACGTTTTCTCATGCATTCTGTTTTGTCTTGTTTTCAGCTCCAACCAGTTTCCTGTTGTTTAGCCAGAAATCTGCCATCAGCCGAATGATACCTGATGATCAGCAGAGTCCAGATATCATCCTGCCTATGCATGGTCTAAGGAATGTGAAGGCTATTGATTATGATCCCTTAGATAAATTGATTTATTGGGTAGATGGGCGTCAGAATATTATAAAAAGAGCCAAAGATGATGGCACTCAGGCAAGTTTACATGGTGTATATAATTTGTGTGGGTTGTTCTCTGCGCTTTTTAACTTTCCCCTCCTGTCCTTTGCACCAAAGAACCATCAGTCTAAACTTTATTCTTGCCAGTGCTTATTCACATATATTGTGTTTATATGTGAAAATTACAGAGGGCTTTCAGGATTGTGAATTTTCATGTGTACATGAAGTAGTATAACAGAATGTAGTACACCATATGTATCTGAAACTGCAATCCTTTAACTGTGATGTTTAGCTAAGTGTGGGCAATGATGTAAGGGAGAGTCACTATCTGAATTATATTCAAGAAGAAAACAATAGTTTAATATCAGTATTGTTCATGCTAGTTGTGTGATCGTATTGTCATCATTGTAAAGCTCTTGCAAAATGAAGACTCTCTCTATACAAGCTGTAGTTAAATCCTGATTGAATATACAACTGACTGTTGTGTCAGATGGGGATAGGCTTATTCACACGCTTCATTGTTCTGTTGGGTTGGGTGCATAATTGTTTTGGGCTAGCTATTCACACAACGGTAGAAAGAAGTGTGCTGTTCTTTTGGGCAGTGTTCTGTGTATGTTAGCATAGCTTAACTCCCAGGACAGGATAACAGATCATTTAAAAGCTACAGTTTGAATAAGAACACAAAAGGAAGTGGAGAATAGGCAACATATATTTTCCTTGTTCTGAGCAGTTATCTAAACAATATAATATGATTTCAGTGGAACTGGGCTGGCCTCTTTGCACATCTGGGGAATCAGTGGTTTTACAGTACCCTTTAAAGAAATAGCTTGTGATTTTACTTTTTGGCCATCCCTTTTTAGATTGGGAGGAGATCTCTTAGTATAAGCAGCTAGCTGGGTTGTGGATGAATTTTGAAGTGTTTATTTTGCCTTTTTGGATTACACTAGGTGCTAATTGTTGCAGTCTGTCTTTTCTTTGGTACTTGCTAGGTGCAAATTGCAATGGAGATTTGTCTGCTCTGCTTTCCACTAAGCTGGTCAGATAGCTTTGAAGAAACAGATCCCCTGCAAATTTTGACTTAGCAATTTTCACTAATAATTTTTTACTGAATTTTGCTAATTCATGCTTTTTGCAGATTATGCGTATTACATTCATACCTGGGTAATGTTACCCTCAATTTCAATAAAAGAGCTATTCATCAGTATTTCTAGGCATGCTGTCAAGCAAAAGCAGGGATAAAGATTTAAATAGAAAAAGGAAGCATTATATTGCTATGTAGATCTTGGTGGATTAGAACTAATTTATTGAAATATAACTTTCTGTAGTTCTGAGTGACTCATTTTGGCATAAGATGACTACGGAATGGTATGTTCATCTTTCTAGACCCATACAACCGTTTTCTGCTGCTGTTTTCATTTTTGCATGGGGAATGCCCTATTAGGACACTTGAAGCCACCATTTCCATCTGACCTTTATCATCTGACTAGTAACATTCATCTTTGAAAAGTGCTTAGATGTTGTGTGTCCTGCCATCAGTGTTAGTATCCAAGTGGCACTGGGATTAGGAATACGCTGTTGAAGTGTCTCTAATGTTAAAGAAACAGCAGAAGCATAGTTTTCCTTTAGAGACTCTTGATATGCTCTAGTGTTCTTCATAGAGGTAAAGTATTGAAGTGCATGTTGGATATATAGTAGATAGAGAGCAGCTACTAGGTTAGTTAGGTTTGGAGGCAGGCTGTGGGGGAGTTGAGGGTAATGGTTCCTGAAATTTGACAGTGATGTCAGATGTTGTGAGGAACTTCATAATGACACAAGGGTTATGTATCATTATGTGCAAAGTAATGTTAGTACAATTGTGAGGTAAATCTGTGGTGATCTGATGTGTAAGCAAACAGAAGTAGGTTTCATTGGAAGATCTGAACTTCTAAGAAAGAGCAGGTCTTAAATTATCTGCTGTGCTACGAGTAATACAGAAAGGAGCCTTTAGGAGGAGATTCAGATATATTCAGCTGGCTGAGTAACAGTACACATTTTGCCAGAAGACTGCCCTGTTTGTTCTACTGTTTTGTTCAATTGTTCTGTGTGCAAACATGCACTGTTTTCTTCTATCCTCTGCTAATTAATTCTACTTATAGAAGATTCCACAGCTGCTTTCTGGAGAGTTTTGCATAGTTTTATGGATTTTGTTCAGATTTCTTTCCTCACATCCATAATTTGAACCACATATTTTTTTATTGTGCTTTGTCACTGTTATTTTATTCGGTGTTTCCTTGTGGTCTTAGGCTTTTCTGGATGCTCACATAGGTAAACAGTGCTTTTTGTACAGAGTTCTTATGCAGCAATTAGTGGAAATCATTCTGTAAATGCTGTCTTACAGCCTTTTACTGTCATGAGCTCTCCAAACCAAAGCCAGAACCCAGAGAAGCAGCCACACGACCTCAGCATTGATATATACAGCCATACCTTATACTGGACCTGTGAGGCCACAAACTCCGTCAATGTTCACAGGCTGAACGGCGAGTCAATAGGGATGGTGCTGCGAGGCGACCACGACAAGCCCAGAGCCATTGTAGTGAATGCAGAGCGGGGGTGAGATTCCTTTCTTATACCTCATACAGAACACATTTGGGATGTGTGTCAGCTGTGTGCTGATGCTTAACTGCCAGTTTACTGAGAGATGGCTTACCATGTGTTTGACAGATGTTGAATGACAATATGTCATAACCATGTGGATGCAACAGTACCCAGAGACTCTGTCTGGAACATCTGTGGGACTGTTTTTTTGTACAGTGCTCAGTGTACTCTTCACAGTTCAAAAGCTGCTGTGGGGAGAGGGGGATTAGAGGAAAGATGCTAATCTTATTGGGACTGACTCACTTGGACATGGTTCATGTTTATATAAGCTTTTCTGCTTTCTCCGTTAAAATGGGAGTTTAGCTTTGCTGATCTCTAAAACACTCAGCTTTTCTATTCCAAGTTTTTAAATAACTTAAAGATAAATCTGCTTTTAAATTAAAAGAGGTCAAAATGGCAGAGAGACTGTGTTGAATGCAGTGGCTATCTAGGAGGGCTGAATTAGTGATCCCTGTTCTGAACTTGTCCTTCCTTAGTTCCAGAAATCCTTCCTCTCCATTGGCTCTGTGTTCTGATTGCTGCCACTCTTCATTTACACCATCACAAATTGCTGCGCAGTAGTGTAACCTATGGTATTGGGGAATATGCCCTCAAGAGATAATGGAAATATCTCAGCATGCCAGTTAGCAAACATTTGGGGTTCTGCAGCTGGTTAGATCTGGATCTTTCCTGTGGGGAGCAACAGCACCACAGTCATCCCTGCATAAGCTGTTCACACTTATGGTTTCAGAACCCATGTGCAAATGTGAGCTACTTTCCCTGAGTTCTGAAGCTCTCACCTAAGCAGCTCCTGCCTTTGTTTTCAGGTACATGTATTTCACCAACATGCAAGAGCGAGCTCCCAAGATTGAGCGCGCAGCCCTTGATGGCACAGAGAGGGAAGTGCTTTTCACAACTGGGTTGATCCGACCAGTAGCACTGGTGATTGACAACAAACTCGGAAAGCTTTTCTGGGTGGACGCAGATCTGAAGCGCATCGAAAGCTGTGACTTGTCAGGTATGTGGTATGCAGTTAAATATTTGAAGCAGCATGTGCCTGTGTACAGGACGTTATTCCTTCTTTGATACTGACCCCAATAGCTTTTACAGTTGCCATTTCTGTGCAGGCAGTCACAGCTAACAATTACTGGTGGGCTTCTTTGATGTGATTGGAATAAATGTGTCTGTAATGATTGCCACTCTCCAAGAGGGACATTTGACTTTTGATCTCTTTTGATATCTGCAACTCATGCAAGATCAGATTTAAATAGGTGTTAGCCACCACAGAACCTCTAAATTGCTCCCTCCTTTCATTTTCCTAGTGATTTAAAAAGTTGGTGTAACTCTTCAATTTTTCTTGTTTTTAGAGTTTGCAGCCTACTTATATTATGGTAGCTTGAAGAACAAACTGAAGGGGAGTGGCTTTCTTCTAATAGAGATGATTAATGCATCATGCATCAGCTGCCTTGTGTTGCAAAACAGTGGAAGGAGATTGATATGTTGCACTTTTCCCACATTAGTAAAATAAAGCATTCCTTCACATCCATAGGAATAGCAGCACACAGTTCTTGCAGAGCATTTAATCACTGAATACGCAAAGCAGCTGACAGTGATGAAAAAATGAAGAAATCTGCAATGTAGCACGTAGGATCCAATCTCTGATGCATTCTTATTCTGTGTACAAAAAAAGGAAACTAAAAAGAACCACAGAGGGAAGTGAACTAGCATCAGGCAGTTAATTAATGGTATTCTAATTGGAATAAATGTTACATTCTTATGCTTGGCTGCACTGTACATAATTTATGCAGTAAATTGGTTGAATTTAGTGCTCATTAGCATTTTTATTATGTATTCACATTCCACAATCTCATTTTGTGTAGATGTCCAAAACTTAAATTCCAAAAGTTAAATTTAGATTACATTTTTCCTGAACATGGAGGTTTTCTGCTTTGCTGCTGAACTGGGTTTAGAAACCTCAGAAATTGCCTCTGTCTGTTTCAAAAAGTAGTGTTTCTTTGTTTATTTTTGTTGGGGTTTTGTTTATGTTTATTTTGATTGTGTTTTAAATGAGTTAGAAATTGTTTCTGTTGATCTCAGGTGCTAACCGTGTGACTCTGGAGGACTCCAACATACTTCAGCCAATGGGCCTGACTGTGCTGGGGAATCACCTGTACTGGATTGATCGGCAGCAGCAGATGATTGAGAGAGTGGAGAAAACTAATGGGTACAAAAGGACTAGAATTCAAGGCCGAATTGCTCACCTAACAGGCATTCATGCTGTGGAGGAACTTGATATGGAGGAATTCTGTGAGTTTCTTCAAAAACCTGATGTTTTTCACTCTTGGTCATTGTCTCAAGCTGCATGTTTCAGTAATATTGGCTTTAGGTTAGGCCATGCAGTGTTTTCAACTTGAGGGGCTGGACTATATTTGAGGAGGAGAAATAAGTTTCTCATTCTTGTCCAGAAGAGGCCTTTTGCACAGCTAGAATATGTGATTTCACAGCACTTCGTTACCTGATTTGTACCAGGTCGCATGATAGTGAGTTAATTCTCAGAGCTGTTTAGAAAAAATTACTGAATGCTAATTTTTTAAGTACAACCAAGTAACAGAGTTGGAAATACTTTTATAAAGAAAGAAAAGGGAATAGTACTTCATGGGGCTTCATATCTATTTGTAAAGCACAAGTGGTTTGATTTGGGGTGACTAATGGTGTAAACGCCTCCAGTAAGGAAAGGAGAATGGGTAGGATGCTCTGAAAACATACCTTTGTGGATGTGGAATTTCTCCTTAATTAGAAATTGAGCCGTTTTAGGTGCTCCATTCTGAAAGAGGTCAGTCAGGTTGGACCTTATTTTTCTGGCTTGCTGACTCAGTTCCTGCTCTCTGAGTGCTGAACTTCAAACATTCTGTGCAGGATTATTCTGTAGGAGGTATGACAGGAAACAGCAGAAAGCCTTCATCCATCCTTATGCTGCCTTCTTCATGGAAATAGGCCAGTGTGGTAGCTACCTCAGGATGTGCTACTGTCCAAGGGAGAGAAGCAGCGAATTCTTGTAGATGACCTCTATATTTCAAATTTCTCCCCCTTCCAAGGCACATTGAATGCACAGTGAAGAAACCTGGGAAGAGGAATATCCTTACTCTATCTTTGGTGGGCAGTAGTCAGTAAAGTTTTTTCCCTCTATCCATATTCCACCTTGCCCTATGGAAAGATAGGGGAGTACAAGACTACAGTATGGCAGAGTAAGGGAATATAAGTCTGAGGTATGGAGAGGAGTGAGTAATGCTTCCAGTACATGAAGGGTTTTAGGTAGAAGTCTTATATAGGGAGGATGCACATGAGTGCAAGCTTGCCTATATGGGTAAACTGTTGGAAGGAAGGTAGTGTATTTAAGCTGTAGCTGATTCTATTTGCTAATCCTTATCCAGATGTTTTTTCTTTCACAACACTCAGTTTTTCTTCTTTCGTGCCATTTCTCATGTTTTAGTGTGTTTCAAAGGTAGTAAGTACATAATGATGGAAAAATAATTTTTCTTTAAATTTCAACACTTAATAGGAAAACAGGGAAGAGAGGACTTTATATCCCATATGTTTTTAAGAATGTTTATTATGGCAAGGGTAATAATGTTCCTTCTGAGTTGCACGGAAAGGAAGCACTTTTTTACATCTGAAATCTGTCCAACGTAGGTGACTTCTGTTATAACAGGAGAGTAAAAATAAACATGTGCGTGTGAATGCCCACACAAATGTACATGAGGGCACTTTTTCTGCTTGTTCAGAAAATGTAGTGCCTCCAACACTGTGTTAAATTGATGAATTTGCTAAAGGTGAAAGCAGAGTGCTGAGAAGCCCGAACAGATGGAAAACAACTTTGGCACAGAAGTAGTGATAACTGTACCGTTTCTTCCCAGTGGAAGTTCCTGATCCTTACTGGTATTAAAGAAAGCATTGTGCAGTGGCATTGTGAGTAGCGTAGGCTCTGGCCTCACAGATCACTCCACAGATGCTGTAAAGCACTCAGCTGGGCTGGGATCCTCAGACAGTGCCTTCACCTGTCTGTGCCAGTTTCTCATCCAACTAAAACTTCCTTAATTTGATTTCATTACAAATTATTGGGTTCTTTGCACTTTTGAATAACTGATTTGGGAACATGGACACATAGCTTCCCATTTTACAAAGACATAAATAACTGTGTGTGCTCACATTGCAGTTTTGTGAGTAACAGGGAAGTGGTGAGGGTGCATAGGAGATAGGACTGGATAGTAAGAGGTCTTGGAGATTAGAGGCAAATTCCTCGGGGTTTGGTGGGCTGGCATTCTGCAGCAATGACTGTCAATTCTTGGTGCATGGCAACCCTAGAAGTGCAGATGGGATGTCTGTGTTTGTCTTAAACGTGTCCTTCTCAAATCTACTTCCTCACTTCTCTTCACCTGAGCTCCCAAATTCATTTTATAAATTCTTTGAAGGTCTCCATATCATCACTGCAGCCAGGAGAAATATAGTCCTCTTGAAGTAGTAAATCAACTTCTGAACACAGAACTGAAAAACCTTGCGTTTATCTTCCTACAAGTTTGCAGTGAAATCTTAGTTACTCAACTAGAAATGTTTTGTGGGTGGATTTGTGAGTTTGTCTTAGCTAGTAGCTAAGATTTTCTTTTTTTTTTTTTTAACACTATCTGATCATTCTTTCTGTGTGCTTATCCAGCTGCACATCCGTGCTCCCGTGACAATGGTGGGTGCTCACACATCTGCATTGCCAAAGGGGATGGGACTCCAAGGTGTTCATGCCCAGAGCACCTTGTGCTCCTGCAGAATCTCTTAACATGTGGAGGTGAGTTACGTTTAACAGTGCTGCTAAGTGGTTTACATTAGAAAAAAAAAAAAAAAGAAAAAAGAAAATTAAGAACCCCTGGAATATCAAATTTGGTCTGTGAGATGCTGCTAGGTTTTGAGAACTGTAGATCTGGAGGAAGATATTTTCAAAAACAACAGAATGAATGAAATAAGAATGACCAGAATGAAATGATTACTGTTGCAATAAACTTGCCTGCCACAGTACTTGAATTCCACGTGATACAAAATTACATGAACTTCCTGCAGGAGGTTGTATTTGAATCCAAAATGTGGATTTATACATACTATAGACGTGATATTTAATTCTGTCTTAAACTCACCTTTTCTGCCAGCTGTTATCTGCTTCAAGTTTTGGACATGTTTGACTTTTCACTGTGTGCAAAACACACTTGTTAGAGCACACGATAATTCCATCTTCTACTGAGATTTGCATTATTGTATGATGTGGCATTTTGTGCTATAAACGAATGTATGTAACAATGTTGATAACCCATGATGATCTGGCAGTTGAAACTGTACGTATGATTCCTGCAGTACTCCAGCTTTTCAAATAACACGATAACATAAAACACTGTGCTGTCTCATTAGTGACAGACAGTTCAAAACCTCTGTTGCAGTTCTTTTTAATTAAGGTAGCTCTTGTCTTTCCCCATATAGATATTCCCTTTACAATTCTCTTTCACAGCCTCAGGAATTTTGATAATTGTTACCTTACCATTGCAGAGGGCATTTAAAATGGGGGAAAAAATACTTCTTCTGGGGAGATACCCTATGTTAAATTATTTGGCTGTTTTGGTCCTCTGGGTTTTTTTTCTGTATTCAATTTGTTGTGGATTTCATTTTTCTGGCTGAGCTCTGACCTCCCGTGGGACAGTCCTTTCCATTATAAACTGTTTTCTTTCCCATGACCACAACACGCTATGTGGTTTCAGAGTAGTGGAGGTTACATCTGCAGGGGGAAAAATAAAACAATCTCCTTATATTTCTTGCTGTACTTCTGTTGAAAAACCTGGCCAATGGGAGATTCTTAGTTGCACTGCTTAAGGGGCCTCTCTTCAGTCTCTGCTTCTTGTTTATTTGTTTTCATTCTGATCCTTTACTAAGCTTGCAACAGCTTTGTACTCTGTCTTGCCTGCAGTAGTAGTAGCTCATAGCAAGTATTTCAGAATAGGTTGGGGAACGTTCTGTTAACGTATTCTCGTGAACACACTTGACAAGTTTTTAAATGCAAACTCGTGCCTGCCAAGTGCAATCGTAATACAACATAAAACATGGCTCTAGATGCAGAAGTAGTAATCTGTCTGCTGAATTATCTAAACAGTATGCTCCCATACAAATTAATTCCAGAATTATCTTGATGTGTCCGTCTGGCATCCTTACCATGTCTACAGCTGCCAGGTCACTGGTTGGGTTTGTAAACCTCAGTATTGCTACACCCAGTAATCATAACTCAGAAGCTTAGAAATCATAGGAGTGTTAAAACTTAAACATATGGATTTTTACTTTGCATATTTGTTTCTCAAGCTCTTGATTTTACTTGAGTCTCATTCTTGAACATTTCTCCTTATTGAAGGAGGACAACAGCACTTCAAAACCAGTTTACATTCTTACAGAAAAACTTCAGTCCAGGCATAAGCATCTTTTTTTCCATCTGCGGAATATTTCCATCACATTTTCACTCCATTGAAAGGGCTAAAATTGAATGAATGTGCACGTGTTTTGTTTTCTCTTTCTCCAGAACCTCCAACTTGTTCCCCAGACCAGTTTACCTGTGCAACTGGAGAGATTGACTGTATCCCAATGGCATGGCGGTGTGATGGCTTCCCAGAGTGTGATGACCAGAGCGATGAGGATAGTTGCCCAATATGCTCTGCATCTCAGTTCCAGTGTGAGAAAGGACAATGTATTGATGCACATCTGAGGTGTAATGGAGAAATTGACTGCCAAGATAAATCTGATGAAGTGGATTGTGATAGTAAGATTTATTTTCCTTTTCTCTTGGCTCTGACATAAGCAGCTGTTTGAGATTCTAATTGTTTTGATGCATGTTCATGATTTTTTAGTTTCAAATGGGGAAGAACAGCCTTAGCTTGCAAGTCTGGCAGAACTGTCCACTGGATTCTGCTTTTTTCTCCGAAGTGAACCTGCCAGGTCTGCTGATTACGAGCCTTCATAAGACGGTCTCTTTTCTGATAATATAATATAGTTTGAATTCACATAGAATTTGAAAATCAGTTAAGAAGTTCATTTTACTGAAACAGAGGCTTGTGGATGTAGATGAGAAATATAGCATTCTGTCAAATACAGCTCTGTTATAAGGTAGTAAGGACTATATAAGGTTTGATCAGTTACCACGTTTTAACATGTCAGTTACACTTATTTAGTAACTATAAAAGATCCTTGCTGATTTGTTTTCAGTTTTGCCCCGACTGGACAAAAATGTGGTGTTTCAGAATTTTATATCAGTCTCACTAAGTAGGACTTCTAACTGTACAAAGGAAGAATGAGAGAAGTGCTGACTGAGTTTTACCTACTGCAGCAAAGCAGGTGTTCTGATGCCTACCTGTTTATAAGATAAAATGCATTGTGGCTTGATGCATCTGACATCTTTTGGTTTTCTTAGGATTGTTGATGCTCCTATGCAAGTCATACTTAATCTTTTCTTTCTTTCTGTGTAGCAATTTGTCTGCTCAATCAGTTCCGATGTGCCAGTGGCCAGTGCATCCTCCTGAAGCAACAGTGTGACTCCTTTCCAGATTGCATTGACGGCTCAGATGAGCTCATGTGCGGTGAGATGTCTTTGCTTGAGATTAAGTGCTCTGTTTTCAGCTCATAACACCTTACAATTAAATGCAAAGCCCCAGTCTCTCCATAGTAATATTCTTTCAGGGAATCCTGATGAATCTTGGCCCTGTACTAACTAGGACAAATTAGTTCCTTCCATCCTCTGAGTGGGTGCTGCAAGGAAAAGTGAATTTCATGAGCAAGAGTGCTGAAAATAGCCAGGGTGGCAAAAAGAGAAAAGGCTAAAAGAATCGGAGAATCTGTTTAGCTCTCCTTTTGGAGATCTCAAATTGCACATGTTTCTTCTGATCCTCCCACATATCCCATTTAACTCGCAGCCTTCCAGTTCCTTGGATACTGTGAAGCCACTTTTTCTTTAATTTTTATTTTTCAGATATTTTCTTTGTGCACTTGGCAAACTTTTGTGGTACCAAGTTAATGCAACTGTTTCCTGTTTGCACTTTGGGTCCAGTCCTGCAATTACGTCTTAACTGATTTAAATGGGTCTTTATGTAGACATAAGACTGCCTCTTCTGGAGTTTCTCTGTGGAACAGAGCATTCTGTGGTTTCTTGCTTGACTGAAGGAAAGTCAAGTAGGAAATAAAAATGATTGCTACTTTCAGGATGAGGATCTTGCATTTGGAAGAAGCTAGGTTTAACCAAAATGAGAATTTTGTGGTTTAAACTAGCTAATTCGAGAATATGTTTTAGTTCTGGTTTTGCCTTATTTCTGGTATCATATTTGAGTTAATCTGCCTATTTAAAGATTAGGTCCTTGGCTGACCTATAAGCTGTTGTGCACTGATAAGAAAGACAGAAATGAATTCTTGATGTTGAGCTGCTAAGAGTTCACTGGTAGTTCTTTACATTTCCGTTATCTTCCTTCTCAACTTTCAGTTCTGCATTCCCGTCAACTGAGGGGCAAGAATTTAGAATGTAGTCAGTGGGAGATATGATCTGTATCAAATCTCATCTCAAGTACTGCAGCAGTTTTTATTATTTAACACTGGGTTTTATGGGGGGGGGGGGGGGGGAGGCGGGAAGAAATAAGAAGTAGGAAGTGTTTGAGATACTCTGGTTCTATGTTTTTATTCCAATCTGTAAAGTTCTTAATAGTCACTTAGAACACTTCTCCATCCTAAAAGAGCTTTTACATCCTTTTAAGAGCTTTTAGCTGGGAGGACATCCACTGCTCCATGCATACTGTAGCTTGCCTACCAGTCAAATCTTAAAAGCAAAATTCTCCTGGCTGTTGTTATATCAAGACAATAAGTAATCCTCTTACAAGGTGAACTGCTAGACAGAAGTTGTTACTGCTTTATTTGCATGTAAGGAAAGAGAGCATGTGAGTTCTTCTGCATAGAATCAGAATCTGTGTAGTTAGACATGTCTGAGTAAGGTGCAGTGGTTTTCAAAGGCACAATGTAAATGACGGAGCTGACTATGTACTGCAAACTCCAGGACAGCATCATATATATTGCCATAATTAATGACGTCCTTCTTTTTCCTCCCCTTTTCCAGAGAAATCAAAGCCATCCTCAGATGAACCTCAGCCCCACAGCAGTGCCATTGGTCCCGTCATTGGAATAATACTTTCCCTTTTTGTCATGGGAGGAATGTACTTTGTTTGCCAGCGAGTGGTGTGTCAGCGCTATGCCGGGCCCAACAGCCCCTTTCCACATGAGTATGTCAGTGGCACGCCTCACGTCCCTCTTAATTTTATTGCTCCAGGAAGTTCTCAGCATGGCACTTTTACTGGTAAGGATGGTAAGAAACCTAATAAGTACCATTGCGTTGTCTGGATTTGAGGTTTTGCAGGTTATTAATTGACTGTTGCCTGAAGTGTAACAAAAACATCCCCTTTGGTTTAGCCCATCTCTGAGACAGATTTCCTGTTTGCTTTTGAACAACATATTTGTTCTCTCTCTGTCTCAGTTTTTCATCTCTAAAGCAGCAGAATTTCTCTACCTTGCCAAGTAATCAAAACATCCACCCAGACAACTATATGCAGATAAGTTGAGGCTGAGGTAGAGGTCTTAAAATATATGTAAAAGCTTGGGATGTTAACGTAAGAGCTAACAGCTTTGAGACCTCACATAGACATCAAAGTAAATGCTTATGTGATATATTTTAAATTTGCAGTTGTAGGATATACTTTTCTTAGAGGAGATAGTTCATTTCTAACTACAAGGCCCTGAGAAGAGAGAATATTTCTTTAAATTGTTCAGGAATATGGAAAGTAAATGGTGACCTGTAAGCCTATCCAACAGAGCCAGAACACAACAATCCATATTTTAGAGCACTTGGAATCTGCTTTTCCAGTCAGCTAAAATTCAAGCACATTGAAAAAGACAAATGAACAGATGTTGTGCTTCTTTGTATAGACAACATTTTGAGACGTGCTGTTGCTTTCTTCCATCCAGTCTTAAGACAGATACAACCTAGGTTTATGCTTTCTCGCATTTTAATGGCTGTGGTCAACTGTTCCTGCTTACAATATATTTTTATGGTTATCAAGGCTTTGTGGTAGGAAATAAGATTTGAGGATGAAATCATTGCAGGTAAAATCGTTGAAGTGTTTTTTTAAACTAGTCTTCATATTAAAGCTTTTATAATTAAAGGGACTATTAGAGGCTTTCATTTGTACCACTCCAGGTGCTAAACTAAGCTGTCAGTCTGATTCCTGTTCACTGTTATATTTTTCTAATCCAGCTACCATAGATTTTCATGGCTTTGTATTGCTGTGACAACTTACAGCAGCTGACAGTCTTACCATTGATGTTAATTCTAAAGAGAAGACGTAGGTTGAAGTTAGGTGCTTCAGAAAAGTGAGTGGTCATGAACAGTGGTCACAAATAGAATCATCCTGCTCTCCTATATATTTTCCAAAGCTGAAAAATTTTTGAAAGCTTCTAACCTAAACTCTTTGATTGGCACTGAATGTTTTGACAGAAGGAATCTGAGAATATGTAGTCTGATTTAAGTACATCTTTGAGTTAAACAAATCAGACAACATTGTTTTCCTTCTTTCCTGTCATCCAGGTTTCCTTCCTTTTTTCACTTCAAAAAATGGGTGTGGTTTTTTTGTTTGTTTGTTTTTCTAATAAGAACAATTGTTTTTGCTCTTGTTCATGTACTTGCAATTGAATTTCATTGAATGGAAATGAAAACTTTGGATGTCTCTGGCTTGTTTCTCTTGGGCAGCATGTAATGCTTATTTTTACAAATGCCTGAATTTGTTTAGTTGGAAAACTTCTTCGTTAACAATTTGGGTGGAAAATTTGGATCAACTGATGTGGAGATTCCTTTCTCAGCAGACTGAGAGCACGCCTTGTGAGGATCTGCAGAGTCACAATAGGTGGTCTAGGGGTAAAGTGTTTGCTTTACATAATATGAAATTGAAAATATGTTGTTCTTTGTAATCCTGAAGTTTTTATGTAAAAGATCATTCCAAAAGCAACAACCAGTAGAGTTGCGTGGATTTGCCAATCTCTGGATTTGTTTTCTGGTTTGCATTAGTAGATGAAATTGTGGTTTACCTAACCTTGGATTCCTCTCTGTCTCACTGCAGGCATCTCTTGTGGAAAGTCTATGATTAGCTCCATGAGCCTCATGGGAGGGAGCAGTGGTGCCCCGTTATATGACAGAAACCATGTTACTGGAGCCTCTTCTAGTAGCTCATCCAGCACTAAAGCCACTTTCTACCCACAGGTATGTCTTGAAAATATGCCTGTGAGTCAGATATTGAAATTCAGTAGAGCTCCTCATTTAATTTGTCTCATGCTTCACCAGAATCTCTGTAACTTGCTGAACAATTTCATGCTCGTACCCAGTTGTTGCATCAGTGCCACAGTAAAGGGATTCTATGATTCTATGAATAGAAAAAGTGTAGGTGGATTTATTTAAAAAAAAAAAAAAAAGTATTAGTTAAATAAATCTTGAAAGACAAAAGTGGTCCAGGAGCTGATCTGCCTGTACCATTATATTTTGATATTTCTGTTGGCCGTACTTGTCCATTGGAGTACTGGCCTAAGCTAACCTTTTACTTGGAATTCTTCTACCCTTCCAGTTCAGTGCTATGTGAGCCAGGGCCTGCAGGGACAGTATCAGCCTTCAGAAAGAGTGCCATGCTTTTTTAGATATTTTTATACAGAAACTGTTGTGAGGCTTTGCTATATTAAAGTTACTGCTGACCCAAATGTCACTTCTTCTGGTAGCTTTGTGTTTACCCAGCTTTACTTTATCTACAAAAAGAAGTAGTCTGAGCAATCTAAATGTCTTGGCTTTGCACCTGCTGCCCCGTATTTGTTTAATACATCCAAACCCAAAATAGAGTCTCATAATTAACTTCTATGATCTTAGAAAAAAGAAAAAAAAAAAGCATAAATCCCCTCAAACAGCAATGAGAGGAATAGAAAATAAGGTCAAGTGACTCATTGAAGGAGTAAATAATATTTTCAAAATCAATAGAGTTGTGCAATTAACTCAAACTGAAGTACTGGCTTTAATCTTTTTAGATCTTGAACCCGCCTCCATCCCCAGCTACTGATCGCTCCCTGTATAATGCAGAGATGTTTTATTCTTCAAACATTCCTTCAACCACAAGATCTTACAGGTACAGCTCAGATAAAGATGTTTGATACGTATTCCATTGGTCTGTCCTTTACTTTTGCATCTTAAACAGAATGTTCTTGTTTAGACCTTTGCTTTGATTAAAAAAAAGAAAAAGAAAGAAAAAAAAGCCAAAAAACTTTCCCTCTCTTAATAAATGACCATTCAAATTGAGTTTATGCTATTTGTGACCCATGAACATTAGCTTTGTTTCTTATTTTGATGCAGCAGGGTTTAGCATTTTTCAATACAATGTTGCCAATAAAGAATGCTGTGTATTTATATTTATATTGCTTTGTAACGGTCACTTAGCATCCTGTGAGGAGCTTTTGTTCTTATCTGCTCTTTGATGAATTGACCTATTTTTTAGTTCTTGGGGTCTGAACTAAGTGGTCATGTTGATCTTTTCTGGCTGCCCAAATCTATATGGATCTACCACCAGGTTAGAGGCTGGCAAAATGCACTGCGAGCTGCAGGTAGCTGTGCCATTCAGTTTTAACGCAGTTCAACTACTTCTCATTTGGTTCCTATGAAAACCTGAGTTATGGCTAACATAGAATGAATAAACAGCTGTCTTGACTGTGGACACAGGCATTCTTTTTCAGTGTCTTCGTTTCCCTTTTTCAAAAATCACAACTAATGCATGTGCTTTTTTTTTTCTCGCAGGCCTTACCTTATACGAGGGACAGCTCCACCCACAACCCCGTGCAGCACAGATGTTTGTGACAGTGACTATACTACTAGTCGATGGAAAGCCAACAAATACTATATAGATTTAAATTCAGACTCAGACCCTTACCCCCCTCCACCCACACCTCGCAGCCAGTACATGTCGGCAGAAGAAAGTTGCCCTCCATCTCCTGCCACAGAACGAAGCTATTTTCACCTCTACCCACCTCCACCCTCTCCTTGTACAGACTCCTCATGACCTCAACAGAAGGAACTTTCCCTGTAAATATTTTTAAATATGAACAGATTTTAAATATATATTTTATGATTTAAAGATAAAAAAGGGTGGGAATTAAAAAGGAAAAAAAAATGTGAATAAAAATGTGTGGGAGGGATGGGGCTGTGAAAATTGTACAAAGGAAGAATATTTATAAAATTGATTTTTTTAACTTAATTTCCCTTCTTTTGTGCCATATTTGACTTTTTTGAAATCATGGAACTGACTCTCCAAAGGATTTGGGGAGGCAACGTTGAGCCTTTTTGCATTTCAAACCACCTTTGTACATGCAAAGTGTATGCAATTCTTTTTACTGTTTCGAGAAAAGAAAGTGAAGTGGCTTGTGGAAGGAGGAGGCTAAAGACCAATATTCACAGAGAAGAAAAACATGCTTAAATAGTTTGTCTCATCCCTTGTACACCACTGGGAGAAAACATGCAAAGAGTACCACTGTCATGTGTTCCTGTTTGCTAGTGAGCTGTGTGCTTCCCAGCAGAATCTGTGTCCTGAGACCTGGATTATGAACCTCAGTCTCCATTTGCTCAGCACTGAACTGGAAAGACTTACTTTAACCAAATCTTTCAGCTTAGCTGGTCCCACAGGCATCGTGTCCTGACTCAAGCAAGTACCATTCTGCATATTGATTCTGGAACGGATAGGTGTTAGAAACATAGAAACAAACCTCAAATGCTTGGTTGAACTCCAGTCAGTTCCCACTTTGAGTGCATGGTAGTAGAAGTTGTAATGGCCTGACAGTGAGAGCAAGGGGCTCTTAACAAGAGAAATACCTGTGAGAAATGCTTGACAAACTGCAGCTTTGCTCGGGTTCACCGTTTTAATTTGAATGAAACCAAGTTCTAGCATCCACTTCTTTGTGAGGCTTTGGTGACTTGGCTGGGAAGGAGCTGTAACAGCTGTTTCTCAATATACTGTGGTACTTCACCTTTTACCCTGAAGTCCAGTAATTCCTCTGTTCTGGGTCTTTGAGGTGTTCGCCTGTGTTAAATTCATCAGTGAATTGCTTCATCTCCAGTGTTCTTTCCCAAAGTGGGATGATAGAGTGGATTGCGTTCTTTTTAAGTGAGGAAAGTTGTTTGTTTGTAGGACATGGTGTCTGCTGAGCTCAAAACCAAAACGTCTGCCGTTCGAGCACGTTAGTCATGTCATCAAAATTTCCACAAAATTAGTCCAGATTTAGAAACAGAAAAAGCACGTGGAAGAAGGAGAGAAGGCAAATACATCTGATTGTATTAAAATAAAAGAAATAAACTGCAACTAACTGCTGTATCCTCTGGACACCATGGGTGAAGTGCTCATGCTTCTAGCTCCTAGCAAACCCTTTTGTGAAAGGGAGACTGGGATAAGTGCCTATCACAATACAGAAGATAAATTTTTGCTTTGATTCATCTCCTGTTGTAACAAAGGGATTTGGGTATTGAATGGCAATTTTCACCTCTGACGATGATGATCTGTGTGCCTACCTGGGATATCTGAGGGAAAATCTGAATATGCAGACCTGCACCTGTTTCTGCAGCTGCTGAATAACATGTGGTGGCTCTTTGACAGCCTTAATATTGTTGGCAACAACAAAACATTTTTCCTTTTTGAACTTAAATTATGTTTGGATCGGTGTCTTTTGAACAAAAGAAGCCTAGGATTCCAGGGCAAAGGTCCTTGTTGTAGTGGAGGGGCTGGGACCACAGAGTTCCAATCCAGTTTGTGTTTACAGATTTGTTAGTCCAGGTCTGTTCTTCCTGCCTATGTTGTTCAGGGATAAATATTGGTGCTGTCATTGTTGTATTACTGAAACTCTTCAAGTAGATTTCAGTACCTTTGTGGCTAAATTTTTGCTTCTGACTTTTGCATCTGGCACAAAGATGATGCCCACCATTTCCTGTGGAGAAAAATAGAGAATTGGGGAATCCAGCACTGGAGTTTAAGTATGGATTCTTTTCCCCCATCCCTTGCCAAAATTAGCAGTTCTGTAGTATCCCAGGAGGGACAAGGTCATCATTTGCTGTTCTTTGAGTGACTGACTTCACAGGTCTCTGAGAAAGCGTTAATGCTTTGGTGAAGCAAAACAAGATTTCCATGTGATTGTGTTTCAGTGAACCACGTGCTGAATCTAGATCCACATATATTTCTGTATCACGTAATCATATAAATGTTCTGCATTACAGCACTTCGTCAGATTTCACATCATATGTCGTTTTGTGCATAACTATTGGCCGTTTGCAATGAATGTATTCGTTGTTTCATGTTGCAGTTCTAGTTTAGAGCCATACCATACTAATTTCCCTGTATTCTTGTGATGGCACTGAATGCAAGATTACTTTCTTTTTTTTCCTTTCCTTAAACCACTGATGGTTTTAAAGAGCCACCACTGTAGCAATCCCAACCACTTTGTCTTATTCTCCTATTATGAAGTTTGGAGTCGAGTCCAAGAAAATTAGCAGTCTTTCTGAGAGTCAGACTGACTTAAGAACCAAAGAAATTTGACCCTTAAGTACTCAGAAGGAAGCAAGCATTTGCTGAATTGAATGAATTAAGCATGTGCACTCTTGTATTTCAATTGGATGTTTGGAACTTCTTGCTGCTGATGTTTGCTGAGAAATTACTTCATCTAAGGCACTTCAGGTTTTGTGATCAGAATGCAGATTTCACACTGCATGGAATTGACTTGAAAAGCCTCTTCTAAAGAGAACTTGGAAGCACGTATAGCATCTAAAGATTTAAATACTGAAATATTACTTTTTGTTGCTGTAGGCTACCTAACCTAAAAAGATTACTGCACTCCTGGTGTCGGAAAAGATCATATATTTGAGTGAGAAGAGCTACTTTTCTCCAGAAATATCCCCCAGTGTGTTTTTAGTGAAGTATGTTTTCTATCCTGTGAACCTTCAGGCTAAAACTTAGGAAAGAGATGCTTGCTTCTTCTAGATCAGGATGAGGGAAAGTGTTGCATGGAATTATTGAAAGCATGTGGCAAGTTGTAGCAGTGCAGGGCTGAGCAGGAAATAAGTAGGGAAAAATTGTGTTTTGCTGAGGTTTAGGTGTGGTTCTATTAGTGCAGAAGGGTGGTGTGAGAAAGGCTGAGGTATCCTGACGTATCCGAGGAGTTCTGCCCCCAGAACCTGCAGGGGGATGCAAGTGATTGGACTTTCCATATGAGCATCTGAGTACTTGAACCAATTTACTGAAATATTTTCAAAACCCATAATGACTGTGTATTAGCACTTTAAAGCAGCTTGGGATGGACTACAAAGCTGTGTCTGGATAGCAGCTAGTGATGGGCAAATGAACTGGTCAATTCTGTTTTAAATCTGAGGGCTCTCCCATGGCAGAGAGCAGCTTCTTTGCCTTCTGATGCAGTCACAAAGGCAGCTATAAGGGTCAAGTTCTCTCTGTAGAATTTACTGTATCTGCGGAACAAATGCAGTAGCGATGTGAAGCTGTATGGTAAATGGGCAGACTTAAAAATCATGATCTTCATTGGCAAAGTATTCTTTGATTTCAAGTAAAGAGTTTGTGAGAATTCTAGCTGGACTTCAGCTAGACTGATCTGCACCCTGAAATTTGCAATGGCTGTAATTAATTTGTTCGTTACTGGTGGGCTCCCCTCGTTTCACTGCTTTGATTTAACTGTCTGGGTAGATCGCTAAAGAGCACTCAAGCTAAGATCAAATCACATCTACAGTGTACAACAAATGAAGTTTTCTTTTAGGATAATGACGTTACAAAATGTCCAAAGAATTAGATGGTGCTGTTACTAACATGTTCTAAAGAGGAAGGGTGAAATAAGTTGAATTTTTTTTTATTTTTGAATAGTGAGCTTGATTTGTAGCAGTAAAGCTTGGTCTCTCTGGTTGTAGATTTAAGACATGCCGTGTTCTCTTCATTTTTAGGGGGGCAACTGGTGCCTCTTGGATCCTGGGGCTTTTGAAACTATGGAGTGTCTGTGCACAACAGCGATCAGTAAGGGCTGACCGTGCCATGCTGAGCTACCAGTGCCATGGGCATTCACCCACTGCCTGCAGGGTCTGATCCTTTTGCTACAAGAGAGCTCTGGGGCTGCTCTGCATCAGAGCCTATGGGGCACATTGTAGTACATTACGAGTGAGGTCGGTCGGACTTGACAAAAGTTGTGTGCCCCGTGTGCTCCGAGCATTATCAGAAGCAGATCTTTTCCGATGTCAGTCATTTTGTTGGGGTATGTGTTGAATCAGTCCAAATGAGTAGCTGTGCTTATAATTGTACAACAAGTGATACCCATTAATGTCAGGAAATGAAAACAGAAGGCAGGCATGTTCCCAGTAATTAATAACACGCAGGAGTGCCTGGCATGGAGCCCTGAATTAGAAATAATGTATTTGTTGCTACGGTGCTGAGGGACGTTTTGCAAACTTCCATGTTTGGACTGAGCCTTGGACAAGCCATAATCCAACATGACAGACATTTACAGAACAGTTAGTTATTCAGTTGTTTCTGTTTAATAATGAGTGCACTCTAAATGATGAGTGCAG
This sequence comes from Perdix hodgsoniae, assembly GCA_035772895.1. Lineage (NCBI taxonomy): Eukaryota > Metazoa > Chordata > Aves > Galliformes > Phasianidae > Perdix > Perdix hodgsoniae. Next base: position 26,916,594 of record JAPSGF010000001.1, on the reverse strand, counting down.
TCCTCACCACAAGTTTCACAGTGCCTGCTGTTCTGTTACTGTTCCCTTTCGTACTGCGATGCTTTATCATTAAATGTAAAATCCCCTTTCTTTGTCTATCAGGAGTTCAACCGAACAGTTTAAGGTATTTCCCACCTGTTAAAAGTAACATTAATATACATAAGTATTTTCATTGCTGTCACGTGTTCTAGCTCTCCTTCCTAAGAACAATTACTGAAGGTTTTGTAAAGGGTATTTTTCCTCTATTTTGTGCATTTTTCAGTTGGCCAACTATGTGGGTCTGCTTGTGCGAGATTGTGTTCCTGGGCAGGGTGGGGGGAGGGGAAACATTTAAATCAGTGTTAAACCTGCTGATAAGAATGATGGAAACCAAGCTTATACAAATTGCTTCTGTGTCCTGCAACCAAGTTCCTCCGATGCTGTGTCCTGCCACTGCTGGCAATGCTTCCAGCTGCCCATGGCAGTGAGGTAGCACACGCAGGCTGTGCCCCCAGCACAACCTGCAGCCCACCTTGGGGGAGGCAGGAGCCTCTTCTTCAGACAGCACAGAATCCTGCTGGATAGAAGACAACAGAAACAATTCCTAAACAGGACACTTGACATCAACAAAATGCATGCAGAGATCACGCTTTGAAAGAGGTGAAAAGCAAGTCTCATAGCTACAGAGATGGACCGATACACCAGCATTTATGTCTTTGTTAAACAAGTGTCCCTGCTGATGTACCTTCCTCTGAGCGATGCTCCCAAGGGGAGCTGTATCTGATGAAGGCAGCCATGTCCCACTTTTGTACAGAGATCCTGCAATGCATAAATGAGAACAGGAGTATCTTCATTGCAACCATAAATGGAATTAATCGGCCTGCAGAGGTCAAAACAAAAGCTGTTGAAAAGTGCTGTGCTATTGGATGTGAAATTTGGAGGGCATCATCGACAAAACTCTTAACCCAGACAGCTTTCTTGCTCATCTAATTGTATTGTAATTGCTGCTATTTGTAAATGTACATGAATATACAAAGATTACCGAGATTTTTTTTATGATAAACACACACAATCTTTTTTATATTTATATTAAAACATATATTCTGCAACCAGCCTAGTAATTACAGCTTTATATATATGTATCATTTTGTAGGATTTGTTACTACAAAGGACAACCAAACCCAGTACTGAAGTGCCTTCTGTGTTCTCAACAGCTCAAACGTTGATTAGGGAAAAAATTAAAGCCTTAAATCACAGAAACCCCAAGTTTCCTATGTTGAGTGTACTCTGATGATTCTAAGTAAACACTGTGTTCAGTTCTTCTCAACTCAAATACATTCACAAATAGTGGAACTGAAACTGACAACTGAGGAGGTTTTAGAGCATGCATATCTTGAGTTTGTAATATATTGGGATCGCATATGCAAATGCACAATTTCAGGTGGACATTCATTTCCATATTCATTTCAGCAGCAATTTTGACATGTTAAATACATGTCATTAAAGAAGTGCCAACAGGTGATACTTGAGTGTTTGGGGATTAAATTGGCGTTATTTTCAGATTGTCATTACAGTATTTTTCATGAAAGCCATTTGTCATATTTCAGAAGGCCTCTACCAATTATTTTCTAAATGTGACCCTTAGGATACAAATGAACCTGATTGGAACTGTCATAAGAAAGACTTCTTTGAGGCGTTCATCACTTCAGACCATTACACATTAACAGTTTTCTGGTCACAAAACCGCAATGATTCTTTATGTTAACAAAACTGAAGTTGTTTGAAATTACCGCTATTTTATATAAAGATTTGTAAAGATAACAGACTCTGCCTTTGTACAATAGATTTTGTGGATTTTGTTTTATAATAAATATATTTAAAATATTTCATTAGGACTCCTTGTGAGCGGTGATATTTCAGCATCTGCAACAGAGGCAACCAGCCCGTGGTACAGTTGTATCAGGTCCTCTCCCCCCCCC
>JAPSGF010000001.1:26645697-26914236 GCA_035772895.1 Perdix hodgsoniae | reverse complement strand
CCCCCTCTCTCTCTCCCCCTCTTTCTCTCCCTTTCTTCTCTAGGACTAGATTTGCAACTAAAGACTTTGTTTTTTAAGGTGGTCATACTTCAGAAGTAGCCTTGTTGAGTCTAGTTTGGTCTTACATTCTTGCAATTGATATTATAATATAATGTAATATCAGGTGCGTGAAGTCAAAGTAACCTTTATCTTATCCTAATTGTAAAGTCAAAATAATCTTTAACCATCTTTCTGTTACATTCACACGAGTGAAACTCAGTGTGTCTAGTAAGCTTTCACAGAATCATAGAATGGCCTGGGTTGAAAAAGACCACAAGGATCATCTAGTTTCAACCCCCTGCTATGTGCAGGGTCGCCAACCAGCAGACCAGGCTGCCCAGAGCCACATCCAGCCTGGCCTTTAATGTCTCCAGGGATGGGACATCCACAGCCTCCTTGGGCAACCTGCTCCAGTGCGTCACCACCCTCTGTGTGAAGTTTTGACAAGGTAAAGCTGAGTTCTTAGCACTAAATATCTGTTCTTTTGAAGGCTTCAGCGTATCTAATCTCACAAAGAGTAGATTGAAGATTTCTGAGAATAAGGAGTTCCATTAGTTTGTAACGGGGATAGGGGAGAACTGACTGTGGAGCAAAGATGAAGGAGAAGATGGACCAAAAATGATAAGGAAAGACTCCTGGTGTCTATGAAAGGTTCTCTGAAGACATGGTGGATAAGTCAAGAGGCTGGAGAGGGCAAACCAGCTATTTGCAAATAATATCCTTCTGAGATCTGATTCTGTTATGGCAGAATTGTTCTGCTAATGCAAATATGACTTCTGTTTCAAAGACGTATCCTTTCACAAAGTCATAGTTGTTCTAGCTGCAAATGGCGCAGCTGTAAAGCTGTATGTCTCTAGATATCAGCAATATCAGGAACTGCAAAGAAAATTGAAAGGAGAATCTGGAGTTGGATTTTAAAAATCTCTAGCCTCATAGTGTATGAAGTCTATGGTTGGAGATAGAAAACTTATATAGAAACCAGATTGTTTTTGCTTTTGCTTCAGCCCTGTAAAAAGTGACCTTTTCATCTTGGCACAAGCGGACAGAGTGAAACTGTGGTCACCAAGGAAGGTGACTACTGGTGGGATTTTAGGCTGGTGTGTTGACTTGGGTGTGTGGGCATACTAATATGAGAGGGTACGAAGAACACACATGCAGATACAGCAGCTGGCTCTTCAGTCCTATTGTAAATCCTATTAAGGTTGGAGAGGACTGCTAAGACAGTCTAATCCAACCATCAAGTTTAATGCAAACAGTGCTAGTGGGTGTAGCTTTTCTCAGAGTGAGATATGTATTATAAAGATCTACCATGGAAACAATTACATGACAACAAACTTTTTGCTGCTGTTGCTGAGTTCCTTAACCCCAGAAAATCTTAACACAGCAAATTTCTTTTTTTTTTTTTTCCCTAGGAGCAACATCCTTGCTAGGCAACATTGTCGGTGTAGCTATAGCAGCAATTTATTTGGTGCATGACCCAGTGACAACACAGGGGAATTTTGTCCAATGTGATGGAGAATGTGAGAAGTTGACAACTTTCCCAACAGTGGCTCAACAGCGGGTGAGAACAATCTCTGAAGGCTCCAGCTTGTGTCACTTTCACAAGTATGCTTTCCCCTTGTTTTAGCATGCTTTAGTACGCTCATGATTAATTTTTTTACATTTTGTTTAGTACTGCTTGTATTTGAATTGTTTGCATTTTGCTTAGTATGTTTATGCTTAAATCGTTTCCATTCTACTTAGAAGTTGTGTCATGAAAGTTCACTGCTACAATAGAGTCACTGTAAGTTGGCATTCCATTCGTTGTCACTTTGTTGTCCAGTATCCAAAGAACCCTGTTGTCCTGTGACATTTTTGGCATAGTCATTGAGATACTGGGCACAAAATGACTGACAGTAAATGGAATGCCTTGGAGGAAAAGATGCCTAGAGAGGGTTGGAAGGGACTGGCCTGTATTTAGGACAGGATCTGATCAAACTGCACTGGCCCAGCTAATGCTGGGGAGCAATTTGTGGGCAGCTGTCAATGCCAGAAAAAGAAATGAGGCAAAGGAAAGAAATCAAACTTCTGTGTTCCTGTTGAAGGGCATCTGAAAATCACAGAGATCATTTAAAAAGAATAATTGAACAATTGGAATCTGATTTGCAGATTTAAGGTGACAATGTCAGAACAGGGAAAGTGATGTGAAGAATCTTGTGACCACTACAGAACTCTGGGGAGATAAGATTGAAAATTATGTTATTGAAAATCATCATAAGAGGACTGACTGACTCTAATCTTCCATTTTAGTGGCAGATGATGTTGATCTGGGAGACTGGGATGTGAATGTTTGGCAGTGAGGAGGAATCTAATGGCCTTTTGGAAAGACAAATGTCTGTCCTACAGCAAAGATTACTGGCCAACTTGCACTTGGTAATGTAACAGGAAATGAGAGACAAGGACTTTTACTTCCACAGAAATAATGAATGTCTCTTGACAATTTAAGAACCCATTGGATATCATTAAGGGGCTGTCTGACACGGGACAAGGGAGCAAGCACTCTCACCATCAGTGATTCAGAAGTAGGAACTATGTTCTGAGCATTTAGGCAGGCATTCAGACCGTGATTTATAAAGGGTTTATACCCACAGGGAGACCTTTGCCCCACTGAGTATATATAATAATGCTGCTAATGGTGAATTCTCACTTGTTCCCTCTTCTACTATTTCTTGTTCTTCTTCTGTTACAGTTGTAGTATTCAGGATCCTAGCACCTTCTATCGCCTGTGTTTCTATATTTGGTCTATGAACTATGCTTTATCTAATACCTCACTGTACTTTCACTTTGAAAACTACTGTTCCATTAATCATTTATACTTCCTGCTTTGGACCAGAAGAATGCAAGCTGACAAATGCACCATACCAGCTGAAAACTACCATTCTATCATATTACAATCACGATTGTCTTCTTGGTAATATTCTTATTTCCATGGGATGGAGACATATTTGCAAGGCATCTCAGACTTTTGACCAGTTATATTGATCCCGGGCTCTATTTTTTTGTGGCAGCAACACAAGAGCTTACCTTGCCAAAGTGGGAGGCAAATGCTCAATAGGTATGCAAATCCAGAGAAGCAGCTTTCTTTATATCCTTTGTTTGCAAAGACCTGCATTGTGCCAGGGCATGGATATGAGGAGGATTTAGCACTGGCAGTAAGAGAAGATACAGTAAAGGGAATCCTCAACATGTTTTTCTTTCCCTCTGTCCTTATTATCAACCATAGGATAAGTGCAAGCACTTTGAGTTACTTTTGTTTGCAGACTGATGTTTGACAGCAACTAGGAATAGTTTCTTTCATACAGACTGTTTTACTTGTCTAACAGGAAATAGGTGAACGCCTGACTTCTAAGAGAAAGTTATTAATTTACCCAGCAATTATGTGTCTCCTAACTACTACTAGGTATTTAAAGAAATTATTTGGTGTTGAGGAAAACAGGTATGTACATATGTGCATGCTTATTTTCCGGTCTCTTGCTTCAGCACTGTCACAGCTTTGAGTTTTGCTCCATGCCACAGATGGGCCTCCTGTCCTCTGTTTCAGATATGCTTCAGATATGGGGTGGGTGAAGCTTCAGATGCATGGGTACGATTCTGTGGGGATCCAAGGCTGCTGCAGAATCTAGAAGAGCTGAAAAAAAGCCAGACTCAGGGCCCAGAGCTGACAAATAGCCTGTCCAGGTAAGGCCTGCTTTAAACTGTGCTGTTTTTCAAGTATTTGCATATGACCAGAGTGTATTTCAATGAGAATGAGATCAAATGTCTGGAGATGCTTTTGCACCTCCAATCCAGAGGGCAGGGATTTGTGTCTGCACGGGGTGGTATTTTTAATTGCAAGCAGTGATTTGGGACTTCCTCCTTCCATAGCTGATCCAAACATGCCACCTACTGTTTGTCGGAAGGCAGACATGGCGTAGCCAGTAAAACTGGTGCAAACCTTGACCGAACTAGATGCAATGCATCTTCGCACTGCGAAGCCAGCTGGAGAATCTGGCTGTATCAGGTTCATCTGCTCTCCACCATCACAGAAGAATCATCCAGAGCACAATGCTTCAGACCTGCAAATGTCAGGGAACAGCAAGGCCAAAGCCTGGACAGCAGGAGGAAGCAATCATAGAGCAGGGTGAGGGTTAGTGGCGGCAGGAAAAAGTGGTGTTAAAACAATACTGAGATTGCAGGGACTGGCTACTTCACAGAGATAGCACAGGGGGTCTCTGGGAGGAAGCTGTGTCTCTGTAGGAGGAAAGCTTAAGGAGTGAATCATTGGCAGTTGAGGTTGGCAGGGCCCTGTGGGTCCATGTGGCACAAGCCCTGCTCCAACAGAGATAGCCAGCACGGAATGCCCAGCATTTTCCTTGTTGGACTTCATGCCATTGCTGATCAATCAGACCCCCGTCTATCTAGACCTTCCTAGGCCTCTCCTAGTGTCATGCATGCCACCAACAGCACTGCAGCAAGGGGAAAGATCTGCTCCTGCTCCCCTGTGGCCTCTCCTCACAGGCCTCGGCCCTGGCATGCTGCTGAGGGAGGGTGGCCATGTTGGGCCTGCGGGCTGGGGTGCCGGGTGCCCCAGGACCGTCTTGCTTGTAGGGGGCCCAGGTGGCTTTGGCGATGCAACTGGGGTGCCCTTCTGTGGCAAAGATAGAGAATTGCAACTCCCTTTCAGGCTCCTTTGTGCAAACACCTCACCAGGCAGGTCTGCCCTAGGCAGGAGAACCACAGGCTGAGCTCCTTGGAAGGGCTGAGAGGTGGCAGATGCCTGCAGAGAGGGGAGGAAAGAAAGGGTTAAAGCACAGAGGGAGGGACCAGGCTGCAGCTAGCAGATGTCTGGGGCTGAAAAGTAGGTCACCTATTTCTGCCAGGGGGGGTGGGATTTGAAAATCGACATCAATGTGCAAACAAAGCCAAGTAGCACATCAAGGAGTAAAATTGGAGCCTGGAGCCTGGCAGAGATCCTCTGAGGACACCGGGCTGCTCTAACACATTGGGAACAGCTATTAATTAAGATTATCTTTTCAAAAATTACTGCATCTGCATGCACACACATAACTGTTGTCGATGCCTTCGCCCTGGAGCCCACAGAAGACCATCACTCCTGAGGCTATGGTCCTTGTTGTGCATGTCTCTCTCTTTCCTAATGTAGAAAGGGTTAAATACTACCATGTAAGTGGGTCATGAGGTCTCTGTAAGTCATCCTCTGTCTCAGAGGTTGGAACTGTATATAGCTATAAATGATCGCTTACACATTTTAGGAACCTAATCCAGGCACTCCTGATCGTGTGCATGCACTGCACAGTTGGGGACAACAGGATGGGAGAGGTAGGAAGAGATGGGGTGAAACAAAGCAAGTTAATCCACAGAAAGTGGATCTCTCTGGACAGCTCAGGATGACATAATTTGGTAGTGATTTAATGCTTCTAATTTATTCAGAAAAAATTAATTTGAGGAAGAATTCAGACTGACATAAAAGCAGCTGCTCTGATCAGTTCAGATTCAGGCTGCCTAGGTCTCTGTCACATACTAATTGCTCCTGACATACCACTGTCATAGATGTATTTGGCTCACTGCATCACAAGAGAACTTTCAGGCTTAAAAAACAAATCTGAAAGACTCATTACTTTGCACAATTTGTTCAGCAAAAAAAGTATTTCTTAGCTTCCTTTACTGTACATTGATCAGCAGCTTGGACATCAGTGAGACATTTCTGAAATAGTTTAAATGCTGCAGAAGACACAGATGTCCAAGCTACTACTAAAAATTGTAGTAGTTTGGGAGGGATGCAACACAGAACAGGTACAAAGCATCCCTTTAGAGCTCTCAAGTGTAGAATATTCCATGGCTAATTTTAAAACTTTTGTCCATTGGTGTCCTTTATTGACGTTTTCTCTTCTCTGTTCCTTCCTACCTGGAACAAGGCAGTGAAATACAGAACCAGACTGTGGTTTTAATGTTGCAGTATTTAAACCACAGACCAGTTTTAATCTTCATCAGTTTAGGGCTGATACACCGTTTTCTATAGTGGAAAGGGACAAAAGAGAAGGGAGAGAGAACATTCACAGCAAAAATGACATGGAATTGGTGAGATGATTATTCCCTTGTTCACAAGTACCCCTGAGTGAGCCAGCCTATTTTGATCATCTCTCACTCCTGTGCTTCAGTTTCACAGAAATACAGTCAGTAGTTACTGGGCAGTTATATCTTAGCTGGTTGGGAAGTGATCCAATCTGTGTGCCTTTATTTTCCTAAGAGAAATACCATGGAGGTAATTTCTCCACCTTGTTTTTCCTCTGTGCTTGTTTAATCAGCTTAGCTATTAAAAGATAACAAGGGTTTAGGACTATCATTAGCCTGGAGTGGTCATGTGGTTGTACTGGTAATTAGCACTGCTGTTGAACTCAGCATTGCTTAATAGGTAACTATAAAAACAGTACCACTACACTGCTACAGAAGCAAGAAAAAGTGAAGTTCCTCTCTTCTTGAATCTGCATACAATTATTTGTTTAGCAGCTTTCTTATCCTATCTTCTGTGATACTAGGATCTATATTCAAATCATTTAACTGCTTGAAATGAGATTAAGACCCTACAGTCTAAAACTGCACTCCTGAGATACTTCTGCTGAACTGCTCTGTAAATTTTCAGGTACCAAAAACCCCTGGGAGGGCCCTGAGGGGGACAGGTATCTCCAGACTGAATCCTAACACAGGAATCCTGTACTGCTTGGATTGTGTCCCCAGGAATACTGCAAGAGTCTCCCATTCCCTTCTTTGCCCTTGGACATTAAGAGCTAAAGGACACTGAAAACCATAACTTTGGGAGCTGGGAAGCAAGAGTGGGGGTATGCTAGGAAATCCTGTACCAATCTATTTGGTGTCTGTATTATATCTAGCTCTGGAAACAATGGATTCACAAATCTTCTGGAAAAAATATCCTACCCCTGGTTAGTGTGCATCACAATTCTATACCAATAATGCTTTGTTGGAAGGCAGAGTGCAAAAAACTAGGATGCAAGCAGAATAGAAACATTGAAGTGGTATTGTGGAGAGAATTTTGTTGTAAAGTAAAGCAAGGATCCAAGAAGTATAAAGCCTTCAAGGTAAGAAAATGTGTGTAGTTAGTGGCATCATGCAATTGCTTGCTTCTGCAAACTCCTGGCTTTGCTTAGCAAAGAAAGAAGTTACTTGGAGCATGCCATCAGGCCAAGAGGTCTGTATTAATTGGAAAGAAAAAAGAATTTGTGACAAAGGCACTGCCAGGGCACTTGCCTAACTAATGAGCTACTTTGTGATCCACAGCCAGGATGGCCAACCTTCTGGGCCTCTGGTTTTACTTCCCCATTTAATTATTTGTCAGAAAAGGGGCCATCTCCTTTTAATGATTTGTATGATGCATAAAACAGTGAAGTCTTTGGCTCTGCTGCCTTAATACAAATGCACACTGCACATGGTTTGCTTACAAGAGCCTTCCAAACTAAAAGTGAAGCAAGAAGCTATGAACTATGCAAGTACGTTAAGATAATCCTGTGATATTTTGAGGCAAGAAGTTGCAGCAAGCACAGATGAAATCCTGCAGTAACTTAATGCAAAACTGCATTTCTTCTTTCCATACAGTATATCCCATGCATTATCTGTTGCTCTGCAAATTTTCCTATCAGCAAGGAGAGGACAAGGATAAATATCACTGGGACTCTCAGGAAGCAGAAGATAAAAGTTCAAGCTTTACACTTTATATGTAAAGCTTCAGATCCTGAAGGGAAAATTCCAGGCTTCTCATGTTGAAATAATGGGCTTTCATGACTGTAGACTGCATCAAAACACACATCTTTAGCAGATTTTATTTATGGGCTTTTTTGGTCGGGCCATGCCTGTGTGGATGTCCATGTATCCTTCAAGGTTTAATCTGTAAGCACATTGACCAAATTCAACTAAATGAAAAAGGGTTGAAATCTCAACAGTAAATTTGTATGCATTTTCTCCATTGATGTGGAGGGGCAAAATGGAGTCCATTAGCCAACACCAAAATGGCAGATTGGTTTGCAGGTCTTTTTGGGTTCAGCACGGCGCACGCTGTCTCCTGTCAAAAGCGTATAGGTGGGGTAAAGTGTTACAGGAGATAGGGAACTGAAATTACTGTGGGAGGGGAAAATATAGGGGACAGAGTACATATTGGTTGGAAGCTATGCTTACTTATTTCTGCAGCTTACAGTACAACTAGTTTTATTACCAGGGCCTGATTTGGTGTCTGATGTTAATAATTAATGTAATTATGTCTTCCCCTGTTCCCTACCATTTCTAATGAATAGCATTTGCTTTTTAGCTTCTCTCCACACAGTTCTTTGTAGTTAGGCCTCGTTGCCTCAGGAACCTTCTGACCTCTGTTGCCTTCCACGATCCCAAAACTGCTCTTTACCATCACGGGGAATGGTATGGAGGACTGGGGACCCCAGTCCCCAGCAGCTTTTCCTTAGAAATGCTAATAGGATCAGTGTTGGAAATGAGATTAGAAGACTGAACTTGAACATTTTGTTTCAACTAAATGGATTAACTCATGGGTTTGGTACAGCCAAGCATCCACGCTCCCCCTCAGCTGCAAAACCATGAAGTCGTTGTTCAGAAATGCTTCTTCCCTCTTCTTAAAGCTACTTAGTTTTCACAATGCCAATAAGCAGTTGAGCTAAATCATTAACATTCTTCAGAGATTTTTTTTTTCTCTCTCTCTCAGCCTATGAGGAGGACAAAGGGTTTTGTCAGGGTTGTGGTTAAATCAGAGGTGTTTGCGGCTCAGCTGGCCTTGCTCTATAATCGTTGCTTTGGGAGCGAAACGAGCAGGGCTGGCTGCCTTGCACTACGGTTTGAGTCCGGCTTACTGATGCCGGACTTACTGCCTTGTATCAAATGAGCACAAGAAAAACGTGAGAAGACTTTAAGCCCTGCTGCTTTTGCCCTAGACTGAGCCAGATTAAGCCGCGCAATCTCCACGCTACGCTTAACTTTGGGGTTAAAAGACGCTCTGCTGAACAGGGCAAAGAGACTGGAGGAAAGAAAACAACCCCTCTGCTGGAGAATGCGGGCGTCGATCCCGCTACCTCTCGCATGCTAAGCGAGCGCTCTACCATTTGAGCTAATTCCCCAGTGTGCAACCTCCATTTTCCGCGTATCCCCTCACAGCCTCACCCCGCCCCCCTCCCCGCGCACCCTGTACTTGTTGTCAGGCAGTTTGGCGCCCGTGCAGCGCCTAGGGGGGCGTGGCTCTGCGCACCGGCCAATACCGAGGAGCGGGGGGCGAGGCCGAAGGGAGAGCGCCGCCAGAGGCCCCTCCCGCCGTGGCCGCCTGCCGGCTCCGAGCGCCTCAGCTCCGGATTGGACCGAAAGAGTTTATTTTTTTTTAAGAGGCCTCCGCTCCTCCGATTGGGCACCGGAAACGCCTGTCACGGTGACGTTCCCCTGTTGCTAAGTCGGGAAGGTGGGAAGAAAGATGCACCCTTCTAGTGCGCCGATTGGCTAGCAGGAAACCGACGGCCCGCCCCCATCCGCTTTTAAGCCCGTAGTAACGTTCCGACTGGGTGACTGACAGCGAGGACACTGCCAATGAGAGGTCGAACCGCTCACAACGCCCAATAGGAAAGGTGCGGGGCGGTGCCAGGGCGGTAAGATTGGCAGGCGGGGCGGAGGGAGAGGAGGGCTCGCAGGCGCTGATATGTCCGCCATCTTGGAGCGTCGGTGATGGTGGCGAGCGGTGGCTTTCCCGCCTGAGCGGAGGCAGCCCGGGGCCTGTGGCGGGGTGACGCTCTTGCCGAGGTACGTCGGGTACGGCGGCGCCGCGGCTTTCCTCCGGCAGAGCTTCGGAGGGCCGACGCCTCGCCCGGGGCCCTCCTGCGGCGGCGCGGGCCCGGCGCCTTCCCCCTCCGCGCGGTGGCTCCGGGCGCTCCTCGGACGGCGCGGGGCCGGAGCCCGGCGGGGCCGCGGGGCCTGGCGCGTGTCGGCGAGCTCCGAGCCCGCGGAGTTCCGCGCCGGGCCGCGGGTGCGGGGTGCCGCCGGCATGGGCGCGGCGGGGAGGGCCCAGGGCCTCGGCCTCGGGCCCTTCGCGGGGTTCGGAGCTGCTGGGCGCCCGCGGAGGGGCCGCGCTGGCTTGGAGCCGCCTTTGGGCGCCGAGCGCCGCCGGCCGGGGCGGAGCGGGAGGCGGTGCGGTGCGGTGCGGCGCCGTGCTCCCCGGGCAGGCCGAGTGCCGTGGGGATCCGTGTGCTGCTGCCCGCCGCCCGCGGTCACCTGTGTGGCTGCCGGTTGCGGAACTTCTCTGCTGTGTCTCGGCGATAAGCCAGCATTAACTCGCTGGTAGCTCCTTTTGCTTTTACTTTCCTTCTTTAAAATCACTGCCGCTGTATTCCTGTGAGGATGTTGCTGTTTGTTTGTTTGTTTGTTTTTGTAATTATTATTCTTTTTTGTTAGGATTTGCTGAGAGCGTGGCAGAGTTGGTTTACCTGTTGCTAAATACACCTGGCTAAATCCAATTCTGAACCCACTGCTTGTTTTTGTTTTGCTTTAATAGCTACAAACTTCTCTAAGCGTAAGGGGGAGTTGGTGTTACAGCCTTGTGACATAAGAGCAGGTGGAGCTGAGGTCAGGGGATTCTCTCCACCAATGTGACATAAGTAGCAGCACGCCTATGCAGAGCATCCCGAAGTTCTGAGCGGAGGAATACAGAAAGCTTAGGAGTGATGTAAAAGCCTTCAGAAATCTTCCTGGAGGATGGTTGACTGCTTAAAAATGAAAGGTTGTATCACAGGTTGTGATACTTTTTATATAGACAGTCTCCTTCGGCGGGAAGTATGTACATGCACTCCTAGCTGTATAAGTCTGAGGGTGGATTTTTTTTAAATGCTGAATGTTAGGCTGGTTTAAAACTTGTAGTTCATACATATTGTGTGTGTGAACTGCACAAATATCCAGCACCCTTCTGGTTTTTCTTTGTGAGCTGCTCAAATACCTTATTTCAGTTGATCTACCTGGAATGCTGAAGTTTGATAAACTGTAACGTGTTTTCAATACGGCACATTTTCACGTGAGAGTCTGATTGCTCAGCTCTGTTCTTTGTGCTCCGGTTGGGAGGCATGGACTAACTGTAGCTTGCAGGAGTCTTTATTATGCAAATCTAAAAGAACAATACAGAATTATGTTTCCAATATGCAACTTGTTAATGAGACCCCATGCAGATGCGGCATACAGTCAGCATGTTAAGTTCTGAACAGTTCATAATCTTAAGTACTTCTTCAAAGGCACTGAAATGATGATGAGTTTCATCTAGCTGTGATATTGCTTTAACACAGACAAGGTTTTATTTCCTTTCTGTAGGAAATGCACATGCAGTATCAGATCCCACACTTCTGAGTTACTAAAGAAATTTATCTTCTGAGGAGACCTTATTTTGGCCAGAAGACCTGCTGGGGGGTTCTGTTTGCTACGTGATTGAGGGAAACACTGTTTCACGTACATTTGCAATTTAGAAATTCAGTAAAGCAGCCTGTTCAGTGGTAGTGTCTTTAAGCAGGGTGTTGCATTATCACTTCTTTGCAAGCAAGTTAGATTTATATGTAAACTGCAGTGCTTGCCACGGCTCTGGATTCTTTTAAATATAAGCTGTTAATATTCCACTATGGAATTAAGTATATTAAATAGTTTGTATGCATTTTTACAGTATTGCTTGCAAACTGTTCACGGGGCTTCTGTTGATTTGGTAAAGTGAGGAAATCTGTCTGTTTCCTTCCAAACACTTATTTTTTGCCCTTAGCAGAGGTGATGCTGTAGATGGGATACTAACTGGAGTGGATCAGCTGATGATCTCAGAGTGAAATTCAAGTAACTTGAATAGAAATTCTGCAGTGCTATAGCAGAAAATTGTAACATTAATATGGTTAGAGAGTGAACTCCAGTGCTGTGGTTCAACGGCTTTGCTTCTCTGCTCAGCTTAAGCTTGAAGTGCACATACTGTGCTGCACTACACAGCTGGCTCCAAAGCAACCTTTATGTGACTGAAACCTTAAGGGAGTGATGCTGTGATGGACTCTCTGATCAGGTTCCCTTTCTCTCAGCTGATGATGTCTTCTTCTGTCCAAGTGCTTGAAAGGCTTTGTAGTATTAATTTAGTTCTGCAGGTAGTTAAGCAAATCACTTTGTATCGCTGTATTGAAATATTTCATCCTCAGGCTTCAGTGTTGCCGCACTGAACGCGGTATCTCTGTAGCAGTAGACTTGTGTGTTCATTTCTCACTCATAACTGGGTTCATTCATCACCTTTGGAAGTTGTGATGGGAATGCAGTCTCTGTGTGCAGAGGAGGTCTATTTCCACAAGGATAGGATGTCACATGCATACCATGTAGCATCAAGTTCTGGCTGTCATAGTAGAATTTTCATTTGTGACCCTCAAGTTTTCCTTACACTTTGTTACATGGCAGGGTGAGGATGGTGTTTCTCAAAGTAGGCACTGCATCCAAATTCACACAAGAAAATACATCTGATAGCATTTCTCTAGAGCAAGACATGGAGCCATGATTTTTGGCAAAGGTTCCTACAGTTATAAAACACACAGGGATAGATGAAAAATAACATCTTGCTTGTCTCAACTGATTTCTTCTAGTAGGAGGAGAACAGCAAAGGACTCGAAGTCATTAGTGATTGAGTTCAATTCTCATGTTTTAGGGTGGGAGGGAAGTCTGGAAGATTAACCAGAAAGTGCAGAGTATGAATGCTGAAAGCTTTACATATCGTGTGTAAGCATTTTGGTGATGTGTCAATGTTCCGGCATCTGTTGTAGAAACCATATGCTACTAAGCAACTGAAGTAAAATGTTTTTCTACTCTTGGGTATTACATACAGCTCTATAGCTGGTTTGGGACGTTTTTCAGGAATCTAGATGGACTCGGTTGGATCGGGATGACACTGGGTGTAAGCTGCTAACAGCTTGCTTGTGGCTCTTTGGGAGCATTTTGGTAACAGTTCTTCACACTAAACTGGAAAGAAAAAGATCTTTTTTTTTTTTTTTTAAATTTTATTTATGTATTTTTTTTTACTCAAAGATTTTGTCCTGAGCTGTGTCTATTTAATGGCTTCCCTTTGGTATTGAGAAGCATATATGGAGTGTGGGATGAAAAAAGTTCCTGCAGCATACCAAACCGCTCGGCTGTTGTTTGTTTTTGCTGTTTCCCCAGGATCATAGAATTGTTACGGTTGGAAAAGACCTGTAAGATCATCTTGTCCAACTGTAAGTAGTCCCATGTGGTCATTCCCTAATCCTGTTAAGCAGTCCTATCAGTTCCTCTCCTGTGGGGCTTAAAAGCCTGGAGCACTCAGTGACAGGATCTGTGCCATGTGCTGTGTACCTGCAGTGGGAGGGAATACCTGAAGGACTTCAGCATGCAGCTGTGTGGACTGTGAAGCTGTGGTATGTGATATGGCAGTGTATGTTGTCTCTGCCTCTGTAACTGAGCAGACTGAAAATATCCTCTTGACAATGCTGGGAATCTGTTGTTACACAGGAGTGAGGGACTGAGTAAAAGTCTGGAGTTATTTTGGGTGTGTTGGCAAAGTGGGTAAGGAGAGCATGTATGAGATGGATGGGAAGGATTTGTTTAAGATTGAACTGCGGTGTGAAGGGCAGCAGATTTTAAATTAAAAACAAAAAAGCTACGTGTACATGAAAGCAGAAACTGCCTGATGCTGAGACTTGCGGGTTGGTTTCCTTGGAGAAACGCCTAAGAACTTTCCTATTTAATTTTGGATGAGGTGATTCCAAGCATTCATACATCTGCTGCTACGCTTCTGTGGGAAGGTGGACCGTGTGGCCAAGTGGTCTCTTTTCTGTGCCCATTGGGTCTTCTGGAGACTGAGCTCTGAAAGGCTGGAGGCTGGCTCCTGTTGGTTGCACCAAACGATACTTGTGAAACCGTGGAAAACTCTGAAGCCTTTTTATGAAGACTTTGGTCTGTGTGAGGCTCTGTGGAAGGGCAGCCTGAATCCCAGCTTGATAACAAAACCCAGTTGGGATCGAGAGTGGAAACTTTCCAACTAGTGGTCATTTGTAACAAAGTTATTAAAAGTGTTCCGGACTATAGCAAGTACTGTGTTAAAAGCATTCACTTCGTTAGCAGCTCTCAAGCGAATCCTAGGGGGCTTTTATCCCTGCTGCACAGTGGTGCTGTCCCCACCTTCCGTTTGAGCAATGTGCAAGCAGAAAGCAGGGGAGCAGCAGATGTTTCTGGTGGTTTGGCTTGCCACAGATTGTTGTTATTTCAATGGTACTTTGTGCTGTGAGAGAGGAGTATCAGCTGCTACCTGCTCAGGGTGGATTTCTGCATCTCTATACCAGAGCACTTACACAGTTAGCAGTTCTGTGACACAAACTGAAAATAGACGTCTTGATGCTTGGCTTACTGCTTGTTGGCGCGTGTGAGTGTGTGTAAGTAGTGGGAGCAAACTCTTTCTAACTAGAATTTACAATTGGATAAAAGGCAAGGACTTGGTGGAAAACAGCAACAAAAAGGCAAAATTATTTTTCCTACAAAATGCCTTGTAACCTTACCTTTAAGATAGGTGTAAGGCTTTCTTGGTATTCTCTTCATAGTGGTGAGGTAGTTCTTTAATCTGTCTTCTATTTAAAATACTGAGCTTTTTGTCACCACCTTGACAGACTTGCCATGTAGCCTGTAATTAGCAAGCTAACCCATCAGGAATACCTAGTGAATTACATTTGTTTGACAAGTTCAGTTGCTGGCACCAAACATCCTGGGGAGAGGATGGAAATAAAGATGGAAAGTCTAGAGACAACAAATGTGAAGCCATAGTGGTGGCAGACCCAGTTCTGGGTAGGTGGGTTTCCTCTGAAGTTGTGACTTGCAGCTACAGCAAACTTGCTTTCGTTTTGCTGCTGGCCTGGATGCATTCCAGATGGAAATCTTTGACAACTGCTGAAGCACAGAGGTTGCATTCCTTACCTCCCATTGCCTGTCTTTGTACCCTTCTGGTTGACAAGAAGGCTGAGTTTGGTGCTTGCTGATGTTTTTCCTGCCGTGAGTGGCAGCTGTAGAAGTTGTACTGAACTGCATATGTAGTAGTGAGCTCTTCCTTTTGGCTGTGACAAGCCTGGGACAAGCATTCGGAGGATCCTTCTTTGTGTGCTTGATGCCAACAATGGACTGTTTGTTACTTGAAGCAACCTTTTATTTAATCGCAAAAAGGTGCTGTGTGCTGAACACTTTATTTGTATGAAATTTATCTGAGTGTCCCCAAAATAAAGGAGGTGGTAAAGATGTGATTGCTAGAAGGTCTGCAGTTCTTAATGGTCAGCGTCAAACTAAACACGATGCTGTTTGTGTTGACTGTGGTGGTCAGCGTGCAGCTTTTATTTTAACACGTGGTGCTTCAAAGAGGAGAGATGGATGAGGAGCTGGAAAGCTGGTAATTGATGAGAGATGCTGTAGACCACTGCACAGCTTGCTGGGATCCGCAGCTTGTGAAAAGAGAGAATTGCTGTCACAGCTGTGAGTTGATATTAGCATTTAGCACTTAGCTTTTATAAATATCTCGCAGCTAATTCAAACCTTACGGTTCCTCCAACATTATTGGGTTCTTCCTCTTTACCAGTGGTGTTATGGGATCTCTTTGCTCATCTAAAAGGGACGTACTTTGCCATCAGGTACAGAGTTGTGCTGTGTCTGTGATTCCTCAGCTTTATTGTTTTCTAGATGAAGACTCTCCTAGAGTCACAATCCAAGAACTTAATACTGCTGTAATAAAAGTACTAGGTGGCTGGGGGCTGAACTGAAAACTTGGCTCTTTCTCAACCTATTACATTGTTTGATTGCATTTATTTCTCAGTAGATGTGCCAGGTACTGTTTTTCTGCTTATTAACATGATTTTGATGGTGGATGGGAACAAATATTTTTCTTTTTCCTGGGGTGGTCTGTTCCACTGTGCTCTCCTGCTGTGCTTATACATCCAAAGAGAGCCCTGATGAAGCTGGATGGAGTACTGGCCACTCCTGGCCTGGGTGCTTTGACTCCAAAATGCAAATTGTAAATGCATGTTAATCTCTAGCTCTGCAGTGACAGAACAGGAAATCTAATTGCCTGGATTGGAATTGTAGGGATGGGATATCAAAGGTAGACAGTTAAATAATAATAAAAATATATATATAAAAAAATCTGTATCTCTCTGTGGTTGTCTGTGAAAAAGGATTGGAAAGTCTGAAACCCCTCTTAATGATCCGGTGCAAAGAACTGAAGCAGAGCTTTAGAAAGGTTTTGAAGACCGCTGAGAACACAAAGTAGGTCTTGCATCTCCCTTTGCAACTTTTGGCTTTTTCTTCAACACAGGATATAGGTGGCATGTGGAAGAAGGGGGCATGTTCTGTTCAGCAGCGTTGATTATTATTTTTTTCTGGTACTGTCCGTAACATGGAGGAGCTCGGTAGGGACAGAATGCGTTTGCTCGAGGCACCAAACACACCTGTGTCTGGGCAGTCTGCTCTAACTGCAGTGTGTGCACTGTGAGAGAGCACGGCGTGGTAAAACTCAGGTTCATGGAGTGAGGCAAGCAGAAAGAAGGATAACTTGGTGGTCACTCTAAGTTCTGCAAGAAGCCTTCTCTGTGCCCTTCCATTATTTGTTGGTTTTCTAATTTCTCTTCTAGATCTTACGTAAGCTTAATGGCTATTATTTTGAGTGTGACCAGCTGCCGCTGTATTTTAATTTCCTTGCTTAACACATGCATTGGAGTAACTTTCTTACTTTTGTTGTGTTGATAAATGTGCAAATGGAGAGGCTGCAGAACTAAGAATAGAGAGGACCTAAGTTTTGGTACATGAAATCAAGATTAGGAATCCTTTTCCTCAAGTGTAAGTTAAAGTCAAGGATTTATTTTAACCCGCTTGAATTATAGATTAAAAGAAGAAATATTTTCAGTTGTTCTTTTCATGCTGTCAGAGCTGCGCGCTCTGAATTGCGCTGTAGGGATTCCAGCCTTCAGTTTGAAGAGGAAAACATGTTTGTTTGTGATATGGTTGTGCTAGCCTGATATGTCATGTTAGCCTGGGTATGTGCACAGAATGGGTTGATTAGTTCTGTCCTTACAGCATATGGTAGCGCAGAAATTCAAGATAAAACTTTCAGGGGTTCAGTCTTTGTTTTATGAAAAGGGCAGTCTTGCCTGACATCTTGAAAATGTGCAGCTGTCAGAATTGATCTTAATGGTTCTCTAAGCCTTAGTATGAAGAAAGCAGGAACGTTTTGCCCCCAGTCTTTGTTAACTAGTGAAGTTCAGGTAGTCTGTAGTGTGAGTGGAGAGGTCTGGGGAACCTTTAATGACAGTAAAGAGTCAAATGAGAAGGAAGTACATGACAGGCAACTTTGGGTTTGATTTTTAGAGCATTAACTTAAGTCCATTCTAATTCTGGCAGCAACCAGAGCTGATGGGACTTCAAGAGGCAAAGCGGTGCGGGGCTCTAAGAGGCTGCTGCCAGCTTCCATTTCTGAACTGCAAATGTTATAAAGCATGCATTTTAACAAGACTGACATGTTGCATGCTAAGAAAACTTGTAGGACTTGCTTATGCTGCCCGTACAGAAGGACACTCTTTGCTGACCTGGTTTGAAGTTACTGAAGCAAGCAGCTTTCTTCTACCTCTGTGTTTTCAAGTACCTCAAAACTTGACTTGCATCCAACTTTCAAGGTCTAATCAACAAGGAGGATGAACTTGTTTGTCTGAACAGTTAAAGGTTGTCCAGATAAAGTGGGTATGTTTACGTTATGCACTGCAGTGCCATGGAAGAAACATCCATGCCAATTATGCATAGGCTTTTTTATTTACAAGGTGCCATGCCAAGTACTGACGTAGGGTCAGAAAGCTGTGTGGGCTGTTGTGCTCTGCTTCATGAGGGCAAGCTGCTTGTAGGTTTAAGTGGCTGTAATGTAGCAAAGTGTCTCACACAGCTCTGTTGTTGTCTGTTAATGCTGCTTTTGCTACTACCTTACTTAAAAAAAGTTTCCTGTTGCCTGGTTCTGGTGAACACATTCTAACAAAGAGCCTTCTCATCCCTTCCATGCTTGTTTTCAGCAGTGTCCCTGCTGCTTGGGGCAGCGTGAGGCAGAGGAGGTGAAACGTTGACCCAGCACTAGTGCAGCCGTGGTGGTAAATATCATTGATTTTTATTTTTTTTTCTGTTGCCTTTCAAGTCTAGTAACTGGTGGATCACAAACACAACCCCCCCCCCCATACACACTTGTTGAGAGCACCAACTGAAGCAGAAAGGAGTAAATGCATAAAGACTTCTGCTAGAATTCACACATCTAACCATAAGACTGTCTCCTTAAGTTAGGGTTTTTTTTTTCTTTAACATTCAAACAAATAAAAAATCCTGTACTACCTCAGCAGTAAATTAGCAGTACTGTGTTTTGTTTTTTTTCCCCTCCATTTCTGAGGAAGCAATGTAGGATTAGGGGAGCTGTGTTGCAGATTATCATGTGGTTGGGAGAATAGAACTGTTGCTGAATTGTCTTTCCAACCATATGTATCTTACTCTCATTGTCAGCTGCAGAAAAACTTTCATGCTACCATCTTGAAGCAACTTAAAGTCATATGATTTGAAACAGAGATGCAAGAGATGCATCCTGGTTTCCCTGTCCCTACCAGTGTGTTCCCTGTTCCTTGGACACGCAGGCCCTGGTGACTGGCAGACTCTTTGAGCTACTTCAGCGTGTGGATTTCGGAAAAAAAAAAAAATCCAACCCAAACCACAGCCCTCTTTCCTTGCTTCTCACAGCAGCTTCGTCTGTCGTGTCGTAATTTATGTTTTAGCTCTGAAGTGGCTTGCGGAGGTTGGTCAGGTGTGGTGCCAGGGAGAGACCATACTGAGTGGATAGTGTTGGGACTGCTGTGATTCTGGAGGAGGAAGAGATGTTCCTGATTAAATTCTGTAGTAAACTACAGTATTCTGGTGTTCTAATGAGGAAGTACTTGGATTCTGTCCTCCAGATGTTTGGAGGGATTTGTGAAAGGAGTGATGATGATACTATTTAGTCTTTTAAATTATTTTGTACTGCTCTGTCTTGAGCATTAACATATAACAGTTTCCTATTGCTGGATAGTAGCTTCACTGTGGAAGCTTTCTGGGGTAGTAAACTGCTGGAAAAGGGAAAAAATGTTGTATACGCACACTTAGGACATACTGAATACTCACTGCCTCACTGTGCTGACATCTAAAGATTTAGTCTCCATAAATGTTACTTTTGGAGCAGTCCTCATTTTAAGGAAAGGAAGTGTGTTTTTTTTCCCCCCTCTATCCTTGTGTGTGCATTTGAAAACTAGAAATGGTAACCAAGAAAACTTGGGTAAAGCAAAGAAAATTCAACACACTTGTTTACTTTTTCCATTCTGGTAAGTCACGTGGCTCACAAGGAATTGGCAAATCTACTTGACGTTTGGACCTGAAGATCTCAGGATGAAAAACATGTTTGACCTTTGAAAGTATTATGGTCAATGTATTATGATGACCTTCAGTTCATGTGTACGTTGGTTACTAAAATAGTCTTAGAGAAGGCTGTATTTAATGTTTGTGTATGTCAGGGCTCGAAATCTCTGTGCTGTTGTGCATGGAATGGAAGAGTGGTGACTTCGGGTTCCAGCACTGTTGGGGGGTACTAAATAAGATGGTACTGCAAGTAAAAAATCTTCTGGGCCCTAAAATGGATAAATAAAAAAGTACCAAGCAGAGCACATTCATTGGGTGATTGTAACTGAAATGTAAATGTTACTTTGAGTTCAGAAAGAATTCCAAGAATTCCTTCCAACCCAAACCATTCCCTGAATGTATTTTTCTTATGTATATTTAGATTGATGGAGTTGTTTGCTCTGTCAGCTCGTGTGTCTTATTTCCTGCAAAGCAACACTTTGTGTTCGTGCAGTTGCTGAACTACTGAACAGAGAGCCTGTTAACAACACTAAATTATAAAATGTCTTTTTTGTCGTTGTAGGAAGAAATCTGCTTCATCTAATTCAATCCTAATTCAGTCCTGCTAATCTGCTAATACTGTAGATTGAAAGATTTTTGCTGTTGCCAGGATACCCTGTAATGGGCAAGGAGCCTGAGAGAGTACAAATTCTGTTTTTTAAATTTTGTTAAAGCTTTTGTTTAACAGGTAAGAAACGTTGCTATTAAACTTCATCTATAGTGGTATACTTAGCTTTGGCATCTATAAAGCCTCAGATTAAATTTTAAGTTGTGCCTAAATGCTTTAACCTTGTCCCTCATCTTCACTAAAGGCCTATTTACCTAATTCCAAGCTGCTCTTCCTTTTCTGCAGGTCAGGCTTTGTGGCCATTACCTTCCTTTCAGCCTTTTTTTCCCAACAACTTTATAGATGGCCGTTTCTAACTTTGTCTTTTAATCCATCCTGCTGTTGCACTACCTTTTGTTTTTGTTTTACTTCTCAGTCCCTGTTCCACCTCTTCCCTTCAGTCTTAGTTGACCCTTGAGGCTCATTCTAGACACACTGTTGTGGTTATTCTATTTGTTTTACAGGGAACATGTTTTAAAGTGTTTTGATTTTGTGCCAGGAAGTGTATCAGCTGCCCAGCCTCCCATTCTTTGAAGAATTTCAAAGCAAATGTGTTCATGAATTGACATACATTAGGTACGAATGATTTTGGCACTATAGGTTCTTGTATTGGAGTACAGTAATGCTTTCTTCTGCAGCCAAACTTTATGTATTAAACTGAATGCTTCAGAGTAAAACTGTCTTCTATGTAGGTATGCATTATTTAGCTGTCTTGCTATAATATTGCTGAACCATCTGTTCTTCTCAGTACATAAATAACCTAATTTCCATTTTAAAAATAATTGGAAGAGTTGAAAATACTGAGGATCTAGCTGAATACTGCCACCCATTAATATTTTAAGTTTGTAAATATTTGGCTGTTGAAGTGAAGTTAGTAGAAAATTATTCTATTCTGTTAGGGTATGGGGAGGCCAGTGTCTAATTTCTAGTTATAGGTAACAAAAACTTGCATTTATTAACAGTTATTAACCAGTGGTTTGACAAAGCATAGGAATCACCAAGGCTGCTCTAGTTGCTTGGTGTAAAATTGCTCTTGTAACATGATTGTGAAGTGTAGATTTTTTAGCCAGACAGTTATGACCTCAGGAATGTGGAGTTATCAGTGTGTTTGAGTCAATGTGAACTATTCTGGGAGTTCCTCTAGACATCATCATAGTAACTGACTGCTGGGACATTCGGTCAGTAGATGGATTTGTGTGCGTGATGAGTGTGTATCATCTGTATTGTGTAAAAACATGTACATCTAGATTAGAGCTACAAATATAAGTGCAGCCAGTGGAAGCATGGAATGGTAAGTGTGAAAGAGCTGTGACTTCTGCCTCAATTTTCAGCTGCTCTACAACCGTGGCAGGCCCCTTTGGGAATTGAAAAGGAGGTACTTACTGTCTGATATATGGAGAATGAAAGTTGTCCCTCCTTGTTAGATAATTTCCCTTTTCATTAGGAGCTGGAGACAGCTGTTTGAGTGTTAGGAAAATGACTGTTTTCGTACTGTTTTCAAACATGGTTTTTCTTCTAGTCAAGAAAAGACTGCCACGTATTTCCCTCAAGCATGTAGTTAACTCAGCTAGCAGCTGGAATTTGGATTGGCTGGAATCAATTGTATCCATAGTATATTGTTAAACTAAAGAGTAGTTAATGCACATGCTGAGTTTTTTTTCTGTTGTGTTCCCAAACACACTTTAGCTACACAGGAATTGTTGATAGTATTTGGGAGAAGCAGTGTGTTGTTTTGGCACCTGAGTGAAATTCAACCTGGTGAGTGTTCATAACACTGAACTGTCCCTGGGTTGTCAAGGAGCCTTCCCCTGCAATTCCTGTGTCTTACAGCTCAACAGTGGTAAGAACTTAACTCATGTGATTCCACCTGTGTTTAAGAAATGTAGAAACTGTCTCACAAAAACACTGCTGTATTATTGCTTTTATTTCAATTTGTGATTGCTTGGTGTGATACAGTGCAGTTGAATCTAGGATTTGGAACAGTGGTTGATATCTTAGCAGTTTAAGAAGTAGCCACTAGAGTGTATTCTCTGTCAGTGTTCACCACTGCTACTTCTGTCTCTCTCAAATTTTTTCAGGGATGTACTTTTGTTTAGTTTTGCTTTGAACAGATGGTAAATTTCCAGTATCAGAGTAAGGGCTTTATGAATGCTAGTGTAGTATCTGATTAACGTTCATTGCTTTGGGCAGAAATAAGGTGGAAGCTAATGAAGTGTAGTTAACCAGGTATCTTAGTGAGCTAACAGAAGGACATGCTTAGCATTTTAAAGAAGCCACTTAATGTTAAAGATCTTTGAAATTTTGCTAAATTCTCATGGTGTTACCATTAAAAGATGCTACTTCTCTCATTACTCTTCCCGAGCACTGCTCACCTGTTTGGTTTTTGGAAGGCAGTTCATTGTTTGCACTGGAAATGCTTTGTAGAAGTTCTGAGGAATAAGTCTTGGCTGAGTAACATTGGTGGTGCCAAGGAATACATTTGTGGCTCCTGTCCTTGCATCCACTGATGAAGTTGCCTTCTGTTAGCTGCTGCCTGAGAGTGGGTAAATCCTGTTTTATTGAAATGTCCTACTTAACTTAGGGTGTGATTGATCATAGGAAAGTGTTTTGGTGCAAAACTGATTCTTCATACGGAGTTCAAGAGCACAGGAAAAAGTTGTGTTCTCAGTTCAGTACTGGGCAACGCAACCCTTATTACTCTGTGTAGCATTTCTCAGGGTCACAAAACACTGCAGAAGCTTCAGCTTGACACCCGATGCACTTGAAAATTCTCGTGTTAACTGTTTATTGCTGTAAAAATGTGTGAAGTTTTTGATGGAAGCTGTGGGTATCTGCTTTTAACACATTCAGCAGTCAAGTAAAATATCGTACCTGAAACAGCTTTCAGCTGAATGCCTGAACTCCTATTAGTTTTGTTTCTGAGCTGGTTCAGATGGCCACATCTGCCTGTAGGTACCACAGGTATGAGCTGCCAAGCTGGAGGTAACTCTTGGTTAAAGATTCACCTGCGTATGATACATAAAAGTCCAGAAATTAAATGAGCAGATCACCTAAATAGTCTTTACGAAGCACACTTCTTTGAGAGATTCAAGGCAGGAGACAGTCCCCACAATTATCCTTGTAGGGGCATATCTGTCTAGAATTGGTGTTCATTCTGTCGACTGAGAGCAGAGATGTCTGCATTCAGGAAAGCTGTTTGACTGCCACATCCACTGGAAACTGTGGAGAAACTTGTTACATCCGCCAGTTTTGTTCTCACAGGGATCTCAGCTGAGCGTTTGGCCTCTGGAGGCAGCCACAGTCTAGTTCCTGTTAAACAAAACACACCGTGGTGTTGTCACCTGTTGTGGGCAAAAGATGTGAAAGGTTTGGGGAAGGAGCACCTGTAAGCTTTATTTCCTCTCAGTTAAGACTTTCAGTTACCTGTGGCTCAGAAGAGTGTAGAATTTCATCAGTTTATCGAAGGGCTTTCTTTTGTTACGGATTTTAGGTCAGGTACTAACTGTATGAAATGTTATTACATGATTCATTCAGAGAAGGATCTGTTACAGTATTAACTGCAGGAAAAAGTCAGATTTTTTTCTTTTTGGCACAAATGCTACACAGTACCTTTGATTGTTATAACTTGTATCAAGTTGGTGTGAACCATCTGAGGAAATACTTAAATAAATCGGAAGTTTGCTGGTCTTGCTTGCTGGGAGCTTTCAGAGACAATGGGAAGCTGACTAAATGTTATGGTAGAAGTACCTGCAATCATTTTGCCATCTCTAATACAATTTTTCTTCCATGTCTGGCAGTTTTTAGTGCTGTCCCATAGTATTTAAAACACAGTTAAGATTTGGCAGTCTTTTCCATCTGTTGTTGAACCAACATTGTGATTTTGCTGCTGGTATCAGAGCTGACGTTGAGTAATAGAACCCACCTGACCTTTGGAGCTGATCATTAATTAGCAGATAGTGAAATGTGGTGAGAAGTACAGCTGGAAGGTGCCTCCACCTGATCAGTGGACATACCAAAGCCTTTGGTGATTTTCTGCCTCAGAGAATTTAATTAATCAGAATCAGAGAATTAAATTAATTCACTTAATCAGACTGAATTTGAAAAAGTGTGAAAATAACTGGGAATTGGTGAGGTTTGGGGGAGAGGGTGGAAAAGTAGGCTATGGGAAGAACAAACTTGGTTTTGTAACTTCCATTTGGAACTGTGACAGGATGTTCTTAGGTGATCATCAGTGCTAATACCTCTAGAAAATGATCTTCGAGGTTCCTGGAATTCCTCACTTGCACATTTTATAGTGTTTATTTTTCCTTATTCCAAAGGACCTGGGCTCCTGTTGAAAAGTGATGGAATAATCTCTGGCCGGCACCTGACATGCTGGGGGAGCATCCCTAAAAGAGCTTGCCTGGGAGACAGTTTGGGAAATAACGCAGTAACATGTTTGCAGTAGTATGCCTCTTTTTTTGTTGTTGCTGTTTTCTATTGTTAAATTTCTCTTGAAATGAGTAACTGAAAAATGCTTTGAAGCTACTGAAATGAGCTTTAATCACTGCAGACAGATTTCTGTCTGGAATTAGCATTGGTTGGTAGTGGTTACTTGCAAAGATGCTACTTTCACTAAATGGGGCAAGGGGAGGGATTTGATCTACTTATTAGAGGCTTAAGGAAGAAAATATTCTGTGCCTTTAATAATGCACTAGTTTAATTGCTCCCAGTGAGTCTGTGTGTAGCCTAAATAATCAGTGTTTTTAATAACTTCGTGTAATTTGATTTAAGATGATGTGAAATCAAGTGCTTTTGACATCTGCTCGTAAGATGTATTTTCTTTTGAAATTGTTAGTATTTTTTATCCACCTAATCACTGCATGGACACTCAAATTATTGTAATACCGAAACTGCAATTAAAACTATCTGTACTTTTTCTTGAATGATTTTTTTTTTTTTTTTAAGTCTTGTAAATTAAAACAGGAAGCTGTGTAATCTGGGGCAGTTATTTATGCTTAAAACTCCTGACAAAATCCTAAGCAAAGTAAGGCGGTAAGAAGTGATCAGCACATAATTAACACAACAAGGGAAACCTTAAAAGCAATTGAAACATGGCTGGTAGTGAGTATACCGGGTTTATTCTAATCTTTAAGCTAAGTATTGGAAGTCTTGCTAATGAGGTTTTGCTAGATGCAGGGATTTCTCAGCACTTCAGTGGCTGTGGTGACAAAATTTGACACCTCGTTGTTTGAGCAGCTATGGTAGGCATGCTGAATCCGTTTAAATGTAAGAAATAAATGCTTAATACTGCCTGAATAGAACAGTTGATATAGAAGAAACCTTCAGAAGATGATCTATTCTAACTACCTGATCACTTGAGGGCTAACCAAAGGGTTAAAGAAATGAGGGCATGGTCCAAATGCCTCTTGAATGCTGACAGGCACAGGGCATCCACCGTCCCTGTTCCAGTGTTTGAACACTCTCATGATAATGAATTTGTTCCTAATGTCCATTTTGAACAATATTTCCAGAAGGATGCTGTGAAGGATGCTATCAAAGGCATTATTAAAATCCAGACTGGTGTCCACTGCCTTTCTTTCATCCCTCAAGTGGACCTTAGCATAAAATGTGATCAAAGTAGTAAGATGAAACTTTTTCTTCGTTAACTCATGTTGACTGTGCCTGATCATAGCTCTATTTTTTAACTGACTTTCAGTTGCCTTGAGAGTGATCATCTCTGAAGCTTCTGCAGGTGCTGAGGTTAGACTAACAGGCCAGCAGTTGATTGGGACTTCTCTCCTGCCCCTTTTGCAGGTGGTCTAATGCTGGCTAGCTTCCAGTCAGCAGAGACCACCAAAGCCTTTGGTAAATTGTTGAGAAGGGTCCAGCCACAGTGTTTGTTTAACTCCCTCTGGGTGAATCCTGTCAGGCCCCGTGGATTTATGCTGAGCTGATACATTGGTCCCTTGAAATTTCAGTGACCACAGATGGAAAGTCACTGCTTCCCTAATTACAGTCTTCTGATTCTGAGGACTGGGCTGCCCAAGATCTATTGTTATTGAAGACTGAGCTCAAAAAAGGCATTAAATGCCTCTGTCCTTTCCTCAGCCTTCTTTGTTAGATGGCTGTCTGTCTACCCTTAGTTTATGTAAAAATGAAGTATTTGTTTTAAATGTTGTAGGTTATCATAAGAGCTTATATGCCAAAGGCATGGTTTAATTGTTATAGATAAACTTGCACCTTCTTCGTATAAAATTGCAGCTTGTAAAAGTGTTTTTGCTCAAATAGTACTGCTTACCTACGTTTTCTGCAGTAGCCTTATGTCCATGCAGCTAACACTGTCACTAATTTTCACCATTAATTATCAAACCTTCACACTTGGAAGACAGTTACTGAAGGACCAAAAAGGTTTTTCCTTTTCTCTGAGTATTGCTTAAAACCACGCTGCTTCCAGCTGTAGGGAAAAAGCTGTTCTTCTTACTGATCTCTGGCATGTCTTTCAATCCATCTGCTTAAGTTCTGCATTCACACAGGGCTAGTTGATGCTCTGTCTTGCAACTGCTTGCAGGCTCTCTTAGAGAAACAAAATTAACAGGAAGGCTCTCAAAGCCTTTCTGTAAGGAAAGGTTAAACTGCTCATGCCTATATTAGTCTTCCTTAGGGACGCTGTCCTTTCAGGCATGTGCATAAGAGATTTTACTGTCCCTTGTTTTCCCCCTTCTTACTTCAAGTCTGTGGAGAGGAGGTGCAGTGAAACAGGCCTTGCACTGACGTTAGCTCCAGTGCTTTTGGTGTGTGCTGCCCGCAAGTTAAATGGTTATACTTCTTGTACCTTTGGAGGTATTCTTTTCAGTGACAGGTGGCACGTTAGTATGCTTATGCTTTGCCCCTTTTATTGTCTACCAGATCTAGTCATTGCTGAGCAGATAATTCTGAGTTTGAGAATTGGGATGTAGATCAGAAACAGAGTGGCAAGAGCAAACGTAAGTAAAAACCCCAGAGCTGGCTAACTTCCAGTGTTCAAATACTGGCAATTGCTGAAGGTATAAAATTTGCTACAGAATATTCAGTCTATTTTAATCACGTATGACTTAGTAGCTCCATGATGGTCTTTAAGCATCTGCTGCTGTGTATTGTTCAAGTTCTAGAACGTTTCTGTGTATGTGCAGATGCCTTTGGGGTTAGAAGCTATGAGGTAGTACTGTGAATTGTTTATGCTAATAGTGCTTAAATACGTGTGTGAAACTAATGCTTTGTTATGTTCTTTTTATCCAGACCAGCATGTTTTGGAAATTTGATCTCCATTCGTCATCCCACATAGATACGCTTCTAGAGAGAGAAGATGTAACGCTGAAGGAGTTGATGGATGAGGAGGACGTCCTGCAGGAGTGCAAGGCTCAGAATCGCAAACTTATTGAGTTTCTGTTGAAGTCAGAATGCTTGGAAGACTTGGTTTCATTCATTATCGAAGAACCACCTCAAGACATGGATGAAAAAATACGATACAAGTAGGAGAATTTTGAGGGGGTTGAGGGACTTGGGAATGTAGAAAGAGAGGTGACATACTTCAATGTTAATCCGGTAGCACGTTTGTATTTCTGCATGCTGTTCTTTAGTTCAACGTTGTTAAACTTTGAGCTTGTTTTCAAGAGGCTTGTAGAACTTTTATTTAAGTCATTCTGATGTTTGCATGTTTTCTGAGCAGGAACCCCTTAAAGAAATGCTAAATAAAATAATCAGAACTTAGATGAAAGATCTTTCATTTTTTTAATGTGATGGAAGGCACTTGATTGAATCTGTATTTACTTAATTCAGTTGGGTGCTTAGCCTCATTTTATTAATGATTAGTAAGCTGTTTTGGGGATGCATTTTAGAAAGTCTGTAGCACTCCTTGGAAGGATATGCTGACCATTTAATTGCTGGTGTTTTCCTTTGTAGAGCTAGAACTGTTAGAACTGAGTATGGCCGTGACTCTTGCCAGTTTGTTGAGAATGTTCACACTCAACACTCAATCTGGCAATTTATATAAAGGCACTTCTATCAATTTTGGCCTCTTTTAGGGCTGTCTGTGCAGAAAGCTTGCCTTTCTTAAAATAGAAGGCAAAATTTAATGTGAAGTAGAGTACTCAGTTGTAGCGCTTCTCTTTCTGGCAAACCAAACCACCTGTGTTTCTAGCTGACTTTGAAATAGCAGTACCTTATGTTTATAAGCTTTAAATTGCTGGTGCTGTAATAACTATCTTTGGTGTGAGTGAAGGCCAGAACTGCAGTTCAGGACACTGAGTAATCAAGCTAAGAGACCATCAAACCCAATAGTTTCCTGTATTTGATAGTATTAATTAGTTTTGCAGGCTTTATCAGATGTTGGGTAGAGGTAGTGAGCCGCTACAGTTGCAACAGGTATAGTAATCCTCAAACTATTGGCGTTGACTTTTTTAATGTAAGCCTTGTTACTAGAAAGGGACAAATCCACTGCTCCCTCACAGGTATCAGTCTGCTGTTAGCAGCCTACTTAATTTCTTGGCAGCTAATGTTTTCCTATTCAGGGGTGGGGGGGCGAAGAGGAGGAAAGAAATGAAATCTCAGTATTTGCGCAGATTAATTTAACAGAAAATTTTGAAATAAAAGTATGCTCTTTCCCCACTTCCCTGGTGCTGTCCTGTTACAACTGGAGGTTGTAGTAGTTTGTTTTCTAAGTGAAAGAACAGTCTGTAGCTGAAAAGAAGGCTACAGGGTGACCTCATTGCAGCCTTTCAGTCCCTAAAGGGAGTCTACAAACAGGAGGGGAATCAACTCTTCGAACGGGTTGATAAGAGCAGGACAAGGGGAAATGGTTTTAAGTTGAGGGAGGGAAGATTTAGGTTGGATGTCAGGGGGAAGTTCTTTACAGAGAGAGTGGTGAGGTGCTGGAACAGGCTGCCCAGAAAGGTTGTGGATGCCCCATCCATCCCTGGAGGTGTCCATGGCCAGCTTGGATGGGGCCCTGGGCAGCCTGGTGTAGCACTGAATGGGGAGGTTGGTGGCCCTGTGTCTGGCAGGGGGGTTGGAGATTCATGATCCTTGAAGTCCCTTCCAACCCTGGCCCTTCTGTGATTCTGTGAGTGTACAGTTATGTTACCTTGCAGCAGTTTGCTTTTTTGTAGTTAGTGTAGAGCTATCGTGCTTGAAAAATTGGTCTTTTTAGAAGCCCTATTAGGTTCTGATTGGATATGTATTTCTTTGAAGTATGAATGACTTACAGATTAGATACACACTTTTTTTTTTTTTTTTCAGATATCCAAACATATCCTGTGAGCTGCTCACTTCAGATGTCTCACAGATCAATGATAGGCTGGGAGAAGAAGAATCTTTACTTATGAAACTGTACAGCTTCCTCCTAAATGAATCTCCCCTAAACCCTTTACTTGCCAGTTTCTTCAGCAAGGTGCTAAGTATTCTCATAAGCAGAAAACCAGAACAGGTAAATGATTAAAAGCTCTCCGGTTTAACAGCTTTGGATTTGCCTGAGCTGTTTGGGCGAGTGAACTGCCTTTGTGTGAGTGCTTACCCTTTGGCTTATGTCAGTATTTGCATGGTGTTATTGGTATTAAATTACTGTGCTGTTGGAGTCGTGGGTAAATGAATACAGTCAGCGGGGAGGG
The DNA here is from genome assembly GCA_035772895.1 of Perdix hodgsoniae. Classification (NCBI taxonomy): domain Eukaryota; kingdom Metazoa; phylum Chordata; class Aves; order Galliformes; family Phasianidae; genus Perdix; species Perdix hodgsoniae. The sequence continues at coordinate 26,884,437 of JAPSGF010000001.1, read as the reverse complement.
GTCTTGTGGGAAGAACTGTCATAGAAAAGGGTGAGAGACATTTGAGTCCTCGTTCAGAAACATACTACTTGTGTGTTCATGCTGCCCTGCACTAATAGCTGGCATGTCTGGCTGTGCTACCTGAGCAAGTTAAGTTTATGACTGCCTGTTGTGCTTTTATTTTAGTAATTTCTGTGTTTGCTTGAAAGAATATTATGTTGAGGTTTTGCTGTGTCCCACTTTGCTTCCTGAACCGGGTGTGGGGGAACCTCATGCCAAAAAAGCTAGTTTTGAAAGGAAGTTCAAGATGTGCACATGAATGGATCTGTCTTGTGCCGCTGTTGCTACTCTGTATGTGTTTATCTTGTACTACTGGCTTTAAGAGGTGGAAGTGTTTAAGAAGTTACTTATTATCTCTTTTTGGTAAGTGAGAAGAACTAAAACTGGTTACTGTAATTTATCATGTGAAATACAGGTAAGCAAATGTAAGCTTCTTCCTTGTTCATTTCTAGATTGTGGATTTTTTAAAGAAGAAACATGATTTTGTAGACCTCGTTATTAAGCACATAGGGACCTCTGCTATCATGGACTTGCTGCTCAGGCTACTGACTTGCATAGAACCTCCACAGCCCAGGCAAGAAGTGTTGAATGTGAGTAAAACTTGCCACGTTTTTTGTCTGACTTCTGAACTGTCAAAAAATACTTCATAACCTGTTTAGACTATATCATTCTTGATCCATAACACCCTGCTAGGCGTTTTGGGAAGAGATTATCAAAGGCTGTGGGTTTGTTTGTTTTACATGTGTTCATGAACTCTTCGTTTTGCTTCTGTCCTTTTTCTCTGAAGTGCTGCTAATCCTTGTTTAGAAATATCAACAGCATGACTCAGGGCACTTTTCAAACTACTTTTAATTCCCTCAATTAATTCATTCACTTGGACAACATTCTTACCAATGTCCACAAATGCTTTTTCAGTGGCTAAATGAAGAGAGGATTATCCAAAGGCTTGTAGAAATTGTACATCCATCTCAAGATGAAGATGTAAGTATTGGTCTGATGTTCTTTTTGATTGCTGTACAGTAGTGTTAGAGCTCTTCTAGTTGGACTGTTTTCCGATTGTTTACTTTCAGCATGCTAATTCCAGTATTTAATAGTCTAGTAGTTTGTGCTTGGGAAGGGCTTGCTTTTTTCCCCTCTTTCTTTGGGATTTGCAGAGTGTATTGGATCTGGGTCAAAGCACAGTGTAGACTAAATGTTATTTTGAGTATTCAGCTCTAATGTTCTGCCTTTTTAAAATACTTTCAATACCAAAAGTTTTTTGTCTTGTTAACATTTAGATATGGCATAGTATAGTTGTCTAAAGGTTTGTAGTAGAAAAGACTGTCAATTTTTGCAGGTTATTTTAATGAGGAATTCTGCTCCACCAGGTTATTAATTTAATGATGCCATATTTTTCTGTTCCAGAGACATTCAAATGCATCGCAGTCACTCTGTGAAATTATTCGTTTAAGCAGAGATCAGATGTTACAAGTACAGAACAGCTCAGAACCAGATCCCCTGCTTGCAAGTCTAGAGAAGTAAGCTGGTTTGCCCAATTTCTGATATTTTTTTTTCAGTTAATCAGAGCAGTATTTAACATTTGTCCTTTCAAAAGCTTTGGAATTGCAAGCTCCACTTCCCGATGACTTCTCCTAACTGCCTGTTATTATCTGTATAATTTAAAATAGTTTTGCAAATAAGCACAGCTTACCTGGATAAATTCCCTGATGGCTTCTCTTAACATTCTGTCCCATTCATGCTTCTGACTAAGGAATGTTAAGACTAAAATATTTCCTGCTCTGTCAAAGTTAATGGGATCAGACGTAGAGAGGTCAGCTTGATACAGTGCAGAATATACATTGGAAATTTTGGCTTTGATCTGTTATTTTAAGTTAATCTATGTGTTTGATTGTACTTTGAGAAAATATTTGTCTATTACCTTCTTTGTTTTGCTGGTTCTTAGTTTAGCTTTGTGGCTGTGTGACATGGTGAAGTGGTCTTTTGGTCTGAGTGCAAACTATCCTTTTCTATCATATAGACTGTCAGAATTAAAACCAAAAAAGATCAGGAGAAGTAGGGAAATCTTACTGCGGTGGTGATGGTGGAGGTGACTGTGGTAACAACACCTAATAGCTTGAAATGATACTTCACTTTATCCTGTTCTTTAATTTGACATGAGCAAGCAGTAACTAGTTTTCTGTGACATCTGTGTCATAAAGAACTGTTGTGTCTGATGGCAGTGCTTTGTTTTCAGACGAGAAATCATTGAACAGCTGCTGTCTAATATTTTTCATAAAGAAAAAAATGAATCTGCAATAGTCAGTGCAATCCAAATATTACTGACCTTGCTTGAGACAAGACGACAGACGTAAGTGTTCTTATTACTTATGCTTGCTTACTTTAACTCAGCTGCTGAAATGCCTTCTGTGTCCTTGACTGAAATGTTTTAGTGGTCCATCACAACTGAAGTGAAACAAAGAGCCATGTGTAATAATGCCAATATCAATCAGTTCCCCAAATGACTGATTTTTCTGCAAGATTTTTTCTTGGAACTTGCCACTTAACAGATCAGACTCGTTTCATTTAATCTTTTTTTTTCCTAGAAACAAGGAATAGAACACCTATGTACAGTGTAGAAATTGGATATTAACTTCCTCAAAAAAAAAGTTATTTGGAATTCTATTACAACTTCACTTTGAGAAACTAGTGAACAGAGGTTTGATTGTTTAATAGACAAGTGAAGCTCTTCCTCACAGGAGAGGGAATATAGCAGTTGTAATAGTCAGTTAGTGGCTGAAAACCATGCTGGAAATCTCAAATGTGATAAATGTAGGTACCTTAGGTCTAGTGTTTGGAAGAATCTTGCTCCACCCTAAGTTTGAGCTTGATTTTATATTTGTAAGATCATGTTCTTGCTCTCCTTTTCATTCTGTTTATGTCTTCAAAATAGTGACGCTCAAAATTATGCCTTAATGTTGTTTTAGAACTAGTTTTGGCATTAATAATCAGACATGGCTTGTGTGCTTTAGATTTGAAGGCCATATAGAGATCTGTCCTCCAGGCATGAGCAATTCAACATATTCTGTCAATAAAAGTGTTCTAGAAGCCATAAAAGCACGACTTTCGTCCTTCCATGAACTCCTACTTGAGCCTCCAAAAGTAAGTGAAACATTATGTTGTCAAAGAATTTGAAGCAAGACTGTCACTGCATGATTGTATTTTAGCTGGGCTTCAAGAACAAAGCCTAGTTTGTCTGACAACTTTCAGGCAAGAGCCCAGGTTCCTTTCCTGCTTCTTGTGACCTTTTCTATTCATTATATTTGTCTCTGAGCCAGTATTTTTTGCTAATTGATACACTTTTCCAGCTTAAACTCTATTCAGCTGGCAAGTAGCCTTGAAGATTACTTCCTTCTGAAAGCAAGGAAATAAGATTTTTCTTTCTATTTTTGGCAGTCAGTACTGTTTTCAGCCCCATAAATCCTATCTGAATAGGAAACAAGGATTCTGGCTGCCTCGGTTGTTTGGAACTTGTGCAGGCCTCGTGTTGGCTGCGCAAAGTTCTTCTAGACTTGTGCAGGTCTAAGAGTAGACCAGCTCTTTTGCATGTACCATGCACTCCGAGCATACTGAATGCTGCTTTGTTCAACTGATATATATGTATTTTTTATGATAAGCAACATACCCATGTCATGTTGTTGCTAGAGATAAATACAACTAGCTGTATGAATAGATACTTTGTGATTATTATTATTTTTTTTTCCCAACAATTATCACCAGTAGGATTTCAGTTGGAGCATGGTTCAGGTCAGGGTGCTACAGTCTGTAGGAGAAATGGACCTGAGAATCAGAGTTAAAATGGCCATCAGGAGTTTATGAAAGACCAGATAAAAGGAATGAGTTGGGATGAGGGTGATGCGGGAAAAAGGTAGTGGTAAAGGCTGTTGTAGCCTAGAAGAGATGAGACCTCAAATATTCAAGTGCAGAAGAATTGAAAAATACAAGGAAATTGTCTTGATTTGAAATAAATGACATGGCAAGATGCAGATCTGTGTTGAATTAAAAGCAACATATTGAGTATTTTCCAGTGTTTGGAATGCTAAGCGTTTAAATAAATCATCTAATGAAGTTATTGAGTCTGCTTTCTTTAAGCAGTAGTGAAATGAGCAACTTTTTATATCCGTGCCCTTAAATTTTGTGTTAAAGACTGGGCTGAATGACCTAATGTGATGTCAGTCAGTTTTGACACAAGGGAGAAGTAATGGTTAGGCAAAAAATAAAGTTAGTCATCGTGGAAGGCAGTACGTTTCATTGTGGCCTGCTTCTCTAAGTACTTTAATATAGGAAGAAAGACATCTTCGTCACTTTGCCTTGCTAGTGGCACAGTTGTTGCTACTAAACTTTTCTCTTGGAGTAGTCAATACTAGATTTCTCTGATTGTCTGATAATTAATTATGTGATAGCAGGTCTGATCTGGCAGCCAGCTAAAACTTTGCTGTAAAAGCTATGGCACATATTGTAAAATGAAGACCTGTTAGTGCATGGAAGGAGGTTGTTGCTATTGAAGTAACTCATTAGGACGCCATGGATGAAACCAGTTTTGTTTATAACATTAGAAGAATGCATCAAGAGAAACTTTTGAAATCATTTTCATGTAAATGAAATCAGGGTTGTTGAGGCATAATGTGTGTTTAGAGACTGTCCACCCAGCTGTTTTCAAGTACTGTAGTAATGCAGACCGTAGCTGAGTATGTGGATTAATGAGTGAGAAGTATATTTCCTAATCCTTTTTGTGGAATGCATCTGTTCCAATATTCTGTAGCTACCAAGCAATTTTTAGTGTCTTTGGTTTTATTTGGCTGTTTTCCATTGCTCCTTGTCTATAGGTAGAGTTAAAATAAGCTTTAGTTTTCAGGATTGAAAACTGCTTTCCTGCATTTTTTGTGCTTAATAGTAATGAGCTGTTTGGGGTTTGTTTTTCCGCTGTTCTTTAATTTAAAATTTGAATGATTCTGTGCCTCTTTAATTTCTTTTTTTCCAGAAAAGTGTCATGAAGACAACATGGGGTGTATTGGACCCACCTGTGGGGAACACACGTTTAAATGTGATTAGATTAATATCTAGCCTTCTACAGACAAATACAAGCAGCGTGAATCAGGAGCTTATAGAACTAAACAGCATAGGAGTTATACTGGTAAGAACTTCATGCTGCCTCACGTTTGTGAATTGCTAATAAGGACTTTTCTGATCTTTGTTGATGCAGATATAATATGGTTTCCAGCTTTTCAACTTGTATTGTAGCTTCTATTGCATTGACAGCTTTCAGTTTCTAGTTTCACTGTTAAATGTGTTTATTTGAAGTTAGCGTTTTCTTTTCTCTGATCATTCCTGTGCATCTTACTCTTTGCACCTTCATAAATCTGCATGATTCTCTTGGACTAGTTTTCTTAAGCTTATTTTTTCAGCTCCATGTTTCAGCAGCGTTCAGAGCTTCCCTGCCATTCTTGTTATTTTGCCAAGCTAGTTCCTCAACTTCTCTGTCCTTCTTCTAATGTGTAACACACTGTATGCTATCTCAGCGCCTTCCTGTAAAGGGACAAATTACTCTTGGTAGCTTATAGAATTTCAAAACTGCAGGCAAGATGTTGCCCAAGAAACCTGTAGTCAATGAACTCCCTGCTTTTTGCTAATCTGCCATCTCTGCTTTGAGTATTTCCCACCTCACTCTTCTACTGCAGCAGGGAAATTCTTAGGTTGACCAAAGCATTCCAGTGTTGATATCAGTTGACAAAACATGCTGGAATTTATATTGTAGTATCAGAATACGATAAAAGCTTCTGATTCTAAGCAGGTAATTGCGCAGTTTAAAATATGAATATTTTTCAGCCTCAGATTGATTTTAATCTAAAATCTTTCCTTCAACTAAAGTAGCTGTAGTTCTGTCATCTTCTCAGTGTCTCCATCTCCATTTCTCTATCCAGCCTGGATTGCAGGTATTAAAGTGTATAGAAATAGCTAACTTCATTCTGACATGAATTCCTATTATCTAAGTGAATACATGTGCTATGAATGTTGGATTGTTCTTATGAGTAGGTTTAGGAAAAAACAAACAAACAACTAAATTCAGTGAGTTTGAACATGCTTTTCAGTTACAGATTTCTTACAAGGAAAACTAGTGGTACCTGCCTTGAACTTCAGTGCTTCGTGGTGTTTCTAAAACAACACATACTTTGCTGCATAGACCTTATTAGGAGTAGTAATTGTTCACATCAGTAGCTTTGCTTTAGATAAGGGTGTCATTAGTTTAGGAGAGCTGAAGGGGAGCTGTTATGTTCTTTAGATGTAGCTTGAATGAGGCTTGAATTACATTATTTAATGCTCCTTCCATCAATGCATGTATTTCCATTACTAATCTTGTTTTTCTGGAACAGCAGTCATTTGAGTAAGTAGTAGTAAGAAATAGTCTAAGAAAGCAGTAGTAAGAAATAGTCTAAAATGACTGGACATAAAGTTTAGAAAAAAGAAAAAAAGTAAAATCTGATGCTTCAAAGGAGGTCTGTGACAAACTAGGAACGTGACTAGATGAACACAGTTCATCTTCTGTCAACCTCAGTATTTGTCTTGTGTGATGCATTAAATAATCTCAAACTGCATCTGGATTTTCTGAGGTAGCTTTCTGTGAGAGAAGAATAAAACTAGTATAGATGGTAGGTTTAAAGCAATTAGATGTAATTTCTTGTAAACTGTCTCAATAAGGGCAGAAGCATGTCACTGAAGGATATTGGAGGCACTAAAAGTCTATAGTGAACTCAAAAGAAAAGTTTGTTCAGAGCTAAAAAGGTCATAAATGGCATTACTTTCTCAGGGCCTCTCAGGGCTGCTGCAAACAGAAAGAATTTAATGGGCAGCATCATTTTAGCTTTCTTTGTCTGAAAGTGCACTATTGGTTACCCTCAGGCTAACTCTAGCTGAGTTTTTACTCTCATCCAGCATGATAGTCCTTATGCTCTGATAACAGTAAGCAGAAGAAATAACTTTTTTGTAGATCACACTTTTGCTTGCACAGTCATAGTTATTGCAAATCTTGGAGAACTTGCTTGTGTTGCTGTTCAAATTACTTGCTGGAGTAAGTCTTACGTTTGAAGAGACCCTGGTTTGTATAAACCCTATTGAATTTGTTTTTCAGGACATGTTCTTTAAGTATACGTGGAATAACTTTTTGCATACCCAAGTAGAAATCTGTATTGCATTGATTCTTGCAAGTCCTCTTGAAAGCACAGAAAATGGCACAATTACAGATCAGGATTCCACTGGGGACAATCTTTTATTGAAACATGTAAGTTGTATTTTTGGAAGGAGTTTCTTGAATATTCCTACCCCCGCGATATGGTAGCAATTACTCTTACATAAAACATAACTCAATTCTACTTCATATAGGATTAAGAATTCTTTGGGTTTTGTTTTCTTAACATGTCAATTCTGGATGTTAAACCTGAGAGTACCATGAAGCGGGTTTTTGCTGCCTTTAGAGTAAACGTGTAGAACTGCAAGAGCTCCCTTTTAATTGAAGTTCCTCTTACTGTTAAGAATTAAAATTGCTATTTCAGTGTCTGTTCACTACTGCAATTCAGCAGTGCCTTCAAAGGGAAGTCAAAATAATGTAGCTTCAGGCTTCCACCTGGGATCTGGCTGCTGCTTCTGAGCATTAAAACCCATAATCCAAGTGTCTTTCCTAAACTTGAAACTAGTTGCCTTGTAAGATGTGAGGATTTCTTAAAATCATCCCTGAAATGCATAGTGTTGTTCCATTTAACTTTACAGCTATTAAGTATACTTTGCATTTTATTCCACAGCTCTTCCTTAAGTGCCAATTAATAGAACGAATACTTGAAGCATGGGAGATGAATGAGAAAAAGCAGTGAGTAACTAGTTTTCTCATTTCCTGCAATTGTCTAAATACAATTTTAGTTGTGAGATGTATGCATCACCAATTCAGACTGAGCTGACCAACAAATACACTTGCTTAAAATGTTTTAAAGACAAATGCATCTCTTTCCTGAAATATGCAGTGCATTAAATACTTATTTGGAAGTACAGTTTGCTTGGTAGTAAATGGAATCACTAAGTTCTACAAACAGTTAATATTTGAATTAAAGCTTTCACACGTACTGAATTTTCTTTCAGAATCCTTCAGTTTCTCTTTTAGTAATGCCTGAAGTTTAGGTCATCTTTTTGGTAACATTTGAATACATTTTCCTATTACCATACTTGGATAGAACCAAGTCTGTAATTCCTATACTGTGTAAAACATTACAACAGCCAGTTGAGTACCCATTTTCAATTACAGAAATGTATCATGAAGTTTTAAAGGAATGGGGGAAAAAAAAACATGCTTTTCTCCAGTAAGCAATTGAAAATCAATAAACAGGTCAAAGCGTAATTACGTTTTGGGGAGCAACAGACTCATAACAAAAGTGATGATCTCAGCAATGGAATACCTTCTGGAAGTTCGTGATTGTGGAAAGGATGCAAGTTTCAGATAGCCAGTACTGTCTGAAATTGAGATCGTATCATGAGGAAAAACCTCATGAATGTTAGAGCTAACTTGTGAAAATACTGCGTTAGCTGACTGGGACACTGTTGCTGCTTTGCTGGTGTATTATTTGAGAAACGGCACCATTCCCCAAAATAGTCTTATTCCTATCTGGTGTGAATCAGAAAGTACATGACTAGTGCAGCTGACCTGAAAAATAAGGATGCTGAAATATCTGAAGAGAGTGTTATGAAGGAAGGGGATGCAATTAATAGTGACTGTGGCTTAGTTAGATCAGGCTGTCCCACCTATCTTCTATTATATATCATTGTTATCTCCTGAGGTTATAAGAGAACTACTAACCTAGATTATGAACAAATAGTTTCTTGTTTCTATACATGCAACCTACAACTGTTCTCTGATTGGATTTTCTTGATTTTAATGCCTGCCATGTGGGAGAGTTCATGACCTATTTGTTATTGTATGTTTGTGGTATTACTGGGAAAGCTGTTGGTATACACATCTGATTCTGCTTCTGTGTGGAAAAAATTGATTTGCTCTTTGTATCTCTTTTAGTTAGGAAGCATTACTTTCAGAGCAACCTACGTAATATCCCAACAGATGATGCACCAGGGTGCTCAGAGTGTATAGGAGTGCTGAGAAATATTCTCAGCAGCAGTGTTTTTTCTGAATGTTTCAGATGTGTTGTCAGTTTTGTCTCCATCTTGGTAACACAGCGTATTCTTTTTCCCCACACACAAACATGAAAACAGAAATGATCTGTTCAGATGCTCTGTGCTTCCTTCTTGGTAGTTACAGCCCTGTTGGTCTTCTGGATGGCTCAATGTAATCTAAACACTTGTATTTTGAATTGAGTATTTTTGTGTACCTCCGGTTTTAGGATTCTGCTCTTATGTTTTGAGAATTTGGAGGTTAACTTGTCTGTCTTGTATAAGTTCTTAACTCTGGTGGAATATTTTGTAACAAAATACAACAGCAGAGTTGCTCAGAGTGCATGCAGTTCCATTTCTTTGGTCTCTTGCAGGGCTGAAGGAGGAAGACGGCATGGTTATATGGGTCATCTGACAAGGATAGCAAACTGTATTGTGCATAGTACAGATAAGGGCCCTAACAGCACGCTAGTCCAACAGCTTATTAAAGGTAATGTTGATACTCTTTGCATTTCTGTTTGTGAATTCCAGCGTCGCGGCTTTAGGAAATCGATCAAACTTAACTTAGAAGGTGGATTTTGGATTTAAAAAAAGAAAATATTTCTGACACATTCAGCGTAAAACCATTCCTCCTTAAACAGATGTTTAATTCTCTTTCAAACTTACCTGAATGGTATCGAAGCTCCTTGAAGTAAATGTAAAGAGATGCTGGTTTGCCCAGTTAGGACTTCTTTGCTAGGTGAAGTAATACATAAAGCTTTAGTATTTGTATGTTATTCATAGTATTTCTGATTGCTTTGTTTTATAAGGGAAAAAAGAACAATTAAAAATGGTGCTGCTTTACTGTTGATTGTATTACATTGTTTTTCTCTTTCCTATCCTAGAGCTTCCAGAGGAGGTCAGAGAGCGGTGGGAAACATTCTGTACAAGCTCTTTAGGAGAAACTAACAAAAGGAATACGGTGGATCTGGTAAGTGCTGTTGGTTATCATTAAAAAATTTCTGCTGTACTTCAGCCCCATTGTTGTTTTTTCTTGTCATTAGTACAGTCAGTTTTTCCTGCTGCCAGGCTACTAACGTAGCTTGTGTGAAATCAGGTGCTTCCGGTCTGCAAATCGTATTGCAGGGCTGGGTGATAGATGTGCAAGAATAAAGCACCCCAGGTCGTGTGGATTTTAAATTTAAATCAAAGAAGAAAGCGTGAAAACAGAGTATACTTCAGGAAAAATTTGTCTTCATTTGTCTGTTGCATGCCTGTCCTGACTGTGGTGGCGTATTTGCGGGAGCATAAGAAGGTGTCTGTGAAGTTTTTACATTTACAGTGTTTAAACACTGCTCTTGTGTAGACTGATCTCTTGTCAAATCAGTAAACAAAAAAATCACACCAATCAACTGTGTTTACTCGAGAATCTGTACCATGGAGTTCTAGGGTGCAACAAGGCAGTGTAGTGTAGTACCGAGCAAGCTGTCATCTACACATCTGCTTCATATAAATGATCGTCCGTAAAGTATGTCTTAAGGCTCAGCTGTAACTACTGTTACTTAGCCTTACTTCTTGTAACTACTGTTACTTTGCCTAATTGCTATCCCAGTTACTTTTGGAGTGCTGTTCTGATAGAAAATAGCTACTTCCAAGAACAAGTTCAGCCACACTGCTGCTTAAGGAACAAACTATTCCCGCTGGTTCTGTGTTGCGTGATCAAAATCATCCCTTCTTTTTAGGGTGATGATTCAAACAGTAGTTGCTATGGTAATAACTCCATGTTTGCTTCTGTAAGCAGACGTTGATTATGAATTTTTGAAAGTGAATCATTTCTTGGTTAACTTTATTTTTGCAAATACTGTAGACACCTGAGACAGTCTTTTTATTTTCCTGTGTTCTTTATTTTGGAAAGGAAGATCTGTGTATAATCCAGCCTTTTAGTGGTTATTAGTTCACGTATCTTACAATAAAAATACAAGATTCAAGTTCTTTCAGGTGTACCTTAATGATATTGAAATATTTCAGGGTCTGTTTTATGTAGTATAGCAGTTGAGAAAACTGCAACTAATTCAGTTTCTTGTTTGGATTTGAAATTGTCACACAATAAGCAAATGACTCAATTATTTTGTATAGGTTACTACCTGCCACATTCATTCTTCCAGTGATGATGAGATTGACTTCAAAGAAACTGGCTTCTCACAGGATTCTTCTTTGCAGCAAGTGAGTTGAACTCTTTTAGCTGCATAAGTTGTTCTAATCTTTAAAAAAAAACAAAAACAAAAAAAAACCACACAACCCAAACACCTGGAAATAATCCTTCTAGATTTGTATTGCTTGCAATAGATTTTTTTTTAAAACTTATTTAGATGTGTTCTTATGCACACATTTACTTTATTGAGCCCATAGATGTGACTTCTAGCACACGGCATGGCATCTTGGTCCATCATTTTTTAAACTGAGATGGAGCTGTGTATGTAGATCTCTGCTCGTTACACCTAAGCCATTTCATATGCTAGCTATCTGGCTGAGCTGAACACAGTTTCTGTGACCTTTGTTCTTACTAGATGTAGAAGGCTGATATGGTGATATTGTTTGTTTTCTGGAAAATATTAATTGCTCTGAAATCAGAGTTGGGGTTCTGTTGGGTCTTGGTTATTAGATTTTTCTTAACATGTTGATCCTTGCTTCTGTGGGAAAGGGGGGAGGATTGGCTACACGTTGTTGCATGCTTTTAGTTTAAGGCAAAATGGCAAGAGCTGCAGTTGTCACAACAGTGTAAATGAAGAGCCAACTAAGTACAGTTTTGTGACAGATTGTATCAAGCAGCTGAAATGGTTTTAACTTTGTAGACCCTTGCTACTGGGCAGATGGACATAGCTAAATCTTCCTGAACTAAATTTCTAATGTGCTAGATCACTTATTTGTGATTCAGTATGTGCTTTTGAGAGCTCCTTTGTGAGTGTCTCAAAGATAGCTGTTTTTCATTTAATGTAAGAAAAAATTATATCTGAGGCTTTCAGGCCCACCAGACTGAAAACTTAAATCACAGCTATGTCCACCTTGAAGCTTTAATGCCTTCATAGTAATTGATAACTCTGTATTTAATATGGTCATGGCACTTGGAGTATTTTGGTGATGAGTGATTATGGAGAACATTGGTGCTATTTTTATGAAGCATGACAAAATTTTTCTAATAATACTGTCTGCAATATAAATTTCCTTCAACTCTTCCATGGATGGTGAAAGACTGGCAGCTGTTGGTGTGTAGTTTTGTCATGAAAGATAGATGCCCTGTACAAAGCACACAACTTGTCTAGAATATTAATCCAAATCATATCTCTTTCAACTCATACTAACAGCTGTCTAGTACCTATTCTAAGACTGGCTTTGTACTTCGCACATTTTCTATACTTTTAATGATAAGTAATTGCTTTTCAATGTTTGAACTGGGAGTGGTGGCTCATTTAGAGAATTAGTTTCATTTTTATTTGCTCCATGGGTCTTGTGCATGTATGGTCTGCTTGAGTACCAGCATGATAGGTTGGATGCCATCTGAAGCAGCTCTAGTGAGAAAGTGAAATCTCAAAGCAACTCTGTGCTTCTCATGCACCCCATAATAATCCAGGTAGCTAATCTCCAGAAATGCAGGTAGTACTGTGGAGGAAACTATATATATATATATATATATATATATATATTTTTTTTTTTCTTTAGCTAAATAAACTGTACATTTTAAAGTTGTCTTGTGAGGAAAGCAAGATATTAGACAAGATAAGTCACTGATGGGAAATGCATTGAAATTACTTAAAGCATTCTTTAACAAATAAAGGTAACTGGGTACAACTAGCCTAATCTCTGTAGACCAGTAAGTAAAGGGAGTGATCAGGAGGGTACCCATTAGGAAGTAGGTGAGGAATGGGAAATACTAAGGAACCTGTTTACCTTTCACTTCTTTTTTTGTCAAATTTAACTTTTGTTTATGCAGTATTACATTGCATCCAAATTTAGTTTGATGCTGTACCTCTAATAAGTCCCTATTGTGCCCAAAAGAAATGTTTCTTTTCACTCAGAGACACTTCTGATGCAAGTTTCTGATGAGCACTTCAGAACTGGTGTCTTTGATAAAGATGTCTTCTTGACAGCTAAGCCTGGGATGTAAGGTTTCTTGTGCCATTGCTATTTCATGTGCTGCCTTGCTATGGCTGTAGAAATTCTTCCATTGTTCTTTTGTTCTTCACTAGTTTAGTATTGCTTTTTGTCCCTTTTTCAAACATATTTGACTATGGGATGGAGCTGTTCTGTCCTAGGCACGCAAGCAGTTGGTAATTGTATTTACTATACAATTCTGATGTAGTGACCAATGGAGGTTCATAATCCCTTCATGTCACGAGGCTTGTGTCTTAATTTTATGTTTATCCTGGTGACTGGCATTAATGGCTGCACCCTGTGTTTTCACTCATGCACTTTTAACATCCGTAATAACAAAGATACTTTACAAGAAGAGTTCTCAGTAACCAGTGTAAAGATGAATAATGATTTAGAGGAACAGTCAGTAATTGATAGTTAACCTACGTAAGTCTGATACATGTATTGTGTTGGTATGAAATTCTGAAGTTCTGAAATGCTCTCAGATTTTAATATCTAAGGTCAGAATACAAGAGTTCCTGCTTTGGCTTGGCATAGCATAGTAACCCTACATACCAGTGCCTGCATTAGGGTTTCTCAGACTCACTCTCAGCCTGATGGTATCTTGCTGTTTGCCTCATACTTCTATAGCCATCATTTTTCTCTTTCCTGCCTTAATTCAAACTTTTTTTTTCCACTGTTCTGTGTTTGCCTTTCTGTATTCACCTTGTTCTGCTTTACCACCTTCTTTAGAGGTTCTGCCTGTATGCTGTGACCCCTTGGCTACCTGGGAAGGCAACAAGAGAGTTCACATCAGCCATGTTTCCTGGAGTAGCTTGACCTTGGCTGACTTTACACACAGAAATAACACTGTTAAAAGTTCCAGAGGAATGAGTACTAATTTAGTTCATAGTCCTGGTACACGTATCTGCTGGCATTTGGCACTGACATCCTTTTAAAACAATAAACACAGTTGTGACACTGCACTGACATGTGGGATGTTAAATAACTTAGCGTATGCTCTTCAGTTTCTTCTAGATGTTGAAGAGACACCATTAGTATGTATGTATGAGCAATACAGCTAGTGATGAACTTAGTATCTCAAGTTAATGTACTTCTCTGCATTTTTTTTTCTGCTCATATCTCCATATTCATATTAAGAAAAGCATCTGCTTCTTTTACCAAGTACGTTGTGTTGCTCCCTTGCTTCTTAAGGGTGTGCATTTGGAAGGGTGCTGGTTAACACGTGGTTAAGCTAGAGATTTAACTTTCTCATTAAGAGCTGCAATTAGGCTGGCTTTTAAATCAGTAAATGTAAGGTGTGCAGTTAGTGTTACCATTAAAATTCCAAGGGTATGGTGGATCCTTTTCCTGTCTCTTCTGTTTAGATTAGAGAGACTTTTATTTCTTTGGAGCAAAATGGGCAAATAGGATTTAGAGTATTATTAGAATCATTATATCACTGTCGTTGGTCCTGGGGTTGCCAGGCCTTTTCTGATTATCAGATGCAACAAATGACGTCCAATTTTATTGACCAGTTTGGCTTCAACGATGAGAAGTTTGCTGATCAAGATGACATCGGCAAGTGAGTATATTATTATGCTGGTTTTGACTGTAGTCTCTGGACTTTTTTTTTTTCTCTGTCGTTTTGGTGATGACAAATACCAGCCTTTATTCACGTAATGCAGTTGGCTATCAGTCATGTCTTCTGGTACCAAAATGTGTTTGAGTGCTCTTAAAAAGCCTCTCTGAGCAGTTTATATGGGAAATCAACAGCTGATCTTTCAATTGATGTGCCCTGACTGGGCCAATGTGAAAACATAAAGCTTGTGAGTGAAGAATAAATTGTAGCTCTGCTCTTAAGAGCCATGTATGACCAATGAGTTGGCTTTATTGGGGAGTGCTTCTGCTTGCACACACACACAGTCATTGACCCCTCTGAATCAGTGTAGCAGAGCAGATGAGTTGTTCTACTTAGAAGTTTTCCTATGAAGATGTCAGGAATCCATGCCCCATTTCCTGTAGGGAAACTAAGGGAGGGCATTGTAAATCTACCCTTGTTTCTAAGGACATAACAGTAAAGATGTAAGAACATGTCTTGGTCAAGTTTTATAAACAACAAAGGCAAGTGGAAAAAGATGACAAAACAAGAACTATGACAAACTTTTCTGGTTTTTTTTCAATTCAAAGTAAACATGCATAATGAGGAAAGAATGGGAGTTCTAACTGAAAGCAATACTGATTTAATTAGAATTCATGGCTTGGGATGGAAGAAGATGCAGTTAAAATCAAGAAAAACATTATTTGATGATGGTTTGTGGAAGGGTAAAAAGGCAACAAAATATAAGATCTTTGCTTAAGATATGGTTAGTAACTGATGGCTACCTGAAACTTGCATGTGCCTTCCAAGAAGCAGAGCTGCCTTATTGCACCACGTAATCTGCTGGGAGGATAGATGAAGTTTAGATGGGTGAGAAAGTAGCTCAGGATACTGTGGAATTTGGCTAGAAGCAAATGAATTTTGTCAAGGATGGCGGTTGGAACTCCTTTGTAGTGCATGATCTTGATGGAAAGAAGACTTAGTGAGACCTTGAGGTATGTGGTAGGTACACTGAGTTTAATTCAGTTGTAGATTAACTGCCTTTTACTTTAAGATTATGCCTCTTGTGCAAGAATCAATTGCAGTTTAAATTACCTGCTTAGTGCAGCTTCTAGCTAGGTGGTGACTCCTGAGGTGGGTGGGGGCAGCTCCCATGGTAGTGCAGCCACACTTAACACTTGGTCCTTTTGATCTCTGGTCTTGCACCTGCTTGTCTGTAAAGCTGTAAGGATTAGAGGAAGAGAGTAGCTCTGAATTCACTGCTGTACATGACCAGAGAATGTATTAACTCTTCTGAGAGTTAGTTAGGTTATCCTTCCTGTTTTCTTGCTTCCCCCGGAGATTCGATTTGTCTGGTGTTATTTTTGGTGTAAGCCATATCTGTAATTAGGTTGGTAAAACTGCTGGAAAGTTTGATATGTGCAGAACCGTGAAGCATTCAACTTAATGTGCAGCTTGGGGGGAATAAGGTTTAACTTCCATTTAGCAGTCAGTTAAAAAAACAGAGCTATTCAGTGTTGTCTTCAGAAAACCAAAGTTGATGTTAATTTTACATAGTGCTGCTTCTTGTTAAGAAGGACCTTCTGTAGAGAGGTGAAATCAATGGTCAGATAAAAGACCTGCTAACGAGATCTTTGGAGGGTTTAGATAGAGATGTATCTATAAAATACTTCACAGCTGAAAAAACCTCAGGAATGACAGACTGACTTAGTGGAATTTGTTTGCTTGGTTTCTTGTTGGAAATGACTGCCTCTTTAGGTTTCTCGCTTTCCTATTCTAATAGTGTAAGTAAGGACTTGTGAAAATGACATGTCCTCGTGTGATAACATCATCTTTTCTTAGTGTATTTCATGCATCGTTTATTTTGCAGTGTTTCTTTTGATCGGGTCTCAGACATCAACTTTACCCTCAATACAAATGAAAGCGTAAGTATGCGTTCCTGTGCCTGCAGAAAAATTATCATCTCTTAAACTTCTGAGTGACCTTTAAGTTTTGTTAGTGGCTCTTGTTTATTCTTTTATGATGTATATATAACCTTAGGAAAGTAACTACGCCTTATTCCTGCCTTATGGGGATTTTCTAGTTAGATTACTTTATTACTGTTCCTTACGGTTAATATTAAGCAAGTGCTTCTACTTTGTATGTCCAGGTTCAAGAACAAGCTTGGATCTAGTCAGTGCAGACTGCACGTGAGTTATGAGCATAGACACTGTTTCAGCATTCTGGCAAGATAGCAGCATCAGGAAGTGAAGAATAGAGACTTCTAGCATATGTACAGTATGTCAGTTGAGCTGAAATGAACCCTGCTACAGAAAATAAAGCTGCAGTATTTGGTGGTGCAGTTCTGTGGAAAGCTCTCTTGATGTCATTCCTATACGCCGTTCTGAACTGTGATGGAGCCTCCCAGCAGTTCTTGGAGAGTGCACTCAATGTGTTAGAAATTGGCTAAAACAAGTTTCACTGTATGTTTTCCTGAGGAGCTCTAAGTTATCAATGCCTTCTGGTTTTCCAGAAGGTGTTTTTTTCCCACTAGTTTAAGATTCTTTTCAAACCAATTGTGTATTTCCAAAATGCTGAAGTAGAATAATTAATCATAAAGAGACTTTTATATTTTTCCTATATTTAGGGCAATATAGCATTGTTTGAGGCATGCTGTAAGGAGAGGATACAGCAGTTTGATGATGGTGGTTCTGACGAAGAAGACATCTGGGAAGAAAAACATATTGCATTTACACCAGAGTCCCAAAGACGTTCCAGGTAGGACGTTTGTGTTCAGCACTATAGCGAGCCCTCCCACTGAGTACAAATTCTGGCTCAGGTTGGCTGTTTGCACAGGCAGTCCAGCTTAATTTCCTTTCTTTGGAGAAGTTGGTAAAGGAATAGCTATTGTGTCTTTATTCAAGCCTTAGTTTGCTTATTATTGCTGTCCTGACTACTTGGTTCTTTCTGCATCTCAGCTTATTTCCTTTTTCTTTCCCTCTGTTCAGCCCAAGGCAGTTCAGTCTAAGGCAGTCCCTACCTGTGTAGACAGACCTTGCTATCTTTTCTACAGTGCTACTAAAATCAGAGCGTCCACCTCTGTTGCCATAGTTGCCCTTATTCATACTGCAGTTGTGGATAAAACTATATATATGCTGCATTGAGGGAAAGGAGCATCTGTTCCCCAAAACTCTCAGGGCTACGCAGCCTCCAGTGGCTTCTGAATTTTGTCCCAGCATAGCTTTGGCTTTTCTGACCTTCCTCTGATTTAAGTTCCAAACCACGTGTGCTTTTTCTATTGTGGCCTTTGGAGTGCATGGGGCTAAGACCTCCTCTACGTGAGCAGTTGTTCTGTATGTTGGTGCTGTGTGTACTTAGGCAATGTGTTTCAAGCATGTGCTTAGATATGTCATAACTTAATGCTTTACTTTATGCTGGTTGTGCTCACCAGGAAGGAAGATTTGCCTCTAGGGTTCAAAGTGCATATGCAAATAGACAGACTGGAATACGTTCGGCTTTGTTTTCAACAAATTGTTGTCTTATGTTGGTCTTCAGAAGAACTTCACAATTCAGCACTTCTGTTTAGTGTGTGGAGATAACTGGTCTAATTCCGTTTTCTTTTCTAACCTCTTCTGCATGGTAGGAGTGAAGGTTCTCTTTTTTTTATGTGCAAACAGAGGAAAAAAAACCTCTGTACATGACCAAGTGATAAACCTTGGGACTTTGCTTTTTTTGGGGGAGAGAGGAGTAGGGCAGAAATAAGGGACATGCTGACAGCTAATGAGTTGTACTTCACTTAATTTATCAGCAGCAATAGCTGTTATAGTTCTATCAAGCCTCAAACTCTCTAGTATTCTTTTGTGCTCAAGATCCAATCCCATGTAAACTGTCTCTTTGTATTTTAAGTTCGGGCAGTACGGACAGTGAAGAAAGTACTGACTCTGAAGAAGAGGATGGAACAAAACAAGATTTGTTTGAATCACATGCCAATACAGAGGACAAAATGGAAGTAGACTTAAATGAACGTATGTAGCTTTTCTGCCAACTGCTTGGAATTATAGGAAAGTGCTACGTTTAGCACAGTGTTATTTTGTAAGAGCTTTCCTCCTATTGTTATTTGTTCCAAATATCTTAATCTCTCTCACTGTAAAGACTGCATGCTGTAGAGAATGCGGGTACTGGGAAATTGAAATTCCTTACATGTCCTGAGTTAAGTTACTGAAATCTAAAATTCACATCTGTACTCTTCAAGAGAAAAAATTGAGTAGGAATCAGAATGGGGAAAATAAAACTTAATTTACGCATCTCATATGCTTGCAAACCTGATAGGTTGTTTATCTCTGAGCATAAAATATAGTTGTTCTTACTAGAAGTTTTTCAGACCGTCACTTCATCTTCAAATGTTCTTTTACAACGCATTCGGCAGAAGGGAAATGGATTTAGATTGGTGTCATTTCACACATGAATGATCTTGTTTACAGTGTGTATCAGTAGGGCTCTCACATGGAAAATTAATTGTTGTAATTGGCTTAAGAGTTTTCACAGTCAAGTTGCAAACTAAAGTAGCTTTACTTAAACTGACAACGTTTATAGGCAAAAGGCCTGTGTTTATCTAGACTGTAAGGAATTAAAAATTACAATAGAAGGAATAGTTAAGGGTTTTCTTTTCTTTTGTCAGATTGGTGTCGTTGGCATCTGTGTGTCAAACAAGTTTTGATCCATGTGGGTCTCCTCCCATATCTGCCTGGGTTGGAATTTCTAATTGCTAGTCAGAGCTTCCTTTTCAGCCTGTTTTTTTGTATGTAAGTGTTAATGAAGAAAATGTTTCCCTTGGGTAGGTGAAGTATTTTGAATTGACCTATCCTAAATTAGACGCTTTTAAGTCCAGACTGCTCCGAAATTTAATATCCCAGTAAATATTTTAAAGTTATAAGGGGTTTTAAGCTTTTCTGAAACTTAGCAGTGCTGCTAATGCATGAGATGTTAGAGACCGCCTGTACCTGCGTTGTCTTGCTCATTTTCTGTGTTAAGGAAAATGTGCATAGAAAACAAGAAGGGATGAAAAACCTGAGGGTGCTGTTTTTTTTGTTTTGTTTTTAAGTGTAGAAACTAGCACTGAAAATTTGCAACAACCATTAACGTTAGGTTAAGGACTAAAGGGGAACTGCACTTGTGGTCTAATACAGTTTTTGTGTTCCTCAGATAAGTGTTATTGATTTTTCTCAGAATATTGAGTTACCATTTTTGAAGTTCTGCCTTACTAGCAGAATTTCTCTTAAAGAATGTATTTGCAGTTTAACTATGTAGAGAATTCATTTGCATGTGCTTTAAAATACAGTTAAGAATTTTGCTGTTCTTTTTGGAATGTGCACACAGAGAATCAGTGAGTTAGGCATATGTACTTTGCATTCTTTAAATTGGTTCCTAATGAATTTGCTGATTGGTTTTCTAGCACCAAATTGGTCGGCTAACTTTGATGTACCCATGGAGACTGCGCATGGTACCAATCTAGATTCTGTTGGGTCTGATGTGTGGAGTACAGAAGAACCTATGCCAACCAAAGAAACTGGCTGGGCTTCTTTTTCAGAGTTCACATCCTCTTTGAGGTAAGAACAGTTGTGAAACAGGGTGAGTTCAACTGCTGTTTGCTATTGTTGGGGTGTGCCTCTCTACCCAGGGCTGTGTTGGAGGTGTTTTTCTGGTAATGCAGGATGTGCTGTGTTCAAAGGCCCCACACATTATAGTATTAGATCTTTGTATGGTCAGTTTAAACCGTAGGCTTTTATAGTATAAATGGATCCTAAAGGGTCATTGTTTTTGAAGATTATTTGTGTACTTGAATATTGGTCTCTGTCTGGAAGTGGGCTATGATTTCTTCGGTGTAGACTGAGCTCAAGGAACACATTTAACTGTTGAATGTGAAAGTCAAAATGTTGATGATGATTCTGTTTTGTGAGCACTTGCAAGGAATTTAAAAAAAAAAAAAAAAAGACAGACATGGTCATGTAGCTACAATATCTAGAACAGGCAGCTCTGTACTATTTCAACCATACCTGATATACACTTTCTTCTTTTGATGTGATCAGTACATCAGAAATAATTGAGGTCCTCTGTGTGAGTACCTAATCATCCCTATAGATGTAAAATTTGAGTTGCTATATTCTAATAAGGTTTATAAATGAAGACATGGAGTTGCCACATTAGTGGATTGAGAAGATGCTACTCTGTAAATGATGGAAGTATTTCAAGTGGTCAAAATTTGTATTTTGAATTTCTCCACATCACAAAAACTTGTAGCTATGCTGTATATACCACTGAGCAAATAAATCAGAGTAAAACAACTTCTGCGGTCGATAATTTGGGCCTGTGTTGACAGTCTCAGCAGAGAACTCTGGATTTTTGAGGTTGCAAAAAGTGCATTTAAAAAGTAGCCTAAAATGTTGGAAATACTGCGAGGAGCCAGCAATAGTTCTTTGCCTTGCAGCATCTCCTTTGCTGGTAAATATAAAAGCAGTGCCAAACGTACCCTCCCTCAGTTGGCCCCATGCTCTGCTGGGTTTTGTATTACCGATCTTCTGTTCAGGACACCTTAGCCAAGACTCATGTGAACTTGGTGTCATTCAGGTTCAGTAATGCTCAAGGTTTTGTGCCTTTGAAAGAATCAAATACAAGTTTCATTCTATTGTTTGTAAAGCTTATTTTTATTTTGTATTTGAAGCTCAACAGATTCCTTAAGAAGTAATTCTCCCGTGGAAATGGAAACAAACACAGAGCCAATGGATCCCTTGAGCGCAAATGCAACTGGTCTTCCAACACAGCTGGAAAGTGAGTACACTGCATTCAGAAATGTGAATAGATTGATCTCTAATACCTGTACCAAAGAAAGACCTCACCAAACTATAAAACTCTGGATCCAGATACCTCTCATTTGATTCTGCTCTCGTGCTAGCCAATGAGAATGACTTGTGAAAGAAATTCTGAAATTCAGTTTTCCTAGTTAAAAAAGAAACTGATGTTGGTACTGCCTCTAAAAAGCCTTTCTGTCATGAGCAGGGAAGTTAAATCTCTCCTGTTAGAGAAGCTGTGCATATGGCAGCACTTAGCTGTGCTGGTGCCCAAGAATAGTCAATAGCCTCTGATCCTTTCCCATGTGCAATAGACAAGTAGCCTCAAAGTGTTCAGATTTCCCCTTTCTTCTTCTTCCTTTTGAAATTACCTTTTATGTATACGTGTACTCCTTGTTCTATTTATGTGGAATGATTAGAAGTCAAACCTGCATTAATTAATTTTCTGTAAATATTAGCAGACAGAACTCAGAGTGCAGATGGGAAGTCCAGGAAGATTGGATTTGCCAGAGGCTTGCCAGTACTTGGGAATTTACTAGCAAATTGTATAGCATGAAATTATGCAATGAATGGGGCTGTAGAAGACCAAACTTGGTATACTCATGCTACTCTACTAACGTCTTGGTCAAGCAAATGTATTGCAGTAACCACATAAACAGCCATGTACTGAAGTACTGGGTTTTTTCCAGCCCCAGGAAGTGTTGCTATGGAGGCCAGCTCAGATGGAGAAGAGGATGCAGAAAATACAGACAAGGTAACAGAAACAGTAATGAATGGCAGCATGAAGGAGACACTGAGCCTTACTGTAGACGCTAAAACTGAAACGGCTGTTTTCAAAAGGTGAGAGTTTACTCCTTATGTGTTGCCTTTCCACTCTTGTTTTACAAGTGCTGCTGATGGAATGCTGTCATCACAAAAAGTTACAAGTGATAATTTCAAAGTGTTCAACTAGAACCCTTTTCCAAATGTAATTGTCTTGAAACTTTACTTCCGGTTAGTTACTAGAATAAGATTTTCCTTATCAAATCTGAATTGTCATTGGAAAGTTAGCAGTGGAAGCCTGGCCCCATTTTGAACCTGATGCATATTGCTACGCAATTTTTATGTAGGTTAAAGTAATGGTACAATTGTAGATCAAAGCCAAGGCTTTTTAAACTTTGCACTGAGTATTTGATTTGGAATTCAGTCTCTTGTGAAAAGAGGTTGGAAGGGAGAGTTTGAAGGACAGCTAGGCACTGCTCTTGAGAGTAATTGTCAGAATTCTGGGGTAATTAGTGGTGTGGATTTTGGTGTCAGGTCTGTTCTAGTCTCCAGGTGGTACACAGAAGTCTCGAACCAGACAAACTTGTTAATTTTGATATCTGTTGATACGAAGTGTTGGATTTTTGATATCTGGCCTTACGGTATGATTATATTCCATATTACATGCACAAGGATCATGATACGTAAAATTTGTTTGTATATGGAATCTTAATGATGAAATGTTTTTTTTTAATTTGGTGTCACTTCTTAACATAAGGAAACAGAAGTTAACCAGTCTGACTAATTATATTTTTGCCTGTATTGATGCTGTTCTTCTCTGCTCTGATCTTGATGGATCAGCACATTGCATTTTGCATCCAGCTCTCTTCTTATTCTTTTTTTTCTAGTATCTGTCTCTGTTTGAGTTTTAAATGCTGAGAAGAAATTGACTGTATGTTTTAGGGATTGATTAATAGAGCCACTGTCTTTCCAAAGAAGAAACTTTCCATAGTTAGTCCCAATGCTGTCCTTCTTAAATGTGTTTTACTTCTAGCTAGAGTACAGTTGATTCCGGATACTCTGGGAATTGAAATGTAACAGCTTTCAGTTACTCTTGTTTCTATCCTTTTGAATATCTAAGCAATAAATTGTAACTCAGATTAAATGCTAAGAGATGCTTTTCCATGTGGGGGAGGGAGTGTTTCTGACTGCACAGCACTTAAAAAGTCAAGTGGCTGTTAGAGAAATTGAACCTTGGCAGTTGAGAGGGGCAGTGTGACTCTGGAGTGGTATATCATGGAATCAGAATGACTTCTTCACTTAGTAAATGATGAATCTTCTCTCCAGTTCATTCTGTATTTTAAAGAATGCTTTTATATGGTCTGCACTTCTGTTGTTGCAATTCAATCACAGTTGGATATCAATGGTGCTTTTGCATTTTAACAGCTTTAAATGACAAGCTCTGTGGCTTCTGCTAAGAGTGCAGAAAATGAAGTTAATATGAGTAGGCAGCACATGGTGGCAGTTGCTGCCTGTTGTCATGGAGTTACTTGCCTGAGCTATGGATCTTCTCAGCTGAAAGGAGAGAGGTGCAAAGTAAGGGAATATGAATCTGGGATCTTGATTTGGGAGAGGGGGATGTTAAGTGTAGAAGAGAATTGAAAGGATGAGATCTTAAATGTGGACTGTGTAAGTGGCCTCATATTGGTCAGAGCTCACGTGGCTTTCTTTAAACCTACTTTTAAATATGCCCAGACAGTAAGTGGGAAATAAATATTTTATTCAGGGGAGATAATATTTAAAAAAATATATCAATTTAGATTAAGAGTGGTAATCATACTCTGACCTGTGTATGTGGTAAAGTGGATGCTCTCAGACCTAAGTTCTGTATAAGTTTCTGCTAACAGAAGATGGATGGAGATTAAATCAGTGCTGAGGACAAGCATCATAAGGATGGGAGCTGCTATATGGAAAACTGCAAAGGAGAAAAATGACTTTTGAGCTTAGTTCATAAGGGAGAAGAAGTTGAGAAAGAGAATGGAAGGTGCATATCTCTTTAAGAATAATTACAAAAGAAATTTAGAAAAGACCTGGTGTTTGTGGGAAGTATTTCAAACTCAGAGTTTTAAGACAAATGAGGTAATAAATCAGATGGGAAAATGGGTGTTGGTGAGCATTCACAGGGATAAGACATTATTTTATAGGCTGCGTAGATTTAAGGATATATAGGAGGAAAGAAAAGGATTCTTTGAAAGAGAGAGGATCCATTGGCAGGAGAACTATAAGAGTAGGAAGAGAAATCCACTGACTTTAAAATGCTCCTGACAACGTAACTAGACTTACTGCTGTAGAAAACAACTCAGTCATCTGTAGAGCCCTTGTCAGTGTACAGATAACTTTGTACACTGATGTGCTAATCAGGGCCTGAATTAATGGGACGAGGTGGGAAGCCAGAGCTTTTATCATTCTCTAAAGAGGCAAAACACAAGTGTGTTTTCCAATGTGAGCGCACCGCTTTTTCACCCAGCTACATTCAGTTTCATGGCTGAGAAGATACTGATGAATTGCAGTAGAGCAAAGGATGGTATGAGTACTGCACCATCCATGTGTAGTCATCA
This sequence comes from Perdix hodgsoniae, assembly GCA_035772895.1. NCBI lineage: Eukaryota > Metazoa > Chordata > Aves > Galliformes > Phasianidae > Perdix > Perdix hodgsoniae. Next base: position 26,859,328 of record JAPSGF010000001.1, on the reverse strand, counting down.
GGTAGTTTACTAATAGAGATAGATGAGTTAGTGATTTTGCTGATTTGTTTTACGGACAGACTTTGTCGATGCCAATTTCTAAGGGAATCTTGAATTTCTTTTATACTTTCTTCCTTCTGTTTTTGCATACTTATGGCTTCAGAGTGTTGAAATCCTATCGGTATGTACAGTAAAGGATCGTAACCCTGATTGTTACCGCTTTGGGCTTCACACACATTCCTTATTTATTTCCTGGTTGTATTTGTAATCACTGTATTTCCTGCATTTTTATCCAGTCAGTTTTTAATGGTTTTGTACGCCGGTGCCTTAAGTGTTTGTTAAGTCCAGAATCATATGCCTGATCTTCATGTTTCAATTTAAAATCCATTTGCATGTGACACACCAAACCCTGCTCCCTGTTTTCTGCTGTTGTCTGAAATATATTGTAACTTAAAAATTAAACTCACAGATTAAATGCCTTGTTTCCTTTCATGTAGTGAGGAAGGAAAATTGTCTACCTCGCAGGATGCTTCTTGTAAATATGTGGTAGAGGAGAATGCAGAGGTTGCGGAAGAGGCTCCTTCAGCTTTGCAGCCCACTAACAGCAGTCCAGAACAGAGGTAACTGCACTCAGGGATGCTTTCAACTCTCTAAGCAGCAACTTACATATTTTTCTATAATAGAACTAATCTAAAGAGGTCTGAGTTTAATTCAATCTACATATGCACTTGCATCTATATATGAGATTTTTACAGCTATGTTGTCCAGTCATACTGAAATTCTTGAGTCATCAGAAATGTATTTGCCTTGTATTATTTGACTTGCAAATGTTGTAAATATTCCTATTCCTGCTCTATTTTGTTATATGTATTGGTTCATGATACAAACTTGATAAGAATTATGAAAGCTACAATTGGAAAAATGGGAATACGTTTGACTTTGTCCTGGGCATTGACGTAAGCTGGAGCTGCTGTTTTTCATTCTGTGTTTATACTGCAGGAGAGCTGGTGGGAATCCACCATTGCAGCTGCGTGGAAGGGAAATGCCTTAAGTCATGTTTGTTTAATTGTGAACCAGTCAAATAATTGCCTCTAATTTTGAATCACTTAATGTTTGCACATTTGTAAAGTATTGATCTAAATACTTTTAGATTTGGAGAAAACTTCTCAAAGTATATAGATAGTTTGAAATAAAGTTCTCTGGAGCAGTCTGGATTGCTCAGCATATGTATTGGAGGAAAGAAATGTTGTTCTTTAGCAGCTTGGCTGCTAGTACAGTCTTAGAGAATAGCGGTTCAATAAACAATTCTGAGCTGACAACTATCAAATGGAGAAATTTGTTCTTAAATGCTGTAACAGTCAAGAATTTGAAGTAGGTGAGAAGAATCCCACCCTTGAAAGTGGTGTTTGGTGAGAACCTTGCTCAAGGACTTAAGTCAGAGCAGTGTCTGGCAGAGGTAGCTTCCAACTGCTGCTGTGCAAAAGTAAGGACAGTTCTGCACTGCCAGCCTCCTTCCTGCCAGAGGTCTCAGATGGCTGGAACTGATCTTGTTGAAGGCAGAATTGCTCAGAGAAGGGGGAAGAGAGCCTTATTTTCCATATTTAGTACCTTTGCCTAGAGATTAATTACACATTTCCTCTGGGAAGTTATGGCTTGTTGCACATCAGGGTATTGCAATCCCAAAAGATTGTGTTGCTGTTAATGCTGACATTTCCTAATCTAGATAGAATTTAGTGTGCTAAGAGGAGCTGTGCTGTCTTAACGAAAACCCATGTAAAAGGAATGTGTGTTACTCAGTTACTGAATCCTGAGTAATCCTGGGGTCTCTTCCTCTCACTGCAGGGCAGAGCCTGGAGGAGTAGTGTTGTGCCTTCTTTTTGGGGAGCTGCAGGAGTTCTGACAGGGAGCATATTCTGAAGTGAGGGAAGATTTTGCTTAACTAAAAGCAATTGCAGGGACTGCTTTTGCCACACGGTATAAGCAGGAGTATGATTCTGAATATATAAATACATGAAGATGTATTTTAATATTGAGTTTCAATTGTTCAAAAGGTATTTTTCTCAACTTCCATAGATATAGAACTATTATTAGAGGAACTTGGTATTTCTCACAGAAGTGTTCTGGAAGTATTAGTCATTTTTTAAAACTGTAGACACTATTACACTCTTCACTTTCTAGGCAAGACAAAATTTAAAGCCTTTGTAAGCCAAGATTTAGAAGATAGCTTGACATGATACAGCAGAACTCTACTGAATGTTTTTGATTATACTTTACGGAAATTAAAAAAAGGTGCAAGCCTATTCAGAGTCAGAGATTCTGTCTGTCTGGGACAAGTTTGAGTGGGTATGTTTTGCAGTGAGATTACACTGAACTATTGATACCTTTTTTGGTAAGCCTGAACTTTCTAGTCTGCATACATCAGTAAACTTAATCAAGAAATTGATTCCAGTTGGAAAAAACTGCCTAGTTAAAGGGGTAAACACAGAAACTCTGTCTTCCACGGCCCTTTTTTTATCTAGAGGTGCTGTTTTTATGAATGCAGCATTTCTAGCAGTAGCATTACATTAAAGGGGAGAAAGAAGTGTGTGGTACTTCTGAGGTGATTGATTGCCTTCTGAGTAAAGATGCTCGTCTTAACCGACAGAGGGCTCTCAGAGCCAGCAGTTCCTCAGATTGCTTTTGGGTTACAGAGAATCTCGAGGAACTCCTTTCCTTGAATGTGACTGGCTTCAGCGCAGCTCAGTGCTTTCTCTAAAGGTGACTGTCACAGCAGATCCTCATATACGTACAGAACAAATGTCTAGATAAACTGAATTGTACTTTTGGGGCTCCATGCATGTGTGACTAGCGGGAGGAGTCCCTAGGTAGGTCTTTGGCTGGTGGCCGTAATAATAATCTCTGCTAGGAGCTCCTTTCTGTCATGGATGTTTTCCAATTAGTTCATAGTTTAGTGCTTTCTGAACTGTCAGAACTCATCTCTGTGCAGCACTTGTTTCTTACAGGTTTCTCTAAAAAGTGTTTAACTTTGTCTAGTGCTGTCTGTCTTTTTTATCTAATATGTACATATTTTTTCTTAAAAAGTGTTTTTAGTGCTTAGCAGCCAAAGACTTAGCTAGGGGGACTCCTGCTGGTCATGTGCATGTAGAGCACGGACCCAAGAGTGGCTTCTCTGTGATGTACACCATCAGAGAACAGGAGTTACAGGTAACTTTTCTCATGCAGTTCCAAATAGCATTTATATTCTTTAAAGGAAACTCAACATGTGTTCAGTAGACTTGCGCTAAATGGAAGCTGAGATTTTTTTTGCTTTTGTTGCTTGCAATTCTTAATATTTTTACGCACAGCTGACTTGATCTCGTCATTTGCATTCCACCAGAGCAACTGAGCTCACATCTTTACCCAAGCTTATCTACAACTGTATATACTGTTACCATTTTCACTTTTGCAGGTTTGCTCTTTAACTTCTTCCATACTTCATCAGTCTTTCATACTAATGGTCTGAAGTTCAAAGTATTAGTGAAGCAGCAGCTTATAATCACCAAAGCAGTTGTTTTACCTGTTCTGTCTTAGTTGCTTATTTTCAAATGCAATCTGAAGTATCCCAGTGTCATCTTTTGCCTCACAGAGTAAGCTGTGGAGAAGTCTCAGAAGCGTGCTATTTATCAGCGGTTCTCTAGAGGAGAGATCAGCAGCTCCAGAGATCATTCAGTAACTCAGTAAAGATCAAACACATTTAGCTAGTATGCTGAGTTACTTTGGCTGTGCCAAACGAGATAGAAAGAACTCCAGAAAAGGATGAACCTGTAATTAGCTCGTTCCCTCTTTTTAGCTCTGTGGAATTCTATTCTTAAATGTTTAATTATACTTGCAGGAAAACTTGTGGTTTTTGGCTTCTCTGTGGGGCGAATGTTAGAATCTTGTAATCTGAACTGTAGAAATCAGTAGGTTGGAAGAAACGTCACAGCTTTTGCTAATGGCAACCTTGTCTGAACAGAACTTTCCAAGCTGGAAGGGACTTACAAAAATCACAGAGTCCAACTCCTGACTTCATACCAAGGCTAAACTGTATTTTTGAGCGTTGTCTAAATGCTCCTTGAACTTGGGGCTGTGCCCACCACCCTGTAGTGCAGGGCCTTACTCTTAACACTCCCTTGACCCTCCCCTGACACAGCTCCGCGCCATTTCCTCAGGCCCTGTCGCTGTCACACAGAGCAGAGCTCAGCGCTGCCCTCCGCTCCCCGTGAGGAGCTGCCATGAGGCCTCCCCTCAGCTCCTCTGGGCTGAGCGCACCCAGGCACCTCAGCCGCTCCTCACACCTTGCCCTCCAGACCTTTCACCATCTTCACAGCCCTCCTCTGGCTGCTCTCTTAACAGTTTTATGTCCTTCTGGCATTGTGGCATCCAAATGGCACCCAGTACTGGAGGTGAGGCTGCGTGCAGAGCAGAGTGGGACAAGCCTCCGTTGTTTAGCAGCAGTGCTGGGCCTGGCACGTTCCCTTTGGGCAGCCAGGGCACACTGCTGGTTCACATCAACTTGCCACCAGCCACAACAGCAAATCCCTTTCTGTGGGGCTACTCTCCAGCCTCTTTTTCCCTAGTCTGTATATACAGCCAGGGCTGATCGATCCCAGGTGGGCAATCCAGCTCTTGTTGAACTCCATGTGGTCGATGATTTCCCAGTGCTCTAATCTGTCAAGATCTCTCTGCAAGGACTCTCCACCTTGAGGAATTCAGCAGCTCTTCCTAATTTTATTAATTTAGCATTGTCTGCAAATTTAGGCATGTGGAAAAAAAATAAAATGACACCACCTGTTTCTTGTACACTTACATCCTTTTTTGGCCTCTTAGGACTGACCAACGCACCCTTTTAGGAGAGACATCTGTTAATGGCCCTGTATGATATGTGATGTCTGCTGCCTTGGCTGAAGAAAATGAACTGATACCCGGGGGTTTGAACGTTTCTTGAGGATTTCATCTAGAGCCTGTTGAAGCCAGTTACTGCTGCACTAATTTTGCAAGGGATCAGGACCAGCAACCTTTATATTCTAGATTTTAAGACATTGTACAGAAATTCATAAGTGTAAAAATATTGCACATTGAGAAATACCAATAATTTTTGCGTATGTTTATATTGTATTGTTCTAATTAATGGGTGGCCTGTGAAATAAGATCCTGCCACCCATGTAATGATGACAGTAGTGTTACTATAGTTAAAAATGGCTGTAAGAATAGTTTTATAAAAAAAAAAGTGAATACACAAATCTAATGTATTTGAGACATAACTATTTGACGATTAGTGTGACCAAAGTATTTAGCAGTTTTTCATACATTTTTCACCTTGTAAAAAGAAGGAAAAAAAAAAAAAAACAACCAAAAAAAACCCCACACCTGAATTCATGTTTCTTCCAGGTTGGCGAAGAATTGTAGAACTGAAATGCCCTATAAACGTTATTTTTGGTTGTTTTAGCTTACAGAAGTGATTTAAATGAGAATTTTGGTGTTCAACATTTTACAACAGGTTTTTTAATTGGTAATTGTTTTCTGTATTGTTTAAAACAGATCAAAAATGTAAGTCTATTGGTAGAGATTTTAAGTATTTATTGCTACAACTTAGTTGACAAATTGATGTTACTGTAAAGCCATATGTTCTGTTAAGTCTTGTTTGCTTGAAACAATACCTTACAGGTGAAACACTAGAATATTTGAAGTGCACATGGCTTGTTGTGTTAAGTGATTCACCTGCCTTTTAACCCATTCACCAAGATTTACTTTAATCCCCAGCATTACACGATGGAACATTTCAGAACAATCTGCGTATTTAAAACGCTATAATCCTCTTAGACAAGTCAAGTAAATGAAATGCCCGTGCTGCTAATGTAATTACAGTACATGCATTTTAAAAGTATATAGTGTTCTTTTAATACCAATTTTGGCAGCAGAGCATGTTAATTGTTACTTTCACTGTACTGATCTGTGTGAGGCTTTCATTTGTATGTTCTAAACCAGTTTTTTTCGCAGCTGGTTTGTGTATATATATATAGTGATTATGGAAACTAATTCTGTGTAATTTATAATTTTCTATGTCAGTGTACAATTCCAACAGCCTTCTCAAACAAACGGAAGCAATATTCTGTATATTGCCACATTGTCTGGTGAAAGGGTTAAAGTACTTCACCTCCTGCACTTTTAGACGCAAATCCATTTTTATTTCTGTAATAATTATATTCATTTATTTTTACATCATTTGTTTTCCTGACCAGTATTTAAAGCCAAAAGGATACTCTAAACAATGGCCAATGATTTATTTTAGAAAGCGTCCCAAGCAACGTGCCTAAACATTACATTGCGTACAGAAATAAAAAAAAAAGGAAAAAAGTCCAATGGCATTGCGCTTACTGCTTCCTGTCTTGCATTTTCCTCAGCAGATTTTAGTAGCAACTTGTTGCAAACTCATCAGCTGTGTGAAAAGAGAGAAAGAAAACATAATAGAAAGACTTGGAAATTATAGTTGCCTTTTTATTTGTACCTTATAAGTGATGGAATTGAGTCCATTTACGTTGTTTAATTGCAGAACTGCTTCCAGATGCACCTTTGCTGAAAGTGTTATCTATTAATACTGAGGTTGGCAGTTGTCCTCTTATCACTTTCATCTGTTTTGGAAACAGAAGTGCTCACTTCAGTGCAGGAATTCAGTACAGCTGTAAATTCCACGTGCAGGAGAGCAGTGTGGTGTCTCGCTTCTGTCCTTTCCAGTGAAGTGATTTGTTCCGCGCTAGCAAGGTGCATTCACTTCTTACATAGCCAAGAGGAGTCAAGGTGGTACTGACAGCATGTCAGTTATTAACTGTATTTCAGCCCTGTTGCCTGCAGTTCAGCCACGTCTTGTAGTTTGTCCTTCCTTCTGATAGTGAACTGATGTGGCAGTCTGCTACTTAGTTCATACAGGAGATCAAAATTGAAAAGGACTGTTTTGTCTCCTTTCCCTCAGTTCCTACCCTTTCAGGTGAGTAGAGATGTGATGTTGGTAAATGCACACTGCTCCTTCAGTGTAGTCTGCCTTCTGTCTAAGGGGTGTGCTAGAGAGAAGGTAAGCCAACCTACTTTATGCTGATTGTAGTGGTCTGATTCCGAGCTACTGCACTTGCTGTTAAGTTGGGAGGTGTATTAAATCTGGGATTTAAACTAGATTCAATGTAGCAAGCTTGTTCTGAGGTCTGTGGTATGTTTTGCCCACAAGTATATTACTTGTACTGGAAATCCTGAACTTGAAGGGAAAGCTTTGGCAGGGAAGGGAGATCCTGCGTCATCTGTTCTCAGTGGCTCCATTACCCAATCTGTTTAATCAAATTTGACTTGCTTGCAGTGAACTTCAATTCTCTTGAAAGATATTTGCAAGATAGACTAACGTCCAGTACCTTTGTATGGGTTTGACTTTCTGCAGCTGTTAGCCAGTCATAGCAAGCTTATTTCAACCTTCTTTTGAATGCTTGCATTGCAGCATGCTACAGTGCTCATGGAAATGGCTACAGCTGCAGTCACTGAAAATCGGGGTACTGTGGCAGTTAATATGAAAGGACTTCTACAAGCATAGCCAGACCAGCAGTATGTGCAGTAGCTCCCAGCCTTGTCAGACCTGTCTCTGTTACCTGGTAGAGTGATGAATCTCGCCAACTTGATTGGTTACATCAGTGCAAACCTTTGTTAAAAGTATAAGCCTTGTCTGAAATTTTTCAGCAAGGTTATTCCATTTAAATAAAGGTATAAGCTATTGGTTTGATTATTAATATGATGTCTCCTGTTGAGTGAGTTGACAGGTATTCACTGACAGCAGGACAGCTGAAGTAATCTCATTAAATCCTTCAAATTCAACTCATTTTAACCATGCTTTGGAGTGGAATTTCTCTTTCTGCCTCTTTGTCTCTGCCTCTTAAACTGGGTTCTGCATTGTCAGCTGCATGCTGTGAAAACTCACTGTGATGTTCCCACGAGGAGGTAAGAAAGACGTAAGAAGATAAATTTTTCATAATGAACTTTGTGTTCCTGTTGAAATTAGTTTTGATTTCCTGGAGATTACTTTCTTCTGGCATATACTTTATACAGTTAGGAAGTATTTATTGTATATAACAGGCTATTAATATACTTAAACAGATCACCTCTGGCCAGTAGTGCAGTGCAGCATGAGTGCTTCAGGCTTTACTGAAGAAGTGTGCACTGTTTCTCAAAATCAGAATGGAAATTAAAAGATGATGTGGGAGCAACAAGTTTTTGGTTTTTTTTAAGCTTCTGTCTTAATTTCTGCATCTTATTTTCTATCAAGTAAGGCATCCTGTGCCATTATTGTTAGAACTAAGGTTACAATATGGAGAAAGCATAATAAGCTGAAAGAATTAAAAAGATTCTTAGCATAAAAATAGAAGCATTAAACTTGTCTTTGTGACATCACAAGAAGTCCCACCACACTTCTTCCTCTTCTGCTGCAAGCCAAAGCAGTAAAGAGAACTGTGCTCTGCTAGTAGTATTTTTCATCATTTCTCTCTCCTATGAGTCAGGGTTAGTATCTGATGCATTTCTTTGTGAATCAGCAGGTACTGTGCAAGATGAGCTCAGATTACCTTTAGTCCATCAGCCTGGCCTAACTTAAGTAATGTAATGCTGATTCCAAGACCTACTTCAAGAGGAGTGTTCTTGTTTCTCATTTTTTATTTCTTACAAGTGCTGGTGGGTGCCTTTCCTGCAATCTGTGTTCTCAGCATCTTGAAATTTGGGTTCTGAAGACTCTTAAATCATGATTGTCTGTTCTGCATGGGATGTGCAGTCACCCAAATCTTGACTAGCTGCTGTTGGGCTGGGTTTCTCAATTCTGAGATGCAGCTTGCCCTATCACTCAGATTGAGCCACCTGTCTCACTGTTTTAGTCTGTGAATGATCATGTTGGTGATTGATTCTCAAGGAAGTTGTAGCGTGGCTTCATCTTTTTCAAATGAAACCTGAACCTGTTATTTACAGATATGGACTGCCTTTGAATTCCAGCATGTGTGACTCTTCCTGCTTTTGTTGATAAGAAGAAATGCGTGTGACTAATGGTAGATTCTTCCCTTCCCCTTTTTATCGAAACCTTCTGTTACAGGCCACAATTTCATTTTTGGGTAGTGGGTTTACCTGCTTCATTTGCTGAGGTCCTGAAGCTTGATGATACATACATGACAAATAAAACCTGTTTTTTCTCATGTCAAAAAAAAACAAAACAAAAAACAAAGAAACAGTGGCAGGAAAATCACTCTTGGTTGCTGCTTTTTTTTTTTTCCTACTGGGAGATCTGAAGTGTTGACTGTCATCTGATGGCTCCTGTATCAGACAGTGAGATGAGATAGCTAACATAAGCCTCGTGGCTCTGTCTGCTGCAATTGAAGTGACCTCGTTTCCCTAGAGCACTCTATCTATTACCTGTGTCTTTATAAAAACACTTATTAATCACTTGCTAATGCTGCTTGGTTTAAAAAATTATTAAAAACAAAAAAAGGGGGATGGAGGTGGTTCTTCTCTATTCTCTGCTAGGCCATCATTGAGACGTGCTTTCAAATGAGAAGAGTTCTGCTCTGGAGTGAGCCATAGAGGACCTGTGCATGCTGATCAGCCAACATTCAAAACGAAGGAGTTTGGTGATGCTGATGTAGCTACAGAATCGCGTTCTTACATTTTTTTCTGTAGTTTCCTCAGAATTAAGAAGCTTGAGAAGCTGAAGGACAAACTGAGTGCAGCTTTTTTTTTTTTAATGCTGGCACTGAGTATGTCTAGTTTGAAGTACTTTAAAGACATAATTTTCTGTACTTGGGATGTGGAAGCTAACATCAAGTTATTTATTGTTATTTACCCAATTTGTGCAATGTATCCAAGTGCACAAGAGAACTTTTAATCTGTGTACATAGAGATGCACACGTATGTATGAGTAAAATATATTTTCTTAGGCAGCCAGGTGCCGTGTATGTGGTGCATATCCTAACTCACTCAGCTCTAGAATCCTACTAGAAGGAGGCATGTGTTCATATGATTCAGCCCATACTGAAGTACTTCAGTAATACAAAATGTCCTTTAGTTTCTGTCTCTGCAAATGTTGACACTTCTGTTGGTGTCTGGCCAGCATGGCTGTAGTTGGATTTGGGGAGGAGAAGGAACTGATGCCTCTGGTTCTTGAGGCCAACTTCAGTTTTCGTCAGAGGGGCCTGCTGTGCTTCTTGTAGGCATGAAATACTTAAGCCTTTTTGTTCATGTGTTTATGGCTTCTCAGAAACTTAGGTAAGAGATGGGATTTCCAGTGTTGGTGACTGAATCGTCATGTTGACTTCATCTGTAGACTTGTACTGGTGCTGTTAATCTATTGACAGTTACGATTCTGTTCATGATACTTTGGTGAGGTGATTGATTTAGCTGTTTCAGCAGCTGCCACCAGCACTGTTCTCAAGAAATCACAAACGGGTTTACTGTGTGGCTATGAATTTGGTATTGCATGGATATAAACTGCTATAGCACTCTGTATGGGAAAGGCAGGGTCTCTGTGGCATAACAAACTTCCAGATGGCCTAAGGAATGGTCTTATGCAATCCAAAGAAAGTTAACTCACCTGAGTTGTTGCCTGCTGATCTTTAGGAGTGTTCTCACTCCGTTACAGTGGCTGCTAGCTGTTCATGCAGATGACGCACTGGACCTCTCCTGCCTTTGCCATCGTGGTATGAATCTGTGTGCAAGGACTGCTCACTGCTGCCTTGCCATTTGTGTGGCTGTAGATGAAACTGATAAATAACATTGCAATAAATAGCAGAGTACCTAACATTGAAACAAACCTGCTCCTGCAAGAAATAAAGGAGAGGCAGCACTCACTGTGTCAGTACTGTCCAATGCTGCTCATGATAAAAGAGCCTTGTTTCCCTTCTGTGTAAGAGCTTTATCCTTAATTACTTGCAGGACATAAGAGAACAGGGCTAGAGATATTTTTTTTTTACACTCTAAAGAAGATAATTACACTTGGGGGGACAGATAGGCTGATTCCAGCTTCTAATTACTCTTCTACTACAAGTAGTTCTGGCTTTCATGGCATTAAGAAGTTTGGGCAATGTTGTCTTTGGTATGCTCTTTTACTTTCAAGATGTGGCAGAAATTAGATTCAGCACAGTGCTGTTCATCAAAAACTTTACTTCTTCTCCTGCCTTATGAGCCTGTACTTGGCCTCTGGCTGTATGTGGTGGGCATTCATTTTATTCGCCGACTATTTTTAATAGTTCTGGGTAAAATACTATTCTGATAGCAATTGAAAAATTACACTGTGTCAGTATTCTTAGTTTGGTATTGGTGCAATGTACTATATAAATTAAGGGAGCAGATGTAACAAATAATGAGCCCTTGTTATATGTATCTAAAGCATTAAAATGATACAGAAAAAGGTTTAGCATCTTCTACCTTTTCACATCATTAGCTATCTGCAGGGGTGCACTGCCTTACACCTGACTTTTTCCACAAAGCCAGAAGTTCACTACAGCAAATCTGTAAAAAAACAAAACAAACAAACAAAAACTGGCTGGTAGGGAAATTTAGCAAAGGAACACATGGAAAGGTCAGGTACAAAATTTGAGGGCGGTTTTATGCTTTCAAAAATTGTAATAATTTGAACAGAGAACACAGAAAGCTGTGTCCATGAATCCAAGAATCCAAGAATTCCAGACATCTATGAAGTATAACTTAGGCAGAGCACTTGTAGAAATTGCTGGTAGGTAATGGAAGAGACAGCAGAATCTCCAACTAGGAAAAAGAGTTGTGCAAGAAAGATGGGAGTAAACCTTGATCTCTGAAGCTGCCTTTTGCAGCCACTGGATTCTTGACAAAATAATGCCTGTCTGTTTGGGTCGATTGAACAGCAGCAATTAGGTTCTATTTGCAGCCAAAAGTTTGCCTGCCATGAAGAGGGCAAAAGCTAGGAAGTTTGTGATCCTGAAGATAATTCTTTACAAATTTCCAAAATAAATTTAAAATGGATTTTTTGGCTCATCTGTTTAACTGGGAAATACAGCTTGTGGTCTAAATTGATTACATGGATGTTCTGTTGCAGCTGATCTACATCCTGTAGGAGGGGATCACTGGCTATGTGCAAAAGGAGGAAAATCCACTTCTATTAATTTAATTGAAATCAAATACTTCAGAATGAGTGACTTGGCAATCCCTAACGTCGTGTTCTCCACTGTGCACTTCTTTACTTTCAAAAAAGAAAATAAACTTTTCTATCATTTACTGTAATAAAATAATCTTTGATAAAATAACATAGGAAAGAACACCAATGCAGACAACAGACAAGTGATTTAAAACAGATGTGAAATTCCCTCTGTGTAGAAAATTATAGGCACTGGTGATGACATTAGACACGTATGACTAATCAGAGTTAATGCTTGCTGTTGCCAATTAGCCCTATTAGCACAGGCAATTTGAGCACAGGATGACATTACTTTAATTACTGTAAGCAGCTTGTTCATTTATTGAGCAGTGTGCATTCAGAAAAGGGTTACTCTGTCTGCAAATTAATCATAACCTTCATCATTAGAAATTCAGGAAAACTGAGGGAAGAAAGACTTCACCCCCCAGAAAGAAGGGAAAAAGGGGTGATGGAAGTCTGATGGTAATTTTGGTGTTTTACTACTATTCTTTTTTGATAAAAAGACAAAAGCTATTGTATGATTTCTGTCTGAAATCTGTATATGAGTGGGACAAAATTGCTGCCATTAGAGTTGAGGCAAAGACATTATGTGACCATTAGGTGGTAGCAATGCAAAAAAAAAAAAAAATCTTGTGAAGACGTGCAGCAAAAGTAAGGCAGAATGTATCTAGAGGAGGGAGAAAGCTGGATAAGAAATGCAGAACTTATTTCCTGCTCTTTTAGTGCACTCCATTTTGTTACTCATCCGCACATGCTCTGGTTCTTTGGCACAGGGTGAAGAGCATTTTTTTCTCTTTTCTGGAGCAATGATTTTGTGGCACGGTGCCACGATGTGCTCTCAGGATGAGCATATTTCTGGCCAGCATCATCTCTTCCGTCTCTTCATTGTGCTGAAGGTGGTGCTGCGGAGATCTCCACAGCTCCATTCATGGGTTAAAGGGCAGAGCTATGTACATAATAGGGGTCCAAGTGAAATGAATAGCAGGATTACAGAAGATGACAGCATCTGGCAACCTCTGAGCTTCCTGATTTTTTTATATGTATTTTTTTTTTTTTGTGGGAGTGTTGTGTTTTTTTGTTTTTAAGATGAGGTCACTACCTGAAGGTTTCTTTTCTCTGAGAGCATACAGTACACAGTGGTGCCTGAAAGGTGATGGTGCTTGTCAAAGGCTGAGATCCCAGTATCACTATTAAAATAGCTGTGAGACAAGGATGGGGATGAAGAGAAAAAGATTGCTGTACCTTCCAGGCTGCAGAGAGTTACTTAGGTTCTTCTTGAGGTCTTTGCATAAACTTAAAGAAAAAAACACTACCACCCCATTTGTGTTCTGATGGATACAAGCAGTACAAGACATATTTAGCAGTGACACTCCTCTATTAGCAAATACTAGTGGGTAGTCAATTTTCCAGTGTTATTTTGATTTTATTTTTAGCCATGGGACTATTCTAGCATTGCCTCTGAGCAATTCTGATCTTGCTGTGAAATCCCTATATTTCTGCAGGGGCAGAAAGCAGTGCAGGAGACTTTTGTCCATTTTATTCAAGGAACAAAGCCCGAAAGAGAATGAGGCAGCACTTCAGGCTGCTGTATAGGAGAGGGTGCTGCACTGCTGCAGGAAAGAGAAATGTCTGCAATAGAGGATCTTCATATCACAGAATCACAGAATCACAGAATGATCCGGGTTGGAAGGGACCTCAAGGATCATGTAGTTCCAACCCCCCTGCCTAGCAGGGCCACCAAACATACACCTTTACTAGATCAGGTTGCCCAGAGCCCTGTCCAACCTGGTCTTGAACACCTCCAAGGACGGGGCATCCACAACCTCCCTGGGCAGCCTATTCCAGGACCCAACCACTCTCCTAGTAAAGAACTTCCCCCTAACATCCAACCTAAATCTTCCCTCTCTTAACTTAAAACCATTTCCCCTAGTCCTGCTATTATCAGCCCTTTCGAAGAGTTTACACCCCTCCTGGGAGTAAGTTCCCTTCAGGTATTGAAAGGCTGCAATGAGGTCACCCCGCAACCTTCTCTTCTCCAGGCTGAACAAACCCAACTCCCTCAGCCTGTCCTCGTAGGGGAGGTGCTCCAGTCCCCTGATCATCTTTGTGGCCCTCCTCTGGACCCTTTCCAAAATCTCCATGTCTTTTTTGTGGTGAGGGCTCCACACCTGGACACAGTACTCCAGATGGGGCCTCACAAGAGCAGAGTAGAGAGGGACAATCACCTCCCTATCCCTGCTGACCACCCCTCTCCTGATGGAGCCCAGGATCCCATTTGCTTTCCGGGCTGCCAGAGCGCACTGCTGACTCATGTTAAGCTTCTCATCTATCAGGACCCCTAGATCTTTCTCTGCCGAGCTGCTCTCAAGGACAACTCCTCCCAGCCTGTACAGGTGCCTGGGGTTCTTCCGGCCCAAGTGCAAAACCTTGCACTTTGCCGTGTTGAACCTCATCAGGTTCACCCGAGCCCAGCTTTCCAGCCTGTCAAGGTCCCTCTGAATGGCATCCGTTCCCTCCGCCGTATCGACTGCACCACTCAGCTTGGTGTCATCAGCAAACTTGCTGAGGGTGCACTCCATTCCCTCATCGATGTCATTAATAAAGATGTTAAAGAGCACCGGTCCCAAGACAGACCCTTGAGGGACACCGCTCGTTACCGGCCTCCACCTGGACATAGAGCCATTGACCACCACCCTCTGTCTGCGGCCTTTCAACCAATTGCTTATCCATCTAGTTGTCCACCCATCAAATCCACTTCCCTCCAATTTGGAGATGAGGATGTGATGGGGGACCATGTCAAAGGCCTTGCTCAGGTCCAGGTAAATGACATCGGTCGCCTTCCCTTCGTCCACCAATGCCGTCACTCCATCATAGAAGGCCACAAGATTAGTTAAGCATGACCTTCCCCTGGTGAAGCCATGCTGGCTGTCTAGGATCACGTGCTCGTTCTTTATGTGATCAAGCATGTTGTCCAGGAGGATCTGTTCCATAATCTTCCCAGGCACGGAGGTGAGACTCACCGGCCTGTAGTTACCCAGGTCCTCCCTGCTCCCCTTCTTGTAAATGGGAGTGACCTGACCCTTCCTCCAATCATCCGGGACCTCACCTGACAGCCACGACTTCTCAAATATGATGGAGAGCGGCTCAGCAACCACCTCAGCCAGCTCCTTCAGGACCCTGGGATGCACGCCATCTGGCCCCATAGACTTATACTCATTCAGTCTAAGGAGGCACTCTCGGACTTGCTCTACCCTTACAGTGGGGAGGGATTTACCTCCTTGGTCCCCACATAGAGGGAATATCCCAAATGTACAAAACATATCCCAAATGTACAAAACACAACTTGGCCCACATGAGCCTCTGAAAGACTGAAGCTGCCCTAATCTATGAAAAAGTATCCCCAAAGTCATTCTCCCAGTATCCTAGTGTTAGAAGTCATTTATGTAGGGACACATGAAGATGCAGTACTGTTGACTGTGTGAGGAATCCAGTAAATCCATGATCTCTGATTTGCATCACTCTAATCATCTAATTCATATTTTGATAAGATGGAGAGGAAGCAAGAAAGGAAGGAGCAAACTGCCGTAGTACAAGTTGTTTCTAAATCTGCATTTCTGTAGGGGTGAAACAGAACTCAGTAATGCTCATTATTGTGGCTAGGATAGGCTTAGTTTTTTCCTAGTATTGATATGATGCTGCGTCTTGGATTTAGGATCAGACTAATGTTTATGAAACACCAATGCTTTGGTTGATACAGGGCAAGGCACAAGTTGCTGTGTGGGGAACAGGCTCGAACTCTGCTAAGTCTTCTCATGCTATCCCATAACTCTTTGTGTACTGCCAAACCTCCCGTTTTTATCAGATAGCATTTGCACAGGCTTTGGGTCTCTTTTAAGAGGGCATTTATAGCCTGATCTCCATGCTTAGGCTGATAGAAATAACAGAAAGATATTGAATTGTTTTCTGTGTTTGTTCAGTGACCTGCGGTATTATTGTGGCTGATGGAGCGGTCAGCAGCACATTAGGCTGTACTTACCTTATGCAAATCATTGCTGTGACAGTGCCTTTCCTAGTGCAAAGCTGCCTATCTTGCTCACATTAGTCACAAATGCCTTTTGCTCCATCACACCCAGTTGCACTGCTCCTGAAACAAATAAGGAACACTCAGTGTAATTATATTTCCATAAAACTGATACTTGTATTTCCCTAGCACTGATCTTTTCACTTTCCAGAGGTTTCCACCACCTTTGATGTTGTTAAAGCTATTTTCTCTGGCTCCATTCTTAAAGTAAAAATCTAAATAAGCTTGTGGTTTAAAGCAGTTTGAACTACCCTATCGTAAGCCAGTTTTTGGGCAGAGCACCAGCTTTGCTTTCCAAATGCAAGCACAGAGTAGAGAAAAATGTGTAAGACCCGGTAACAAAATGTGAAAAGGAGAGCTCAAACACAAAGTGTGTATAGGTATCGTTCAGAGCAACTGAACAAGCAATTCTGAGCCAGCTGTTGAGTCTTCTAGTACCTAGAAGTGTCACTCTTGTGACACTTCGTTGTCAAGCTGTTGGCAAATACCACTGGCACAGCAGCACAACCCCAGCCCTGCTCATGAACATGTTCAGCTTTCTTTGGTTCCTTCACAAGTGAAAAACTTGCTTCTTGCACAGCTTGCACAGGACTGCTGTCTTAGCTTGTGCTGGATAAGAAGAGCCTGATGGGCAGCTGGCATTGAAAGCAAGAAGTGTTTAGACATTTCACTGTTCTGTAAGATTGTATTAGTCTAAATAGCAGTCTTCTGTCTCCCCTTAAGTTTTTTAACTGTCCTGATTTAATTACAGAAACTGACTGTAGTTTCCTCTTAGAAGACATCAAAAGTTCATCATTAGAACGTTTGCATACCAGCCTGTAGCCTAAACTTGTGTTGTTTCTGGGCTTCTCGAGACACTGTCACTCTGGTGAAGGTAATCTCGCCCCTTTTAAAACCTAGTTATCAGTTACCAGAATCCCCCACAGATCAATGATGGGACTGTTCTAGTACTTGCATAACCAACATGGAGGAGTGCACATGGAAAGGTGAGCAGGTTTGTCCTCTAACCTGAAATAGAAGAGTGAAATTGGAAGTAATCAGGATAGTGTTGAAAAAAGAATTCACAACAATGAATGAAAACAGTGAATAAAATGGCAGATTAAGTTCTACATCAACAATTTCCAAGCAGTGTGCTTGGGTTTTAACACTGATAACATACAGAGTGAAACTTGCAAAAATCTTGGGATTGCTTTTTATTTTTTGCTAATAACAACTTTATGCTAGGTGGTAGTCTAAACAACTAGAAGGATTTCAGAGCTTACCAGAAACAAAATGAGGACCTTACCTCTATGAATCCATTTGTACTCGAATGCTGCTTCCCCACAAACATGGAAAGAATAACAATAAAAGGTAGCAACAGCAGAGATGAACAAAGGTAAGAAACATACATATGCAAAAGATCTTTTGTCTTCTGCACTTGAAGAAGGGACTGAGAACATGATGAAGACAGAGAAAATCACAAAGAGAAAACAACAGATTTCCTGCATCACAAGAAATTAATTACCAAGCCTCAAATCTGTAAACTATATAAAGCTTGGACAGGTTTAAAAGTGGTTAGATAAGTAAATGACAGCTAATAAAAACATCAGTCTGTTCGCTACATAGCTCAGCTCAGGAAGCCCATGTGCCACAGTTACCAGTGGGAGTTATCAGGGCAGGATTCTTTTCTTCCTTCTTTCTCCTGCTATCTATTACTGTCTCTCTGAGTCAGATCAACTGTGGGTGCCTGCTTGAAAAAGTAAGCTGTGAACCAAATCTGTATTAAAAGGAGGGCTCGAAATGTAAAACATTTCTCATCTGTGTAAACAGTCCTGTGTATTAATCACAGAAATACCAGCATAATTGGACATTTTAAAATACAAATGGAACTTTTCTATCAGCTGGTTTCAGATTTATTAGATGAGATCCTAATAGCATTCCAACAGTGCCTCCAGCTAGAGGGAATGGGGCCCACAGCACTACTTGATTATTACTGTATTTTCATATACTATGTCAACAAGGATAAAAATTGGTTTGGAAGTGGAAGCTGACTTGAGAGCCCTCTAATTCCTTACCGAGACACAGCCCTTTCATGGCTGTTGGTTGCTTTTGCCAATTGCAGATGAAGAAATATTGTATTTTGAAAGTTACAGCTTGCTGACACATGGCACTCCTTCCTTACATTTGAGTTTTGTAGCTACTTAGGCTCAGTAATACCATTGCAACAGGAAGTTAAGTGTGCCAAAATACAGACAGGTTGGCATTAACGCTATTGGAAAAACACTTTGTTACCCTTAAGAAACTTTTCCCATGTTTTATGTCCCCTTTTAGACTATAAATACTGGTCAGTGTTTGGAATAAATAATACAATTTATGTCCTCATGATACAGTCTATAGCAAAGAGCACATAAAGAACAGTTTTCTGCTTGTTTTTCTGTTATCAAGTTCTGTACTAGAAAAGCACTTACACAAAGTCAAGCTTTGCACAATAACTTTCCTACTTCTCCCAGTGCATGTTTGCTGCAAATTTCTACATTTTAATTCTTTCCTGTTAAAATTACTTCATGAATTTTGATCTGTGATGCAGTCTTCCTAGAAGTCTTATATCTTGATGTTTAACTGAAATGAAACATTTCCATATTACATGATAAATAGCCAATCATTGTTACAGAGAATACCCCAATGTTCTGATGGAATCCACACGTACCTACATCCCAGGAACAACTATGGTGAGGGTGGGTTACAATGAACCTCACTGTGTGGGTTATGAAGATGAACCCACAGAGCAGCTGAAAAAATATCCAGAAGCTTTATGTAAGCATTCCGTGTCCTTTGCCAGAAGTACGTTTCTGAGGAGTAGAAGGTACTTCTGAGGGTGAAAGGAAGAAGGGCAGGAGGCCGAATTCCTGAACAGCCACAACACATTGAAAACTGATTTGGAGAGTCAAAAAAATATCAAATTGTTGGCTTTTTTGGTAACATCTTTTGTATAGCATTCATACATACTGTGTACCGTGGAAGTGTAACCATAAATAAAAAGCATTTCTAGGAAACATCGTACCGGTTATTAAAATGTCCCTAATTCTTTGAGGCGTAACTACAGGATAAAAGAAAAACTTCAGTGACAGCTATGGCTGGCAAGAAAATAGGTACAACAGCGGATGACAGGTCAACCAGAGGCAGAGTAAGTCAGCATCTGACCTGCAGTCTAGATAGTGATGGAATCCACAGAGAGGAATGGAGAAATCTGTTTGTATCACCTGAGGACAGTGATGCTCATCTGTCTGATTCTGACAATCTCTCTTTTTGTGTTGCTGTTTTCACTTTAAAAAAGGAGCACTAACAGCATGCACACTTTTCTGAAGTATTATCTGAGCCCAAGGCACTCAGATGCATCCTTAAGCCAGGTGATAGAAGTATATTTATGAACAATTTCATGAACTGCAGAGTTAATATTTACTGTTATAAATAGTTGTTATTATATAACTATGATAACTACTTCAGCAAAACTCAATATGAAGACTGGCTGAGGAACCAGACTGCACACGGAGTGCAGGAAACAGAGCAATAAGGATACATAGATGTGCCTACAGACAAATGTAATTCACTTTGCTTACAGTGGGATTAGTCTGCAGATGAGGACTATTTTACTATTTAACATTTTCCAAATAGTCCACAAATTAGGACTTTGCTTTAAAAGTGCTGGCTTGAGAAATTATTAGTATGCTTCTTAATAGCCCAGAATGACTCATAAGGCATTGTGGTTGACACCAATTGCATTTTAAAGGTCTTCATTTACAGAAGGCTAATAAAAAATATTTTAGATGTGTCTAAATATTGAAATGGTTTTGAAATCATTAAAATTTCCCTAAATATCACATACATTCTTCAAATAAGAGTTAATGCAGGAATAAAAAGCAAATAAAGTAAGCAAGCTAACCATAAATATACTTAAAATGAGCAAATTTCATTTATATAAACTACAAATGTCATTTTCTATCTGTAGACCACGCAGTGATAACTGACAGATAAATGTGATGTGCTTTAAAGATATGGTAACAATTTCTGAAATAAAGATTTCTGTTATGAGAGAAATCAGAGAAAAGAAAATGACCTGCCTATTTCTAACATCTGGGCTTCAGACCAGAAGAAAGCAGAGCTGCCGTTTCAGAAGATAAGCATTTTTCTTAGAGTTCAGCAACTCCAGTAATTGCTTGCATTGCACACGCAGGAACTATAGGGTCTGTGCAGTGAAGGAAGCTAGATAATACGAGGCCAGTCACTGCTGCCTGTGCAGTTAATGATGGGTCTTCCAGCTTTTTATCATTAGCTGTCTTCTTGGTACTTGGGTTACAAATGAAAATGGGGCCAGGGAAAAATGTTTTTAGCAGTCGCTGTCTAAAATCTGAAACCCCTTCTGTGGTTTATTCCAGAGGTGCAATTCAGTGCAATCTTAGTACAGCACAAAATAAGCTTTTTTAACTTTATGGTAATGGTTTTTCTGTTAACAGCAGATTTACTTTATAACAAGGTGAACAACTAACAAAATTTAGTCAACAGGAACATTCTGCAGAATTATTTTGAAAAGGTATTATTGATTGTTGGAGTCTCACTTGTGTGGTAAATGAATATAAGGATGGAAAAAAAATCATTCATAGAATCAAATCAAAGGCATAAATGTCCTTTAACAGATGGGACAGTCATCATTCTGTTCATCTTATTCAGGTGACAGTATGGAAGATGGAACAACCCTGGGGTGACCCAGTCCAAAAATAAGGCATTTCGGTTCTTCAAGTAGAAAAAGCTGAAAAGCACCTACCTCAGTTCACCTTGCAGCACTGTCAGGTTTCTGTGATGCATCCAGGTGTCTCCTACTAAACAATACAGCAGAAGCACCTGCATTGTTTTCCCTGCATTTTACAATGATTTCTTCCAGCTGCTTATGGGCAGATTTAGCTCTTGAAACACCAAGAATTTCTGCAAGTATTTACTGGTGAGCTGTGTGCTGGTAGGACTAAAATAGATGCTATTTTAATTGTAATACACAAGACTTGAAAGATTATGAACTACACCCTTTTCAGGTGCCACATTTCATAACCCATCATCATTCTCCACCTATAGCTAAGTCTCATTTCATATTTGACTTGAATTTCTGGGTGAAATTAACTACTGACTTACAAAACAATTAGACTGTTCTAATAGCAACCTATAGCAACCAACAGCCATGAGTCCCACTCAGCAGGGCCCCAGGTAGAAACAAGCTAATAAACTGGGCCAGAATATCAATTACCAGCAGAAATTCTTGAATGGAAACTACATTTATGTGAACTGAGCAAATATTTTTGACAAGGTTCTCCGGGAAATGGGTGCAGACTATCAGCCACACCAGCTAAATATTAAGAATACTGGAATATATTGAGCTTGGCTTTGGATGTTTTTGAATTTTACTTTGATGAAATGTAGAAGAGTTACCTGTATTGAACAGACATCATTAAAAATTGCCTCAGATCATCTCTGTATAATAGAGAATAGAATAAGGTCTTGTGCAACCCCTATGCCATAAATCAGGCAAGGACTGAAATACAGGTGCTTACATAAGAACTAGATGTTCAAGTTACATTACATTTTTACATTTTGCACCCTCATGTCCACTAGCTGTATTGAAGAGGTGGTGCTTACACAACTGCTGGGCTCACATGCCGCTGCCTGCATGTTGGTAAGCAAAATAAATCCTACTCCTCTCTCCCTCAATTTTGAGAAAGAAAATGTTTGATGTGTTTTTCCTTAGTCTAAAGAGCAGCCTACCAGCAGAAAGACAACTTTCTCTTCCCATCTTTCTGTGGAATCACCTTTGCTCAACCACCTGTTGTTCCTAATTCAAAAAAACATCTGTAGTCTTAAAAGTAACTCACTGGCTCCTACTGGGGCCCATTCTTCTCACAGAATATCATCTTGTAACTGAGAAATCAATCAAAACATGGTTTTTAAATAAGAGGTTTCTTGTGTTAGGACTTTGATGATGAAACACTTCCTGTGACCTTCAGCAGAGTCCAAATTCACTTCCAAAGACCAGAGTAGACCATTTTGATTAGTAAATGACAGATGAGAAAGCAAGAGGCTATTTTTGTGCAGATATCCTTACCCACTAGCACTGGTAGTCCTTCTGACCGCCCACAGCATTTCATTTCTTTGTTCAATCACATGAGGGTGATGCCAGATGCTGCAGTTACTGATAAAAATTCTTTTCACAGACATACATTAATGGTATCCTAGATATATAAACTAAAATAAACTGAAAACAGAATAAAATTATTGCTATTTTTATCATGCTAGCAAAATATACCTTGAGAGAAATGTTTATCACAAAAACATTTAGGAAATTGTGTATTTTCCTCTTGAAGTGTTAGTGCACATTTACCTTTTCAAGACAGTATATACCTAATGAAAAACAGGCATAAGTATTTTAATTGTCCACAATTTTTCTTGCTTTTTCCAGTATATGCAAAGCTTATTTGATAAATATTATTCAATTACACAAGAAAACTAGTAGGCTAGCTGTCTGCCAGGCATATTTCTGATTTTTTCTGGCTTATTTAATTTGCTTTATTTGATTATTTAGGGAAAAAGGGGCCTGTAAATTTTCAGTAATAATTGAACTGCGGTGCTGTAAGAAAGAAAGAAGGGAAAGGTTACAGGGGAGGAAGGTGTGGAGGGAGGAAAAGAAGAAAGGAAAAAAATAAATGCAAAGACATACCTGATCTTTGAACTAATCTGAAGAAAAGTATCCATTCTTTTTAGCTCAACATTTGTAAATTGAAGTTATTACAATTCAGGTGAAGAATTAATGTACCTTCATATTCTATGCCAAAAGGAAAAAAAAAGTATAATCTTACTATGAAGGCTAGCTTATGAATTCAAGAAGTTGTGGCTGATGTTCTGAAGAACAAACTTATACTTCTGTGAAACACAGAATCTTTAAAAAAAAAAAGATTTATATGTAAATATTAAGCAAATTGTTGAATTCTTTTTTGAGACTCCTAAGACAAGACCATAGCTGCTCATACTGTCAAATGGGAGAGAAAGTGCTGACTTTAATAAATAAATTTTCCCTTCTCCTTGAGAAAAACAAAAACCCCAAGTAACTCAGGAAAACCCAGGAAACAGAACAATCACAAAAACCAGGGACATGATAGCATATTCTATGGGTACACCTGGGTTTGAAAATTTTATTTTCTACATTTTACTATTTGCCCAGGGAAAAGACAAAATTAAGTACATATGGATGGAGATAATAAAAGAATGAAATACAGGCAAGGTAGAAAATAGGTAATTGCAGCAAATTAACTTGTCCCTCTTTAAACTTTCCAATTCTTACTTTTCTTTCAGAAGTACAAAGCTGGTAAAGGTAACATAAAATATCAAAACAAGAAACTAATCAGAAGCAATCTGGAAAATATTCTAAGTGGTGTTTGCTGAGCTATCCTTATTTGCTCAGTGCTTATGTAATAAAAGCGTGTGATAATTCCAAAGCCGCCAACCTGAAAGGCCTCATGAGATACTGCTTTTGTTTGTTTCTTTTTAATAAAAATGTGGCTGATATGACAGCTCTGTCATAAAACAGACTCTCAAACAAGTGAGCTGAAGTCTGAGACCAGGCTCAAAAACCTACTGGAGATCAAGCCCTCCACACCATTCTCTCTCTGACTACCTGCAGGTACTGAAATGTGTTCGCTTCCTTCCTTTTAATAACAGCAAAGGTTTCTGTTGCATTTGAGATTTTTGGACTGCATCTTCAGTAAGATGGTTTTGCACCTGAGAGCTGCCTTAAATAAAAGTGCTTCCTTCCACCCAACTACTCCAAACACAACATACTGCATTACAAAATATAGCAATTATTTGCCATTAACTTTTTACTTCATTTAATAAAAATCTATGAGAATACATTAACACCTTCAACTACAGAAATAATGCATGTCCCGCTCCATATTATTGTACTTGCTGTTATACTACACATGTATTTCACAAAGACAACTCTACCTTTGCAAGTTCTGTGTGTCTCTGAAGATCTGCTGTAAAAATTTCGATCCTGATTGGAAATTGGGAAAAAGGTCCATGTCTACCTACAGAGTGAACAAAAAGAATAAAACAATTAGTTTTTCAGGGTAATCCTTGAGAGTCACAGCTACAGCACTTGGAATACCTTTATACCTTTTCATCCGTGAATACCTAAAATGAAATCCTCTTCCCTTCTCCTTTGAAAATGCAGCAAAATTACTTGCAGTTTTGGTGTATTATGTGTGTGATGCACAACATCTCTCTTTCTCATGCACAAATGAAGCAGCTTGCTGCAGCCCTGCCATTTGTAGGGATAAGAAGCAAATCCAATCTGTTTGGACTGCACTTGTTCAGTCCTTCCTCATCCATCCTGGAAATCCTAACAGCCCAGATAGAAATTCCAGCTGAAACCCACGGTATTGCTATCAACTGGACACATATCATCAAAAGCAACAGGAGGGGCAGACAGACAGTGAAATGGTTCTGCTTTATTGCCCTGGTGATGAGACTGAACTCTGTAATTCCTATATTTAGTCTTGATGATTTTTTCCTTACATTTAGTGGAAAGAATCACAGGTTGAACATAGGTGAGTGTCAGATCAAACAGATAAAAGGTGTTCAGAAATCAGAATTCCATATGAAATGCCACCATCCTCCTTCATTAAGAGAAAATTATGTGAAAGGTATTTCCTGATGGAATCTCTCCAGAAGGCATGTGTCTGTTCTTATGTTTAGCTTCCAGATTTTATCAGTCTAGCAACTTTAACAACTGTAGGTGCAAGCCATCTAAGAACAGGACAAGATAATAAAATAGCACATCAGGATCAGCCTTCCCAAATCAGAAAGTTCATGTTATCAAGACATAATTGTTTTCCTGATTTTGCTCTATGTTAAGGTGTGCCTCGACAGAGAAAGTC
The DNA here is from genome assembly GCA_035772895.1 of Perdix hodgsoniae. Lineage (NCBI taxonomy): Eukaryota > Metazoa > Chordata > Aves > Galliformes > Phasianidae > Perdix > Perdix hodgsoniae. Next base: position 26,834,121 of record JAPSGF010000001.1, on the reverse strand, counting down.
AAATTGCTAACCGGAACGTTATGATTATAACTTCTGTACAACAATGAAGTGCTGAGGAGGAAAGCTCGCTTTTGCAGTTAGTGTACAGAGAGATTGAGATGGCTCAGGAGCCAGTAACAACATGGTTGCTCTAATACAATTAATCTAACAAGAAATAATTTGCTCTGCCAAGAAAAGCAACCCCAGTAAAACCATTTCCTCAGCACCCAAACTAGCTCATCCTAAACCAGCTGGAGTTTCTTCTATGCTACTCTACAGGAAGTACTGTAAACAGAATCGTTCTGCTCTCCTTCCAGGAAACACTTTGGTCCCCGTGCTAAAGAAGATGGCATGCTGCCCTGACTTAGAGAAGACAGGGATTTCAAGACATAAGTGAGAGCTTTCTGTGATCTTATTCTCTTAAGGCAGCTTGTTACTGTTTAGAGCATTCGCAATTCCTGCCAAAGCACTTCTGCCATGCTTTAAGAAGAAAAACAGGATACAGCAATCTCATTTTTCATACACCAAAGCTTTTAAAATTACATTTTACTTGACAGAAGACATTTTGAAATACACACGAAAATTGAAAAACAGAAATAAAGATTGAAAATTGTATGAAGATATGAATAAAGAGATCAGGTTCAATTGCAGTGAAGGAGTTACACTGTGTCAGCTCTATTCAAATCTCATAATACAGAAAGGGTACATTGTAATCATATGGTTTTTTTGTTTGTTTTTTTGTGTTGTTTTTTTTTTAAACAGAAATACTTGTATATTTGGAGATGGAACTAGTCATAAAATCAGAAGACATTACTCTGTAGTGGGCTTACATGGCAAGATTTGGTAGCAGGGCACTGCTCCATGTCAGCTCACAGCCAGATCCAGCTGCTCCAAAGGGATCCTCTGCTGCTCATAGCTGAGCCATAGTGATGCTGGATGTGCTCTGGGACAGCAGATTTAAGAAAGGGAAACACTGCTGCACAACAGTAGCTGGGAAAGAGGAATGAGATCTGTTACTACTTAAACATTTCAACAAGCAGTCTCTAAAGAACAGGTCACGTGAGGTTCTGCATCTGCAGACAATGATCTTTATAGAATGACATCAAACTGTGCCTCCTAATATAGCCTGACATCTGAGACTTACAGGTCAAAGAAATCATGCTTTCCAATGAATAATACATACGAATTGCCACAGTAAAGTTCCTTCGGAACTTTCACTTTTTTCTTTGTCCATTGTTGAGTAAGAAAAGGGCCTGGAGAGAAAAATCTGGCAGTCTTCAATACAGAAAGCCAAAGAAACTTAATCCATTTACTTACCTTTATAAACATTTTAGGTCATCACAGTTAATAAACAATTTGATTTTATTGATTTCCTCTACATATTACAAAAGAGAAACCAGCTCTTTAATCACAATCAGTGTTTTCCTAAACTTCTTCTGGAGACTTCAAAAGAAGACCAAAAAACCCACCTTAAGCAGATAGTTTTCTGAGCAATGTAACAAGAAAATCTTAATTTGAGAGGGCATTTATCCCTGCTCTTCTTCTTGTTAATGAATCTCAGCTATTTACAGAACAGTCACCTCTATAATCTGTCTGATTAAAAGAATGGTAAGAAAAGTTAGCAAAATGAAATGAAAACCTAGAGTTTACGGAGTGGGAGCTGACAAGAGGAGCATGAGGCATCAACCTACACAGGACATGGCCTTTAACAGAATAAGTCACTGCGTTCAGAAGAAAAAAAGAGCTCAAGTTTTTGCATAATACATATAAGATCAGCACATTTATGTGACCTACAGGTCACAGAGAAGCTTTCCTTTATTTTCTTGCAGCTTCAATAGAAAAATACAGGAGACGTACTGCTATTAACTGTAAAAATGTGTGAACATACTGAATTTAACTGTATAAAAACCATGCAGGTTTCCCTAATACATAAAATTTAACCAAACAACTGTACTTGAGACAAGGAAGTGCATAAATAATTTCTGTTCCACGTATGCAAGTGGTCAGAGCCTTTTGTCCCCATGGGAGGCCATTAATCCCTCAGGTAGAACAAAATCTCCAGATTCTCTGATTATCTGTCTGGTTTGCTCCTTTCCCTATTTTTCTTTTGATGAGAGAAGACCCTCGTAAGATCTAAATTTCCCCATTTCTTTGACAATGGAGAGCAGAAACAAGTAGAAACCATGAAACTCTTTCTTATTTGATACTAAAAGGTTGACATCTAATACTCCAATCTGAAGCAGCTAGAAGGCTACTTCACTTTTATTTCTTAGGATGATAATAACAAAGTAAACTGAGCAAATCTGTTAGAACCTGTAGGCCAAAGAAGAGAGAATATGGTTTTTCCTGGACTCAGTAAGAGAAAATGGACCGTCACGGTCTGCCTGCCTGCACTGGTAATGAAAAAAAAAAATAGACCTTTGTTACTGCATAGCCCTTGGAAGAGAGACCAGGTACTACTGAAAGAATCAGGTGGAATTCAAAAGAAAATAAAAGGATATATTTACTCTCATAAGAACACATAAGATTTCTTCAGGACTGCTCTGTGGGCTTAAATTAAATATTGGAGAACTCTCAGTATATAATCCTGAGAGATATTAATAGTGAGAATTTTGGAAACAGAAGAAAGATCACTGGCAATTGTTCTGTGCATTACATGAATAGTCTTTAATTGTATACGAGGAAATATGTCTACTTAAGCATTAGACTATTAAAATACAGTCCTTGGAAAATTGTATATGCCCTTTACAACATGTAGTTATCAAAAGTTTTAAAGAAAGGATGTAATAAGGACTTATTTATAATTCTTGTGTGCCACAGGGGCATGCTTTCAGTTGGTTCAGTATCACGGCTGATAATGTTAAAGGGGTACTGAATATTCATTGTATTAGATTGGGTCGGTAGCACTTAATTGCTCTGTGTAAGTGACAGAGCAAAATGGAGATGCTTTCATTAAAAAACATCTGCTTCTGTTGGCTTCTTTGCAAAAACTTCTCATAGAGAACCGAGGGCTGATTAAGCAAACAATATTTCTCAATACTGCTAGCTAAGAAAATCTTCTTGTGTTACACAGCTCAGTTGTAAGTACAAGAAATTGTAAATATGCAGCACTGAATGGAAGGATAAATGGAAATTTTTTGACAGGAGATTAGGGAAGAACTTCAAATGTAATTACCTTCCTGTTTATTATAACATTAGCAGATATTTAAGTTATACCTTCTGCAATTTTATTAGTAATGATAAGCAAACTAAAAATATGCATTTAGAATCTAAGAGTCTAATACAGATAACTGAGTTACATGTGCAGCTGGTTACTGCTTGTGAGACTTCTGGTAAAATGCAACCAGCTCCCATAACTGTGTCTGGATAGTGCCTTGATCTTTGTGATTGTTTTTTTTTTAAACTTGCATTATGCTCAGAATACAATCTTCAAAAATCTGTTCAATTAAATACATAGATCCTATTCTGCAGCTAGGAGGCTCCATTTTTCAATTTACAGTGACTAGGTATAGGGCATAGTGCTGAACAGCACGACAGATGGTTCTTGAAATCCTGAATAAATTTTGTCAGCATCACTATTCCAAAATGCAGCTGTGCTGTCTTCACTAAATTAATGCTAAATCATAGTCACATATAACATAGTCATGGTTCTTAGAACGTCAGGTTATAATTGCTGACGTTCAAATAGCATAAGGCAAAGTGCTCAAGTGTTAAATGCATTGACTTCTTTTGTGGTACAGATTCAGGTACCAAGTAATACAAAACAAACAAACAAAAAACAAAGCACTGTGTTTGCCTTTTCGTTTTTTTCCACATTTATCTGAAGACAAGAGGAGCTTAATGGAGGCTATGCATTCTGTTTCATAAAAACTCTGTGTCAAAAAGTGCTAGCAGTGATCTGACTTTCTTCAGTTGCAGCTACAAACAGTTTAGGACATGTACATCAATAGGATGTTGCAACATAGACAATTCTAATTAATCTAAAAGCAAATTGGAAAAAAAAAAATCATCTTGAGCACAGTCAAACACTGGAGCAGGGTCCCACAAAGGCTGGGGACTTTCCACCACCTTTGGCAACACTCAGAACCCAGTTAAGGCTCTGAGGTTAGAACTCTGGTACAGATGTGCTACCTACAGAAGCTGACCTAGTTGACTTCTTCAGCTTTTTTTCCAATTTAATTACTGTATCAACTTACAAGAATCAAAAGAAATTCAATAGTTCAGGAAGTATTAAGTTAATTAAACCTGATTTGTTACAGATTATGACTTAAGTTTGGTGGCCTGCTTCATTTCTAGCATTTTCCAAAATGCTCTGTGGCAAAACGAAGAAAGAAGACAGCAAAATGATGCTGATGAACTATTTTCTTTCAGGAAAGCAGACTAAAGAGAGTACAGATAAAATGAGACAAGGACAGAGAGAATACGAAAAGTGGCAATGGTTCTACAGCAATGCAAAAGGATGACAAAGAAAGAGTGAAGGACATTAAGAAGACGAGTAAGGGAAGCTGTGATGTTGCATGTGCTGGGATCAATCCCAGCAGTAAAAAATGCAGATTATGTCATCGCATAAATAGGCCTGAAATACTGGTAAGAAACGTGCTGTGCACAGGTCTTGTTCACACAGATAGGCATATAGGCAGACTGACTGGAGAGATCATCTATTTGAAATGTTTCATTCTGAAGTATTAAGTAGGCCTGCATTATAGATGACACCTTCCCTCAATCTGTTCTCTACAGGAGCCTCCACTTAAATCCCCTAATACTAGATTTCTTAATAGCTATATGGATAGAAAAGAACTCTTAAGTCTTTCCTAATAGCCACCCTTGGAAGATTTTTTCTTGCAGATTAATCCAGTCCTACTTATTCCCATTAGACAGAGATAATTGAACAATTTTCTTATTGTTTAGAAGAATATCATCTGTGGCTGCAATTATCTGACATTAATTTAGGCCACTAAAGGTGAGCTACATGTCAAACACTTTATTGCAATTGATGGATATTAGCCAAATGGGTCACTGCAACCACAAGTAGATGGTTATATTAGCTTAAGTGTTGTCACTCTTGACCGTATTGATTTCCTCTACACCTATCATCGGAGCTTGATCTCTAACTCATATGTAAGTAAGTTCCTTAAGCTAAGAAGCTGAATCCTATCCTGTATGTCCTGTACTTCTTTATTCTCTAGAATTTTCTTGGGGAAAGTGATTATCTCAGGCTCTCAAATGCATTTTTTCCTGTAATAAGAAAACTTGGGCTGGAGGCAGTGCTAAGCAAATGAAGTTAGTGTGATGGGAAATTCAGTCCTATCTGGACCATAATTTACCACAGTCTTGCTAGGGCTGTTTGCTGGGGAATTTGTTCATGTGTCTTTTTCTGAAGATACCATTTTAACAGACTGTCTGCACCTTAATAGCCTTTGGGTAGTGGCTTTGGCTTGCCTCAAACTTTCAGTCTTCTGTTAATTTCTCCCAAGCAAATAAGCTTTGCATACCCCACATTGGCTGAACAATGATCTAAATTAAGAGCACGGGCTCCCTCTGTAGCTGCTGGAAAGAATAAGTGCCTACAAAAGACAAAAAGCCATACACACAAACAGAATGTAAGCAGCTTTTTTTTTTTCCCCCTAATTGAATTCATAAACATTCTTTTTCAGCAATAGGAAACTATTGTGTGGGTATCTTATTTAACCTATCCAGTGTGCGCTACCATTGGCATTTTTATTCTGCAAAGCCATGGAAAATGTCACATGCAGCACAGAGATGCTGACATTTCCTCCCCTTACCCCACATTCGATCTTCAAATTAAAAAAAAAAGGCCAATATGTCCAACTTATATGTCAAAAGCATTGATGGAAACTGGGATCTTGGAAGCTATTAAGCACTTGTGTTCCTACTGAGAATCAGAAATGTTGAGTGTGCTCAGCATACATCAGGATCTCAGCATATATCCTAACAAATGTAACAGAAGTTTCGCCACCTCCTGAATCACAAAGGAGAACAAAGATAATTTTAATGCAAATTTCAGCTTTGCATGATCTTTTCTGAACCATATATCTCAACAGATCATAAGATTTGTTACTTCTATCAGGGCTGAAATGTTACACTTGAAAGTGGGGTCACTGAGAATTGTTTTAAGCCTGAGATTAAATGATTTTGGCTTGGGAAATTTTTCAGTTGCTTTAGTGTTTTGAAGGTTTTCAGGTGTGATGGGGAGAAACTTTCGGCCTTTTATTTACTAGTAGTGTATTCTTACCCCAGGGCTTCAGGTGAAAAGACTTAGAGGTGAAAACTCAGAACATTATTGTTTCCCTATTTCTTTTTCCATTGAGAAGATGTAGGAGCATTCCCTGTTCAGCCAACATTTCCTTGTGTTAGTGTTGTGACCAAATGTGCCAAATCCTTTCCAATTCCAGAAAATTTACTTTGTAAATTTTAAGAGATTTCAAAGCCGCTGCAGAAATTCTAACTGAGTTACGATGCTGTCAAATAAGGAACTAATGTTATTTGTAACATATGCAAGATTTTACTTCATTTTACTTTTTTATAAACTGCATTTTCAGATTGTTTAACATTACAATGTATGTAATATATAACACTTTATTTCATTCAAAGCAAGATCAGAGATATCATGTTTGTTTCTGAGAGAGGGAGTATCTCTAAAACCATTCCCTTCCTTGAGTGTCCCAATAAATGACAGTGGTGGAGCAGAGGCTCTACTACATACAGCCACTTTGCCCAAACAGCAGTAGCCTGAGGATGCAGGAGATTAGAAAATACAGTAGAGGATGTGCAACATATATTGATCCACTACTGAGAGAACCAGAAATCCTGACAAATGGTATTTCTTAGAATGTCTATTTCAGAATCTCTGGGCTTTTCACAGGTTATTAGATAAACTCTCATCAAGATAGCTTCTATTTCAGTCTGGCATCTTCAGGAAATTAAGCTTATGTAATTGCATTGGCTGGAAAACTGGCCTTGAATGGTTTGAAGCTGTTGGCTAATCCTAAAATCTGACAAATATTTGATTCTTCTTTAAGTTTTATGAATCATTAATCAAAATGTTACACAGTATTATTGGGTGTATAGCAATATATATATATACTTCTTTTTTTTTTCCCCAGAATATTCTTCCAAACCTTTTATTCTATTGTTTCTTTCTTAAATACACAAGTGGTCTAAAATTAATGTGCATCCTGAAGTAAAAAACATTTTAAAAGATATAATATGGTGACAATTTTGTTGTATTGACATATGTAGTGTGAATAATGGCACTATTAACACACTGATTGATGTAAGAACAGGAAATTATTAGTTGATATCAGTGCAATTCAGAACAGAAAATGGCCCTTCATACAGAAGATATCTATAATATTTAGTTCTATTTGACACTGAGCTGCAGGTGGTAAAATGGGTAAAATATACTCTCAGTGAAAATTGCCTACATTTTTCAGGAATTACAAATTGGAAAAGTGGGAGAAAAACAATAGTAAAAGCTCTGGAAGGATGAAGAAAATGACCTTTCACTTATTAGTACCTTTTTCCTAAGGAAAAAAAAAAAAAGCCACAAAAAAAAAAAAAAAAACAACCCACACCACATTTTCAGTTCTACATTCATTAAAGAAGCAGCAAATTCTACGCATATGAAGGAGCAAAATAATCCAGAGGTTTCTCAAAGACTTAAAGAGTAAGCTACCTTAAAAATGATACACTTGCGTATCTACATGACTTTCAGGTAAGTGCAACATCATCAGCTTCTGCCTTGTTAGGTTAATAACAAGCAGCTAAGGTTCGAAGACTGGGGTAATACTGCTGCTCTGTGACACGGTCTTCATTTACCAGCAAACTATTCTTACATTTTTAGATCACTGAAGCTGTTCACAGCCTTTTTGGCATCCAGAATTCTTCATCGCTCCTACATACCCTGAGCTGTCAGTGTCTATACACCACTGGAAAGAAATGTCTTTCCCATTCAGAATTAGATTTAGTTGCAGGAAGCCCTTGCATTTGTGACCTCCACGCTCAGTTATGGTACACTTCTCTATTCAGAGTTAAAACACCAATCTTAAAAATCTACAATAGTTTCCAATGCAGAAAAAAAACCCACCAATAAATCAAGTTGTTGGTGGCACTGCAAGTCAGCGGCCCGCTTGTAAATACTGAAATAGACTCAGAGATAGACATCTCCACAGCTCTTAAAAGATCAATTCTAGTTACTTGGATGATGACTTCCACCTAATAAAGCATTTTCTTTCTGTAACATCAACGTTTTGCCAGAATTACATCAGCATATGGGAGACAATTTTGTCTTGTAACTCATCTCTCAAGTCCAGAATTCATTTCCATTGCTTATATAAAATTAGAGATTTTGCACACATACCTGAAGATGATCTTTAAGAGTGTGGTCACACTTGATACCACCTGGGAAGAAAAACTCGTTTTTCATGAAACTGAGCATCACTCTGTGAATACTTCTGGTGTTTCATTTACTATATCCTCTATCCAGGCTGTAGAGCTTTAATAATGAAATAGCAGAATAATTTCTTCCTTTTTCACTTATTATCTCACAGTAAGCTCTACAGGGAAGGAAGCTGCTGTATCTCCAGCTCCTGCCAAAATATACCTCAAACCCAAACTTTTTTAGTGTTTTTCCAGAACATTATATAAAGAGTCATTCATAGCTGCTTATGGTTTTTGCCAATGAAAAATAAAATAAAATAAATCATATTACCACATCCATTGCACCTAAAAGAAATTTTTGCTGTTCAACACATACTACCTTAGGATTTAACACTTCCTCACAAAAGGAAACCAACAAATATATCAGTGGAGGAATCAGCATGCTGAAGAGCCATCTCAATAGGAAAATAACCCATGTAGTTGAGCAGAAGGCCATTTTCGAAGCTAAGCTAGAAAAGGCAGGCTTCAGACTAAACTCTAATTCTTCTCTCTAAGCAGTGAGTTTTAAAATTCTTGAAGAAGGAAAAAAAAAAAAGGAAAATTGTGGGAATGAGAGCATCAATTGTAGGAATGACTGATAAAATTATTTAATTGACACTAACCTAAAGATAGATTTACACAAAATGTATAATGGGCAAATGATGGATTAAACGCTTGAGTAAACAAAGAGGCTTCCTTTTTCATCTGACTCTAGTGAAGATGAAGAGGTCATTTTCCCCTGAAATTTGACAACATGCAAGAACTGCGATGCAAAATTGGAATAAAAATTACAGGTTAATACACATTGTTTCATGTACTTTTCACTGGACTTGAGCAAACAAACAGTAGTCGAAGATAACAGAATTAATACATTTTTATAATACTGCTTGAATGTAAATTCTGACTTCGCTTTAATAATTTCTGTAATTATACTCAAATAACACAAAGAAAACACTTTGTGTCTCAGAGATGTTTCAAGTTTCAAAGAAGATTTCGGAGATGATAAAAAAGCTAAGAAATTTCATCCAGAAGTACATCTTTGATAAAATAAAGAAAAACAACTCTTCACCAAAAAAAATACAGTGCTGTTTTCCAGATCTATCTATTCCAAATTAAAAGGATGTGACAGCTGACAGAACATCCTCAGCAAAGGATACAGAATAACAAAGCAAATTTCTTGCTTCCCATTTATGTACATTAGCATTTAACAACTGTATAAAATAAACTTAATTCAAGCAGTTTTAGATCTGGAATTCAGTGACGATAAGATAACTGCAGTGCTATGGCTTCTGACAAAAGTTGGAAAACAGAGCTACAAGACACAGCTTCTGCAATTAGCCAGACATAAGAACTTTACACTGCTTTAAGTAAAAATGCTATTTGCTTCTAAACTAGTAGAAAATAGGATATTGTATTACCTGCTAGCAGCCTTTACTCTATATCCAAGTTCACACACACACACACACACACACACACACACACACACACACAGTAAAAGTTTGCTAAGAATACTAAGCAGCTTCAGAAAAAGGAGCTGGAAGTATAACATTCTGTACATCTCTTAGGCTCTTCATACTGAAAGAAGAGTTAAGGGGACTCACATTGAAAAAAAATGACTTGGCAGAGTATATTCCTTGACACTGGGAAATGACGTTGGGATCTTTGCCTTGTAATTTGGTTTTGCACATACATACACTGGCTATAAGCACAAATAAGATAAACAACTGAAACTTCACAGGCTATAATTAAAATGCCAGGGCATGCCTAGTCACTGGGGAGAGCTTCATTACTACCCTTCACGCAAGACCTTAAGGACAAGAAAAAATAGTGATATCTCAGATACAAAACATTGCTGTATTGCAGCCTAGGCAATGAACAAACAAACAGATTTCTGACCAACTCCAAAAGCAGCAAAGAAGTACAAAGCAACAAGAAAGTACAATGACTGAGTATCTTTAGCTCTATTTGTTGTGATGCTGGGGCAAAGGCATGCGAGTCAAAGGGATTTTAAGGGACCACGGTGTGAGGAGTGCGTGAAGTCTCTGCCTTCCCAAATGCGATGCCCCAACACTGCAAATCTTTCTGGCGGGCATCACACATAGTTGTTTGTATTTAGTTCTGCTTCCGTAGCTGATTCAGTGAAAAGCGAGCTGAATTCAGCTATGTCTGCTTGGTCTCCACTGATAAGCACACTGCAGCGCATGCCAGACTGCCCAGGACAGAACTCCTCTCACTGCCAGCTTGCCCAAGGCCACCCTAATTATGGCTAATTGCCTGGACAGTTATCTCTCTGCAGCCTGCGTCGTGCTTCCAAAAGCCTCTAATTGAATTGCTATAATTTTTGCCCTTCCTAATGCAGTGGGTTGGTGAGGTAAAATGACCCACGGGAGGCGGAGAGTGGGGGGGCTCCGCAGCCCATAAAGAGCGGAAGGGACGAAGGGTGGGTGTGCAGAGCTGTGCCCGTGCACCGGGGCCATGCAGTGAGTGCCCGCCGGGAGCAGCCGTCGGGACTGCAGCTGTGGGACATCCCAGCATCCCCGGGACATTCCGGCATCAGCTGTGGGACGGCCATCTCGCCACCTGCCAGCTCCCTGTGGGACACCGTTGTGCCCCAGCTCAAGGTACTCAGTCCCTTCCCACCTCCTAGCCCTGTCCCACCGCTCCCCAGAGGGAATCGGGGCGTGGGCCCCCGAGGGACGAAGGCTCATCCTCACCCCTCATCAGTGGCCAGTTTGCTCACCTGCTATGCGGATCCAAGCTAGAAGCCAGGCAGCGAGTGACTCGAAGCTTACCGTGGTGCGGTTTCTTTTCAGATGCAGAGGTGTGCGGGTTTCCTGTTTCTGTCTTTAATCCTTTGTGCCGCCCTGTCAGAAACATTTGGACTGGTTTTGTCTGTAAGTATTCATCTCCCATGGGGCTCTTTTCCACTGAGCAGCATCCCTGTCAAAGCCAACAAGTGACAGTGAGCTCTTTAATAATATACCCTGTGTTTAGAGATACAGCAGCGAGATAAGACGTAGCGCTCATATATTTGGGACTGTTAATTACTCAAATATCAGGCTTTTGAATAATAGCTCCCGTGTCACAGAGAATAAGGAACAAAGGTCTAGAGCAAAATTCAATGGATATCCATCGCTGTCTAACTCAGAAAAGGTCGGATATGGACCTTTTACAGAAACTGTCACATAAACCCAAGCAATTAAAAAAAAAAATTTGCTGTTTGCTAAATGTTTATCAGGAAGTAAATTTAAAATGCAAAGTCAAAATTGTTACCTCCAAACTGTGATTTACAGTTTCATTTATACGATGTGAAATCTTTACATGGATTTCAACAACAAAACCACTGGAGGAGGCAGGAGCTAGCAGTAGCAAATGCTTTGGTATTACTGTATTATTTATTTTTCACCATATTTCTCATATTTCAAACCTTCAGAAGACACTTCTGGTAAGAGACCATCCATTTGGGTGCTGTTTGCCTTCTTGGCTTTAAGCGTAGTTCAAGCGCTAATCTACTTGCATTTTTCTTCCTTTGAGGCAAAAGAAAAAAGGGGCTGGACTTTGAACAGTGCTGGTTACCTACTTGGGCCACGTAAGTCAAGCGCTCTTTCTCGTACTATTTCAAAACTCAGAAGCTGCTTCTAGTAAACCTTTTTGTTTGTTGTGTGCTACTCACTTCTCTGACAACTACACTGAGCCTGCAAAGACTGAATGCTTGTTTAGATATTTATTATGTGCCTATTACAGAACTGAGTTGCCTTAGGGAACAATTGTTTTCTGACAAAGAGTCATGCTGTGAGACTTCATACACAGATGCACATCTCAGCACTCTTTATGCTACTGACCTGTAATTTCCACATGGCACACACTTTATTTTTCCTTTTTTCCCTTTTTCCTGGAAGTGTTACAAGACATCATAGCACCCGAGATGTCAGAGGAAGAGTGACAGAATGTGAAATTCTGGTATTACTCAACTTATTTCAGATTTCAGTTAAAATCTGTTTGAAAATGACTTTATACTACTATTTTAAAAAAATATATCCAAACAAATTAAAACAATAAAAAAGTGCAAAGTCATGGCTATAACTATAGCAGTTCATTGTGTGAAAAATATTTCAGGTACATACTATTCAAAATACAGCCATACATACTGGTTCACAAAGATGAAAGATCATTGGATTATAAGAAAAAAGATAGATTGTGTGTGTGCATTTGTAAGACAATACATGTACATTATAAGCAAAATGGAAATACGGTGCTAAGCTATCTCAAATATCTGTCTTTCATCATTATTTCTGGTTAATGTAATTACACTTTTTACCAGTGTTTGTATATTCTCAGCCTCAGTAACCCACTACCAATGCTGCAGCACCTACTGTAACTCTCCATATACAGACCACAAAAAAGGATACATAAAAACTGATTAATGCATCTTAAATGTGTTAACTGGCATTGTAAATTTATGCCCCACAGCGGATCTAACCAAATTGACAAATATGGAAATGTGCTTTTCAAATGCCGTTTATCTAAGACTGGGTAATAGGAATCATCCTTTGTTGCAGGTCGTATTGATCACCTTTTAATGATAAAGGAAATGCCCATTGCAAGGGGGAGAGAAGAGGCACCAGGGGCATGTAAGATAGTTTACATGAATAATCTTCAAAAACTTATTGCAGCTTGTTTTTAAGTAAACACCTTGGCAACACTTTCTGATAGCAGGAGAGAGGGTAGCAAAACCAACCTTCCAGATTACACCCGAATGTACAAACTTACATTTTTCTTAGACCTTTCGTTGAATTCAGTAACAGGTTTGACAAGTATGTAGACGTAGTGCAGGACAGTCTGTAAATGATAAAAAATCATAACCACAAATGTGGAAGAAAGGTTATTTTAGTGACTTTTTTTTGTCATTTTGTACATAAGCATCTAACAAAAGTGTTCATTGTGATCTTTTCATTAAAATCCATGAGAGTTAAAGGTTGCTGCCGAGTCAATTAACCCCTCTGATTTCTACTTTATTTGTCAGATGCAGTAGATAACCACAGATCTTTTAATGACAAACATGGTTTCACTGGTAAACGTGAAATACAGCCTGATGAGGATATAAAAGCAGGTAATTACATTCTGAAAGTTAGTACTGTTGATTTTTTAAAATGTCTTAATTTATTTACTGTCATTGATCTAAGTTAACTGCTTAGATATAAGGCTACTACTGCACTTTTGCAGATATCCCACTAAATACTGGTGAGGAAGAAAATTTAAATTTTGCCCACTCAGACCATAAGTGTCCTTAAACTCTCTGTTGCCTTGGGAAAAGTACCATAATTGTATTACTTTAAAAGCAGTATGATTTATTACACTTTAAATACATTTATTCTTCTTTCTGCATACACAATTCAGTGTATCAGACTTCACCCCAGACAATCAAGAGCTCATTTTTGTCTAACAAGTGAGATCATTCTTTTCAGTAGGGAAACCAACAGAAACTGGCAAATATGTTTTGATTCTGATATTACAGAGCTGAAACCAACTGGATTAAAACTGTATGGCACTGCTTATGTTAGAAGATTGTCAATCACTTAAAATAAACTCTCCACGTTAAGTTTCACAGTGTTTCTGTATTTAAGTAATTTGGATTGTTTTTATTAAAGCTAGAGAACTGGCTTTGCCCAAAAACTAAAACAAGTCAATTAAAGTCAAGTCAAATTAACATTTGCCTCAGTTTTTGTGTTTCCAGAATGACTGCCAGTTTAGTGCTGGTTTGTAGTCATGTATTAAAACAACAACACCAAAACAAGAAGTATTTCCTCAACATTGGTACAAAAATAATACTTGGCCAATCGGAAAGGATGTTAAAGGAAGGCAGCATTTGCAATCTAACAGTACAGTGAACCAGGCAATTTGCAAATAAACTGCCAGCTCCTTTACTGAAATATATGGTGTTTAAGAATTACGGAACTCCATGGAACTGCTGCTTGCCCAAACGTACAAGAAAACATAAACAAACTTTTCGGGGTGGGACCTAAAAATACATATAACTGCTTCTGTTATTAACCATATTTTAGATGTTTTTCTCTTCAAGAAATGCTGCAAGCTCTCCAGATAAACTTGAGTTTATAAGCTGTGCTATTCACATAATATTAGATTAAAAAAAAAAAAGCAACCTGCAAACCCCACTGAAATCTATGAGAATATTTAAGGAAAAATCTTAAACTACAAAACAAACAAACAAACAACTGTTTTGTTGCTAGAGTCTGCAAGTAATTGCTAAACAAAATCAAAATCATATATACTCAGTGGAATGTGTGTATTCTCAAGTCCCTAACATATATATATACAATAAATATCAGATGACTAATAAAATATGATGATTAGTATAATCATATTGATATTCATAAAAATCCATAACAAATGAGATCAGAATAAAATGAAATTAAGAAAAAAATTCAAATGAAAACACAAGTATTATTTATGTAAAAGTTAACATTTCTGTCTTAGCTTCCAGTCTTTGGATGGACATCTAAACACAAACTTCCACCCAGACTCTTAAATTCTGACTCGATATCAGAAACCTTTCTTTACACCTTTTCCTTTACAATTTCCCATCAGTATTTTTCATGTGGGCTGCACAGGTCTCTCTGGTCTGTATGTCACTACAGAAATGAGTCATTTCTACTGTCATGGAAGACTTCCCCCAGCATTCACCTGCAAAACCCGCCTTTCAGACTATTTTCTGAGATGAAACATGTCCTCAGTGATAACATCAAGGGACAGTATTTTCACCAGTGTGATAATGGACTATGAGTCAGATACTGCTACCCATCTCTTCTATATGTAGAGAACTAAAACACTTTGCAAAATTACTACAATTTGTTCTCTAATATCAAACAAGCTTCCAGCCCGTTGATAAAAAGCAAGATGTCTCCACTTTGTAGGGTTTCCTTTGTTTTTGTTTTTTTTAATAGACACAACAAACATAGAACTCATTTTCCCAAGTACAACAACAAGCTTTGAGAACACCTGATTATTTGAGCAATTTAAAAAGTATCAAAAAGCCAACTCGCACAAGATTAAAGGGAGTAAATAGTACTTGTTATATATATATGCACATCCTTCTGAGCCTTTAGATAAGTCTCAGACCCAGTTGTTAGGGCTACGAATCATTTCTGTATCACTTAACATCTCATTGGGAACAAAGTCAGACATTTTGCAGAACTTTTAACTGTATTGTAAAGCTGATGAATTTGCTACATTTACCCTTCCCTTCCATCTCAAGCTAGCAGACACAAAAGAGGGAGTTGAGAACAAAGGATAACTCTCTTCTACAATTGGGCTCACTGGCCTCTAGAATCATGACTATTAAGCTGTCAAAGTAGCTGCTCTGCAGCAATGGCATACAAAGCTGTGCAATTTCAATTTTGAGAACTGCAGCTGCATACCTGAAAGTTGCTTTGCTCTTCCATGAAACGAGGTGTTCCACTTTAAGGATTTTTTTTTTCCTAGATAGTCTTTTAAGGATCCTTACAAATTTAGCCACAATGATATACGCAATTAATTGATACATTTAGGCCATATTAACATTAAGTAACGACCAATTTATTTTTTTAGGAAATCTTGGAAGACCACTGGCTGATGAAAACATTGTGCGCACAGTAATTGAATTTTTGACCTACTTGCATCTTAAAGGTTAGTGAATACCTTTTAAATCCAGTTACATTTAGCAGAAGCACTGAAGATCCTTTTCTGTGGGCCTTTCTCCTGTGACATTCAGGACTAGTCTTGCATATACAAGTCTGCTGCAGATTTGCCTGTATTTCTGGGAGCAAGGGCGGGAGAAAGGGAGGGGAAGTCAGTTCTGCTTTAACAAATCTAGGAATACATCTAACTTCATGAGTACAAGCAGTCCTGCCAAAACGCAGGTGAATGGATACCCAGCACAAGAGGTTTCTAGTACTACTTGATTACTCCCAGCACTGTGAAAATAATAAGTTAGTACTAAAATGTTATGGAGCCAGCACACAGCTAGCTGAAAACAAAGTAAATATGGTCTGATTATACGTGAGTTATTAAAACAATTTAGTAACAAATTAAATAAAGGCTCAGTTTACCTCCAAGAGCAGTTGGCTGAAATTCAGATAGACTTGCCAGCAATGAAGAAATGCATCTCTCTTTCTCCTTGCATTCTCCAAGAAAGCCACATCATAAAGCTGCAAAAACACTAAACTGCACGTTAGAGAACAGCTCAAAATGCTGCTGGCAAAACTACGGGAAGTCACAGAACTCTATAAGATTTGTAAAACTGAGCTCACAGCTGATCTTGTAAGAACAGTAGTTTCATTATATTATTAGGTAAAGAAGAATTCTGTCTGCTTCTGATTTTGTTCATTTTAATCACAATTCTTAGTTTCTTCATAAATTTCTCAAAAAAACTTTCACGCAAAGAAAGGCAACGAAATTTTTAAAAATGTCTTCTGCCATCCTAAAACCATCTGTGAAATATTAAAAAACTTAATATGTATTTGCAAAGAACATAGTGAGAAGAAAAAAGTTATTTTCTTCGCAAATGATTGCAGAATTCTCTGTTTCAGGAAGCAGGCCATCTGTAACTTCTATACTCTTCTCTTTGAATACAACAAATTATAAGCAATTTTGTCATATGCATATGATGTGGAATAGTAAGAAAGAACAAGGTGTTATCTATCATTTTCATTATACAAAAAGACATTCAAGAGATCTATGAAATTTCTGTATGCCTAGGAAATAAAATTCTAGATGTCTTTGGCATAATTTTCTAAATGATTTGCATTCACCAAAGCAAAATAATTTTCACTACTAAAAACATCAACCCAACACTTAATCAAATTTGCATTTGTTACAAAAACTCTTTACAGTTAGTGCTAAAGGCCTGAGAGAATTCAAATATATACATATGTTTAAAGAACATTATTAGCATGTATATTCACTGTGGATAAATAAAGAGCTTGTTTAGTATAGTAATGCCAAATACTTTCTTTTATTCAGAAAAGATGGTATTGTTATCTGTCCTTGGAATACAGGAAAATGGTATCTCCAGAACATATAAAATGGCTTTTCTTTGAAATAGCTCTTGTATTCCCAGGTTATAAAAGACAGAATACTATCACAATATCCCCTAACAGTAGGCATTGCCAAACCTTGTACAAACTTTTACACCAAATCAGAACCATGAACTTTGGAGGTGAAAAACATACTTTGATACTACACTACTGTGGTGGAAATGCTTTAACATTTTCCCTCAAAAGTCACCTTACCACATTAAATATATTCAAGAAGATATGTTCCTTCGAAGGTAGCGTGGGAACCCACTCATGGAATTCAGCATCAGGGAATGATGATACACAGATTAGATACAAATTTCTATCTATCTACAAGACGAAGCGATTGTTTCAGGTGTTATCATTATAAGAAATGCCTTAGAGATCACAAAAAGTGGCTTCAGCTATTTCTCTTGAAAATGACTCCCTCCGTTTTAGAGTCTTGTAAACCTGGATGTAGAATGGCATGTGGTTGTCATTAATATTAAAACCTTTGAAGCTTGATATCAGTAGTGACACTCTGTTACTGCAATTTCTTCTTTTTTTTTTTTTAAGTAACATTATTGTAACAGGCTGCTAACATTTAAAAGAAAGAAAAAGTTCATGAAGTAACCTATCAAAAGTGCAAAGACTTGCCACTTACAGTTAACAGAAAATATTTTAAAAAATGTGTACTACTGTAATTGGATCTTATGATTTACTTGCCAATATTATTATGCATTCCTACACATCTGCTAATTCATTTTTTTCTTTTTTCAAAGAGGTGGGAGCACTTGACAATTTATCTTCACCAGAGGAAACAAACCAGTCTTGAACAAGAAAACATTTTTATTTTGTTGTAGTGCAAATTTGACTCAATTCTAAACAAAAGATCCAGAAGGACAGAAGATGAGATGTATTGTTTTCATTTATCTGAGAAATGGTAAATGATGTTCTGCCTCTTTGGTTTTGTTTTTCTCTCCTGTAATGTTATGGTGTAAAATTTTGCCTTGGTAGGTAAATGATAAAATAAAAATAAACAGCAATGACTTTGTTCTGTTTCCCTTTAAAAAGCACACAATAAATCACATACAAAACCCAGGCTAAACGAAAAGATTATGCTGCATCTCTACTCATAAAATAGAACATGAATACTACATATGGAGCATCTTAGCTTATTGAGACAAAGGAAAAGCTCAATTTCAGATTGCTACCATCATACAATCTTTTTAGGTCACAGATCTACTTAAACGTCTATACTTCATGGAAATCTTTCTTCCTGTTCAACTGCTCGCAGACACAAAATAAGCTCACATTCCTTTTGCATTTCATATTATTCATCTGTAATAAACCAGTCCACAGGCTGAACCTTACTTTTACACAATATAAATGTAATAGGTTTACATGAACTATATGTATAGTTCTCCTGTTCCTATGCCATCACAAATACTGGGTCTGTACACTTTAATGAAGAGGCTCTAATGGCTACTCCAGAATTAAAAGTATATGCTATGAGGTGCCTTAATTTGAGTCCAGCAGAGTAATTGAAGACATTCCTCTAAAGAGTTTTGATGTAGCAGGACCAGGATGGTAGGCCCATAAAGTGAAAATGGCACAGCAGAATTGATGAAAACTTTTAGAGTATGAAGAGTTTTATAAAGGTTCTTCACATTTGACTTTGACATTCTACCTAGCACAATGAAATATCACCCTTTCAAAATGCTGTTTTCTGGAGCACCCAGACTGTCAGAAACTTTGCAGAACATTATTACATAATCTGTTTTTCACTTTTAGCATAGTAGAGTACATTCTAGATGCCAAGCCATTAGCAACTAATCTGAAACCACAAGACCATTTCACCGTCAGTCCATCTTCGCTCTTCCTCCAATAATCACTCCGACTACGTTTCAGTGTTTGATACACACCTTCTGAAGTATACGAAGTATTTTCCAATGAATTTAATAGGCTTTTGGGGAAGGCTTTTCCCCCCCCCCCTACACTATCTGGTAAAGTTATGAGTTTCCAAAACATGAAAACAGTACAGTGAACTCTTAACTTGTGTACATTACCATTGTTCAGCACTTCTAAATTCATTTTTGCTAGTAATGTCCTTATTTCCAGCCAAATTTGAGCCATGGCTTACTAAAATCAAGAGGAATTTTCAGTATCAAGCTCGTGAAATTTGGAACAATTTTGTAGGAATGCCTACTTGAAGTTCTGAAAACACAGATTACTTGAAATGCTGAAAAGTCTCATAGAATCAGGTTTCTTGCAAGATTTCCAAAACTGTCTGGACAGGGAGGTCCACAAGCTCTTACACACTACACGAAAAAGTTAAGTGCACCAATTACAAATATGTATATGTATATATATATCCACAAAAGCTGTCTTTTAGCCAATCCACGTGCTCACATCCAAACACGTTTTGGTAATAATACTCCAAAATACAGAGAGATGTGGAATTTTAGAAGTATTTCTTCATTCTTCAGAGATTTGGCCTTTGGAAATACAAAGGGCCAAAACAGTAAACAAGTATTCTTTGCGGCGGCTTACATTTCCACAACTCAGACATAAATTTTGCAGATAGCTAGAATGACATCTCCATAATCAGCCTTTCAAAAATGCCCTTTAAGCTATGATTTGAAAGTCACTTGTTTCATCAGAGCAAGGAGAAGACAGAAAGATCTGTTTCAGTCAAAAATTTAAAACAAAAAAAACCTAAAACCAGCTCCTAACCATTTTGTCTACATTTCATTCACTTGCGCATTCCCCTGTATCATATCTCACTTCCATTGAGGACTAGATCAACCTTTGGTCTGCACTAAAGATAAAAGCCAAGGTCTAAAAAAAATAAGTAAAACTCTGTTGCAATGTTTGCTAATGCAATGAAATTATTTGGCATACAAATTTAATACTGAAAATGAACAGGAGGCTCGCATGATTCTGAATAACTGGATAATAAAATGGAAGATGAAATTAAATGCTGATGCAAGCAAAGTAATATGCACAGAGGAAAACAATTCTAATTTTGCATACATGGTTTGCAATCATGGTCTAAATTATCTCCAGAAAAACAGCTTAGACTCACTGTACATGGTTGTCTAAAAATGTCATTCTAAACTCCAGCAGCAATTAGAAAGGCAAATGGAATGCTAGGAATTATAATGAAAGCAGGTGAAAACTCAAAAACATCACTATACTACCATTCCCATCTTTGACACCAGTTGTACTTCTGGTCACCACACTGAAAAAAGAGGGTACTCTAGAACCAGAAAAGCAATCAAGAAATGTGGTGAGGGTCTTCAGCAGCAGGAAACAATTATAAGCAGAGAGACTAAAGAGGCCATGACTCATTAGCTGAAGAGATTGTTACAGTGGGACATCATAGCCTTAAGCATCGCAGTTTCAGTGCCTAGAGAATTTATTCCGTACTGTAACCCAGGAATTAACAACTACCTAATAAAACGATCACATAACACTTTAGAACCCTACTCCAGAAAGAGGAGTACTTCTCCATGCACTTCACAGTGAAACTGTGGTAGTGGAAGGCACTGCAGAGGTGCATAATCAACTTGTGTGCGTACAGAGCTGTAATATAACCCTTGCAACTGTGATTCAGGGCTTAATTAAAGCAGCGATTCATCATCTGCATAGCAGCTAATGTCAGTTTACAAAAGAAACTTGAAAAATCCACATTTTTTGGCTAAATATTATACAGAAAATATGATTTCCTTTAACCAAAATAGGTATAGCTTTAATGTAGTGCTTCACTTGTCAGACAGTCTCACCGATATTTGTTTAAATGCAGAGCAGTTTAATGCAGAAGGGGGTATTTGCAGATGGTGCAGTTGATACAGAACAGTCTATTCAGATTAGGAAACCATTAAGCAGCTGACAGGGTACATGCATTTTCCCACCTGTCTACTCATGTAAAGGTCAGACTGCAAAATTAGCATACAAAAATTAGATAGGGACTCAGAATAATGAGGAAGCTTGATGCAGGAATTGACATAACTCTGCTCTCAAGTTTAACGTTGCAATAGTTGAAAGCAAACTACAGCCCTGTTTCATATGACCAGCACACTGACTTCCCAAACTAATGGAAGAACCTCGTGACAGCTCACAAAGGACTCTGACAATTTCTTAGCTGTACTTCTGCCTCTCGGACAAGACAAGGAGATAATGAGGTGAGACAGTACATGAAGTAACACATTAATAACTCACAGCAAAAGCTATGGAATTAGTTTTATATGATTTCAGAGTGTGGGACAAAAAAGAAGTCAGAAATGGGCACAAGGAATAGTTTGTAATTTACCCAGGATATAAATTACCTCAAGGGATTTCTAAGGCAGACATGATTCTTGAAAGGAAGTTAATAGCTAAGCATTATTAGCAGAACAAATGAAATTTCACCAAATGGTGAAGTTCATCAATAAATTGCAGCTCTTTTTCTGCCGCTGTTTTGTGTCCTATCATTTATTTTTAAATTTTTAATGCATATAATAATAACTCTGATACTTAATTCTGTGAGGAGTGAGCATGGGCTGGGGACAATGCATAACTGAACCAGCCACAGAAAACTGCAACTCACAGATCAATCTACTGCTCAGACTCAGCAGTTGGGTATATGAATGAGCATCTGAATGGCAGATGCTGAGATACTTAGGACTCAATACTGAATATCCTGGAATATAGTTTAGGGTCTCCACACCTCAAAGAATTGAGTTAAAAGCCAGGACTGATCTACAGATGAGAATTATTTTCTCTCTTTGCTTGTGAAGCACTGCAGTTTTCTCAAATATGTAATCTCAGAGCCCTTGAGATTCAACTCGTATATTTTCCATAATCTGTGGTATTTCTAATTGAATGGATCTCTAAAGATTTTCCACTAATTAAGTGAATATAAATCATAGAGCCTTTCTGAGTGCCAGGAGACATGAGTCTCATACAGAATGCCTCTCTGAGGGGGAAATTCTAAAATATATTCTGTCTAAAGTCAGGACAAAAGCTTTTGTATGTTCTTGCATGTTTGTTGGTTGGTTAGTTGGTTTGCTGTTGTTGTTGTTGCTGTTTGGCTATGCATTTTCCACATAAACACTGACTATTTATCACTTACAAAAAATGAAATAATTAGTTCGGAATGGATTGCTTCTACAGTTTCCCTTCCAAAATGTTTATGAGGCTATGTTTCCTTGAAGCAGTTTCAATTATTAAAATAACCTATTAGGAAATAATTGATTTAATTTATCAGTATTATTGGGATTATTTACACTAATCAATATCAAAGGTGGTATTTCAGAATTAAAATGGAAGCTTTGATCATTTATGTTGCTATAAATTCCTATGGTTGCCCTTTAGTCTTATTTCAGTGTAGGGGCATGATATCCTGCTTTACTAAGCACCCCTGTTCTGGAAGGTCAAAGATTTAGGAATCATAATTTTTGGGGTGGATTTCAAACTAGCTGGTCTCCACAGATACTAAAATCACACACACTCCAAAGCTTTGTGCAACAGCTGTATGCACTTCTGTATACAGAAATCAGTATTTGGGGAACATGCATGACAGGCAGCTTCTTTTAGGATTCTTTAAAGCAACTTCAGGCACTTAAACTGAAGAGGACAGTTGTGCTAAGTGAAGATCTGTATCATCTTCTGGTCTCAGCTAGCCAAAAGTGTGGGCCCTGACTCTGAATTCAGAACAACCTATAAAGTTAGGCTTTTTTGCTAGCTTCTGCAAATGCAGGATGAACATTGGCCCAAAGACTTAAGAATAAGCAAAAGCAAGCAGGAAAAATTATCATGTTTTTAAAGTCCAGGATTACATTTTTTGTATTATTTTCCAAACCACAGTTTTTCAAATTGTGCCTGCTTGGCCTTCATTCTGGTTATGCATTTATTTAATAATTAAAAATACATTTCTCTGAAGTCAGCATATATGCGACAAGTCCTGGTCTACCAAAACTTAGTACTTAGAAAGTACTGAGTACTTTCAGATAGGTTTATGTATATCAGTTAAGATCTGACACATCTAGTGGAGCAGTATTATAATAAAATCTAATTTTTAAAAATCTCATAGTTTAGGATTAATATGATTTCAAAATAAAACCCATAGCCACTCTCATTCCCTAAGCAATTCTCCTCCTTTCTGCCTGCTGCAATGCAGATTAGTCATGAAATCCTTTCATTTTGTGCCTTCAAAACCATCTGATTCAATCTATTAAAGAAATAATACTGTTCTGTATGTTTAGAAATATCCCCATGTCCATTAAATTTTAATTAGTTTTATGTAGTGCGAACTGTATCTCTTTTTTTCCCCCAAATATTTACATTTTCTCTGTCTTTTGTGGCATTTCCATTTAAATTCCTTTCACACCACACATTATAGAATATTTTCTCCCTCCATGCAGCGCTCAATATTAATTTCCAAATTAAGTTTCGTTAAACATTACAAATTTGTTGTGTCAATCACTGTTTTGATATCCTTCTTCCCACTCTAGCTGTCTATTAGCATAACGCACACTAATTACCAGTAAGCTGTATTTATGACAACATTGGCGAGCCAGGTGTTCTTTACTGAGCAGAAAGCAGATTTAACACACTTTTTCTATGACCTGTAATAACTATTATGCATAGGCACTAGTCTTCTCCTCTGTCACCAAAAGGCTGATGCCCCTTACAGAAAAAATCATATATATACATATTTTAAGACATTTTGCCTTTTGTAAATTCAGAGTGGAATCACATCTGCAAACAGGCTTGAAATACATCCATTGAAAATGATTCTCTTATGCAACAGAATCTGGGAAAAATACCTTCTTTTGCTGAGCCTCCGTTTCAATTTATAAAAAAAAAACAACACATGAAGACTTGCACCTATTAAAGTTAAAATCCACACCTAATTACAGATTCCTCAAACCCTGTAAGAAACTAGTCAATAAATTCTTCATTACCAAATAGCAGTTTCAGGTACGGAACAAGAATTCTATTTCTGCCTTTCTCTACTTAGCACGTTTTCACAGATACAGAAATAATTTTTGCTTTTGCAGTTACAGGCATTATGCTTCAACAGAACTCCTATGCCCTCTTTCACAAATCCTTTGGATTCTGTCCTTAGAACCAAACACCTGCAAGTTGCTGAAACTGGAGGGAACCTGGTAACCTTTATCAATGACATAGATGATGGGATCGAGTGCACTCTGCACATTAGCTGACGACATCAAGCTGAGCAGTGCAGTTGATACAGCAGAAGGAAGAAACACCATCCAGAGGGACCTTGACAAACTTGAAAGGTGGACCCATGTGAACCTAATGAGGTTCAACAAAGCAAAGTGCAAGGTTACTTGGGTAACAGTATAGGGGAGAAAAACCCCTCCAGAGCAGCAATGCTGAGGACTGACTTACGGGTCCTAGTAGATCAAAAACTTAACATGAGCCAGCAGCACGCTCTTGCAGCCCAGAAAGGATGCATAAGAAAAGGAGAGGCCAGCAGGGCAAAGGAGAGATCTGTCATTGGTGAAGTGCTGGAAAAGTCCGCCCAGTGAGATTGTGGATGCCCTATCCCTGGAGGTGTTTAAAGCCAGCTAGGACAAGCCCTGTGCAATCCAATCTAGTACTCGATCTGGTGGTTGGCAACCCTGGCTGTAGTAGGGGGTTGGAACCCGATGATCCTTGGGGTCCCTTCTGACCCAAGCTGTTCTACAATAAGGGTTTCCAGAATAAAAGGCTTAAGTATTTGCAGGGTCAAGGTTTATAACTTTTTTTCCTCCCTGTTCTGAATAAATGGTTTGAATTTTAGACTATATAGAACACATTAGGGTATTCCATGCAAAATGTTTAAGTTTCATAATTTGTGTGCTTTAATACATGCTTTCACCTGAATGCACAGAAGGCTGATAGCTGGGCAGACTGCAGTATTTGGAAGTCCTGTACTTCGGAAAGTAACACAAGCCACAAGGTGGAAGTGTTGCTCTACTTAAAAAAAAAACAAAAAACTCGTGTATTTAACGGATTTTAATCAATGTAAATAGCTGATTTACTTAGAATTGCAAGTACAAACAAAACATTCTGTGCTCGCTAACAGCACAAAATGCATCAGCTGTATTTGGCTGCATATTGTTATTAAATTATTTTTGTATTAGGGTGACGAAAATTGAAAACATCATTAGCTGAAAGGCAATAAGAACAAGAGAGCTTTACCTATGTTTCAGTGAGAATGGGAGAAAAACATACACCTTATAGTATGAACAGGGAAGATTTGAGCAATGTTCAGAGGGCAGTATAGTCACTGCTTGTAAAAAATAGTCTAGTTAAGAAGCAACACAGCAGCTTTCAAAACTTCATAGTGAAAAATCTCACACTGTAAATAAGCTTTATTTGAAATCTGTCATTAAGTGCTTGCCTATGAATACAAAGAGCTCCACTATCTTGCTGATTGGATAACTGGTTTACATATGCTACAGACAAAGAAATTGTACAAAAACGATTATTTTCAGGATCAAGGAACATTCCCCTAAGAGATGGTGATCTTTATTGGTGTTTAGATGTTTGCAACAGCCCAGAGCTGTAAATATAAGTATTTCTCTGGAGGGCAACTCCTCTGAAAGACCAGTGTAAAGCACTCTGTGTGGAGCTCTTGGAGGGGGGGGGTGGTAAAAACTCACAGCTGCGAGGAGGAAAGACATAACTGGACAGGAATACAACTCTCAGGACTGCCAAAGCAGGATTTCAACAGAAAAAAAAATTACACAACACTGAAGATGTATTTTGTGTTCATTCAAAAAAACTGAAGTATACAATATTAATCGAGCAGCAGCAACTCTCCAAAGGGATCACTGGGCTCTGCTTTGGAAAAGTTGGCATACACAGCTGCTTTCCTCTTCTGCATGTCTCATAACTTGGTCAGCTGAATGCAATCACACATCGTTTACAGCCAAACAGCTGTGATTCTGTGATTTTTGTTCTCCACACAAAGGATTTCTAGATTTACTTTTGTAGTTGACCAACAATGATACTAACAACAGCGCATAAGAGGGCTTTAGTTTCTGGGAACCATCTTGCCCTACAACCATCTGGTAAATGATGGTCTGCCAGAAGATTTGGAGACTGTGATATCACAACAATGCTTTATTACAACAGTGTTTAAAGCACACTGAACTAAATCAAATAAATGCTTGGCATATTGCAAAGATATGAAAAACATGAATCCCTGCAAGAAAAGAGAAGATCCATTAACAAGAGTACCACAAGTATGGGAATAGGACTGACATACAAATGAAATGAGACAGTACAGATGCAGATTGCACTCCCTGCAGACTCCCAGACTGCTGTTCAACCACAACTCAACCTACCTGGTGTAGGTGTTTTCAACCCTTACCTAGGAAAAGAGGAGGCATGGAAGAATTTGGTCTCTAAAAGTGCCTTTAAATTCTTTTACAACAATTAATTACAAATACAAGTAACATGAAGCTTGTATAAAATGCTACACTTGTGTTATCTTCCTCCTCACAGAGGAAAAAAAACCTCGGCATACTCAGTGTTCAAAATCACTAGAAAAAAATTGAATGTGCACAACACAAACGTACATATACACATACAATTGATCTTAGGACAAATTTGAGCATTCCAATTCATAAGTCAGGATACAGGCTTTGAGGCAGTGGAGATAGGTCAAGTGTCTGATAATTAAGAAAAATCAGCAGCTCTGAATTTTATGAGTATTTCAGAAAGTTTTTGCTGAAACATTGTATGAGTCTGTGGACTCCAAAAAACACATTGGTGTTAATGTTAGATGGGACAAAGTGAATTTTTAGGAAACGAAGGTATGCATATACACGCATAATAGGAGCTATGACCCACATGAAGTGGCACTTCATTTTTAATCATGCTCTTCAGCAGCTATTATGCGGGGATGTGATTTTATTACTAGGTTTTACAGACAAAAAAGATTTAAAAAAATGTTCTTGCAATTTAAAATTTAGTCTAGATCTGTGGGCACAGCTGTGTGGGAATTTGGATTTTAACTCCTCCATTTCACTCAATAATTGCTAGCAATGGAACTGTTTACAGCAGTGTTCTATTGCTCTCAGACATAGGGTTGGGATTTTGGGTGGCCCTGTCTGGGGGGTTGGACTCAGTGTTCCTTGTAGGTCTCTTCCAACTTGGGAAGTTCTGTGATTTGAGGAAAACAAGAAATCATGAGCCTAAGTTTTATCAGCATAGATCATTCACTTCTTCAGAGCCCAGTTGTGCAAACCCCTTCCTCTGAAGTCAAGGCACCATCTGCACAATTAGAGATCATCTCAGCTGCAAGTATCAGAACCAGGCCTCTTAACCTTGGCTAGATGATGATGAATGATTGCATCAATTACCTGTGACAAGCCAGTGATTGGATCACATGATTAGTAGTTCACTCATCTTCTAGCTACCTAATTCATGGTTAATGAGTGCTTTTCAAACACTCTTTACCGTTGGGAATCAATTCCTAAATCACCCCCTATTCAGGTAAGAGTTCACTGTCTGAAGAAAAAGGCTACGTAATGATGTGGATTTTATGCTTGTCATCTCTTAAGAAAGTGGCGGATCTGTGGGGGAAAAAGAAAGCTACAAAACAAATTACACTACCTTGCCTCACAGCACTTTCTTTTCTTGGCACAAGGAGATTCTCACTTAAGCATATGACAGGACAGCAGCTAGTCTCCTTTTTCACAAGGCTTTCTGCATTTTTTTTTCCTCCTCCTGTTCTTTAAGAGTTCACATATACTGTTTCTACCTAATCATATTTTTTTTTTTAGTAGAAGACAGAAAGCTTGCCAGACAATCTTGGAGGGATAAAGCAGTCTGAGACAAAGTGAGATAAATGCATTTTAAAGTCAGCGTCAAGCAGGCTTTGCAGTGACTGCGACATAGACTTAGCAAATGCCTATGTGAGAGCTTCAGCTGAAAAGCTCCTCCTAGGTAAAGTGTTTCCCCTGGGATTGAAAGCAGCCTAATTCCCAGGAGGTGTTGGGGGGATGCACTCTGGGCTCTAGCACTGAACAAATCTTGACTTCTTGTGGTTCTGAAGTTCTGTCTACATTGTGCAATGAGATGCTGTTCAGAAACATCTGTTACTCATAAGTGAATTAGATTTGCTTCTCAGTCCAACAATTTTGGCATAGCCCTGCAGTGTGCTAAGGAAGGATAAGGCTCTAGAAATCAGCACCACAAGTAGATGAAAGCAAAATCCAAATGGGCAGAGCTGTCTACTTATTATTCCTCATTATGGCCATACATACTTAAGGTAGTTTGATTTAATATTTTTCATAGCCTATAGCTTTGCAGAGTTCATTCAAAATGTGACATTTTTGACAGAGATTAAAGGGGCTATGGGCGCCCTCAGCTCTTATATCAGCATATATTATATGCTAATATATTCAGCATAGACAAATGCCACATCTTTCTTCTGCACAGTGAATACATTTCATATTGCGTTACATTATTAGTGCCATTAGAGTGCTTACTGTCCTGAATGGTCACCACAATACAGATGTTCTAAAATAGCTAGTTCACAGAAACCAATCTAGAAAGTTCCATCTTCCTTTATCATAACTTATCTGATGTTCCTTTTGTATTTACCGTAGAGATAATCAAAATCAGTCAATTCAGCACTAAGAAAGAAGAATAAACTGAATAAGGCAGAAAATGATTTATGCACAGGTACAGGAGAAGAGCCTGCCAAGTCTCTTTAACAGTTAAGCTAGCATTAATGTGTGGATGTGAATAAGATTAAGTTATTAATAAATGATCAAAGCTATGACTGAAATGACATTATGGAAACTTCCTTGGTCAAATCGCTAGAGATGCCTTTTGTTTGGTAGCCTAGAGATCAAATAAAGTAGTTTATTGCCAACTGTAATCAAAGTATTGTTCCAACCACTGCAAATATGAGTTACGCTAACAAGAAAGGAAACTAAAAAGAAATAGACTTGATGAGGTATTCTAGATCCTCCATGTAAAGAAAACACATGAAATTATACTTTATCATCTTCTCTACAGCCATGAACATCAAAAGTCTAGTCTAAAACCAAATATCAAATATCTTAACCAGTGTGATGCTTCCAAACAGCAAGCCTTCAAGGAACACCATGACAGCCAACACAACCAATATAGTTTGGAAATCAGAGGCCTTTAACAGAACTGATACCAGTGAAAATCTTGCTAACTTAAGTGGGGTCTGAGTCTGACCAAAATGAATAGGAAAGTTGATTTCTCCTTGTTTTGATTCAATATATAGCAAAGTAGAACATGGATAGAGTAAATATCTTCCTGATTTGAGAAAGCTGTTTGGGTTAATAGAGAGTTAATCTCCATAGCCGTGAATTGCCTCTAGTTTTAATGATCCAACTCACAGTAAACTTACGCAAAATATTCTCCAGTGTTTCTGGAGAAAGCAAGTAACACCTGCTTCCAAGTCGACATTATCTCTCCCAGAAGCAGCATACACAAAAAGTCACCTGCACCTTTTTTTTTTTTTTACCCATAATATAGCAAAGTCAGATGCCAGACTTCATCTCCTCAAGAACTGGTTTATAAAAATATCACCCTCAGTTTTTGTTTTTAATAAACAGAGAACTGCTCAGCAGCCACAGTGATGCTTCTTGCCTATAATCCAGCTCCTGGAATTCTAAATCATTATAGTTAGTTAAAATGATCTAAAGTTTTCACTTGGGGGCATGATTTTTCCTCTTTTAAATTTCCTAAATTCATATCCTACTCACATCATAAAAAGGTGTTGAATGTTAGCAATCAGACCTGGAACGTTCTGCAGTGGTGGTCTCCAAGTTTCAGTACTTTTTTTCCCCCTGAAATATGAAAACAAAGCAACTTTATTTTCTATAGCTAGAGAAGCCTCACTTTGAACCTTGGGAAGGTGATGGAACAGCTCATTCCCAAAACCACTTCCAGGGACAAGAAGGAGAAAATCATTAGAAATAATCATCATGGATCCACCAAAGAGAAGTCACATCCTGATAAGCTCCTGTAGTGAAACCGCCAACCCGATGGATGAGTGGGGACCAGTGGATATTGTCTCTCTGGACTTCTGGAAGGCCTTTAATACTATGCCCCGAAAGATGACCATAGAGAAGCTGTTAGAGCAGACTGAGGTGGATCAAAAGCTAACCAAATAACCAGGCCCAGAGAACAGCAGTCAATAGCACAGAAGCGCATTCAAGCAATCATACTCAAATCTCATTCTTTCAAGATGCATTTGTAACATTATCAAAAAAAGAAAAGCAGGAACCTTTTAGATACTTTACCTCCCTTGCACTTTAGTTTTATTTTACTCTGGACAAAATATTTTGCTATAGTTCTTAGCTTGATTTTTATATACAGATATATACCTTTTATTTTGCAGCAGAAACACATTTTAATTCTGGAGAGAGCTACAAGGATAAAAAATTAATCTTTACTTCCTCACATATATAATGCTGTAACACAAGGGAAAACAGCAATAACAGCAGAGTAGCAAAGTCCCAAGAGGCAGTAAACAAGCACTTGCTCAAATGCAGCAGCCATGTGCACAGAAACAAAGAAGCTACTTACCCTCAGACAACCTCCAGCAGACAGAAATCTTCAGTGACCCCCTTACCTCCACCACCAACCCTTAAATGAGGTCTGGGAAGGGGTGGATCCTGGCTCAGTCCCTACCCCTTCCCTCCCCCCCACCCTTCTGGTCACACAGGTGCATTGCATTACATGCAGCTGAGCTCCCCTGGCTTGGCCCTGCCTTCCCACCAGGTGTTTCAATCACTGGTTCAAGATGTGACTTGCATTCAGCCTACATCATCTCATCATTTTAAAAAGCTTTAAACAGAAAAAAATATATTTTCTTCATGAATACTACAGTTAGTGTAATCACATAAATATATACAGTCATTGCTTTTGCAATCAAACGATTAAAGACCTGAAAGAGGAACAACAAAAAAGTGAAGACGTATACTCCTATGTAATGAGCTAGGGAACAATAAAAGCATAAAAACAAAAAGTAATAATAAATTCATGATCTAATGAGAAGATCATGAAAGTAAAATAAAATTTTTACAAATACATGAATTTTATGACATCACATAACTTATTAAAAAAAAATGTAAACAGGAAGAATGTGACAAAATTACACAGGTAGTAGAGTCAGTAGAAAAACTACTTTAGTTACTTGTTTTCTGTAGTAGAAAACAGAACTGAATATTGCAATTTCATGTATGCACCACCTACTAAGAATGCTTGACATTTAGTCAACTTGTGGTTGTTTTTTTTGTTTTTGTTTTTCTTTTAGGTACAGGTTGTTTCCAGATCTCCTGGGGCCAACTGTCATTAACTACTCTGGTATAAAAGAGCCTGACATAATTTCTAGCCTTAATCACAAAAGGTGGTAAATACTTTATACCTAATTCTCACAATGAATCTGCATGCATACATTATTGCCTGTAAGACAGGCAGCTGTAAAGGACCATGACCAACTGAACTGAGATTTGTCCATTCTATCATTGTCAGCTACTTGAGCTCTTCATACGTGAAAAAGTAGCAAAGCAGATCTTTGACAGTATTTGGACGATAGAAGAGACTGACAGAAGTCGTGGTAGAATGGTAAGAAGTTTAGAATGCATGCATGCAGATGTTTATAATATTCACTGTTTCATTTTGTTTACTGCATCAGGAAAGAAAAAAATAGCTAATGTTGCTTTTGTTTTCTTTCAGAAAACTAAAACTGTTGTGCTTTTTGCTTGTGTCATCTTCATGGTTTTTCTTATAGTTGAAATCGAGTGTGCTCCAAAGGTAAACAGTGTTAAAAATGTCTTTATTGTATGAGAGGGTTTGTTTCTAGTGAAATAACAGCCAGTTTCTTTCTATAACTTACAGGGTAAAACCATAGTGAGAAACTGGGGCCCACAATCAATTCTATATCTCAAAGGACGCTGTAAGTTATATTCAAAACCTGTTCTGTGGACAATGATGCTGTATGTTGATTTGGACTAAGAAGGTAAAAATTTGTTAATAGATTTTTAAAATGTCACTGAAAATCAAAGCATGTTAAACAGATTGCTTATGACATGACAGCTATGACAAATGAAATAATGCAGATCAATATCCTGTATTAGGCAATTGCCTGAAGAAACTTCCTGTAAGCATATTTGCATTATTCAAATATATGTTTTAGCAGATGTTTATGTTTATGGTATCATATTTTACTCAGATACATATTCATTTTACACATGCCTCTCATGAAGAAACCACACAGTACTAATTGCAGAATTAAAATATACTTAGTTTTTGTAGCAATTTGATGGCATTGGGCTGAAATATGCTGTTTATCTTTCTGATTGTATTGAACCTCCCAAATAAAAACAGTGATCTACCTTTCTACGTGCAAACTGAATGATACATTTTATTACAGGGTTTTAAATACCAGTTCTGATTTATTTTTTTTAAAGCCAGCTACCAAATAGGTGTTTTGCTTTGCTGAAATTTAGAGGAATCTTCACAGTAAGCATCATCTCTTTATACTAAATAACCAGAAAAAGACAAATGCTTGTGAGTAATAAGTGAGAGGAATGTGAAGTTGGCTTCTGTTTGCCAACAGAATGTCACTGAGTAGGCAGCCCTTCTAAAAATATCTTTAAAAACAAGACATTTGAATTAATAAGGTACTTGAAGAAGAGAGGCTCTATAGTACGCCTACTCAGTATCTTCAAATATTACTCAGGTGACATTTGCTTTAGAGGTTGAGGACTGCAGCTGATCTACTCTTTTGACTTCCAGGATATATGTACAGTATTTAGTGAACAATTCAGAGAGTGATTGGTGGCCCACAAGTTTTTTGCTGTAACGCTATGGTGCCCTATGATTTGTAATTTCTGAAGTCTGTCTGGCTTTAGGGATTTCATTCTAGGCTACGGTATTATTAGAATTATCTTGAAGTGGTTCAGCGTGAAATCAAAATATTTCCGAGATGCATACACAGTAGATATGAGGTAAATTTGTTTTTAAATTTAAGTTACTGAATTATTCCCTAAAGAAGGAATTTCTGTACCATGATCATGTCACTTCTTTCCAAATCTAAATTAGTCAGAAGATACAATCATACAAATAGATACGTTGATCTCATCTGCAACCTAGAGTGTGCAGACTAAGACTCTTCTCCTAATCACACCATACAAAGTACTGACCAAAACCATTGTATACTGAAGTTGAGAATGAGTCGTCAGTAAATAATTGTGGCAGACGTAACTGTTGCTCATTGTATGATTTTGGGAGATACATTCTGAATTTTTTATCTCTGTTGTACAATACACAAATGACAGTGGTACTTGAAGAGTAGGAAACTCTGACAGTTAAGATAGACATCTTCTAGTTCTAACCACAACAAACCATGAAGCTGACTTCAGGTTTCCAGACTAGATTTTTTTTTTCCAAGTAATTTGAGTTCTCCCATTCTTTCTTCTCTATACCTATACTTCCTATAGCCACTGTGCAGAATGTACAGATGTTTGAAAAGGGCAGTGTAAAATGGTTTGTCTGACTATACTATGCAGAGAAACTAAGTGACGGCCAGTGCCTTGCCTTTTGTAGTCAACATCAGCGTTCTGTAGGAGCTGTGCAAGTATTCCTCTGCCTAGGTCTGGTTTTCCTCATGTACATAGTAAATTTGTACCTGTTGCTTTGGACTGCATGCAGCCGCTGATGGAACCGTTTTTATGAATTTTCTTTCTCTCTCATTTATCACTAGATGGCAGGAGATACACCTCTGAAAAGGATGAACAGTATTACAGGCTTAACCTGGAGGACTTCAGCACATTTTTAAAAAGTAATTTCTGAAGAAAAACATTTATAATTTGCAACTTGCTATTTCTCTGTTGATTTCTATCATAGTTCTGTCATTTCTATCATAGCAAAATCCTTGAGGAGCTGGGTATTTCTAACTCCACGGAATTTACACTGCAGAGGATCTGTTTGGTACACTGACTCAAATTAGGGAAAAGTAGATCGAGGCCAGGATTTTTCCAAGTGCTAAGAATGATTTTGTTCCTGCTGCCTTTTACAACTTGAGCCAAGCACACAGCACTGCCCTCTCTCCAAAACCACTGGTATTCTAAGAATTCAACTATTTATTGGAGAAAATAAAAAGAACACTGGTGGTCTTTCTGTATAAACAGAGTTGAGAAAAGGCCAGCAGCAGTTTTGTGCACATTCAGAGCCAAAAAAGATAACAACTATAGCAGGAAGACATCTGGGGATAAGAAAAAAGAAAGAGGGAGAGTTTCACTCCAAGGTCTTCTTAGAATAGTGACTGTAAAAATAATAATTACCAGAACATTAGTGGCAAAAACAAAGCTCTAAAGAGAATGGATTTTCCCAGCAA
Organism: Perdix hodgsoniae; assembly: GCA_035772895.1. Lineage (NCBI taxonomy): Eukaryota > Metazoa > Chordata > Aves > Galliformes > Phasianidae > Perdix > Perdix hodgsoniae. Next base: position 26,799,258 of record JAPSGF010000001.1, on the reverse strand, counting down.
CAGTTCAGCCAGCCATAGAGAATGAACACAGCTTCAGTTTTAGTGATTTAGATCACAGTGATATTGTTGGAAAGCATATAGGAACTGCTGAACCAGGGCTTGACTCTGATTGACCACATGAGGCAAGCAATGAGTCAGCCCCAGGAGCATAGGTGAAGATAATTCACCTGTGCTACTGGAAGGGGGGGGAGCCTGGCTCACAGATAAGCATCTGCAGCTGCTGTAGTACAGGTGCAGGACCCAAACCCAATATCTGACGATGTCAGAGAAAAGATCTCATCTTCAGTGCAGCTATAATTGGTTATGAAAATGAATCATAGATAACAAACTTTGCCTCCTACAAAATGTTCAGACAATGTATATGACCTTTGTGTTGTCTGTTTTTTGGTTTTTTTCCCTTTAACTTTAGGCTGTGTTCAACACCACTGAAAATTAGAAGACTTAAAGCCCAAAGCATGGACATTAGATGCTTGGAATAAAACAAAGCTTTCCTTTATTTGCTACAAACATCTCATTCTGAGAAACAATAATAAATATTTTAACTGAAAGTTAATACTGCAAATGTCACAGTGTAAGTCTCTTTAAGGATGTGCATGCATTATAACATCTTGTTCCAAGAGAAATCTTCATTAAACTTACATTTGAAAGTTAATAAAACTAAATGCTCGCTAATAAAACTCATCTTGTTTTCTTTTTCCTTACATTATATGAAAGATATGACATAACTTAAAAGCTTGTATGTACTTTATAATTTTCTTAGTTGCCTATGGAAAGCAGCAGAGCTCAAAACATAAGCATTTTTTTGGCTCTTCTTAGAGAAGCTCTTTACACTTACAAAACCTGTCACATGTGATGCTACATTATTCATCTAACTTCATGAACTCTATTTAGCTTCTCCTTGTGTCTGAGCCTATCGCTCTCCTGCACCGGTCTGACAAAGACAATGAGGTGTCTCCTCATAGATACAGTTGTGACTCTCACAGCAGATGCTGAGTATCTTCTATGACACATGGAAATGATCACATTATCTTTAGAGGTTAGTTCAATACAGATGAAATGTGTTTGCCCCTTTGTCAAGAAATTGGCAGAAGCATTAACTGGCAGAAGAGCCATCTACCAGATCATGTTTCAGATATTTTAATGCAACTAAATTTGCAGCGTGTGCTTTCTTTTCTAGCTTCATTATAAAAGAGTTTAGAAATCTGAATAGATATTTAAAGATTTTTTTTGCTGTCAATTTCATGAGCCTTCCTAAAAACATGCTCTATTCTTGCCTGAGATCTAGGAAAACATGAATGCCTCAAGAAAGCTGCTTCTGACCTTCTCTATACAAATGGTAGATCTTCTTATTTACCTGTTGAAAAGTTGACTTAATTTCTCACTTGTTATACCAACACAGGACAGCTGCCCCATGCAAAGTTAAATCCATGTACTTCTATGTAATCTATTTATTTCCATGTGAAGTTAAGGAATTATCTAAAATTATCTAGTTTGATGTTGCTACCTGACACAATTCTGCATTCAGTGAAGTTTATGGATGCCACCTATACAATACAGCTGTGCTCTAGTAAAGCATTTAGCTGAACTAAAGGAAACAATGAATGACACTATACAAATACAAGACTATCCCCAGAAGAGACAAAGTTATGGAACTGGGTGAAGTGCAGAGGGACAAAGCAAGGTATGAGCAAGTCCCTGCATAATATCACTGGCTTTTGTAACTAACTGAAGTTGAGTGAAAGGCTTCCACCAATTTCACTTGACTGCTTAACCCTGACTCTGTATCAGAAAGGAAAACTTTTCCTCATTGCTTATTCTAGTACTGTAATGCAGAAAAGAGCACATTCAAGATGCCCTATATCTCACTAGTAGATCCAATTGCAAGGATGTCTCCATGGAAGAAATTATTTCAACAGCCCATATAGAATCTTAGAATGGCCTGGATTGAAAGGGACCACAATGATCATTTAGTTTCAACCCCCCTGCTATGTGCAGGGTCACCAACCACCAGACCAGGCGGCCTTGAGTGTAAATATGAGCCCATGCCATTCCTAAGGGGCGAGGCACGCGTTATATTAATTCAAATTTTCAAAAACAAGGGAGCAGTTAAGCACCATTTCCCGGGCATCCAGAGCTTGCCACTGCCTGTACCTCTCCCAGCTTATAGATGAGAGGTCACTTCCCAGCTCTCCCCAATTACACTTACTTTATATCTCTTGCTCTGATGAAGAAGACAGCTGTTAAATGTGATCGTATGCACTTAGAGCAAAGAAAATGTATGTGAAAGTTGCAGAACTGAACAAAGGAGTTCTACAAGACAGTTGCTCAGTAAAAAATAGTTTCAAGCTCTAAAGAAACACAAGTATTTCTTCTTAAATGAAGGAAAAATGATAAAACCTAGAAGCAACAAAAAGATCTGTCTATAAATTTCTACTGATGACAGAAAAATATAATTTCTGCATAAGATATATACACATGTTTGTGTGCACATTATGTATACGTGTACATTGGGGGAAAAAAAAATGGGGAAAAAAAAAAAAGATCAACAACAAACTTACTCCTAGAGACAGAACAGCATTCCCCTTATTTCAGAAAAGTCTGGAAAATGGAAATATTTGCTGCCACTCTGTATTTTACAAATAATAGTAACTAACTAAGCTGTATTAACAATTCGGACATTATTACTAGACTCTGACAATACCTAATGTGTACCTTTTCCTTAATTATATCTGCACTAGCATTGACAGTTTCCAAATCACAGCAGACCTGCAGCAACCTCCGATGCTGATGATTATATTCAGTGCAGTCAGTATCTCTTAAGAATTGCCTGTTTCTGCTTTTGACAGTATGTAAATCTTAATAGGCTTCTGAACCAGGCACAAGAGAAAATATATGCAGCGATGAAATGAAGCTGGAATAGTGATATGAAAATGAGGAAAAATAAACACTAAATAGGAACAGCTTCACGATGAAGTTGTTTCCTGTTTCCCCAGTTCTGTTGGGAGAAGTCCTGCACTACAAAAATACAGTATATTCTTTCATCACAACTGTTTATGAAAAAAATGTTTATAAGGTAGCTACTCTGATTCCATGTGATTTCTGATCATTTCAAAGGAGCCACTTCTTTCACCATAAGCATTGCTAATAGGTGACAACTACATACAACACTTGAATCAAATTAATTTTGCTTAAATTGATGATTTTTCCATCTGCTGTGTTGACTGAACAATCCATATGCAGTTGGTGGGCTTTACCTTCATAATCAAAACAATTTGGAGCACCATGTTATTCTTATCAATTTTGCACATCCTACAATGAAGGAAAACAAGCAAGCAATTCTTTCTACTCCAGGGCTATCAGCATGCACTCAGCAATTCAAATATGTTAAGTAAGGCAGCAGAAAGTAAAATTTGCAAGGAGTGCTTGCATCAACAACACCCTTTTACCTGCTCAAACCCAAACACAAGCTTGGGTACCAACTGGCACCCTCTGTCTATGAATTTTGATGCTCCATAATAGCTGCAAAGAGACTAATACTCTTTCTAGATTATTTGGGATTGAATTACTTAGCTAAGCTTACGGAGGATGGTTTGTCTGCTTTTCCTCAGCTGATATATTAAACACCTAATACTGCATAAATGTGAAATGTCATATTTTCCCTCAAGACACAAAAAAAGGTGAAAGCTGTAGCACAAATTAAATTCTGTTGCACATAGACTAATTAGAAGCTAAGCTCAGTATTCATGAGGATTGCCATATGAACAAATTAATAACTGTTTAATTCAATATAACAATAAATCCATATGAGATTTGCTGGACCATCCAGATCAAAGGATACATCTTTTGCACAATAAATCTACTTCAAAGGCAGACATCTATGGCTTTCAAAACAGAGAACACAAACTCATTCATGTATTTCAAATACATTTCTTCTGTACTGGTTAAAGAGCCTAAATACAAAAGACGTTTTTGTTTTTTTTTCCTTTACGGAACAGGAATGCGTAGCTTCAAACTAGGATTTTGTTTCCATGTTCCTTTCAAATGTAAAAACTTCCCCTCCCCCACACCAATAATGTAATTATAGCTTCATGTTTCTCTTGTTACAAAGAATTGAAATGTTGCACTGCCTTTTACCAGCTTCCTTGCCAGGACAGAATACAGAGGGATGTGTTTCTAGCTACAGTAATTACCTTAATTTTGTAGGAACACAAGATTGCTGTGTAATCGGCTATTACTAATGCAATTACTCTGAAAAAATGGCTCACAACAAGATGTGTCAGGGGTGCTTCTACATCAGCACAGATTGTAGCAATTCAATAATGAGTCACATTTGGTCTCTGAAGTGAGTAATACTGACTGGCAAACATCCACACTATAAAGAAGATATATGAAAGCATCATTTTGGGGGTATGCTTATAGGGTAAGCTACAGGGTTTTGCAAATTTGTCATATACCTCTTGCTCTCCCTAAAATACTGGCAGTATTTCTGTAATTTCTGCTACAGTAGAGGGCTCAGTTCAGAGCCCCATTGTGTTAGGTACTTGCTCAGGATCTGCTGCTTCTAGCTTGTTGTGACTAAGACCTGACTAAGATCCCATTTAAGTAAATGGGCTAGATGTTTCATGGACTGAGCCCAAAACAACTGGAAGATTAAAGGAAAAGCGTAAGTCATCCTACTATATAGAATGGACAAGAATTCTAATTCGAGAAGGTCCTTTTCCCTGAAACAAGGCCAGGGAAGTTCAGCAAATCTCTGTCAGGACCTGCCAGGAAGCCTGTAGCAGAGCTAAGAAAACTTAGTTCTCTGAAGTACTCATGTTACTCCTTAGCCACAAAGCACAGAGCTCTGTGCTGTTCACTTTATTAGGAACAATAAACTACTAGCACATCTCAAAGGGCAGGTCTGATACAGCTTCATTAGTTACTGACTGTGATTGTTAAAAGGAATGATAATAACTGAACAAAAAAGCGTGCCACGGCAGGTTGCCATGCTGCAACATTTGGAAATGGACAGCTGTACGCAGATGGTCTCCATGCATCCTGTCCTATTGATTACATGCAGCTCAACAGAATGAGCTGACTTAATGTTGCTTTGCCACATACCCAGAAATACGGATATGCCCAAAATACCAAACACATATAAAGTCTAATTGCAACAGGTATCACAGTTATTTCTCCCTTTAAAAAAATAATCTTGGAAGAAAACACAAAAAACAAAAACCAAAACAAACAAACTTCATCTAAAGGCAGAAGTCAAATTATGACAAATTATGAGTTTTACTGTACAGTATGTTTGCTAACACTGTCAGTGCAGTAAAACATAACATTATTCATCTAATTATTTCGTATGTGTTCAAAGTTCATCAGTTCATTTCAGTAATATTCATTAGTTGTGAAGGTACAAATGCCCAGACTTAGCCATCTTTAACCCAATAGGGTAGAAGTGTGAGAAATTGCCACATACTGCAGACGAGGGAAAGGCCCAGCCACAATCTGAGCTAACCTAATAGAATAACATGAGAAGTTTTTAGATGTAAAATACTGAAAATGTAGAACCAGGAAGTCCCTTTGAGTGAAAAATGAAAATATTGTTAAAAAGCACGTGCTGATTTACTGCAGTCACTGGCAAGATTGAAACTATCAAACAAGGATGGAGGAAATGGAGGAAGAAAGAATGATGGTGAGTGTAAAATGGTGACACATTGTCTATTTGTTTCCTACTGAACAGATCTTTGCCTAACCAAATCAACCTGGAGCAGCACAATATACCTGTTGTGCTGACGACACTCGGAGGATTCCAGTGCTGTGAGAAGCCTCCGCCTTCACCCAGGAGTTGTCCTTAAACTCAGGTTTTGCTCCTTCCTGAGCTACTTCTCAGACATACCTATGCCCACCTACACACCATGTTGAACTTGGCTCACTGATTTGAATTCCTGGTTTGACTTCGTATTTACTTCATCACTACAGACTTGCCTAGCAACAAGCAGATAATTTTATTTAGTCCCAAGAGCTCTTCATGCTGAGGCACCACGCACACTGCTGGTGTGGATTGTAGGCATAGAAAGCTGGATCTTCAAACACGGTCCTTTGTTGATGACGTGTACAGTTTCAAAGGGCCCACAGAACATCTGCTTTACATTCCCCAAACACTTTCCAGTAGTTTGTTGTACATTTCACACACAGCTCAAAAGATTCAAAACAAAACTCTGATACAGAAAGAATCAGAGACTGAGAGCATCAACAACAAAAGATAAGTTTTGGAACTGGCAGAACATAAAAAATTTCACAGATGATCCTATGCATATTATAAAAGAAATTTTTTTAAATTCCCAGTGAATTCTCTATCTTATGTGGTTGAAAAATCATTCATGATATTGAAGCAATCAATTTGAGCATGCACAATTAAACAGGAGAATTTGTATCTCTGAAGAAGAGTATACACTCTGCTTGCATCTTTCCTCAGCATGTCGCAGTGTTAAGCATTGAGAGGTTCTAAGAATGACATATCAAGGAGAAGAAATATTTTTCTGAGTGCCACAGATGACTAGTAAAACTGTGAAGCATTAGATTAATGCAAGGCAAATACAGCATAGTATACTATCTCTCATTTTGAAAATCCCCTGAATATGTCAAAACACAGATACCAAAACTCCTGTGCCACCCACTCAGCAAACATACTTAAATTATGCAACTATTTCTACATAAAAGTACTACTTCTAAATGCAATGCTGGACTGTCTTCCCACTGATATTCCATGACATCACGAGTGTCCAGCCTTTTGTCTTGTCTGGCCACACTGAACAAAGACACGTCTGCATAGTTTGCCACATCTGCAAAGGTTGGTCTGAAAATAATGCCTCTTAATTATTTCCATAGAAATTGCAAACAATGTAAAGAGTACAATCACACTATTCACTAGAGCAAATTCTCAGCTACAAAACACTGTTTTTCAATACAGTCACCACCATTAGGTGTGCATTTTCACCAGCAGTGAACAAGGGCCCACATGCCCATGTTTGGAACAATCTGCACCAGCAGAGATGAGCCACTGCTGCTGCTGCCACTGCTGAAGCACACCATTCACCACCTCACTGTGCTCACATCCACTGTTTCATTACCATAGACATTCAGCAAGCATTGGTGAATTTCAGTGGTGCAATTTTTTCTGTGTGGGGGAAACCAATTCCATACCTCTGCTTCATGTACACTTTGATGTCAGATGCCATTTTGTCAGTCTGCCTCTCTGCTGCCACCTGTCTCACAGCAACAAGGTACAACAGAATGTTGGCAGGAAGGTTCAACCTCTACAACCACACCATCAACATCCACGTCTGACACTGTGGGCCAATATAATAAAATAGGAAGCATTACTTTCACAGTAGTCTTCATAAAATAAATGTAATATGGTTAATGCATAGAAGTAACAAACTTATCTTAATGTTTTTTTAAATTAAAACGTATAAAAAAGAGAGCAACAAAACTAACACATCAGTCTGGTTTGATGGCAGTGGCTGTAATTCTAAGTGTGTTCTCAAAGTGCTTGTCAGATTTTTGATGAAAAAGATCTTTTTTTCTTTTCACTCTTCCTGTGCTTCATCCTTGAAAAAGTTGTTTACAAACGTACATACAGCCAAAAGAAATGACATGAATAAGGCCTGACTGCAAGGTGAGGGATATTTCTCTCTGGTAAGAGAGGGCTTATAGAAGTCTGGTAAGGAGCAAAATCAGATCTTGGATTGCAACTCTAAACATTCCTCTTGAGAATTTGCAAATAACGTATTTATGCTGACTGAAAATGAAGTTGCAAATAAACCAAAATATTATTTTTTCTTGCACTTTTGAATACTATTCTCAAATTCTCAAAACAGAAAGCAAGGCTGCATATTTTTGCTGTTCACAGGGCTTTTTAGCCAATGTATCAAAATCCATAAAATTCTTTGCCATAACTTGAGTTAGCACTGCACTGCATCCCCCCCTTCCCCGCACCCCAGCCCCTGCTCTGGAAATCTTGACAACAGTTTACCAAGCATTTGAAGTACTCTGACATACCCATTGTTAAATACTGAAATAGAAAAACGATGCTTGATGAGAATGTTTGCTTTAAATAAGTTTGCTGTTGTAGCCATCAAAATAATCTCAACTTTATCCATCTCAAAAAAAAAAAAGTAAAAGAAAAAAAAGAAGAAAAAAAGAAAGAATTGCTATTTGCTATTTTCAGATGAGGCTTCAAAAAGATCTGGACTTTTTTTTATCCGCAGGCTTAACATATAATTAGTTCATGGAGTTATGAACCCATTGGCTTGCTCATTCTTTTTAAAAAATATATTAAGAAAAATCAGAGACAGCTCTTGCCTAAGGGTGCTGCTGAAAGCTGTAGCTCAGTCTTATCTTATTTTCCTTACTTTGCTATTTGCACTACATTTATACCTCTCCCCAGCTTGAACTTCTACCTTTTACATTTGGCTGTAGAATTTCTTACCTTCCCCGCCACTCATCTCCCCCACTTTAAATATATTTTATTTCTCCACTTATTTATTTGGAGTCTATTGACTCTACAGCTGTGTGTGCTCTTCTGACTTCATGACCTCATAGTAACTCTCTGGGGACAAAACATTTTAAGACAATGCCATTATGTAGATGTTAACTCCAAAATAAAAGGAAATGACCTTAGGAAGTGAAGAATCAAGGAGTGATACATTGAGATGGTACCATGTCCCACTTGGAGCACTTTGAGAACCCATTTTCTCCAGCAACCTTTAGCAATCCCCAGCAGCAGTTGTTAAAAACAAAGACATATAATCCAATCCATTCATATATCAACTACCAGTCATTAAAAAAGCCCTACCTCTTATTAAATAAATTTTTAAATAGCATGCAATCATATCTGCTATCCTACCAAGAATTATGAATCAACACACACAGGGAATATCTTTATTCTTTCAAGCTTAAAAGCCAAAAATATCCAAGCAAATATTAAGCAAGCACAAAACATCTAAAATTAAAGAGCATTAATTTTTTTTATCATATCATTTAGATTATAATATGGCAGCAATAAGAGAAATAAGTTGCCAAATCAGAGAAGACACAAAGCTAAATTAGCAGATTTACCTGCCATCACTGAAAGTTGAATTGTTTCACAACCAATAACAACCGAACTAAGACAGCAACTTCTTTCTCAGTGCTTATTGGCTGTCCACTCACATAAACATTCAACAAAGTTATTCTAAGTTAAACTTACTTTCAACTGGAATCTATGCAAAGACTGAACAATTGGCTCAGAAAACTCCAAGTTTCACTTACATCAGCATAATTCTGAAAGAATGCAGCTGAAGTCAGTGAAATTAGTCCTATGAAAATTCAAGGTAAGATCATTTAAACTGACAATACATCAGTATTACTACTCACTGACTTTATAATATGTTGAACATTATTCAACTTTCAGTCTTTTAATTGCAAATGTAGGATCTGGGATAAACACCTCCCAAATTCCTCCATGATCATGCGTTCAGCTAGACAGACAGAGTAACCTCCTTTTTCTGCCTCTTCAGCTTGCACCAGGAGACGAGCACATGTTGCTTTCACATCTTCTAAAGAAATAGATACAGCTGGTTCCCTGACATGGAAAAAGAAACTAATATAAAATATATGCATTTTAAATACAGAAAATAATTTAAAAGACAAACTGCAAACCTCTTATCCAAGAGTAGGAATGCACAGAGCTGACTCAGACTAGCTGAACTGTTACTGTACAAATCTCAGTTTTACACTGAATACCTTTTACTTCTAATGGTTTGCTTCTGAATTTTTCTAGTTAATCACATGGAAGACTGTGTTCACACCACAGAGTTGATCTCTACAAATGAGATCACTTACACCAGTAAGCGTAGCAGGGAAAGATTATACAACAAGCCACTTCTAGTTAAGCAAGCAACAGTTAGATCCTACATCATGTACAAAGAAATATGTTAGAAAGTCTTAGTTGGAATCTAGGAGGTACTAACTGTATCAGATTACTGCTGTTAAAAGTAGAATTAAGTTTCTCAAGGGTTCTCTGAATGGCACCTTACCAATGTTTATTTGAAAAAAACTCTTGAAACTACTAGTTGTTAACACCATAACTCCTTCTGCTACATTAATAGTAACACTCACTCTATTGGAATCATCTATCCAATCAGTATATTACCCACAGCAGAAATTATTCGAATATTTTCAAAAGAGATCATCAGAATACTTTTAAAACAGAATTGCATAAGAATTTCAAGGCAGTGGTTAATGCAAGAAAATACTGTATGCAAACTGAAAATTTAAAAGCCTGGTGAGAGTAAATCTCACTAAAATCAAATAAAAAGTGCTTTAATACATTTGACTGTTATTAACAGGCATTTTTCTTTATTAAGCTAATGACTAAACAAACAACCAACCAAAACTACCAAAAATTAATAAGTATAATATTAGGATAGTATGCTCTTCTTGAAAACCATTACAAGCAAACTGTCAAAATAAAATTGACAAGTAGTGAGCCAAAGGAAGAAGAGATGGAAGGAGAAGTGGTATAAACATGTTCATTAAATGAAATCCCCAAACATTTTAACATACCTCTAGGAGCAGTTTTGTAAGAAATAAATGGGAGGCAGGGAATTAAGAGAACTGAGTATGTGAACAGTACAAAAATAAGTGCTGTTTTTTAAGCAGAACTCATATCCCTGAACTCTCCATTTATACTCCTAAAGGAAAGGAACAGCCTGCCCCTTAGATATTTCTTATTTACTTAGGAGGGCGAAAACTATGTGACTTCTTTTAAATAAACTGTCTGTCATTTTAGTCACCATTTCTTAGAGAAATACAATAAAAATTCATTAATTAATAATAACCCATTACAAATAAAAATCCTTTTGGATGTGGTGTTCAGGGACATGATTTAGCAGAGGGCTGTTACAGTTAGGGTAGTATGGTTACGTTGCAGTTGGACTGATTGATCTTAAAGGTCCTTTTTTCAGTCTGAAATAAATAAATAACAGCTAACCAAAAAATTAATGAAGTCAGATCAATGTATTATCTATTATATTTCCAAATATTCACCTGTCTTTCTCCAATTTTGGTGAAATTTCAAATGTTGTTGTCAAAAATGGGTTATTCTCATCATTATTTCCAATATCCATGTAGTTTAGTGTGGTCAGCTGGGTCTTTTTATCTGGACTTTCTTCGTAATTTTTGCAACCAATGCATTTGCAAATAGGGGAACACACAATCTTTGCCTGGCAAATATAGAATACTTAGAATGAAAATGTATAGAACTTGAATCAAACATAACTGAGCAACAACTAGAGTTAAATTTCCAGGACTTATTCTAGATGTGCGTGTCTTGGATACTCCCAGAGAGAGACCATCAGTTTCAATGTAAGAAAGCAAGCTTGTTCCTTGCAGGAATCCTTTTTGGAGAATGATGATTCTCTTTGATCTGCATATTGGACAAATCAATGCCCCCATAGATTTGCAGTTTGAGCAAAGACTATCTGAGTTGGCAGAAATACATTCCTCTTTTCATCTGGAGCACAGCACTGGCTGAGAGCTCATAATACTGAACATTTTAACTGATTAACTTCAGCTAGAATTAATTATTTGAAGTTATGAGAAGACATGGCAAGAGACTGCTTCCCTTGCATTCAAAAAAAGTTTATGATGAACTATTCAAAGAGATGAGTAATAGTCTTTCTAAAGACTACTGTTTGCAGAATACAATGAATGAACGTTAATGTGATAACTACAGACAGGAAAATCCAACAGTCTCACCTCAAAGCACTCGCAATAATTCTTGAGACATCCTGAACGCTTGCAGTTACATCCTTTGTTATGGTGAGGTTTAATATCTCCCAGTTTGCTTTGTCCAATCTTTGGTAGAAAAGCTTCCGGGTTTCTATCAAGACAGGCCTAAAACAAAAAGCATTAGATTAAGAGACATTCAAAGACTGTTTTATAGCATCTGAGTGATACCCAGTATTTAACAAAGAAATCCTTATTATCACTTGGTGATAAGAGGAACATATATAAGTTTCCAAAAATGTATGAAGGCAAAAATTCAAAGATTCCAGAATACAGAGCTGAGTGGGATCTACCATGATTTTATGGAATACCCTAAATCCAGCTGGTGACTGGTCACAAGTGGTGTTCCCCAGGGGTTGGGGCTTGTCCTCTTCAATATCTGTATTGATGACCTGGATGAGGGCATTGAGTGCACCCTCTGTACGTTTGTAGATTACACCAAGTTGGCTGGAAGTGTCGATCTGCCTGGGAGTAGCAAGGCCCTACAGAGGGATCTGGACAGGCTGGATGGCTGGGCTGAAGCCAAAGGGGTGAGGTTCAACAATGCCAAATGCTGTGTCCTGCACTTTAGCCACAACAACCCCAGGCAACACTACAGGCTTGGGGCTGGAAGACTGTGTAGAAGAAATGGACTTGGGGGTATTGATTGATGCTCGACTGAACACGAGCCAGCAGTGTGCCCAGGTGGCCAAGAAGGCCAATAGCATCCTGGCTTGTATCAGAAACAGTGTGGCCAGCAGCAACAGGGAAGTGATTGTCCCCCTGTACTCAGCTCTGGGAGGCTGCACTTCAAGTACTGTGTCCAGTTTTGGGCCTCTCACTGCAAGACATTGAGGCTCTGGAGCATGTTCAAAGAAGGGCGACAAAACTGGTGAAGGGTCTCGAGCATAGGCCTTGTGAGGAGCAGCTGAAGGAGATGGGATTGTTCAGTCTGGAGAAGAGAAGGTTCAGGGGAGACCTTATTGCTTTCTATCACTACCTGAAGAGAGGTTGTAGTGACCTGGTGGTTGGCCTCTTCTCTTGTGCAACTGATGATAGGACTAGAAGGAATGGCTTCAAGCTATGCCAGGGGAGATTCAGGCTGGACGTTAGGAAATACTACTTCTCTGAAAGAGTGGTCAGGCACTGGAATGGACTGCCCAGGGAGGTAGGTGGTGGAGTCACAAACCCTGGAGGTGTTCAAGGAATGTTTGGATTTCGTGTTGGGTGATATGATTTAGTGAGTACTACTGGCAATACGTGGATGGTTGGACTGAATGATCTTGTAGGTCTTTTCCAACCTTGGTGATTCTGTGATTCTGTAAATGATTCATACATCTGTTATTTTTGGGGGGCTGTTTTTGTCTCTCTGCTGGTACTACTTTCACCAGAAACAAAAAGATTTCATTGAAAAATGAACCCATCCATATATCGCTATAGACATCTCAGAGTTATTAACCATATAATGGTCCAATACAAAGCTGATACTCAGAAATCAGCACTGGCTATTCCACTGGACAGTAGCTTTTTTCAGGCCCTACTATCTCTCTGTGTCATGCCATATAAGTCAGACTAAACAGACTAAAAAACAGACTAAAAATATTGTACTTTATGTACAATATTTAAGAGAGGCACAGAAACTGATATGCTTTTCTGAAGGACAAACAATCTCTCACGCTCTACCATGATGCTATCTGCAGCAGTGAAAGAAGTGCTTGGACTGCTACAACCTCACCAATTCAACTGCTAAGGAGCATTTGAATTCAAAACTCAGTTGTAGCATATTGATACCAAAAACTAGTGTGGCTTTGCCTGGTTGGATTCAGCAAAATTCTAATTAAATGACCTTCTTACACAGTCCAGAGATGATGTGAATGATACAAAAGAGATCTGGAGAGCTGCATACAAGAAACACAAAGCCACCAATATGCCCTTATTTTAGAGTATCAATAGATAAAGATGTTTCTTTAGCAGCAGTTGGTGATATTTTGTATAAAAATAACGTATTTCAAAGACTGCACCTAGAGAAAAAAAACAATACTAGTGTATTTTTCATACACAAAGCTGATATTGATATATACAGTATATATATATATTTACCTTAATGGCTTTAAATCGTTCAGTTTCATGAAGTGGATTGTTATAACAATTATTGCAATTGCAGTTGTTGCAAAAGTCACCACTGGCAAAGCATTCACAATATCTAAAATCAACATATAAACACAACTTCAGAAATGAAAAGATTTACTGGTTTTAAATGTTATTCTACTTCAAGGCAGAATTTATAGCTCCTACCCCTCCTCTGTTACTTAATCATATTCAAATATACTCAGAGACCTTCTCTCTCACTCGTTCATTTTCACATTTTTCAAAAACACCCACTCTACAAATGAATCAAATTTTAATCCTTATGTACACATCTGTATGCATGTAAATACATAAGACTCTGCATAATAGTTATGTAGATTATTGCTGTACAGAAGTGAGATAGAGAAATGATACTTCAATATACAGCATTTTCATTCTATAAATTATTTTCTAGAGCAATGCCTTCTAGGTTCTCTTCATATTTTCCATGTTTTTAATTATGTTAGTCATCCACAACTACACCCTGAATTGTGAATTTCTGTGATACTAGTTGACATAAATTGTTGATCTTTAACTAAAGATCAGACGAGCAATTTTTGCCCCATATGGCTTGTTCATTAGAATACATTTACTGTATGTTTATTCTTTCAAATATACACTGCTATTAATATTTATTAAATGTTGATAAAATATTACTCACAATTTAAGACACTGAGATTTTGTGCAGTTACATGGTTTCTTGGACTTTGTAATCCCCGAACCAAAAGGTAGGCTACGCAGATGGAACAGGGAAGAAAATAAGACAAAAAATACACAAATCAAAAATTGGTCTATACTTTTGAAACTGTGCAATGTTATCCCCCCCCCTCCCCCCCCCCCCCCCCCCCCCCCACTAATTGCAGTGCTATCTTAACAATTGTGGAGTCAAAAACAAGTGACAGAAAGAGAAGACAATCCCCTGTGATCCAGCAGTTGTCATTACTAGGGGCAGGTCAGCAAACACTCAGAACCCAGTAACTGCAGTGCAACTGCAAAGCACTCTCATCTGTCACACCAGGTTTGCATCTGCCTTGCATTTAAAAACCTGCAATTAAAGTTTGTTAAAAGAATCCCATTAGTGTTAGAAATATGAGCTAAACACATGTTAATTATATTTTAAAACATATCAATTAACTCAGAGAATTAAATGTTTTTCAGACACATTTACAGCACAGTTGCACTGATCCTAAGAAACCCTGGAAGCCTTGATCACCAGTAAATGAAATAATGGCTACCATGATATGTACACAAATCACTCTTACAAAATCACATGAGAAGCAGCTATATTACACAAAATGTCTAAGAGTCTTTGCCAGTATAAAATTCAAAGTTCATAATGGACTAAGTGTTGCAAGCATCTTACCCAGCTGAAGTCATTTTCACTTGCAGATTCGATTCTAGTTGAAAAGCGGAAGAGCTAGCTACTGATTGTAAGTATTCATGTTCACACTGTTCAAGATAAAACATATATAGCTTGCTTATATTATATTTTAGAAGCAGACTACTGTGAGTTAAAAAAGGTAACAAAGAAAATGTTCTGAGGATGCTTTGTTTGCCACATAAAGCGATAAAATTCATGGAAGCATAAGGCTGTGAAAACTGCATGCATTCCTCTTTGAAACTGCTCAGTACATCAAGATACCCATTTCTTCCAATGTAAAGTATCAAGAACAGCCACCAGTGCTGCAGTGTTTGCACACTGTTCTCAGTGTCCTGATAATTCTAAGCTCAGTTGCTTTTAATTGCAGTAATCAACGAAAACTGGCCAGTGACTTGATGATGTATGTTATGTTCAGCTGCAATATGGAATGTAATTGGTTAAAGACTAAACAAATCAAACAAAATGTATTAGCTTACAGGCTATCAAAACAGAATGCAGATCTATTTTCTCTTCAGACAGAGAGGGTCCAGCAGAGGACCACTAAGATGACCAGAAGGCTGGAGAAAAGGTTAAGGGAACTGGGCTTGTTTATCTTGAAGAAGTCTCCAGGGAGTTGCAGCCTGGTCTGGTGGTTGGTGACCCTGCACATAGCAGGAGGGTTGAAACTAGATGATCACTGTGCTCCTTTTCAACTCAGGCCATTCTATGATTCTATGATATAATAGCCTAATAAAACAGGTACAAAGAAGTGTTGCGAGTACTTGTAAATAATAGTTATTTTAACTAGTTATCAATCTAGCTGCAAATAAGGGAGAAGAATATGAATATATTTAAAGCAAGAGAAGAAATCTAAGAAACAACAGGCTGGGGATAAAATCAGAGAGAGAACTGCAATCCGGTCTACATCTCTAGAACACTGAGGCACCAATTTGTCAGTACTCTACTTTTATTGATGAAAGACTCTATAGTTCATTGCTCCATCTGGCCCTTGGGTTTTTAATTTCCTCTTTTACGAGGGTGGCTGTTACCCACAAACCATCTGCTGTGTTTGTACTGACATTGCATTCATTTCACACAAATCAGAAGTTAACAAGTAAACATTTGCAATGATTTCTGCTACCAGCTCTGTTGGAAGTGAGAAGAGAAATCAAACTTCTGCAAAGATTTTTTGTCTTCGGTTTTCATTTTTAAAAATAAATTGAAACACAGTTCTATCACTCCATTAGCAAATAATAATTGAGAAAATTATAAAGACTTACTGACTATTAAGTCCTAGTCAACAAATACAGTGCAAGGAATCCTACTGGAAGAAAACATTCTCCTTCTGGTAAAAGTCAGTGTGTTTTCCTTCACCTCTCAAAAGAGTTACAGAATAGTTCTCATAAATAATGCAATTTGTATAAATACCAAATTCAAGTCTGAAAAATTGGAATTGCACTTTTAAATTCTGTTATTATTTACAGAAAATTCTCAAATCAGAAAATTTGTACATAGGAAGCACACAGGATTGTAAAACTAACCTGTCTAGCCTACCTAAATGTATTTAGAAAATGCATACGATTGTTACTTCCTGACATTAGACACAAGAACATATTTTAAGAAAAGGAAAGTTTATACTCTGCTTTATATGTGACAAAAATAAAGTTGCTTTACCTCTTGTTTGTTTGAATCCAGATTACCTGAAGCAGGCAAAAGCTGCCCCAGTACAGCTGTTACAGGGCTGCCCACATCTGAAAAGATGACATTTAACTGACTGCTCACAATATATGAAGTTTAATTTATGCATTCAACTTTCTCAAATAAACATACAGGCAAATGGGTAGTTTTGACTTTTTGTATTAATAAAAAATAGAAAACTAACCCACAGTATTACCTGACGGTGTCTGTCTTTTTGCATTATCTACTCAGTTTAGTGCGGGGAGCAAACTTACTCCATAGTTGTATCAAAGAAGGACCTATAAGTTCGTTCTTTGGAAAAGTTGTTCTTAATTAGAAAAAGAAAACTGACAATGCAAAAAGACTCCTTTACAGAAGAACTCAACTCTTCACCAATTTTTTAGCAAGGAATGTGGACAGATGCTTCTAATCTAAATGTACATCAAGTACATTTAATTAGAAACAGCATAGACTGATAATATTTTGATATGAAAAATGACCAAAACAGATGTTTATCCTGAGCTCTTCTTTTATGAATTTCCAGAATTCTGTCAGAGTATCTGGAAAGGAGGTATTTAGCCTATTAAAAAACAACAACAACAACAAAGAAACAACAACCAAAAATCTATGAAGAAATCCATGGCCGTAAGAATAGAGTTTTGTGCAAGTCCCAGTGAAGCATCGCATTTAAGGAAATCAGTATATTAGGCTACGTAGAAAAAAGTAAGCGTTACTCCATCAGTCTTACTGAGATTACAAGATTAATCTAGGTTTAATGATACAATTCAATTTCTGGATGTACACCTTTTACTTACTGGGAAGATCAGTAAAATGAAATAAAGCTTGGGCAAATAAAAAATAAACAAAAAGTCAGTGCTCTCCTCAGTTTTTTCTTCCCTAATGTTGCAGCAAATTAATGAGAGCTTGAATATTTTTTATAGACACATTTTCTTTAATTTGAATGTACCTGATTTACTCTTTTGATAGGTATAAATAAACATGCTCCATAACTAGGGCATCTGCTGAGATTCAAACACTCAGCATCTACTGACACCACGAGCAGTGTGTGTATGGTGCCCACTAACAAAAGGCTTTGTTTTCACAATGAGATTGATACACACCACTGAAATAAGAAAATACTGATAAGTGAAGAAGTAACGTTTATGTTTCAGTGGAAGCTGTATTTGGGTAAAGAAATATTTAAGTAAAGTTAAACCTCTCTTAAGTAGTGTTGCTTCTAAGATGAAAATGTATTGTCCCACTAAATATCTGAATAGCTAAACAATGAACTTTGAGATCTCAGAAGCCACCTTCTTTAAAAACGGGTGGAATTTCAAGTTCGCGGAATGACAGAAACATTTGTGGGACATTTAGAATCCCAAGGCTGGAGGATTCCCAACAGCCCTCAATGATGCTCTTCATTTATAGCGAAACAGTGACACTTCGTGGTGTGCTAGGGTAAATGCAACTCTCTGCAAGTTCTTTCTACTAAGCCTTTTCATAAAAGAAGTTGATCTGTATATTAAAAATTAAAATTACATTCAACACGTCCATTACATCAGTTTCATAACATTTAAATGCCTAGTTTTTAATTACTACAAAATAAAGAAAAACAATAACTTGTGATAGCTATACTAGCTTCATCTTACCTCTGCTCACTGCTGATTAAAAAATAAAACACTGTGCACTTGCAAGTTAACTACTATCTGCTATCTGACATGCTAGAGATAACTTTGATTTTACCAGATTGAAGATAATTATGTTGGTCTTCATATTGTGGAATGAGATGAATTGTTTTTAGATCCTGTGTGCCACAATCCTTTATACAGAGTATTTGAGTACCTCCTTCCAGTTGACAGATCATCTGGAAGAAGCAAATAATGATAGCCTCCCATCTAAGAAACTGTGATTCTAAGCATATAGACAGAACAGTTTTTGTAAGAGTAGCATGCTTCACAAAGCTGCACCATCACACGCCAAAGCCTCTCAGACACATGGATCATTGTACACAAAAGTGTCTGCTTTTTGACCCTTCCAATTTGTTTGGTTTTGGAATCAGCTGTGATACTGTAGCTCTTCAACATAGGGTAAGGTGCACTCCTGGTTCTTTAAACTGTTCTATGAGGCTTTACATAACATATTCTAGCTAGTTTTCTACTATGTTGGCCTAACATTCAGTTCCCTACCCAGAACAAACCCCATTTCACTTCAGTGTTTCATGTCATTTATTCAGATGTAACTGTAAATCAAGACTGTTCCTTTGTGAAATAATCTTCATATTACTGCATGTAGCTTTCAAATAGAAAATAACATTTTATACGTAAAACAGCACTTTCACTAAATAAAAATTAGTCTCTGAGTCTGAGAAAAGCACTGTCTAATCAGTCTTGACATGAAACTTATTAAGTGGGATTTTGGTGCATGCATGGTACAAGCAAGTTATCGTTTTCTTAGCATATAATTCTTCTATCAGTTACCAAACATAAATTACCAGGGGGCTGGAATAATTTCTGTGTAAATATTCAGGTTCCTCTGCCACACCATGCAGTGCTAGTAACTCGCAGTTAGACTCATCAATATTTGAACTCTGAAAAACTGCTCCATCTTCATGATTCTCTGTAACATTTCTAATTGCATCTCTTACTTTGGCCTGAAAAAAACAAGTGCTATACCTTAATAGGCACTCCTTAAAATCTTCATTGAATTCCAGGCATATACAGTGAATTTAGAAATCAAGTGCATACTTACTATTTCATCATAGACAGAAGCACTAGTCTGGAGCAAGCCATAGACACCACCAGAGCATTCTTGTACAAGAAATAAAGAAAGTTTTGTTTATTAAGACATTTGTTTGGTTTTAATTTCAGGAGCTCACACATAGTATCATGGAGATTTTGATGTCACTACAGCATTACAGTCTTATATAATATTTAATATTCTCTTGTAACAGACTTTGGAAAAACAGGCTTCCATATGTGTTTGATGTTTCTAAAAGGTTGATCGTGACCGTCTGGTAAAAGTCATTTAGCAATGACATTACGTTAGCAAGGCTGATGTGTACGTCAGCTTCCACTGGAAAACTGTACTGCTATCATACAAAGGACAGCAGGGAGACTTAATGCATTATAAAGAACAAGGGAAAAATCAAAAAGTAAGCCTGAATTTTGTGGCTGAGCCAACAAGAACACACATGAACAAACACTGATCTGTTTCAAAACTTTCTCCTTTCAGACTTTCTTAACTCTATGAACGTAATTAGAAGGGGCTCATGCTGCAACTTTCCAAATCCAGACATTATTTTATTTAGACATTCATACCCTTTTCTGACCCTGTAAAAGGAGTTAAAATAAAGTAATAAAACAAACAAACAAATAAATAATCCCACTCAGACACCTGTGGCACTTACCATTAAAGCAATCTGGCAAGTTTTTTGACTGCATAGGACTGTTTTGGATTCCTTTAAACTGATCATAATAAATACAGTTATTCTCATCTTCAGCTGGAGGTATTAATGATCTCAACACCTGAAGAAAAGAATGTTTTAAAACTACTTTATATCTTATGCATCTCCTTTAAAAATAACAAAAACAAACAGAGGTAAGCAGAAACTGATTTACAGTGACCTTCAAGTTGGAAATTATTTGCATTTCTAAATTATAATCAAGCACATAAATGCTGCAGAATAACCAGCATTACCAGATACTATTGACAGGTGACTATGACTTCTCCTTCTTCTGTTCAGTGTGCAGTTATGTTTTGGATCTAATACTTTTGTAACTGTAAGAGCATCGTACCTAACACATACATTTCAATTTTCCATAACAAAGTAAATGAACAGAAATGGAACAAATAGAAACCAACTATTTTGTAGCTTCAAATTAGAACTAAGATTGTTTGAACTGGAGAAATTTCTTTCCATCTCTGTTCCCTGCTTTCTCTGCTTAATACAGACAGTAGTTCAGGGGGATAAGCAAGCAGTATAGAAACAGTCAACTGGCTTTAATTCAGTAAAATTAGTATTCATAACATGATTATAATTTTGTTCTAAAACTTTCAGGAAACATAACAGATGAAGGAAACTGATTCAGTGTGGTAAACTGTAAGGATAACAGGAAAAGAGATGGTCAAGAGATTCTAAATTTCATTTTTGGACAATTGTGTCGAAGAAGTGAGCCAAACACATTTTCATTACCTGCAGCTTGACTTTGAAGAAAGGAACTATTACATCCTAATCACATACATTCTTGAGAGATTTGAAACTTACTAATAGTTTCAAAGAATGAAGAGTGATTATTAAAGAACTACTGATAATATTGGACATGCATTTAAAGAATCTCTGAAGCTAGAGATCTTCGTAAACCTTAACCTGAAATCAGAAAGAAAGCTAAAACATAAGATTAATGTCAAGGTAGACTTCAAACACTTTCAGGTGAAATGGCACTGGGAAACGCCCCATAGATGCCACCCGATTTTCAGTCTGGCACCTTGGTGGGATATAGCAAGAAGCAAACTTCAGACCAATTCTCAACCAAGAGATTTTTGTTAGTTTTTGGTGAGTTTTAATGCCTTTTTGAATTTCTGAATCTTAGAGTAGCAACGTTTGTTAAAATATTTACATTGGAAAGAAATGTCAGCTGGTATACTTAGTTATTTCAAAATAACTTCTCAGAGGACACACAGTATTCCCACAGAAACTGCCTATGGAGCGCAAGCTGAGTTAGGTGATTTCTTCAGAAGATATTCTACAACCATAAAGAAAGATACAAGCACATCTAAGTACTGTAAATATGAATAGTCTGCATTAAGCAGATGGATTTGGTCCCCTGACCATCACTAAAAGTTTAATGCTGCACGTCTATATAGGCAGTAATTAATTCAGTATAGATGATGTTTCCTTCAAAGCACACCACTTACAAAACTACTTCCTCTACAGATATTTAACAGCACAGGCCACAGTTTACCATTGCAAATAAATTAATTTCAAACACATTCAGACTACACTAAGATGACAAGCACGTCACCTGTAGAACTGAAAAACAAAAGTTAACATAATGGAGAAGAGAAGGCTCTGGGGAGACCCCGTCTTGGCTTTACGACATTTGAAGGGAGCATAAAAACAAGAGGGTGGAATGGTTTAAAATTAAGACAGTTGAGGTTTAGGTTAGATATTAGGAGGAAGGTTTTCACACAGAGGGTAGTAACACACTGGAACAGGTTGCCCAAGGAGGCTGTGGATGCCCCATCCCTGGAAGCATTCACGGCCAGGCTGGATGTGGCTCTGGGCAGCCTGGTTGGCTGGTTGGCAACCCTGCGCATAGCAGGGGGGTTGGAACTACATGATCCCTGTGGTCCTTTTCAACCCAGGCCATTCTGTGATTCTACTCTGTACAACTATCAGATGGTTGCTAATACCAACAGTAATACATAAAACTGAAGTAGGTACTGCACGGTAACATTTTTTCTTAATATGCATAATACCCAGACATTTAAAAATAGTGCTCCCAAACACAGGCAAAAAAGAACAGCAAACAGAACTGTACGTTCACTGCATGTTATTTATAGCACGAGGAAACTAATCTCATTTCTGTGTGCACTACAAAGTTCATTCTAGTACAAGATTTATGACATTACTTCAAAGATTACATAGATCCCATTTCAAGTTTTAATGTGGTGATCTTCTCATATACGTTACAAACAAGCATACACAAAGATACTTATTTTATGCATCTTACAGGTATGGCTCCAACATTTTGACTGGCTGTTCCTTCTGAAGAGAAAACACTTGAAGTTGGAACACTGCAATTTTTATGCTGTGTCACTACAGAAGAAAGGAAATGGTCACCATCTGAAGGCAGGTAAAGTGAATGCAAATAATCAGCTTCTTCTGGAAGATTTAATCCTTTGTATTTTTCAAGATCTTCATTGTCACAGCTATTGTTTCTGTGTGGATATATTTCAACTTTTGCTATTGTATGCTGATTTTCAGTGGAAAGAGGACACTCAAAGTGATCCAACAAAGCCTCCCCCACATTCATAGCGTATAACTGATCGCCTTGACTAGACGGCAATCCTTCTTCAACAGGATCGTTAATTACTGTGGTTTCCAGACTGAAGTTTTCAGAACTATCAGGAGTATTCTGATTTAGTATTTCAGTTAGAAATCCATCATCTGTCACTGATCTTATGTCAAACAATATCTGATCCTCCATAGTCACAGGCGGACAGTCAGGTGTATCTTACTTATTTACTCGAAGAGAATTAATTTTTCTATCTCTGTATTCTTCCAGATAACTTAGATATCCTAGAAGGGAATGAAATAGCCTTGACCCAACAAGTCCGTGCAATACTGAAGATCCGCTCAATTAAGACGAAACTGAAAAGTGCAACACTGAAGCAGCTGTTTGGGTCCTGAAAAGCCACCAAACCAACACAAACAGCTGCTTTTAGCGTAAGAACAACTTTGCAGCTTTTCACATTGCAACATTCATGGCATTCGGGCTTAAAATAGAATTTAGCCGCAAGGTTTTAGCAGACAAAATTAAAAAAAAAAAAAAAAGAGAGCGCAAAATCTGATACAGCACAGAGCTTGGAGAGAAGCAGTTACGTTGTCATTGTGTCACGTACCACTGAGCACCCCAAGCTCAAACCACCTGTACTCCCCGTGTCAGATGGAGACCAGCCACTCCTCTGCCCTCCGTGCTCCACAGCGGCTGCGCTAAGGCACCAGCACAGACCCACCTGCTCTGCTGTCACCACAACTGCTGGATTTGGGCTACGCTAACGACAGGATGCTCAGGCTCACGACAGGAAAGCAGCCCTCTTCCCTCGCTCTACCCTCTCCCCAGCCCCACTCCGCGCTCAGCGATTAGGCGAGGAACCGCCGCGTGCCCGACCGTTACAGGGCGCTGCGCGTGCACGGTAACGGCCGAGCCGCGCGCGCTCGGCTCGCGTCCCGGGGACGGCGGAGCGCTCCTGGCGGGAGGAGCCGTGTATACAGGGGAGCCACGTACTACACAGCAGTCAGTATACAGGGGAGCTATGTACTCCATAGCTCATCGACTGTCAAGAGCAGTGCTGACTGCTAGCCCGCAGGCAATTTCACTGAAACTTTCTAGCAGCTATTCCCACCTCGAGTTGTTTCTATTGAACCCGAAGAATGGTTCATTGACACGTTCTCTGTTAACTAGCAGAGGATCTACATATTGAAACACCTCTGTGTTCTGCTACAGCTCTGAATTGGAATTAACTACAATGATTTCACAAGTCCAGTAGATCAAGGAAGCCCAGAAAGAAAATACAAGAGACATGAAACGTTCTACTTAGTGGTAACTGTGAAACTTTATTTTTTGAAGTCACTGAAGAGGGTAGCACATATTGAGTGTAAATAACCAACCACAGAAGTAGAGTAAGCAAGCAAGATAAAAAACAGCTGAAAGTAATACATTTTATACAAGAAAGCAATTGGTACGAAGGCTGAATTAGAATCATGATTTTCAAGGTCAGGCTTGCACACACCTCCATAGTCCCGTAGAAGCCCAATTCTTAAGAGCGTTCAGTTTGGAATCACCTTAGTCCTGGACAATGGCAGCCTCTAAACGCACCGCATTTCTGCTATTCCATCATATTAAATAGCTGAAATAATAAATTCTGCAAATTCATATTTAATCTTATTTAATATTTGATCAATTCCACACTGGTATTTAGCAAACAGGTTAATTTATTATTATCCAAAGCTAGCCATCCCTCACTTAGAGCTCTAAGCTCCAACTGAGAACAGGTGATTCAAGGTTTAGTTATGGATGAACAGTTTTTATTGTTAACGTCTGTATTTTAGAAAGTACACTGTACTAGAAAGTTCATTCAATTCTAAGTAATTTCAGTTACATTCCTATGGCTTTTGAGCAAAAAAGCAAGTAGTTTTACTGTATGTACACCATATTGAACATCAAGTTTTAAATTATTTATTAACAGCCTACATTCACTGTGGATTTCTAAGATTTACATCCAAAAAGCAGATTTTATTTACATGCTGTTGACATCTTAAAGAATGAAATAAGATCCTATCTGTTTAGGAATTACGATCTAACTCAAATTAAAAAAGAAAGAAAAAAAGAAAAAAGATACAATTAACACCACTCCTTTAAACATTTACAATAAAAAACAACTTTCTGTGCCAATTGTAATTTAAGAATGTAAAATTGCATTGATAACTGCACTAAATACAATTAGACATGAAACATTTAAAACCTGAGAGTCAAATCTAAACTTTTTCTTTTTTTTATTGGGAAAATCCTAGAAGCCCTATGTTAATTTAAGCACAGACTGGTTAGTGGTCAATACAAAAAACAGTGCATTATTTCTGCAGCTCCAGAAAAATACACCACTATAACATTGATGCAGTAATTTGGTAAATGTTAGCTGCAGTAAGGCCTATTTTAAAGTCTCCTTTCCCACAAACTTCATCTAATCAAATAATGGGTGTCTTTGGCGAATTCCAATGAGGAACCTATATTTATGTAAGCATGTATTTGCTTATGTATGTACTTAGGACCTTTGTTGAGGTTTTCCACCTCAAACATACACGTAACAGGTGTTTCAATAGCTAAATCAGAGTGAAAAAGAAAAACCCACATGTAGAGGCATATAAAGTTCGAAATACTGGCCAGAAAAAGAAATCCAAAAAACCTAATGAGAAGTTTCACAGCACCCCCAGAGAGCTTTCAAAATTAGCACAGCTCTGGAGCAACATCACTAAATATTTTGTACCTTCTACTCCCAGAAAAATAAATTTGCCCTCATGGGTGCACTGTATTGTGTGATCTAAAAGAGTAACAACACCGATGAAGTTTGAGGAAGAGTAGCATAACACACCAAGTTACTTCAGTTTTGTAGCAACCAATTTACTTCTGCACTTACAAATACGCCCCTTTTTCAGTGAAACTGTCTGCCCTATTCCCACCCCCCATTTTTGTTGCATCTTTCAGAAACCACCTTACACAAAGGGCCACTCAAAAGAGGTTTGAGAAGGCCATGATTTCCCCATTCTGGAGCTACTTTTCCCTGCCTTCACAGCCTGCTTAATGCAGAGAGCTGACCATGCAATTCTGGTCCTTTCAGGCTGAAACCTAGCAAACTGCAATTGCTCAGCCTCTACATGCAGCCTTGATTCATAGATTATCTAACAGGTTTGAGTTTAAATATATTTACATTCCCTAGGACCCAGAAACTCTTCTCTCAGCGAATCACTAATACCACTCAGCTAAATGAGATCATGAGTATCTCTAGCTCTGAAAAGTTACTCCTGCACTTTAGAGAATGGTCTTTGCCATGTACGAGGAGATCATCTCATCAGAGCTTTGAACCTAGCTGCACCATACACAACCAAATTCAATTATACTTCTATCATAGCCACCTAATTTATAATTTCAGACCTAGATCTGTGTTGCTATTTCCCCTCCACAAAAATAATGTAAAACCGAC
The DNA here is from genome assembly GCA_035772895.1 of Perdix hodgsoniae. Classification (NCBI taxonomy): domain Eukaryota; kingdom Metazoa; phylum Chordata; class Aves; order Galliformes; family Phasianidae; genus Perdix; species Perdix hodgsoniae. The sequence goes on along the minus strand of JAPSGF010000001.1, from coordinate 26,772,815 downwards.
TCCCAGCATAAGCTTTTCTCCTGTGTTTAGGGTATTTCTTTTACTAAGGCACCGGCATGAACAAGCAACAGGTTCATTTATATGGATATAAAATCAATCATGTGGCAAACATGCTTATAAATAATAAGAAAAGTTTGATACCTGCTAATTTGCATATTTTACTACTTCACTGTAGTGCATACTTCTTCCTAAAAAGAAACACACCAGTTGGGTGCGCTGCACTAGGTTGTGATTTTGTTTCTTTTTTTCTAATCTTATGAAGAAATTACCTTTAAAGAAGTGAATGAAGGTAAACAGCCAGAAGCATTGTCATTTGTTGAAATAAAGCAGCAGATACTCTGAAGAACATTCTGCTATTGATGCATACCAAATCAAATCTTTCGAAGGCTTTGAATTTAAGACTTGATATGTTTTATCCCTTCCATTCTGGAATACAAGTGGATTCAAATAATTTTAAGAACAAGAAAAAAAAAATGATAGAAAACTGAAGGAGTTAGAATATACATGCCTTCGTGCAATAGTGGTATATTTCATCCCTAGAAGTGTATAAGATTCCAAAAGTTTTGTGGAACTAAATGCTTCCAAACTACTAACAAAAAATCATAATCATTAAATATTCAAACCATGGCGAAGGTTTTCATAGAAGATCAACACAATGTGACTCAGTTTCTTCACTAGCTAGTGTTTTTTGCAAACCTTGCTTTCATTCACTGTTCAGAAGAGTTTCCATCCCAACGGTGGGAGTTTGCTTCGTGGCAATAACCCAAATCATTTGGTACAGTTTTTAGGAGGTTGAAACAAACCCATGATGTCAACCATTGCTTTTTGGATGTTCTTTCCAAAGCGATGAGAATCCTTAATAAATAAATAAAAATATGATGAGTTGTGCTGTCTGGTAACAGTTATCTTATAAACAAAAGGAAGAATTTTAATATTTCGTAACTTTGGAATACAGGTTTAGATCACATATATTACCATAAAACGGTTAATTGAAACTACAAAAATTCTAAGGCTTTTAAATAATTTAATTAATCCAGGTTTTACTGACTGGTAAATTCTATATTATGCTGTTATGTTTTTTTACACACAGAACTGAGAATCTACCATTAAAATCAAATGTATCTATAGCTTTGTATCGTTACTTTAAAAAAAACAACAAATAACTAAAACACCTAATTCATACAAGATGATTTTATCTAAGCCATTTCTCAATGCAAAAGAATGTCCAGAAAGTATAAAACTACCTAAAAATACTGAAAAAACACAAAAAAATTGCATTTGAGTTCCTATTGGAATCCTGAATCCATTAGAAGAACAACATCAAGTACAGAAAATGAAAATCACGATTACTTAAACATTAAGAAACTACTCTAAGAGATGAATGGTACATGGAAGAAAAAGATTACAAATATAAATCATTAGCTACATTATAAAACCTACTACAGGAAGCTCTAATAACAAGAACATAAAGCGTTGCCTTCTCTCTGGGGACTTTTGCCTTGACTGATAAGAGTACACAGAAACTTAATGTATAAATTAAATGGCATCTGAAGAACAATTTGAACCACACATGAACAAAGTCATATTTTCTAATATTTAATGATTAACCAGAGGCACCAAGATCTATCAGACAAATTAAGGTCTATGTAATCCTGCCAAAACCGAGTATGCTGGTAAGTCATAAAACAAAGGGGAAGGACAAACTGAAGCTCACTCAATGCTGATCTCTGCAACAGAAGGATATTGATGGATGACATCACTACATTTCAATAGATGGGTGTTATTCCGATAAATTATGATAATTAAGTTCCCCAAGCACAGATTAAAATATATCCATCAACTTCTGTCAGAACTATTTAGACTAAGGAGATTCAAAGAATAAAGAGTACACCACTGTATTATCTTTACCACTGCAACCAGAGGTAAATCAAAGCTAAACTGTAAAAACAAAAAGCAGGAGACACCTGTCTTACTGCTTACGGGACAGATATGAGTCATTTCATAGGAGTTCCGGAGAACTCCATGTGCACAAACATGACCTTACGCCTTTTTTTTTTTTAAACATCTGACAGAAAGGTGAAATATTATACCATTTCTTTGGTTCATCAAGTCACTAAATATATAGAAGCTGAGAAAAACATTAATATACAGCATATTTTGACAAAGAAAAAAGCAGAGTATAACTGTATGTTGCAAGTCCTACTGCATTTTTAGTAGACAGTGAGTAGAACAGTTTTACAGGTAGATATCAGAACAGGAAAGGATTGTCCCTTACCGTTTCAGAACAAGAGAATTTGCTGGAGACATGGAAATGGATGGAGTTTTCATCTAAGATTATGTAAGAAACACCGTAACCATCATCAGCCACCTAAAGGAAGAAAAATGACAAGAACAAGTCTTAAACTTACTTTTCCTTCACTTTCTACAACAATCCCTGAACTTTCCAAACCAGTCAACCAACGGCCACAAAACCAGCTTTCAGCTTGACAAGCCAAATCAAATACACAATAATTATTCTGATTTCTGAGTGCCAAAGAGTAGTCCTATGATCTCCTCACTGTTCTTTTAATATAAATGCTTTTTGAAACTGATTAATCTAGTCTACCACATGGAAAAGCCTACTTAACAGAGTTAACAAGAATACTATCAATTTCCATATTAAAATCTTGGTAAATATAGCAAGTCAGAAGCTCATTACAACTCCAACAGTACACTAGCTCCACAAAACTGTTTTATTCTTATCCCAGCCACTACTAGGATTTAGGAAGGCAAGCAGACCAATCTGATTAACTTAATTCAGAGGAAAACGTGAACAATTTTTTTTTTTAATTCATTAGAAATTATAAATTAAAAAAACTCAAAACAGTGAAATAATTACTTTCTACTAATCACAACCTTAAAATCTAGTGTAAGTAGTAAACTGCTTGTCGCATTAATAATAGTTTGACATACTAAATCTGCAGGCATAGGTACTATGACAGAAGCCCCCCGTTTATCAGCTCTCCTTGCTGTGGAGCCTTACACCACATTTGATAACTGCATATTTCTTTAAGGGTGATCCAATTTTCAGTGGGACAAGGGAAAAAGATGATGTTGTTTTTTTCTAAGCACATTCACATAGTTAGAAAACAAACACATTTTTAAAGAGTATATTGCACTTCTAATGTGCAATATTAGGGGACTACGGATCTGAAACAAAACTTTTTAAAAGGGATACTTGTATTTAGTAAACGTACAGGTCCAAATCCACCACCAGAAGATAACATCTCAGGGTTCTTCTTCAGATCAATATGTTGCTGTGGTGTCTGACTCGTTGATAGCCTCCAAGGCTCTGACAAAACCTAAAATCAAGTACATCATATTGTTTAGGAACATGCAATTCTCTCAAGAAACAATAAAAATAACTTAGAAAACATTCAATAAAGCAATATTAAAAGGTAACTCTAGTTCACATGTCAATGGAATGAGTATTAAAAGAAACAACTTAGTTTGCCCTAACATAGAAACCATCAACATATTAGATCTTGATGTTAATTTCTAAAAGAAAGTAAAATTTCTTATAACAGAAATATTATTTCAAAACAGATGAAACTGATCTATAGCCTGGTAAACTCTGCATAACAGGCCTTGTTACCAAGATCAGCAATGGTGGTACTCAAATCCCAGGTAAAAACTATAGAAAGTTAGAAGTTTGTAAAGTCTCCAACAATACAGAGGTTTCTTGGAAGGCTGCAGAAGCTGCACAAAGTTTGATTGTAATAAGTTGATTCTTAACTTAAAGCAGGACCATACATTTTATTTCATAAATTCCAACTTTAAAATATGGCTTAATAAAGCATTTATCACTGCAGTTAACTGTAAGAAACAAAAATTACACTATAAGGCTCCATTAGCTCATGTCAACTTATAACAAAGTAATTTTGTTACAGTTCCAAAAGAATATTCTTGAGAGAAAGCGCATGGCTGCCACTGGTGAATATGCGCTTAAGAGCCAGTACTTAATTGTAATACTGATTATACCTTTCTTGCAAACCTTAACATGATGTTACTGAAAGTCTATTAGTAAGTGTATATATAGATAAAAAATGAAAACAAGCTGTAAGACGTTAAGCCATGCTATCTATACTCTTATCTTCTTTCTGAGGAAAAACTGGAGTTCTACTAATGTGTAAGCAGATACCAGAAAACGCTGAATAAATAAATGATTATTTACTGCAACCAATCAATAAAGATAACTTACTTCCTTGAGGAAAGGAGAATCTACAGAAAGGTACTTGGAAACAACATAAAGGCAGAACAGATGGCGGTCAATGCCTGCACCAGTCATGGCAAGACGATATAAGTGCTGGTGTTTGGTAGCTGCAAGCCGGAACAACTTCAGTTTATTTTCATTCTAACAATGAAAGAAAGATAGAAAAAAATCCCATTAAGTGAATCTATTTAGTTTCTTAGAAAGCTGCAGAAAATCAAATCTCAATACGGTTTAAGAAAGGCAGGAACTGCAAGAGCCATTTCAGAAGGCAAACTGACAGTGTATGAGTGTAATGCACACAAATCCTATGCATAAACACACAGATAAGAAGTAAGCAGTAAAGGCAAGTGAGTATTAAAAAGAACTGAATTAAGATCTGAGTATACCAGCAAAGGTATCTACTGACATAGCTTTCCAGGCCATGTGAATAAGCTATGTATCAAAAATACAGAAACAGTATGTTCAGGGGAACGGTTGTGTGGGTATACGCATGTTAGAAAGTATCCGCATTTCTAAGCCGAACAGTTCTGTAATGTCAGAATCCTAGTTAAATACCATATTAAAACTAAAATGTGTCCATTTAAAATTTTATTCTATAATATTTCTAGAGCCTCGCTGAATGTTAAAGTTAAGCACATTCTGTTAAACCAAATCTATCAACTCTACAGCAGCAATTCAAGAAAGCCAACTCCCATATCCCAATAAATTCATTAATGGCAATTAAGAGTTTGGCATGACATTCCTTGCTTCACAAACAAGAAATTCACAAAAACCATCATCAGTTTTCTGGAGTTTAAGATCCATAAAGTTGGCATATTTGGTTATTAGTGACGTTAGTCTCTTTTGGTGTAGGCTTTAATTCCTGCCATACTGACAGAGGATGAAGACAGCTATCTGCTGCTACACTTCCATTCTCAAAACAAGGCATCACTCTTTCTTTAAATGTTAAAAACTATACAGAAATTTACATGAACAAAAAGTGCTAGCTGTGTACTTTATGGATTGTATTAGAAATCAACACAGTCAACTTACACTTTCACTTGGGTCTTCCATGGTTTGAACAAAATTACACGATTCAATGGTACACGAACGGACAGTTTCAGTTCTGCCTTCTCTGAACAAGCGTGTCATAGAGGCTTCGTACGTCAAAGAAAATTTTCCCATGTCCTTGAAAGTTGAAAAATAAAGACTTAATGGCTTAGACAAATTTAGCCTCTCTTTCTTAATCAATGGTAATATTCAAGGTAAGTACACAGGATGTGAATCACTCCACAAATTAAGCAAATTGTTAGTAGTCTACTAATAGCAGTCTTACAGAAGAAAGTAATAATGGGATTTGATAAATGCTTTTAGAACAACCAAACTAGCAAAGGCTACACTACACATTTTATATTCATTTCTTTGGTTTGTCATAAAAAGAATTCAATTCAAAAACTATCAAAAAGTTATTAGAAAGTTCAGTGGCTACTTAACTAACAGCTGTAGTTAAGTAAGCTACAATATTTTCAATTCAAATTTTAATAGCATAGATTTGTATGGCAGCACCGGCATAAAAAACAAAGTGAAAGAACATGATCAGAGAATGTGAAAACTAAAATGATCTGCAAAATCCAAAACCAGCAGCTTTCATATTACCCACAGATTCTGAAATTTTTATATTGTAAAAGTTTCTCTCTTTCAGGTCACAAAAGTTTGTTCAGCTTCAAATTAAGAGACTGGGTGGTTATTGAAAATACAAAAATAAAAGGTGGTTGGGATAGTGTGTGAGTCAAGTTATTTGCCATGTAGCTGCCCTAAGGAACGGTAACAAAGACAGTAAGTGGTGACAGCAGCAAGGAAATCTCTATGCTTTCACATTCAATTTGGAATTGCATTAAAAAAGCAACAAAAAATAGATTCAGAGAGCTAATACCAATAAATATCGAGCAATGACAGCTAGAATGCAAAACCTGTACATTTTGCTATGTGGGCATCCTATGAAAAGGAAAAAAAAGGTGAGCTAACAAGAAAAACCAACAGGCAGGCATATCTATTAATCCTGTTAAGGAATGGAATGTTCATTACTACAGGATTAAGGGGACTCCAAACTAACAGGTAAGTTTAATACTATGTGAGTTTGAACAGCAATAACAAATTCACCTACAGAAGTTTTCATATCTGAAAGATATCTAGGGATAAAACAACTAAGCAGAAGAGAAAAATTTGCACGAGTTTCAATAAATCAACCTTTGGACAATGAATTTCCAGCTGGTAATCTGTTAAGCATTTGTACTAACTTCCACTAAATGTCTTTAATAACCTCACACAAGCAGTGCAAAGTTACAACACATACATGAAAGTACAGCGTACTTTACACAATCACGTTCTAATCACAAGTACAGAAAGCACAGAATCTTATTAAACTGTCCACAGTATAAGTCAAAGTCTGTTCTTCTTACTCGGTAGTGAGCAAGCTGCAGGGCAAGTTGAACGAAGGCATCAGGGCTGGTTTTTGCTTTCTTTATTAGCCCCTTCCCAAAAACATCAAAGTAAAATGAATAGAAGTCCACATCATCTGCCAGAGCTTTAGCGGTGCTCAGAGACCTCTCGATCACATCTTGGCACTGAAATACACAAGCAAATTACTTATCTATACATACACACACACACACACACAAGCATAAGCATTTCAAGGTATTCAAAAGAAATGTAGAAAAAGTGCACAGATGTTTAACTGACACAAAATAAATGTTCCCTTTTTATAAGCCATTAGCATCATTGTGTAAATATTCTTCCTTTGGAGAAAAATTTGTATGAAATTTAAGATTGAAACAACTTTTAAAAAGTTTTAAGCCAATACACATTTAGAGTCCAAAAACGTTCTTAAAACAAAAAACATATTAAGGTTGTTCAGATCACTAGAACATTAAGTGTATCACCAGCCACTACACACCAGTCTACAAAATAGGATCGTGGTAGCTGGTCTTGAACTCGGGGAAAAAAAACCCCAAACCAACATTATTAACATCTTCTAGACAGAACTCTGAATACATATAAGAAAGCTAATCTCAAGAAAATATTACGCAGGCATAACAAGAACACAGCAGCAACTCAGACTTCACTGTAGTACTGTTCCTGTTTACAATGGATGACCATTTATTTTTGACAAGAAAATTTCTAGTAAAAAGCTGCTATTTCCTGAGCAGAATTTTTAAAAAGCGGTGTTAAAAACACTGTCATCCTTTTAAGTAAACTGGATAATACGCATACAGATTTTACAGGGCTCAAGGAAATTAACTACTTGTAAGATTTTCAGTAATTAAATGTGATTTGACTGCTCAAGAAAAGCTGAGCTCCTTTCCCCAGTCACCATCTGCTGTGCTCTTACCTCTTCTGGAATTTCCCACTGGAGTTTGGTAGGGATAGGAATATTTTGATTGATGTCACCTTTGCAGTGTCCGTCCTCTGAGTAGCCCAGTTCAAGATACTCAGTTGCCATTATATTCTGTGAAGAAAGACGCCTTTTCAGAATTGCAAACACATTACATCCTAATTCCACAAAAATACGTAATTTTGAAGTCCCAACACATCTATGAGAACACATTTTTAACACACAGTGAAATGCAATCTATTCTCAAATATTGCCTATTACTCTAAGGCATTTTTACTCCTAAGCAGAAAAATACTAGATATACATAAAATACTGTACTACAGTGGTGCAAAACACTTTCATTAAACTTCCTCCAAAAAAAGCTTTCAACCTTTGTTCGATTTTGATTCTAAAGAATTTCTGCAAGTCTGTTATCTGACAAAACCAGTTCATCAAAAGTTTATTGCAGATTAAGTGCACATTTCAAAAAATTAATCAGAAATCTTTAATTCTTTTCAAGATTCGCAAGCTGTTCAATGCTTCAGTACATTTTATGTGCACACTTGACCTCTTGGACTAGTTTTCAAGATGGATGATGCAAGTTGAATGACAAACAAAGACTTCGCCTTACAAGATTTCAAGTGAAATATTGGGGTTTTTTTGTTTGTTTGTTTTGTTTTTTGTTTTACCTTGTGGTTATCAATCTGTTCAACGTGGAAAGAAAAAGTTTGACAAAAATCTGTTACACGTATGTATTTATTTCTAATCTCTTGCTGGTGTGGACAGAACACGCCAATTACAAAATATCCAGAATTTCTTAGGAAACCAAATTCTATTTTATTTTGGGCTTCCTAATTCTCAGCAGAAAAGGAACCAACTAACAGTAAGTACAAAGATATGAACTAAGCATGTTGAGTGATTCTCAGAAATAGAACAAAGTAACTCTTTTCCACTGGCCAGAACAGCTAGTCTGAACTAGACTGTTCAATCAACCTTGATTTAGTTTTGACTTTCTCCCGTTTAGAGAATACAGTTAGGACTTTCTCTTCTTACACAAATGGATACTCATAGATAATAAAATCAGGACATGACTTGGGGCATCAGTCAGACCTGGGTTCCACTTGCATAGATACATAATTAAATCAGAATTAGCTAATGTTTCTGAAATAGTTTTGAGTGATGAAGTCATAACTGTTTATAGGTCTAAACATCAAAGAAAAAAATATTCAGATAGGATTTCAAGCAATAAACTATGTCCATTATGAACAAATTTGACAAAAAGTGCATTTATACCATTCACTGCAGCAAAACACAAGAGCTGTTTTATATAACATCAATCTAGAACATAAAAATAGCTTAAGGGAAATAAATGCTACAGAGTATAACTTCTAAGTTTTAAAAATAACTTCACAGCACAACGAAGCCTAAGTGCTTCAGGAGCACATACACTCAATGAAGTGCTACATCAAACAGGCAATAGTGTATTGATTTAGAATATTAAAAAACAAGCTAGATAGGGTGACATATCACTTTTCTATGAACACATCTGTTGTCATTAGATTTTAATAAAGGCCTTTAATTTAAGGCAATGCAACTTGTTTTTTAGCAAGTTTTGCTTGTTTGTTTTTAATTCTGCTGACAACACAGAAGACAAAACGGATCCAAAACTCATCAGCAACATAGTTTCAAGAGACTGGAAAGGAATCTGATGTTATTCAGAGCTGTTGCATGAACCACCTAACATTATATTCTACATGAACCTTTTGTACGTAACGCTTACCTCCCACAGGTGTCCAACAATAGGAGCATCTGCCCAAGAGTGCTCAGCATTCAGGCCCATTTTGCCATTTTTGAATACTACAAGAGTAAATGTTTTATCAAACCACCTACAAAAAGATTAGAATTCCTTATGAATTTTTATATTTCAGAAACATTTTTATATTCTAACTTCATGTCTATCAAAAAGATTCGAATACAATGTTTTTTTGTATAAAATGGACAAATGTATATACTTATAAGTCACTAACTTATATGCATTAGCCACATAAATTAGCACATCTCTGAAAAAGAGAAGGGTCTTTTCACAGAGTCAATACTGTACCTGTCGTAACATCTGCCATGTATTAAGGATTTTGCATATTCATCTAGTGACCTCACTGGATCTTCTTTCCTGTAACCTTGTTCGTCGTCATCCAATGTCACAAAAAATGCTGCTTTTTCAATGGCATCTAAAGACTGTTTGTTCTTTCCACGGCTAAAATAAGCCTGTCGAGCCTTAGCCCATGGTACCCTGCAGGAAGAATTTGATTAACAGCCAGGCTGTAAATGGATTACCACATATTTTATCATCCTGATACATTCCTCCTACTTGTATCAAGTTTTGAGCTGCTACTCGCATTCATTTAAACTACATGAGAACAGAAAAGTTCTAAACATACAGGTATAATACAGTACTAGGAAATAATTCAGTATTAGTTCTGTACCTACAGGGGGTCTCTTCAATAGAACAGAGGAGGGACTCTTTATCAGGGAGTGTAGAAAGAAGTGGCTTTAGACACCAGAAAGAAATTCTTCACTATGATGGTGGTGAGGCATTGGAACGGGCTGCCCAGAAAAGCTGTGGATGCACATCCCTGCAAGTGTTCAAGGAGGGGCTTTGAGCAACCTGGTCTAGTGGAAAATAACCCTGTCCATTGCAGGGGAGCTGGAACTAAATGAACTTTCAGGTCCCTTCCAACTCCAACTATTCAATAATGCCATCGTATCATAACACAAATGCAAAGCATAAGCATTATTCTTCAGAACTTTCTGCTGCACACAATATGTATTAACATTGATCATCTACATTTAAATAACTGAACAAAAGAAGCTACCTATTATGTGAAAGAAAACAGTAATAACAATGGAAACAATTCACTGATAAAAATATCTATTGCTGTGACACCCGAATATAAGCATCTGGACAATTTTCCGTGAAAACCTCCATGGTAAACAACTGAAACAGACCTAAAGTTAACAAACAAAGGAATTTCTATATACAGCAGTGCCACATATATTTATTTAGAAATTTGTAATTTTTTTCCCATGAAAAAATGTATTAAAGTACAATATCTCTTAGGTAGTATATTAAAAACCCATAGCTTTTTCTCTTCAGTATCCAGAAAAAAATCAGACAAGACTAAACTGAATTTGTCAAAATAGAATTGAATTCAATGATATCTCTCCAAGAGCCAGGTGAATTTACATTCTCAATCTAAAGTTTGAGAACATTCTTTCAAATGTCAGTGAATCTCGGAGAAAATCTAAAGCTTAAGTAGTTTAACATGCTTAACACTGCAAAGCCTCAAATTACACTTCTTACCACTAATAAAGCAAACTTCTCTACCTTTCCAGCTAAGTATGGGGAGTCTATACAGAGCTACAATTTCAAAATTATTTTTAATTCCACATAATCATTACAAAGGACAGCACAGCAGTAACATGTCAGCAATATACTTCCAAATAATGAAATTAATTAAAAAAAATGATAATAGCCATACCTATCTCCTGCAGTAAGAGCTGCTAATTTCTCTTCACCAGCCTGAGGCTCTGAATCATCATCAAGGATTCTCTGTATCTGCTGTTCAATCTCTCGAGGTTTCAACAGTCTACCATCGTGGTACAGCCACACTTTGAAGTAACGTCCCTTGTGATAGACAACAATGTGTTTGCTGTCTTTCACATGCTGGAGAGTATCTAGAATTTTAAATTGCTTTTATGAAAACAAAGCCAAAGTCTCAAAATACCAATAATACACTATATAATGGCGAGTACCTACTGCATGTACTATCAATTATCCACAGCTCATTTGAACAAGTTTATCCTCACTTCATTTATAAACAAAGGTCAACTGGAATAAACCTAAACTTATGACATGAAGGCTTTGTGTCAAACATCAAGTGAAACTTTCTAAGCAGCTAGGTAAAGTCCTCACATGATGGAAACCAGTAATCCAGTTCTTTCGCTCTTCCTGTTGATATTCTTATAAATCTGAGGAAATCACTTCATGAGACAGCAAAAGTGACCATCCTAAAAGCCTAGAATTCTTTATTCTGAGAAACATAGTACCAGGAAAGAGTTCTCAACTTCAGGTGGTCTGCCTATCCATAAAGTTTTGAGGGGTATCCACTGATCAGAAGCAATTTTATACTTATGGCACCTTTAGCTAGCCTAGATAAAGTTCAATCTTTTGTAGAAGTATCATAATGGCACCTGAAAGCTCCAAGAAAATCTGCAGCAGAATTAGTACAGGGTTCGATTCTAAAAATGAGAAAAATGGATAGCAATTTTCTTTCATCTGTTGACTACTAACATTAGTATTTCCAGATGATCTATCTCCTATTCTGTTTGGTCACTGAAAATAAATAAATAAACAAACAAATAAGCATTGTCACACACACCAAAAAAAAAAAAAAAGCCACATGGTATCTGAACATAAAAAGAAGCTAAGCCCAGAGAATGTAGGACAGGCTATTGGGGGGGATCATTGGAGGCTAGTTTGGGGAAAAATCCCTACTAAGCCGTTAGGGATGTACTCCATAGAAAAATACCACCACATGGAAAAGAATTTGCCTCAAGAGCTTTGATATTCCAAATTCTCAAAGCTGATGCACTGATTGTCACATTCAAGTACAGCAAACAAGTTACCAAGTGTTTGTCAGGATCAAACTGAATCCCTAAATGGGAATAAGCCCCTTTAAAATTTGCAAAAAATTAACGCTCTTCAGGACCTTCAGGATGCAGGAATATTAAAGCTCCAACCCACCAGGTTATATAAGCCTATGTGATAGTAAAATGTACCTTGACCAAGACCACCATATTTGTTAAGCCTCTACACAACTCTTCAACATGGCAGGTACTAAGAGTCACACCAGTATAAATGAATTACAGGATAAGCAGTTGGAAAGTCTGGAATATCTGTCCAGACAGGGGGATGGAAAGGTGTCTGGAAGGTGCCCTGTCCATGGCAGGGGATGGAACTACATGACCTTTAATAGCTCTTCAAACTCAAACCATTCTATGACTTTATGACACTACTAAAGGACATCACTGTCACTTGGAAAGAGCAATCCAACTCTAACACGGATATGTAAAAAAATCCTTGCTATGCCAGAGAAGGCATTAAAAAATAAAATAAGGAGATGAATTACCCCATAGTTATATGGCTAACTTCAACAAGCAACTGAAAGGACTGAAAGAGAGGTGTGAATACCCTACTTTTCTATCTATGTTTTTTCTACCCATGTGTTAATGAATGCATGCATCTGCCTTCCTTCAAGACATACTTAACTCCTGTTGTCTGAATTGAAAGCATATGTACATTTACAATGAAAATGTAGAGGTGAACTTTGATTTACAGATAATTACTTTTTGGGCATGGCTAACAAACAACTGCTTGTGAACTTGTAAACACATTCTTAGTATCCCACAGAAGCTGCAGGAACAGATTCTCACAAAAATAACCCTGTTGTACTTAAGCAGGTACCTCTATTCAACAGTAAGATGCAAAAATTTAGTTACTCGGAACTTAGAATAATCATTACATTGCTGGAAGTTAGAGCAGGAACTGAAAAAAAAAAAAAAAAAAAAAAAGCATGTTTTCTTAATGCGTTACAGTCACTGTCCTTCTTAGAGCTGATTCATCTGTCTGGTATCTTACAGTGCACACAAAGCATCAAGATAACACTGGCACTGAAAAGCCTGCCAGGACTAAGATTCTACCTGTCTTCAACCTATGTAAGCAACAGTGCTGAACATACATTTATACTGAGAAGAATGCATGAAGATGCCGTTGTAAATAATAAAATGAAAGAAAAAATAGTCAAATCAGGACAGATTTTAAAAATGACTTAGATGAGAAAACTCAATCTTTACAAGGAAAAACCATGTGTATCAAAAGAAACCTGAAAGAGTAGAACAGGAAAAAAAAGTAAAGGTTATGTATGAATTAAAAGCATGAGGCAGACAATTTCCTGAAGTCAGCTTTTAATTAAAGAGACAAACACTGAAGTGAAGTTTCAAAGTCATTCTGAACAGAAAAAAAAAACATCTATGTGCTCTACAACAATTCATTACTTCCTGAGAAGCAGTAGTATTGGTGTTCTCATGTCTTCCAACCCCTTAGCTGGAAAAAAAGGGAGTCTAGCAGAAAATATCCCCAAAATTGAGAGTTCCATTAAGATGCTCTCTTCTCCTTGGAGAGCCCTGCTTACCTGATTCTTCTCCTGGGATGCGGGAGGTATTAAACATCCGCTCCCACTGAGCTGAGCAAAGTGGAACCGTAGATCCCATCAGAAGAATCTGTATAAAACACGTGGATTAAATTCTAATTTAGCATATACCGTTAGTAAATTAAAAAGAAAAAAACAAGAGGCTGCAGAACAATAATATTTCTAATGCATCTTTTTTTTTTTGTTGTTCCTTGTTTTCCCTTGAACTCATGTGGAAGATTTCACTGACATTCCAGTAGCTGCATTTTTTGTTATTTTTTTTCTTTAAACTCTTATCAAAGCTCACTCTTCAGAAGCAAGCGCTGAAGATAGTTTGCATGAGAAATCCAACGTGCTCTATGGTCAATCTGGGTTACCCCTTGATTTCTTCTTCTGTTTTCTGGTTAATCTACCTATGAAATTACATCATTAACTCAAGAGAGTACACAACCCTCCTCCTACCCTTTCTTATCTACTTTGGCTCCCTTCCTTGTTGGGATTTCTCCTATGCAGGAGAAATCACAACACCAAGTTCAAGGACAACCTTTGCTTCAAAGAGTAACAGCTACTCAACTGCACTCTTCCAATGGTGTCTTTTGTTTTCAAGCACACTTTCTTACAACCACTATATCCACATCACGATCTGAATTCTTCTGAAGTCCGGATGTTTTTAAGGCAGTGTTCTGCCTGACAAATATCATTTCTTAGACACACCATATATTTGCTCCAACTATCTGGGTAACATCCAAACACACAGAACAGTAGAAAGACTTCACTAGGACACCTGCCTTGAAGAAAAACTACAAACATTTCTTAGTGTTTCTTTATACGGCACTGGGAAAAAAAACGTATCCACTGAATCATCACAGACTAAGGATGCAGGCTAGGAGTTATGATGTTTACTTGAATAAAATATGAAATAGAAACAAATCAAGTATTCAAAAAATATCTGTTTGAAAGACACTTAAGTTTCCTGGAGATGTAGTGTCCTGAGGAAGTATAAAGTCACACACTTAGCGTAAATCAAATGTTTCTAAACTTCAGATAAATTTAACTTCAGATTAATTTAACTTTTTTTAAAGCTGTCTAGCTTTATTGCTACACCAGGTTAAGAAATGAGCAAATTCAGCAATATACAGCAGTTTTTGTTTTCCACCTTGAAACATCAAGTAAATAAATCCACTGCATTTGGTAGATTCACTAAGCAAAGCAACTATAAGCAGAAGTCGCAAAGAACAACATGAAAATACAGCAAGCAGTACACATTAAATTGTAGTTAATAGTTCAGCATACAACCTACTTCATGCGCTACTCAATTTAAAATTCATCCATGCAGTCAGTTTTATCAGGAAATAGGAAAACGTTTTCCTGCTGGGATTTTCAGAACTCAGTGGTTCAGAAGTACCTTGACATGCTTGCTACGTATCAATAATTTGTTAGGTGGTGTACTTAACATATGCAAACAAGACCTTATTTCTCTTTTGGGCAAATAGATAGGTCAGCTTCAAGCGCTGCTATTAGCTGGTGTAACAGAAGCTTGTATCTGATAGTCAGTAGTTTGTGCACATGTGCAATTCAAGTGATAAACATATCTGAGATCACAAATTCAGTTGAATCTCACATATGGTTCTGGCACAACACATTCCTCTCCTGCTGTAAAAGCTGATCAACTTCATACAAACTGTGCTGGAAAAGATCAAAAGCTATTTAAACTGATGTACATACTGGCTTGATTTCTTGTCTGTCCAGTTTTTTCCGGTAGAGCAGGATGGCATGGATAATATTACCAGCTCTAGCTGCCTGTATGGTTGTGGGAAATAAATAAAGGAAGTCCTGAAAAATACATAGGAATCTTAAGTTAGCTATTACCACAAAACACTGAAAAATATACAGTACTACTGTTCTTTTGTGTTTTTGGTTTGTTTGTTTTTTAAGCTATATTCTGGTCAGTGAAGTCAAGTCTTGAAAATATACGTAGTACGTTAGTGCAGTGAGTTGATGGCTTCAGTTCCATTCCTTTAATAGCCACAATTTCCTTAAACAGCCCATTTGAAAACTTACAGCATAACTGTTAGCCATCCCATATAATGCTACTGAAAATTTGAATTCAAAACCACAATATTTCCTACTTATGTTCTTAACCTCACAGTCTTTCACAATTTTATTTCCTGTACAGACATTTACAAATACCAGAACACACAACTGTGCTATGCATCAGGGTTTTTTCCACATTAATCTTTTTAAAGATTGCTTGCTGCGGTAAGTATAAAACTGTAAAAGAAGCCATCACTGAACAATTTTGCCCAACTGCCAGATGTGCTAAGTCTATTATGAAGATAGTACTATATAAGACATTTGTTTCAGATTGTTATCCAGGAAGAAAAAAGAAAGCCATATACTCAGTGGCAACAGAGGTCTAAAAAGGAAGATATTAAAGAAAAATAGATTAAGATCCATGGCAGAAATTTTACAATGCTTCTTTGACCCATAAGGCATTTATAGCATTTACCTACCATTGCAAAATAGTTACTGTTAACCATAATTGGTCCACGCCCTCTAAGGTAGATATATTCTTCCCACCAATCACTCACCTATAAGATGAAAAAAAATGAGTAAAAGTTCATTATTTCTGTAGTTGATATCTGCTGTGCTGATAATTCCACAATACAGTGCTTTGTACGGAAATAGAAATTGAACAGTCAGCTTGCCCCTCCACTTAAAAACATACAAAGAAACAAAAATCCTCCACTGATTTCTGTTAATAATTAAGGATTAAAAAAAAATTAAAAAGTGGGATAATTCTAGTAATAGTAAGTTTCTGAAGTTGTCATCTTCATATGACATTTAAAATGTATAAGAAATCCTAAATGCTGCGGTAACCTAAGAGAACCATATTAACTATACTAACTTATATTAACAAGAACTATATTAACTACAGTTAACGTGTAGAGCTGGATTTTAGATGTTACATCAGGAAGCTCAAGGGCTGCCTTGGTGTTGTTCAGCCTGGAGAAGAAAAGGCTGTGAAGAGAATTTATTGCAACCTTTCAGTACACAAAAGGGGCCCACAGGAAAGTTTGAGAGGGACTTTGTAAAAGGCATAAAAGGGTAGAACCGGGGGTAATGACTTTAACCTAAAGACCTACTGCAGGACAGTTGAAACTAGGTGAGGTCCTCCTTAAGTCCCTCTCTAACCCACGCCATTCTATGAT
The DNA here is from genome assembly GCA_035772895.1 of Perdix hodgsoniae. Classification (NCBI taxonomy): domain Eukaryota; kingdom Metazoa; phylum Chordata; class Aves; order Galliformes; family Phasianidae; genus Perdix; species Perdix hodgsoniae. The sequence continues at coordinate 26,755,754 of JAPSGF010000001.1, read as the reverse complement.
TCTAGTGCATTACACAGTTCTCGCTATGATACTGCAGTTTGGATTTTCTTTTTGGTGGGAAACATTTGTTACAATTGTTTATTTCTTTTCCATATGCTTTATCAGTTCTACATAAAAATGTTTTCCTAAAGCACTCTTCTATCTAAACTACCTGGACAGGGTTTAATTACAAATCATAACAAGGATAAATAGCCTAAGAGCAGCCGTAATAACTAAATCACTGGCTCCAGAATAACAAACACAGAACTGAACAAAGATGTGCTCTATAAAGTTCCATTTAGAAAACTTTCTGCTTTCAAAATCCCACATCAATTTATTTCTGTGCAAATCAAGTGGTCTCCTATGCACTTTGCACAAGTTTCAATTCCCCTCTTCTCCATTTACAGCAAAACAAACATTAAGCCAAAAATACAACAGGGAACAAATCAAATTACATCTGTTGAATATCTAAGTCGTCTGTTGATCTACTCACATAGTTTGTGGCCCACCACGATTTTAGCTTTAAGTACCACTGAAGCCTTGGTCCTAAGTTAAATGCAAAATCTTTTGCAAGACCCTCCATTCTTTTGAACTCTTCATCATTCATAAGTGGCCGGACTGATTCCAGATACTAGAATACAGGAAGAGAATCACAATCAGTGTAGTCACAGACGTGACTGCTTCTCATCATTTCAACAGAAAGTATATGAATAGTAGAGAGAGCGTTCAGATTCAGTTCATAAGGCTGCAAAATGCTGTGTTGTTAAAATGCTTCTAAACATTTTCCTGCAAACTATAAAAATGAGACCTTTTCCAGAATTTTGCTAACAAATCGCCTGTGGAAAAGGTCACTTTTCTAAAAATATATTCTCCTCTCCAGAGAAGAGAGCATTTTGAATAACATATTTATTGTTATCATTGGACTCAACTCTTCAGCTTTAAGCCATTTCTCTTTTTCTTCAGTTTTCTTCAAACCTCCAGTTTCTGTAACACAGTCCTACTTACACACTTAGCTGCAAAAAGTTTGAACAAACTTTGCTGCTTTTCTGTCATAAAACACACACTTATATGCATGCTAGTCAACATAACAAACACAAGATGCACTGAAAGCCCTCCATATCACACTTCATTGGAAAGTGTTGCAACAGACATCATATCATCCAACGTGAACCAAGCCAGCTTCAAACTGTCATCCATTTCAGTGGCTTGTCTTAGCCCTTCATTTCTACACAGATTTAATGCATAAGATAATATCGATACCACCACATAATGATTTTAAGACATGGCGAAAACAAAACAAAAACACACTGACATAAATACAAAGGCATCTAAATATGGATTCCATGTTACCGAAGATAATGAATTGAACTCCACGCACCCTGTTGACTGTATCTTTAACAGCTGGAACTGGCAATCGTGGTAAAGATGTCTGGAAACTGTACAACATGGGCTTACGTCCTGAGAAGAGCTTTACAAGAGTCTGAAGAAAAACAAAATCAAAACATATACTTCAATTTATTTTGTTCCACAAAGGAAAATGACAGAGTAATAACGAATAACATAGCTGGGAGTTCCTTTCACCAGTAAGCAATACTAGACTAAGTTTAGCCAACTATCACCTTTATCATTGTTTGACAAAGGCAAAAAGGCAATGGCAAACTATCTTCCAAAGCAAACAACACGTCATTTGAAGAAAAAAAAGCATCATGGAGACTTCCTGACTTCCCAAACAGTCTTCTGGTCATTAGGCAATATTATTCGCATATGTCCCACCTTGATCTCAATAGAAAATGGAGGCAGATACTTTGTGCACTTCCTCATTCATTTTCCTTTATGAAGATTAAAAAGCAAACATACCCGTTGATATTTTACTTATAAAATAGGCAATAGAAAAACCCAGCTCAATTGTACTCCAAAACAGGAATCACTCAGTCAAGAATCTTGCATACCAATAGCCATCATTAAGAATTACGCTTTGGAATCATGCTTTGATATTTTTCAGAGTTATAGCTCAACATCAAGGGTACAGATTTACAGGGAGTTTCTTTAAAATCAAGTTTGCCCCAGATAACCCAACGGCACGATTTGAACACATCAAGTTGTGCAAGCATGCCAATGTTATACACAGTCCTTATGTTATCAGAAACCAGTAAACAAACAAACAAAGAAAATCAAAGACAACAATTCCAGACTCAGTTTCAAATTTTACAGCATCCCATATTCTCCACGAGACTGAAGATAGGAGCAGCATTTCCATCACTGAATACCTCTCAGTTGTGACATGCACTAAGTTGAAACTCTCAACCAGGCAAATTCTAGACTATACGTGGAAGGATAGTGATATCAATCACCCCATTTGGGCATGAAAGCGTGTATGGGAACTGCTGAGTCACGACCTGAACCTCTGATTGATCACCTGAGGCGAGCAATGAGTCAGCCATGGGAGCACAGGTGAAGGCAATTCACCTGTGCTGCTGGAAGGGGTGGAGCCTGGCTGCACCTCTCCTAGACCCATTTAAGAGTTGACTACCAGGATGCAGGTAAGCGTCCTATTTATTCTCTTTATGTTGTGATAATCTGCTTTGCCTAACTCTCTTGTTTATCTCATAATTATAACATCTTTATATTATTTGATTATATACTTTCTTAGTATTCTTTGATTATACAAAGTAAAATCAAGTACTAAACCCACAGTTCACTTATTGTGAAGTACAATCTCAACATCCTCTATAGTATATTGTACAACGTTCCAATGGGCTGAAGACAGAAGAAAACTGAGGATGCCCTTTCACTACTTAATTGCTAACACTTGCCCTATTCACCCAAATTACAAACAACTGAAAACACTACTTATGAAAACAGTCTGCTCCCTCTCCATTTCCTTGGTCAGCACAGCTACAGGAGGTTGTTTCAGGCAGTAAAGCCATTAACAATTGCAGTGTGTTACCAGCAAAAAATACCTCCCCACAGCAGAGACCTGCTAGATGCACCAGGGTGATCAGCCCATTGAAATATGATTGTGCTTCGTGCATAAGACAAATATAAAGCCAGGTGAGAAAAACACCACAGCTTTTCGTAAGAAAATCAACTTCCTATACTTGGAGACTATTTTATTCCAGAACTCTTCAGCCAGACAAGGCCAAGATTTTCTTCAGACAGAGAGTACCTGTTCAACTGACAAACGCAACAAACATGCTCAGCTACAAGTTTACTTAAGAGTCTGAGACCACTGAGGTGATCTGACAGACACACATCCTTCATTGCTTCTATTTTCCTATCCTAATACCCATCAGAAAACCTAATTACTTAGAAGCTGAACTCTTCATTAGATGGGCCACCAGACTTCCAAATACTCTTCCAATCAATTAATACTGCAGCTGAAATCGCAGTGCAGGTTTGCTGTCTGCAGTACTATTTGAACAAAGAAAAATATTGTGAGTATATTGTTATGCTGTTAATCAGCATGAAAATCAGCTGGGGAAAAAACAACACATGCACAGGAAAATCCCTCCTGGATAACAAAGGTTTAGAAAGCCAAGGTAGTTGGTGCTAGTTTATAGGGAAACCAGTCTTCTCTTTTGTTGGAACTACCTAAAAAAAAAAGCAAGGAATGGAATAAAGGTTTATATTAAACAGAGATGAGATACTGCTGGGCATACACCGATATAGTGGCCTGTTTTTAAACCACGTGTAACACACAGCAAAATAGAACAAGTATACGCAGCATATCATATACCAAAGTATATCAATATAATAGGCAACAGAGCGTGGTAAGTAGCACTACAGTTCATACTGTTTAAGGCTAATGTTATAAGCTAAGATTAACAGCCTTAACATATCTGTTTGGTAGGACATGCTGAAAACCCAGACAGAGAGAGCTTCAAGCAACCGACAGAAAGCCTTACCATTCAGAGCCTGGACTGTACAAATTCAAGTCATGAGGCTCTTGACACTGCTTCCAGGAGAAACTATTGATTAGAAATTTCATTTGTAACAAACTAATATTAAACTGTAATGTATATTCTGGATATCTGTTGTTGAACAACTTCCATAATATATCATTACGTGGAAAACACATCTCTTGATTTTTTTAAGGAACCTAATTTTCATCTTAGGAGGACACTTAAATTCTACATCAATGGAAGAAGTTTAAACAACTGAGCCTGAAAAATAGAAATTCATTCCACCTTTCAGAGCACCTCTACATACCTTCCCCACACCTATTACAGCCTCTAAGGGAGATGGCAGCCTCTTAAACCCTTTTCCAAAGCACCTTAATTATGAAGAGAAGCCACATCATTCCAGTTTTATCTTTAAGTGTAAATTGTGTAACAAGCTACCCACCCCCTATGTTTTTTCCAACTCTGTTTGGAGTCCTACCACTAAGATTGTTTGAAGGGATACACTGTAGTTCTCTTTAAATTAAGGTTAATTTTAGAATGGATGACTAAAAATACCAGCATTTCTACTTTAAGAAAAAATTAGAGTAGTGCTTTCCAGAGAGAACAAGATTTTTTTTGTTGTTCCACAGCCCAAATTTAAGCTGTGGTTGCACATAGGGAAGTAGGCATTTGAATCACACAGTCCCAAGGCACTGGGAATTTTAGATGTTGTTCTTAAAGTGTTTGCTTTTCCTTCCACAAGGCCATATTGAATAGTTTAATTAAAGCATCAAAAGGATGATAGTAATTAGTAAAATATGTCTTAATAAAAATATAGCCCTTGTTGTTGACACAGAAAACTCAAGCAAGACAGAAAAAAAAGAGCAACTACAAAACTATCTACTTTAGGGCTTTAAAAATAGACCACATACACACAGAGATGAGATAGAACAGAAAGACAATACATCCTTACCATCCACAGCTTGGTGCCCGCAGAAAGTTTGCCGTGTTCAGCAAACATCCAGCCATGATAGGAAAGCAGCATTTTCAGGGAGTACCGCATGGTGACGATAAGGGCAACCCAAAGCCCTGTGCCAAAAAGTATTCCACTCACAATGTTCTGTGTTTGGTTTGACATATAGCCACTATTTAAAACAAGAGGTAGTATTAGTCAGTTAACATCAGTTTAAGTTTCAAGGGCAACTTAATATTGCAAACCTACATTCCATGGCACAAAGGCAGGCATTGTGCAAGTTTTATGCCCTTCTGCCCGTTCTTATAGAACTCCTTTCCAAACATCCTCTCCTATGGCCAGAACAAAGGCAACAGAAGTTGCCAAATGCACTTCCCAAACACGTATACAACAATGCAGCAATACTGGTAAAACAACCTACACATTTAATAGCTTTATGCATTAAGACTTATGCTTACACTATCACAAACATACTGTTCAAAGACTGGTATGCTTTAACAGGATTTAGATGAAAAGCAGTTACACATAAAACTGATTTGGTTTAGAGAACAGTAAGTTTTCAGACTACTTACGTTGTATCAAGGGTTCGGTTGATTTTAGCTATTATTCCTAAAGAAGGATCAATTTTGGCATACATTGTTGACATCACACCCACAACTACAATAAGCCAGCTAGAGGGGCTAGCAGGATAAACACCAGTGATAATTCCATTCTGGAAAGAAAAGCCTTCACATAATTTTTTCATACCAAAGCGGTTGACTTCATATTACCATGGAAAGAAACAAAAATCAATACATTTAAGTCATTTAATTTTAAACAAGGTTATCCAGCATTTTCTTTCATGGATTTTAGCTAAGTTTGATTGCTACTGGAAATTCCCACAACAATACAAATAATTATTTCATAGACTATACAGTTTGTGCCACAAGTTCTAGTAAAAGCACTGAAGTCAGCAAAGTTCTTTGGAAGAAGGGACATTTCTAATTACGATTCCATAATCCCATTATTAGGCCTCCCTAAACAAATACGTGGGAAAAGATACTCTACTGATCAAGACACAGAAAACTGTCATTTAAACTGTCCTTCTCCAAGTTTTAAGATGTTTTTATTAAGACTACTTTTTAAAAGCATATTTTTGTAAAAGATACTGAAGTTAGCCTGTCGCTTACCTCATGTACTACTAATAGAATAGATACCATAGAATAGATTCTATGAGCAAAATAAAAAAAAAAATCACAATCAGAAGCATTACTGTTTGGTGTAATTTAGTCAAGATAGATGTTAAGGTACCTTTGGAAAATAATAATATTTTTTTCCTAATTTGAAGATTTATTTTTGGTAAAAAACACATAAATTAAGAATGTAGTTTTGTACCTCTGCAAGCCACACGATTTTGAAAGTCGTGATTACATTTTTGATCTATGCAAATAGATTATATATAAGTCTATGAGCTATCAAGAAGAGAATAAAATAAAGGTATTATTAGTTTTTAACACGCGCTTCATCTTCTTCCCATAGAACAGATATAGAAAAAGCATCCTTTCAGTCTTGACATTGTACTTTTTTTTAGCACAGCATCAGTCAGTGCTGATGCTTCCTTACTACTCCTTGTTAACTAAAATTCACACAAGTCATTTGCTGTAAAGAAATTCATTTGCCAAAGAGGCCTAAAAATTAAGTTTTGCTTAAACAAAACTTCTACATATCTATGAGAACCTCAAGTTTGGTAGGCCTGACTGGTTTTAAGTACCTTGAATCTGATGAACTTCTTCTTCCATGAATGGACACCAGATAGGTAAATTTGTTTGAGGGCCTCATGGCTCATTCGCAAGTCAATCCCATCTGGAGTTACTGTAAATTGAAATGCTACTGCTTGATGAGCTTCTGCCATTTTTGGAGAGAGTTCTGTTAAAAAGAAAAACAACAAAAAGATAAAAAAAATTAAGATTCTGTACAAAGGTACTAAAATCAACTAAGCATAACATAATAATTCCAGGGGAGATTCAGGTTGGACTTCAGGAAATACTTCATCTCGGAGAGCTCAGGCATTGGAATGGGCTGCCCAGGGAGGTGGCGGAGTCATTGTGGAGGTGTTCAGGAAACATTTAGATGTTGTATTTTGGAACATGGTTTAGTGGGGAACTATTAGTGATAGGTGGACAGTTAGACTGGATGATCTTGGAGGTCTTTTCCAACTTTGGTGACTCTACAATTCTATGATAATCAACACCATTTGAAGCAGGGCAGCACTGACATTTTTCTATAAGCATAGCATTTCTTTTGCAAATCTCAAGTTTAGACTTCTTAATTAAAAATTAAGTTCCAGTTGACCTTCATCCCTTGCTAAACCACACGTTAGAGCTAACAAGTACAGTTTAGCAGAGCACTTCAAAAGCAGTCTGTTGTGACTTTGGTCCTGTTCCTCCTTGCTGTAAATATTCTACAATGTCAAAACCATCTGGAATGTGGGAGAAGAGATACAAAGGTTCGTGTATGAATATACAGTAAAGGAATGTAAACACTGGGAATGCTGTATTAACAGGACTAGGAAATAAATACACAATGTAGAAAGAGTATTAGGGAGAGATGAACAAGATAAATGCTGTTGCACAACACCTAGTAAGGTAACTGACCAACAGGTAGCGCAATATTTATAAAAGTACCTATCTCTATCCAATGATTAGCCTCTGCAAATACAACTGCTCCTAGAAGAGCTGATGGCAATTCAAAGACCTCCCAAATCCACCAGTCACTGCTTGGGAAGGCAGAGGCTCAAATCTTGGTGAACAGGTATCAGGGCCTCCTGAAGAGCAGCTAAAGCTCACAATACCGTGATAGGATGCAATTTCATCTATGCACGTACAGCATTTCATTAGGACAGGAAAGAAACAAAACTGGTTTTGAACAAAAGTTCCAAGATGAGCACTGTATGCCCTCCTTGTAACATCTGCAATTTGTAGTACTCCATGACTCAGTCACTAACAACTGCTTATTTATATTGACCTTGTTGAAGGCAAGTATCAGGAAGTCAAAGTCAGCTGTGTACTCGTTCATGTGAGTTGCACACCGTCAGCTCTACACTGAGACCAAAACTGCATGAGCAATAAAGCAGAGACAAGCAGCAGTTAATACATGGTACACCCTGGACTTGACAGGGTTTGCAAAAGCACAGAGCAATTAAAGAATTCATCACAGCTTTAATGCTGTTCAGACAGCTTAAAAAACAAAAATAAACCCAACCATAGCTCTAAGCAGAAAAATTTAGGCTCCTCAATTTGTCTCAAGAAGGGCCAATTGACTCTCCAGTTCACTTCTGGAATTTTACATTCTGAGATGCCAATGCATCAGCAGCAGGCCAGCTGGTTTCCACTACCCTTCAAGCCTGAGAATTCATAACCATCTTCCCTCTGTTTCTGAAGAGAAAGAATTTTTGGAAACCCTCCCACTTAGATACATGCATTTGTATTGTCCGAGGAAGGAAAACATTATAAACAGCATTAATCATAAAAAGCCTTATATTTTACTAAATTTAGTTCAATGGTCAGGCTAAATTTAAATAAGCTTCAATAAGGAAAACATTCCCTATTGCCAAAGTACAAATGAAAGAACAAGAAACCAGCAAGAACTAATCCTGAATCAAGTAACCGAGCACAGAAGACAAAGACAAGATTAGTTAGAGAATTGCACTGCTTGATCCTGAAAGATACGAAAGCATCACACAGCGTGCTTCTCTTCATATCCTTTTCCTTTACTCAAGAAAAACACGTCGCTCAGACTGTTTGTTCTGAATTATGATGGCTGAGCAGCAAAAAGGACTTCCTGGAGCTCCTTCCTTTGAACGCTTCTTTTAGCCCGCACAGGCCAATTCAATCATAAGCTGCCCAACACTTCCCCTCCTTTGCATTCCTCCGCTGTCACGTGCTTGCTAACAAAGTAGGGAAAAGGGCACGGGCCAAGGAGCATGCGCTGGATTTTCAATTTGACTTGCCAATGTTAGTAAGGCAGCGCCCACATCCATCAGCTTGCTAACACTGAAACAATAACTTCTCGTAACTCCAGGCGTTTCGGTCAGCAAATGCAGAATAACCTTTCCCAGCAGAGAGCCATAAACAAGAGCTAAACAGTTTGGCCGATCTTACTAAAGGAAAAGAGAGAAATGAACACCTATGTTCACCATCAGCCTGAAGTGGCTATTTTCTTCCTTTGAGTGCTATTTTCATAGTATTAACATATCTTCAAAACACGCCCGCTCCTTGCCAAAATCAAACAGAGTTAAAGGAGAAAGCTGCCTGCTCCTTGTTCTTTTCTGGTTTCAGTTCAATTCGAACACGCTGTATCTGCCACCAACGCTTCTCCTTCTTCTTCATACCTCAGCTTAAGCCAACCAAATCTTGCCACAATTTTCCTCTTGTTACAAACAAAATGCTGGTAGGTTGGAAGTAAGCTTTTCAGCTGGGAAAACACACCTCAGGTCCTGATAGACCTCATGGGCCAAAAATGCTATGACTGAAAATCTGCATTGCTGTCTGCTACGCACAAAGCCTCTTCACTGTGCTACTGCTGCACCTTCAGGATACTGATGCTGCAATTACCAATGTTTAACTTTTTAGCTTCTGCTGCCCATAGACTCAATGATTTCAGGGTGCAGACAACAAAGAGTCCACTTTGTATTACAACCTACATGCCCTGTACCCACTGAAGGAGATGAGGTCTCTTATTTAAATGTAGTTTTCACATCCATCACTCCTTTTCCTGCAAATGAAGCAAATTCATAAACGCGGGGTAAAATGAAGAGAAATCTTATTCACATGGCCCAGAACTGCCAAAATCTGGGTTAAAGACTTAATTCCATGACTCTCGCTCGCAAGCAAGCTCCACAATTCAGTTTGAAGGTCTCTTCGTAATATTTTGACATCTATTTGTACGTTAGCTTTTCTATGCGAAGCACACATCTGTCAGGAATCAAACTCAGCTTACACAGCAAATCCCTCCAATTATTCTACTCTGATGATCAGTGGTTGAGAATTTTCTGGGAAGAGCAATGACTGCTACATTGTTTCACTAAGAACATCCCCACATAGGACCCCACACCAAGTTTAGTGCTGCTGGAGCTCAGACAGACATCTCCGACACCCTGAGTGCAGATTGCTCCCCAGTGGCACGCAGACTTGAAGCATTACACATCTCCATGCTAAGAGCTAAACTATGCTGCTGGATTCAGAATCACAGAATGGCCTGGGTTGAAAAGGACCACAAGGATCATCTAGTTTCAACCCCCCTGCTATGTGCAGGGTTGCCGGCCACCAGACCAGGCTGCCCAGAGCCACATTCAGTCTGGCCTTGAATGCCTCCAGGGATGGGGCATCCACAGCCTCCTTGGGCAACCTGATCCAGAGCTTAAAAGCACCTGAAAAGCTTATAAACTCACACAGGTGCACACATTTCATCTAAGGAATAAAAACAGTTAAGCTTTCCTTCGGGAGATGAATTTGATGCAGGAAGAAATGGTCATTCAAAAAAAAATTCATTTGTTATCTATTTTGTCATTTTATCACCAGCATGAAAATACTAAAACATCATAACCAGATACTAAACTAAAAGCAAGATAACCCCCTACATTGAGGTGTCTAAGCATGGAGACCGGCTGAAAAGCCAGCCTGCAGCAAGTCGCACAGCAGCCAGCAAGGTGCCCTTCAGGCAAAGGTTAACATAGCTCTGAGGTGTATTAGGAGTAGTACTGCTATGAAGTCAGGGGAGGCGAGTCTTCCCCTCTCCTTAGCTCTGCTCAAGTCCCGTTCTGAGAACCGCCTCCAGTTCTGGGCTCCCCAGTACAAGAGAGATGAAGCAACCAGAGAGTTCAATGAAAAGCCATTAAGAAGATTAAGAACTTGGAACATCTCTCCCACAAGGAGAGGCTGAAAGAGCTGAGACTGGATTGCCTGAAGAAGAGCAGGCTCGGGGGATCTCACCAACATCTATAAATACCTGAAGGGAGAGCGCAAAGAGGACAGAACCAGAAGAAAAGAAGCACTACATACAGAGCAGAACAGGAAAAAACCCCAAGAAGTTGCACAGAGTGCCTTACAGGCAGCACATTTTCCTTTTGTTTAATCTTACTGCTTCTTATACCCCATGTATGTACTATTTATGGACCAAGCATAACATTTCAGGAAAGAATACATGATTGAAAGCTGAAAGAACACCTTCAAAGGCACGGAAAGAAAAACGATCAAGTCAACATTTCAATGCTGATTTCAGAAGAAAATAAGTTATTAATATACTAAAAAAAGTCCAAAGTTCTCAAGTCATGACAAGTTCGTTGTTTCCCTGACGATGTTTACAAAGACTCCTCTGGATGGCCTGAGTGCTACACAAAGCATTCAATCTCCAGCAGTCAGCATCTGTAGCATCTCATTTGCAGCAGGGCCTGTACCCAGGAGAACAAAGCTCCCAATTCACCATTAGTGCCATTTATACTGTACATAAATACTAAAGCTTTCTGAAAAGTAGAGTTTCAACTGGCTACCTAGCAGAGATTCTTTCTGAAACGTAAACACAGACATCTTTAAAAGTAGATCTCATTTAAAAAAAATAGGCCTGATGAAGAAATCCTATGCACAAACAATTTAATTGCTTTAAAAAGCCATCACATCTCAAATGACAAAGTGGAATCAGTCAAGCACTCAAGAAGTGTTTTCTGCAACTGACAGAAGCGTGCAATTAATCTGGAGGACAGAAAGTTGGATTCCACAATAGAATTTACACACAGACCTTTTTTGTATGAACGTTATAGAAGGTGGAGGCATTTTAAACACTGCTATAGTGAGAGCTGGCTGGTTTAAAGGTAGCAGGCAGCTTTCTGAAGCTGACCTTAAGTGCTGTACCTTAAGTGCTGGTGATATAAACGGTGAGAAAGAATACAAATTCCTAGTAGTAAAAAGTTCTTGAAACTTAACGTCACACATGTACTCATTGGAAAGGAAAACAATGATCCTTCTTATCTACCTGGGGCCCTGTATTACTACTGTAAGACTTCAGTGATGTGCTTTTGGAGACTTTGCTACAGGTGCAGAAGATTCAGTCACTGAAACGTATGTTGTCAGCAGTAGCCAGCATTGATGCAGTCAAAGTCACATCTGCTATTATACGAGTGCTTCCCCACCACTACCTGACAACCCAACACCAGGGCAGGATTTTGGTAAGGCAGGCAGCTAACCAAAAGATGCCTAAAGCAGTTTACATGCATCTGGTGCTCCACTGATGAACAGCTGAACAAAGTTAAAACTAAAGCTAAAGCATCCAATTTAACAGAAATACAAAGATGAATGTTGGCTAATTTTACTTGCATATAATATCCCAAAAAAGGCTGCTATGCCTCTCAAAGGAAAATAATTTTTTGATCTCTAATTCTGTTCATATTTCACTGTGAAATATGCAGCTCAAACATTTAATCGTGACCAAAAAGGCGTTTGTTTGTTGGATATCCTACCAGCTCATACCATTTTCTTGGGGCCTATCTTAGAATTCTAAAGCTTTGCAAAGAGGTAACAAGTTCCCTAAGGAAGAGTAAAGAACTTATTCACAAACCACATGATATTTTGCAAGTGGCTGACTTCTGAACTTACTATACAGATTAACCAACACTGTAATTCAGTTAAGAATTTTTTACTTCAAAATAGCTTGCTCATGTACAAACCTTCAATAATAACTAATCATGCTTGAGCTGTGCTTATCACCGGCTACTTTACATGCAAAAGTTTTATCAACAATTTGCTTCCCTACTCCAATGGGACTGCAGACACAAGGCCATTAAGAGAAATCCAAGAGGAGTAAAGCCAAGCTTTTTTCTGTGCAATAAACAACCACGTGGGTTACATTCAGCAGGTCTTCTCGGGTGAACCTAATAAGTGTGGTACAGAAATAAAACAGAAACCAAAAGATCGCCCACCTTTAAAACTTCCATTAAATGATAGTGGGCTGAATGCTACATTAACCTGACAAGTTCTCTCATGCCAGTTAGTTGTAACTGAAGGGAGTCAAAACCAGTTTCCCCAAAAGTTTCCCCAAAAACTGAATGTAATTATTTACATGATAGTTCTCTCAAAGGGTTGGCAAAATAGGATTACTGGGCCAATCCAATGATTGAGATGGCTTAAACAAAGCACTGGAAGAGATATGATCTTTATAATGTACATTTTAAGGGTTATTTTTTTTGTTGTTATTATTGCTGTATAAGCAATGAGCATTGGCTTCCATCCCTCTTATCCTCTCCTATGACCGAGGGCTGTAGTCCCTTGAAATTGCAACGTTTAAAGGATTTTCTGCACCTAAAAAATGAACAAATGCTGTGTTTCAAGCCCACCAGGAGAACTGAGCGCATGTATGTGCACAGGTACAGCAAAACTGGGACCTATTACAAACCTCATGTGCAGCACAGTTTGAAATCAGAACAGCCAAGCAGTGTGCAGTAACCCAGTGCCTCCACTGACAAAGCTATCAACTTGTATCCCATCCTCAGCATTTTCCAGCATCACTTATGGGTGCAGAATAGATAACCTCCAAAGGCAACTTCTTTGAAATTTTGGCCCCATTTCCTTATCCCCTTCCCAAAAGCTAAAATGGGGTGGCAGGCACATGTGGAAGGATGATATGAAAACAGACAGACAAACAGACAAAGGAATGAAATGCAAACATACCTGAACAGCTCTGTATTCCTCAAAAAAGAATTTGTGATCTGCTCGTTCCTCAGATATCTTCTATCCCACAGACTCACTGCAGCTGGGTTCTTGAGTAGGTCAGGACACGCTCAGAGCCAGATTCATTCCAATGCTGTTAGCTGCTAATAGCCATTAAACGATGGCAAAGGCAAACAATTCACTGTAGCTCTGAAACAGAAAGTCAAGAAAACCAGTTTGAGCTTTGATTCACACAGAGCTTTCAATGGCTGTGAAGGACTGGATCAAACTGGAAGCCCTCAAGTAAAACTGATGCCAAAGGAGAGCACTGTCACAAAGAGTAGTGCGAAACTGTTTCCCACTGTGCTGCATGAATATACTGGATTGATCTGGCAGTATTTAGGAGGCCTAAGATGGTGAATAAGAGGGTAGCAGGGCACTGGGTGAACTCTTAGCTATTTCTGAGGGCTGAAATTAGCGGCTTTTGGCTTGTGCAACAATCAAGGTGATCTCAGGGGCCAGACCCAAAGGCCAGATTCATTGTGTGGTTTAAGACATCCAAATGCAAGTTCTGTCCTGCAAGCTTTAAGCTCCCATTAAACTCAACCTTGATCCCATCAAGATTTCTTGGAGACACGATCACGGAACAGGCTGCTTTCACCAGTGCCTCCAGAAGAAAAGACATGGGTAGACAGGAAGCTGTCTTCCCTCCTGCAGAAATTGAGGACAGTCAAGCAAAAACCATAGAGAAGACCGGTTATAGCAGACATGTTAATTACTAGGCTAACATAAATGAATTTTAATCCCTACTGTGCATGGATCACACAGCCTCTTTCGTCTTCCTGAATATCACGCTGCTGTACTGGATGGTGACATGATGTGTAGATGTGTACTTCACCAAAAACAAACATACAAAACACTGAATTGCTTCACAGCTGTAATCAACACTGAAACTCTTTCAATTATTACCGTTTACATTTTTTTCCATGAGCAGCAGAACATACTGAACTGCTGCTAAGCCTTTTACATCATCCTGATCTTCGCTGCAACACACATTAGATTGTACACATTCCAACAAGCCACCTCTTCTGATCTTCTCAAAACTCACTCATCTTGACGAGTAAGAGATGAACACAAAAAAAAGCAAAATGCTGCACAGCTGCTGCCCTATGCAGAAGCCTCCCACACCCTCAAAAGCAAACCTCTGGGTTCTGGGTATTTTCTTTCTTTTAAAAACACTGCCATAAAAAAACATTATCCAGGCATTCACAGAATGGCCAGGGTTGGAAGGGACTTCAAGGATCACGAATCTCCAACCCCCCCAGCCACATGCAGGGCCACCAACTTCCCCATTTAATGCTACACCAGGCTGCCCAGGGCCCCATCCAGTCCAGCCTTGAACACCTCCAGGGACGGGGCATCCACAACCTCTCTGGGCAGCCTGTTCCAGCACCTCACCACTCTCTCTGTAAAGAACTTCCCCCTGACATCCAACCTAAATCTTCCCTCCCTCAACTTAAAACCATTTCCCCTCGTCCTGCAGTTATCTACCCTTTCAAAGAGTTGATTCCCCTCCCCTCTGTAGGCTCCCTTTAGGTACTGAAAGGCTGCAATGAGGTCACCCCGCAGCCTTCTTTTCTCCAGGTTGAACCAAGCCCAGCTCCCTCAGCCAGTCTGCGTAGGGGAGGTGCTCCAGTCCCCTGATCATCTTCCTGGCTCTCCTCTGGACCCTCTCCAACAGCTCCCTGTATTTCTTGTACCGGGGGCTCCAGACCTGGACACAGTACTCCGGATGGGGCCTCACAAGAGCAGAGTAGAGGGGGACAATCACCTCCCTGTCCCTGCTGGCATTCAAACCACTGCAGTTCTTTTTTCCCCCCCCACTCCTCCCTTCCTTTGCACTAAGTAGCTTCTGTGGTCGTGCAGCAAAGAGTTGTGCTTAACTTCCTGACGGCAGCAAATATTTCTGGAACAGCCTCACTTTCAGCAGCCCTGCACCTGAAGCCATCCACCTCCCAGCACCTCTGAAGTCCTACATGCCGACCACCACGTCCAGTGACCAAAGACAAACGGAACAAATTGCTCCTGATGATCATTCCAAGAGTAGCATGAGCCAGCTTGGAACATTTCACTAAGATTGGAACCGATTACTCAAATCACATTAACCCAGACACAGAAGAGAGGGATGGTTTTTAGTCAGGCAGATACCGTTTTTCTGAGCAGGTGGAATTTGGGACTGCAGTATAGCTCCGTGCAGGACGAAGGGAACGGCATCGAAATAGAAAACGATGCACTTGGTTTTTATTTTAAACATAAGCTTCCACTTGAGTCACCTTCACGGAAGGTTTTCCAAAACCGCTCACGTAATCGCGCTCCGGTTGCAGCACTCCAACAGCTCGTGCACGCAGCGAATGTAAACATCCTCTCCCGCCAAGCGCACACCGGCCCTCCCCTCACCCCGGACGCGGCCACGCGTTTATAAGTCGATCCCAGCCCCGTCCCGGGACGACCGCAGCCCTCGGACGGGCGACTCAGCCGCGCGCGCCCCCGCGAGCCGTGCCCCGGTCGGGCGCGTCCCCGCGAGCCAGGCCCGCCCACGTGACCGCTGCCGGGAAGTAGGGGAAAGGTCGCGCCGCCGCAGCGCCGCGCCAGCGCGCCCCGGGCGGCTCCTGGGCGCTGCCAGCGCCGGATAGAAGTTACTAAAGAGAAGGAAGCGGACTGTATCTCAAAGGCGGCAGGAGAAAGCGACGTGCTTCGCCTGCGTAACGTTCTGTCTCCAGTACAGCTCGCGGTGCTACGACCCCTCGGCTGCGCAGCGTTAAGGTTTCCTCTAAGAATAAGGCTTATAAGAATAAGAGCCCCCAGAGCTGCTATTTCTATAGCTGTGCCAGAGCTCCACCACGCAAAGCCACGCTTCCCAATCCACGCCGCTCACCTACAGCGTTACAAGTCCGTAACGATTCATTAGCCCCAAACACTCGGTACGGCCACGACAGGAAAAGCACCGCTGCGAAAGCGCATTCCTAACGCTCATTGGGTGGTTCGCCTCAGGCAGAGGACGCGACCCGGGCGTCGGGAAGGTCAGACAGGCAGGAACACACAGCTGTGGGAGAAACCGAGAACCAAAGGCACCAGAGCCGCCCCGATCGAGAACGCGGCGGGAGGAAGCGAGCCGTGCCCGGCACACAGCGCGGCCCGCTCCCGGACCCGCGGGCTGCAGGGAAGGGCCGCCCGGCCCGAGGAAAGGCGCTCCCTGCGGCAGTTCCCCGGCAGCGGCACAGAGCCGCGCTCCGCCGGGCTATAAATAACGCGGCCGGCGCTTCGGGTCGATCTTGCCGCCTGAAGCCCAGCGAGCAGGCGGAGGCGGAAGATGCGGCAAAACCTCAGCGCGCCTTTAGCAACAGGTTCAGCGGGCGCTGCCGCCCGGCTCGGCGCCCCGGAGCAAAGCGCGGACGGGAGGAGCCGCGTCCCCAAAGCGCCGAACGAACGTCCCGGCCCCGCGCGCGCACGCCGCATGTAGGTCACGCACTGCCCGGCGGCCGAGCTCGGGCTGCGGCTCTCGAGTGGCGCGGCTCCCCGCAGCGCTCCCCGACCTGACGGCCGCGCCGCCCCCGGCCCGCTCCCCGCGGCCGCCGGAGCCCCCCGCCCGTGGGAGGAAGGCTGCAGCCCCGCGTCCGCCCGCAGCGCCGCGCCGCACGGGGCCCGCTGCCGCCCGCCGGGCCTCCGCCCGCCCGCTGACAGAATGGCGGGTGCCGCCGCTCACCGGCTCCGGCTCTCGGCGTCCCACACCCGGCCGAGCAGAAGAGAGCGGCGGCGCCGACAGAGAGCGAGTGGAAACCGCGGCCGCTCCCCTCACACGCCCTGCCAGAGCCGCGCTTGCCGCCCGCACTGCCATTGGCTGCAGGCGGCGGGGGGGCGGGCCCAAGGAGAAGGGGTATGAGAAGGGGACGCGGGGCGCTCCCCGGGAGGGCGGGGCGGGGGCGGGAAGGGAAACGGGTGGCGATAGGCTGAGGGTGGGCGGCTTGTGCGATATGATTGGTTGGGAGCGCGTGGGCGGGGCGTGGGGGAGCCGCTATGGTGGCCTGCGGGCTCGGGGCTTTGGTGGGGTCGTGGCGTGGCAGCTGCGAGCTTACGGGTCTCTGAGGAGAAACAGCTTGAATACGAAGTCAGAGCTTGAGGATGTTTGGTTCCAGTACGATCGCAGCTGGAAGGCTGCTCTGTCCCTTCCAGGATGAGGGCACGACCTGTCGAACTGCAGTCTGCCAGCACAGAGGCTCTGAAGCAGCACGAGCTGGGATCCATAATGTTTCCCTCGTGGGCAGATCCACCCAGCCACAGCTACGCTCCTGCCAGCTGCGATTTCCATGTGCCTGAGGGCTCCAAAGCATACAGACGTGATGAGACCCAGATGCACTGATGCTACGGGCTGAACCTCTCCTTCATCCTTAAGCTCATGAAATGCCAGTAAGACACCAACGTGCTGGTTGGGATTTTCCCTTCCAGCATTCCATGCCCAATGATGCAGTTTGAAGATGATGATATTATTCCAGGAGGAAAAGTAAGGCCTGGAAGAAAACAAGGAAAAGAGGGAAAAAGAAGAGGGATTTAAGTATTAACAAGAGGGAAAGAAAGGGGAACAGAAAAGGAAAGGAAAAAGAAATCACTAAAAACACCTCCAAATTCAACAGCTTCCATGTCTGCATATATTTACCTATAATAAGTAAAAATCGGAATGTGGTAACTTTCATCCCTTTGGTGTCCATGTGTTCCACAAGGAGCGTCATGCACAAAACCAACCTAGAATGTCATGAGTTGTTATTTTTGTTTGTTTTTTGTTGCCACTTTTCCCTTCCAGATGCTTTTTACATGTGAAATGTTAAAACAAACAAAACCACAAGTCTACTTTCTTTCTTCTGCTTGGAGTTTCCTCATGTCTTAGTCCTCAGCCAACACTTTCATCTAGGCAGTAATGAGGAAGGCATCAGTCAGCTGGGAACAGATGTTGCCATTGTTTGTCTCCTTCTCCAAAATCCTGAGCAAGCAGTCATGAATTGGGGAACACCCAGATGAAGCGCTTACTTTATCATGGGGCTAAGCCCCATATATGAGAAGTATTGCATTATATGAAGCTGTGTGATTGTGACTTAGCCAAACCAGACTTGGCTCTATTTATCTGGCAAATGTAAACCTAGCATTACAGACCCGTGACTTGTTGCCAGTGGAACTGCCACTATCACCTGGGTCAGGCTCTACTTACCCATTAACCCAGATAAAGCAAGTTGGATACTTCCTGGGGTAGGGCTGTCCTATTCAGAACTGAGTCCATCTCTTACTGTGGCAACACTCACTGCTGAAATGCTCCATCTCCACTGTATTTTCTTTTCCCATAAGAACACAGAGTGATTGTGCTTCTCATGACTGGATCTGTAGTCACCTGCATGCCTGCAGTGTGGCCTGGACTTCTATCATAACCTTTCACTGCTCAGGAAAGACAAGTTTTTTTTTTTCCCCATAACTGACACATTTTTGATTTCTAAAAAAAACATGAGTACAGCACAGACAGCATGTGCTTGGTGCTGTAAGGCCCCTAGTAGGTAATTCTGATTCTCGTCATCCAAAGAAATGAAAATAATCAGCAAACTGGTCACATTTATCTGTGCCTAGGTGGGCTGAAATAATTTCAACACATTATAATAGATGTGTAACTCTGGTCAGTTTGTCCCAGTCCTTCCAAACTTCTTGGCTTCTGGTACACACATATTGCTTCTTTACAGCAGCTTTTCTTATCCAGCACAGCTACTGTTCAGTGTTTGTACTTTTGTTTATTTTTTGCCAGATTTTAATGATGTCATATCACTAAACCTGAAGCCTGGATCTGGTTTGGAAAATGACTTTCCCCATTGCCTACTGATTATCCCCAATGTAGTTTTGCATTTTTCTGTTTTGTTGTATTTTGTTCTTAAGTTAATTGAATTTCTCAAGTTGCTCAAGTCAAGCAGCTTTAGGATAAACAAACAATTATTTTTTTTCTTCTTTTTTTTTTCTTTTTTACCTTGAAGCTGAATTATTATTCTCATTAGAATTGAATTATTCAAGAGTTTTAGCACACAACATTATTGTGTGCAGTCTCAGTGGATTGAAGCAGATATTTTCCCAGTTTGGTTGCTAGTTTCATTTTAAACAAGACTAGGATTATTTTTTCCCCCTTTTATTCTCTTGTGATATCTAAACATGAACACTTCATAGTTAGGACATAGTAACTCAGTGACCCATAGCAACTTACAACTGATAATCTGTGTGGCAAAACACATTGATAGTAAGCAAACTGAAAACAGCTCTGAAATACAGATTTCATAGACAGGTAAGTGTATGCATGTTTGTATGCAAGGAGTCAAAGGTGAGAGCAAGGCAGGCACTGCCCTCCCTACCAAGGGCACCATCCCACAGCACCTGAGCAAGGCGAGCAGAACAGGTCCAGTGACAGCAAACAGGGTCAGGCAGATCATTTGACACGTCGGCAGCAATGAGGAAGTCCAAGGTTGTTAAGCTGGAAAACTGAGACAGGGTCAGGGTCCAGATCAACACGGAGCATGGCCTGGCTGCAAGGCCAGGGCTTCAAGGACAAAAGCCTCAGCTTAAAAGCTACTTAGAAGCAGGGAGCCTCACTAAGGCCCCTTAGCAGATCCTCTCCCCAGACAGTTTACACACATATACATGTGCACCTTCACAGAATAGCTACATTTACCTGTGAGATGGATGCGGGAAAAGTGGAGGTGTTTACCAAATGCAGTGGCCAAAAGGTAAAGAATTTTATGTCAAGAATTAGATGTGATGCCACTGTAAAGCTGCATGCTGCTCATTTACTGACTAGTGAAAATCACGGAGTTATTTCATACACCACTAGTAATGCCAGTGTCTTACCACATCCTCCTTTCCTTACATGTTTCAGATCACTCCTGACTCCCAAGCCCTTACTGCTATGAGTCAACCATCTCAGCTACTGCGTTTAATACTAACACCAAATTCTGCCAGCACGGCGATGTCTCAGGAAACAGAGACTTTGATCTGGCTTGATCTTCCTTCATTCTTAAGTACTTTGTCATATAGTATATGAGGATATAATATTGCTACAAATGATATTTAAACAGAACAGGGTGAGTTGTCATGTCTTGCTCTGCCACTAATTTTGCTTGACTGCATTGTCAACAGGGATGTCAGCCAATCCTGTGGCATTTGGACGTATAAGAAGGCAAACATGCCTCTGTCACTTCAACACTAGAAAGATGTTTTTTGTTTTAGGAAAACAAATGTGCTCTTCTCTTCATACCGTTGTTAGAACTGATAAATAACTTCTAGAATATTAATTTTCCTGGAGTAAAACAGGCATTTCTGCCTCATGGTTCACTGATTAAGGGATTGCTCAGAACGTGCTTAGAGCTCATAAATCAAACACATGTACCATTCCACTGCTCTAACTCCATGGATCAGGCTATCAACCTAGCTAGGCTTTCAAGCATCCTTGGAAAGTTAATACTGGCAGATGTGGCTCAACAAGGAAGAAATACACTTCTGCTTTAGAAATTAGCTAATAATAACGTTTCAGGTGATAGAAACTCAACTGACTTCCTCAGATTTGATCCAAGAAGTCTCCATGACCAAGGTTGTGCTCTCAGTGTCTGGACTTAATATTTTGTACACCTGAGGTATTCTTACCCATTGTAACATTACCTCCAAAGACATGAGCTTGGACAAGGGAACAGAAACACTAATCAACACCTACTGAGAAGTGGATAAATGCAAATCTAATGTAGCGTTGACCAAACTGTCCATAAATTTGGCAGGTAGCTGAGTTTCTCAGAAAGGGTTAAATTTTAATCAAGTAACCATGATAGACCCTACTGAGAATTTTTAAGAGTACCTGAGCATATTTGGCAAAGAGTCCAAAAGAAAACAAACAGTATCTGCATGCTTCAAACATCACATTCCAAGCAGTGCATCGTCTCTCTAATATATTTTTAATACATATTGAACAATAAAAGTGAAATGAACAGCACTGCCATAGCATACAGTGAGACAGACCTTTTGGAAGAGCTCACAGGCATTCCTCTGCTCAGAAGAATAACTACAGCCCATTTGGAAGAAACATCCACAGCAAGTGACAAATCTTCAGATTTTTAAACATATGAAAAAACAGAACATTCTAAATTCTATCTCTTTCTTCCTGGTGTTTCAACTCTATTCCCTTACTTAGAGTATTCATGACTCCTGGATTTGTCCTCCACATTCACGTTGGTTGAGGAATAAAGATATCCCAATACCATTTAAGATGTGGGAAAGTGGATGGCATTCCAGGTATAAAGGCCATTTCTGACAACCTTACAATTTGTGCCTAAGGTTATATTGACAGTAGAAAAATGGAGCCTGGCCAAGCTTTGAAAGGAAACTGTATAGTGGATGTTTTCTAAAGCAAGGGAAAAGTCAAAAATACAATACTGAATATCCCTCTGTATTAATTAGCAAAAGCTATGGTGAATGTTGCAACCTAATAATGTGTTTGAGATACTCTCTAAACTCTACAAAACTTTGAGAAAGTGAACTCTCTTGCCTGAAAATGCACACCATCATTTCTAGTTGAAGGTAGAGGTTTGCTTAGAGATTATTCAGAATGTTATTTAGAGGTTTATTTGTTCAGATTGAACAATCTGGCATTGCCAAGCATTTGTGAATATTCACTTCATTTTTAGTATATCAATTACATGCCTTACAGTAATTTCCAGAGTGTGTCCTGAGACTGACAAAGGGTGATCTGCTGCTTAGAGTCCTGGAGTCCCAGCCTAAAACAAAAGAAGAGAGTTCAATTCCTAGCTGCGTTATGGACTTTAGGGACAAAGCACGTCAGCTGAGTTCCTCAGTGTTATTCATAGCTCGTGCTAAACAAAGCCCATGGGAAGGCCATGTAAAAAAAAAACCACAATCTGTGCAGCTGGGGAGCAGGGAGGAAAGCCTTTCCTTTATTTCACGACTGTGCCATTGTAGACAGCATAAAAAATGCAGAAGACTACTTAACTCCAGCTGAATGGATTAGAAGATTATCCTTCCACGTAGTTCATAGATTTTGAACACATAAAGCAAAAGGAAAAAGTATTGCATCTCTCACTAGAACCTCTATTTGTTATGTAGCTTGATAGTGTTTCTTCCCTTCAAATGCTTGCAGTTCATGCACAACTCATTATGGCATTTTCCTTACCAATTATCACAATAACTCAGATATGCCTTCATTAGCGATCAGTAGAGAGGACACATTCTGCCTATCGCTCTGTGATTTTATTGCTCTGTGTTACAGAATACTTCCCAGAATATAAAGGAAATCTGGATAAGACCAACTTGGCCCTATCAAGCCTGTCTTGGCATCTATTACTAGTGCCAGTGCTATCCAGTACTGAATACTGTTATCACAGCCATCAAACTAAGATCCACAGTGCTGCTCTTTACAGGTACTGTTCCGCAACCACTCAGGAAAGAAAAGGATATTCTAACCACACAAAGTCCCAAAAGAGAGCTCCTTCTCTTTATAGCGACCATGCCAACATGAAAACTGGCTGTGCTTAAGGTGCTCTCTTATTGCACAGGTAGATTTCTGTAAACAGGCTTCAGTATGAGCTCAATTCTGCAGACTTTGTTTCAGATGTATAATGCATAACCAAGTGATTTTAAGGCCCTGTAAATTTACAACGTGTACAAGTCTCATCTTCAGTCAAGGCTGAGCGCACACATACAAATAAAATCTACCTTTGTACCTTTTCTATTGAATTTCCTTATCTTTCTATATCTGCAGCCATAATAAAACATCATTTATTTGCCATTTGCTTCCTCTAACTTCCATAGTACCACTAACTCAAGCAAAGCAGGGCGCTGAGTAGTAAGAATGAAGAAAAGACATCCATTAATTGGAGGAAGATGGGAGAAAGCAAGGGGCAACAACTGTTGCATCAGCACAGCTTTCAACTTTTGAGGCATGTACCCCTGGGAGTCCCAGAAGGGAGAAGCCTCCAATGAAGTGAAGCAGAGAGACAGAAACCGTGGCTAAGCTAAACACAGGCCATGTCTGCACTGAAACAAAAGAAGTTTAAAATCTCCCTGCATAGTTATATTGTACATCCAGGTTTTGGACACAGCTTCTCACCTGCAACAGTGTTGTGGATGCTGCTGCTGGGAGCAGGTCTCACAGTGGTGTGACTCTGCCATGACTGCTGGGCCACACAGCCACAGCTGCTCTGGTCATCTCATGCACTTGTTGTGGAAGCAAATATCACAACTCTTTCTGTGGATTCAGGGTGCTAATCCAGCCAAGGGTAAAAGTCTGGAGCGAGGAAGATGTACCCTTGATGAAAGTGAATCAGGTCAGGAAATACTTGATCAAACTAGACAGTGCATGGACCCTGATGGGTTGTACCGTGGGTGCTGAAGAAGCTGGCAGATGTCACTGCTCTCAATAATCCTTGGTCAACTGGCCACTGAAAGAAGTGCTCAAAGACTGGAGGAAAGTACATGTCACTCCTGTCTTCAAGAAGGACTCCTTGCCTACTACAGGCCAGTGAGCCTCACCTTGAACCTTGGGAATGTAATGGAACAGCTCATTCTGAAAACCATTTCCAGGTACAGGAAGGAAAAAATCATCGGGAGTAGTCATCATGGATCCACCAAGTCCATGGTCATGTCTGACCATCCTGATAAGCTTCTGTAATGAAATCACCAGCCTGATGGATGAGTGGGGAGCAGTGGATATCGTCTTTCTGGACTTCTGGAAGGCCTTTGACACTGTCCCCCAAAAGATGCTCATGGAGAAGCTGTTGGAGCATGGGCTGGATGAGAAGACTGAGGTGGATCAAAAACTGACTGAATAGTCAGGCCCAGAGGGCACTGATCTTTGTTGCTGGGAAGAGAGGGTATCTGTTCATATAAAAGGAGAGCAAACATGGCCAGAACTACTAATGTCTTACTATTCTTACTAAGAAGGCTGAAGGTTCAGAAGTTAGTTTGAAAGCTGTTCTATTCCACAGTCTTTCATTCTGCTATCTGTATTTATAATCTTTCTTGCATGAGGAATCCTTTTCCAGAAAAAGCGATTTGTCATATTGGTCCTTCTGCTTAATTCAAAAACAAAACAAAACATTTTTTTCTAATTAATATTTCCTGAGCACATTGATCTATCTGCATATATAAGCAAAGCAAGTCTGGAAAAAGTGCTTTATACTCAGTGCAGGATCCAGTGAAATTTGTGGTACTCTTCACATAAATAAAGGCATGTGAAATATTGGCTTTGTAGGTAAACAGCTATAAAAGCACCATAATGCTTTTATTATTATTATTATTTATTTATGGAGGAATTTCAGTATTCATTATATTTGATAGTCTTGTTGTGTTTCTCAAACCATCCTCGTAGGTGATAAAAACTTACAGAAAGCAAAATGTTTGGCTGGTAGATTTACAGACATCAGCTTCAGCTCCTATCAAGATGGGCAACAGAGAGTAAACAGGAGTGCACAAGCACTCCTGTACTGTTTGGCTAACTTTCTGGAGTGAGGTAAGCACCCAGTGGACTTTGCCCATATTTGTGACTGAATATTTCAATTTAACATAGATCTGCTTGGTTTTGTGGTCATGCACCAAGGACAAATTCTACCCATGCGTATCTAAAACATACATTCAGATCACCGAAATATTTGAGAACAGTAAGAGAAGGTGAATGAAAACACTGATCATCATCAGGTTTTGCAAACAAGCTTTTCAGAATCCAAAGAAAAATATTATACTTGACTTTGTAGGCTGTTTATTGACCTGTAAGCAGGTTAGATTCCTAGGTATGCCATATCTGCCTGGCAGCTTTTCAAAATACTGTCACGGAATTTCTCTTGCAAAGACCTGGACTCTACATGCTGGAGCCTTGGCACTCCAAGTGCCTATGAGAAAGTTAGTTATGTTTGCATTTGGGCCTGGGAAGTTAATCAATTTAAGGGCTGTGCAGAATACCACCACGCATAAATACATTCCCGCAGCTTAATGAGGGAACAGAAGGGAAAAAGTCACTAAGGTTAGAAAGTTATCAGAGGAATTATTAGAAGCTCAGAGTGCCAGTAAGTCTTGGTGTTCTCTGATATGACACTGCAATTGAATTGGTCAGAGGAGGGACTGAAATTGAACCTCTCCTCCAAAAAGTGTACTGTTTAGAATTCAGTGACAATAGTGGAGAAAAGCAGTATTTCTAAGCAACACAGAAGACAAGGAATTACCACTTTCTCCTAAAATACATGGAAATAGTAGAACAGTATTTATTAGAGAGTCATAATGCAAGCTAAATATTTGCAGCAAAATATCAATGAGACTTTGGGAAATGGGAAAATTACATGCTCTAAAAATTACAGGTTTTAAAACGCCGTGGTATCAGTTGCATACAATACTGAATAGGGATTTTTTGCAACATGTTCAATATTAAAGGAGGGGAGGGAAAAAAAAAAAACTTTCTTCAATAGAAAATAGGGCTTACCGCCCTCGTGTGGCTACTGATTAAAAAAAAAAAAAAAAGGCTTTGCTTCTGGATTTGATTCAACATAACTACTAGAAATGGGCATTCCCAAGGCACAGGTTGCACATTTTTGTCACTGTAGAGCTTTCTCATCTTGCCTTTGAGGCAACTGTGACTTGTCATCCCCTGGCTTTGACTAGATGACCCAGTCTTACATTTCAACAGACTTTGTGAAGGGGCTCCTGCCCATATCCATCACTACTACTCAGTGCCTATAATCACTACAGATGAGCCAGATGAGCCTGTACAATCTGTTTTTCTTCCACAGAACATGTACTTCCATAATCCTTTTGTAGTGAAGTGGCTACACTGAGAACACTATCAGCATTGTGAACACACTACTGTCCTTCCCACAACGTGCAGTAATAGAATGAGATGCCAGCATTGCATGGAGGGAAATTACCCAGGAAGGATCTTCTTGCTTGCAGTTATGCACATAGGGTGCTGTTAGTGGTCCTTAGCAAAGGGAAGGATGATAAACAATGTGTGTGGTACGGTGCATGTGTAGCATAAACAGGGCAGTGTATGTGTAGTGTAAATATTAGGTATGTGACAGGAGGACCTGACTTTACTGGGAAAATTTAGGAGTATTTCCTATGTCTGCTCCTTCCTACCAGACTTGCTTCTGCAGTCAAGCAATGGTGAATACCTCTGTCTGCCCTTAAAAACAAACGGTAAAGGACAATAGAGAGAAGAAATCTTTTTCAAACAGTCTGTCCGTTTGGAAAGGGACACAAGTACAAAAACACTTGGTACCCTTGCCCAGAATGGACTCTTGAACTGGACAAGACATATGGTTCAAGGTTTAGCAATGTATTTATCTCTCCTTTTGTAAATATCGGTGCTAGGACACTATCACCTACTGTGATGTTTACACTCCAGCCTTCTGACAGATGGGGTGGGCAAGTGTGGCTCAATCATTTCTTGTTCAACAGAATGCCATCAAATACCATCATGTCAGAATTGGTTTACACAAGTCAACAGAAAAAGAAAACCAAGCAACATGTGTGGCTAGTAAAGAGAAAGCATCATTGCCCCAGCTCTACGGTTTTCCAGGATAGTGCAGGTTTCCTGCATGACCACAGTCTGCACCATTTAAGCAGGACACTGATGGTTTCACGTACACTGGAGTTCTCTTAAAGTTCACTAAGTCTAATCTCAGGTCCCTCTGTGGCAACAGATCCTCTTAGAGGCAGCTGGAGTTCAGCTTGTAAGCTTTACCATTGTTCTCAGAGCTAAGCAGAGCACTTGCAACACTATTTTACACTTAGAGTTAATTCTCAGACATCAAAAATTAAATGAGATAGGTTGCACCACAACCAAGTTGGTCCAGTAATGCTCATTTACGTCTGAATACTGCCTGCTCAGTCCCACTAACGACCACAGGACCATAAGTTAGCCCCACTTCATGCATCATGAATGAAGTGTTAGGCTGTAGGAGTTAGAGCTACACACGTGAACCTCTGGCTACAGTTCATGCTGCATCCACATTGCTACTGGAAGAATGAGGCATTTTATTTCAAGAGAAAGAGATGTGAAACATTAACTTGAAAGCAAAACATTTTACCTTATTGTAGCAATAAAGTTGCAGTGACTCATTTCAACCTAATTAATCTCATTAAAATGACAGTTTCCAAAGAAATGCCTGCACTTTGGCGGAATCTCCTTTGAAATCCAACTCAATTCGCTTTACTTCACAGTGTGGCAATGCATGAGAGCCAACAGTGAACTTTTCTCATGAGCCACTGAACAGCATTGGCTTCTTGGATGAAGAAGCCGCAAGAGGACATACACCAGCACTGCAAGACTGCTAATTTAGTCTGCTCCTGGCTCCTACAGCCCCTTGTCTTGAGTATCCCATGAAGCTCATTCAAACCCATCCACGTTCCTCTAGGTTACAACATGTAGCACATGCACAGTCTAAAGAATCTGCAGCATTTCATTAAAATTTCTGGTTATCCTTATTGTACCCTACCCTGTTTACTTATAAATGAATATATTCCTGTCTGACTTCTGTGGCACAACTCTACCATCTATAATGATGGATTTTTCCCAGTCTAAAGAGAGCTCAGTTCTGTGAGAAGTTGAGTCCCTGGCTCCAACCCAGAAAAACACACTGCTTCCATATGCATTAAGTGACAGAGTTCATGTGCTTAAAGATAAAGCTATACTTTGATGGCTGCTGGAGAAAATACCAAATATTATCTCTAATAGAGCAACTTTAATACAAAACATTGTATTTGAACTCCTTACTTCTAAGATTTTTCAGGCTGTTCACCCAAATGATAGTTACCAAATTTACCCATATGAAAACAAATAACTTATTAATTAAACAAGTGCATTCAGTAGTAGCTCTTATATAAAAATTTGTTTCTAGGTTTCACTCTACCATACGCACAACAACTAATGGGATCTGGGGCTTAATCTCCAAGACAATCAAAGCAGGAGTGACAAATAAGACAGAAGGGTGCAAGAATGTATATTTTTGGTGCAGTTGCAGTATTTGATACACTCTTCTCTGATAGATGCTTCCACCAGATAATCTCCTGAAATACTTTGTGATGGTTTAAACCTGTCAGGCAGTGAAGTACCACACATCCACTTGCTCACTTTCTGGGATACAGGGGAGAATTGGAGAAGTAAAAGTGTGAGAACTCAGGGATTGAGATAAAATCAGTTTACTGGTTCAAGCAAAAGCTATGCGTGCACACAAAGCAAAACGAGATTCTCGCACTACTTCAGCCACTCTCAGGAAAGCAGGGCTCATCCCACATAACAGCTTCTTGGGAAGACAAACGCCATGAATCCAAACATCTCCCCCTTCCTCTTTCTATACCCTAGATTTTATTTCTGAGCATGCTGTCATATGGCACAGAATATTCCTTTGGTCAGCCTGGGTCAGTAGCTCTAGCAGCATCCAGCCCTCCCAGCTCCCTGCTGTCAGGGCAGCACGTGAAGCAGAAAAGTCATTGACTCCGTCTAAGCACTTCACTGCAACAAGTGAAAACACTGTTTTGTTGTCACTTCTACTTTCAACAAAAATCCAAAACCTAATCCAAAAAACAGGTGAGCCTCTATAAAGAAAAACCATGACAATCATCTTCACAAAAATAGATATTATTAAGGCATGGGACAAGAAGTAACACACTGGGAGTTACAGAGCAGATTGCTGAGAGGCACAGAGTCAGCACATAAGACGTAAAATTGTGCAAGAATCACCCATAAATGATGACTTATTAAACTAAGGTGTGCTTATGGTCTACAGGGGTAGTTAGTCGGTAACACACCTATTTCTTGGAAGTATTAAAGTGTTCCTAGAAATATCTAGTTCATTTTAACTACTTGGTTGAATATAAAAGAGAAAAATCCAACAGGCAACCTAGCAGGCTTTGGAATAGAGAAGAGCTAGATTTCCATGTGAAACTAACCATTCATGTGAGAGTCTCAAGTAGATGTGATTTAGAATCATAGAGCGATTAAGATTAGAAAAGACCACTGATATCACTTAATCCAACCTCCAGCCCACCCCCACCATGCCCACTGTACCACATCCACATGATTCTTGAACACCTCCAGTAACCATGATCCCATCACTTCCCTGGGCAGCCTGTTCCAATTTCATTTCATATTCAAATTTATTTGCTGCATGCCCAGCTGCATGCCCAGGCTACCAAGCAGCCCTAGAAAGCTTCCAGAAGAACCCCCAGACTGCAAAGATGCACTTGGAGTCTTCCAATAGGAAATGCTATTTTGAGAGGAGAGCAGGAAAATGTCAAAGCTCCAGGCTGGCCAGACACACAGGTGTGGGGGTCAGTCACACAGTATTTATTACATGCCCTGGTTCTTTGGGAATCTGAGAAGAAATTAACCTAGTGCTTCACCCCCGAGGATATTTAGAGAAGCCAGGAGTAGAACAGGGCAGAGGATAACAAGATCTAAATTGTGTCTGGTTGTTGCTAACTTACTTTCACTTTCAGCAGCAGGGGGAGACCTTAGAAAGCAAATGAAAGAAAAGGAAAAAATGAAGACCTAGATGTGCTCAAATAAATTTGAAGTCCAAATGCAAGGAGGGAACCTTAGATTTTGAGCTAAATAAAACATGAGCATTCTGAGTATAACTGGAAAATCTGGACACCTGGATGTGATTGGATCCTAGAAAACGAGCAAAGAAAGCAAGAGAACTTCAGATGAAATTGGAAACTTCAAAGAACTGAATGAATTTATCTAAACTCAAAGCCCAGAAACTGGGGGACATACTGGAGCTTTGAGCACTCACACTCAGGAACTACACTGGGCAATGGGGGCAGAGGGGGCAAGTATTTCAGTAACCAAGTGAATTTGGGGATGGAGCTACCTGGGATCTCTCTGATAAATGGACAGGACTGTCTACGTATGTCTAAGACTTAGTATAAGTTTGCTGCAACATACAATGTCAGTGCAGAGTTACACTCAAACTGAGCTGCAGAATGTTGCTGATTAGTATTGACAGAGGCCTGGGGAAAGATCAGAAGAATGACTACGATGAATGTGGGACCAAGGAGTAGATTGGGTACAACTGAATCCCCAAGAAGTGATGCATCTGGAAGTGATTTCCCAATATCTAGCAGTGACTCAACACTTAAAAATAGAACAGGCAAATGGAAAATTGATTTAATCTCTTTGGGAGTGGTTGGGGGGGACCATACAGCAACCCCCTCCATTTGATTGGAGCAATAGAATGGTGACATGGAAGTATGCATATAGAGGGGCATCATTTGAGAGATTCAGCTAGTCAAAAGATGTTTCACTAAATCCAACTTAGAGGTATTTACTTTGGGAATGCATCCAGACTGTCATCTGGGGCACCTTTAAATATTATGGGAGACATCATAATGCTCCTGGAAGCTGTCCAGACAAAATAAGTTAGTGATGTAATTCTGGCATTAAACATGGTTGAAAGAAGAACAAGCTTAAAGGGAAGAGAGAATATTATGATTTGTGGATAAACCACAGAAGAAAGTAAATTACCAGAAAGGAGGTGTTCATAGCTTTACTCTGATCTAGAGTCCCAAAAAGACAGAATTGATAGAATACTTCCCCCATGAGAAAACAAAACCAAAAACAATTAAAATAGAAAAAGAAAATGCAAAAAGATGACAGGCTGATGGATAAATCAATTACCTTCTCAATTCTCTCTGCCATTCCCATCCCCAGGCTTTAGGGAGGAAAGGAAAAGTACACCAGGACCAGGTAATTACTCCAATCTTTCCTCATCTCATTAGAAAAATCAATCAATCAAACAAACAAACAAACACATAATCCTTGCAGACTGACTAGATCTGGATCCTCTGCTCCTTGCCCCAAGGTGCAACAGTTCCTTAAGACCCAAGAGAGAGATAATAGCTCCTACACACTCCTGGTAATACACTGAAGCCATCATAATCAGCAGCAGTTGCTGTAATGGATTCTGGGGTTGAGGTCACTTTAATGTACAGGCACATATCCCAGTATAAAAAAAAAAATAGATTGCTGAAAATTATTGTCTTTGGAGACAGGAGAACCTGCTGCTGAAGTTCCTTTCACTCTTACCCACAGCAGCTTTACTTGTCTTCCAGGGCTTTCTGATGAGTACAGTGGCCCTCCAAGCACCTTTTGTCGTGCTTTTGTTGGATGAAAAACACTTTGTCATGTTCCTTGGGTGCTAAAGCCTATTTCTGACAATTATCCTAAGCCTTTCGTGACCCTAAAATTTATCCTCATCCAAAACACCAACCCTAACACGAAACCCTAAACCAAAGTCAGGTACCTTGGAATGCTGATCTGTAATCTCTATCTGTAATAATTCCTCTAATTCTAGCCCTAATCCTGAATGAGACCCAAATACTAAACTACTTCTAAAACTCCTAACCTAACCCTCATCCAGACTCTGACTCACTCCAAATGCTTTCTGGTGTGCTTCAGGTGAAGCTTAGAGGACTCTTTAATGACACCTGTGTGCATTTGGGCTCTCTGAAATTGTCAAGGAGAGCCCTCTGGTGGACACCAAGAGCCTGGATCAGATTTTCTGTGCTCCAGGAAGGTCTATAAGTGGATTTTGGCACACACCAGAATATCAAGTGACTTTGTAGGCAAACCAGGGCTCTGAATGCAGTCTGGATACCAGAGAACTCTGTGCGTGTTTTGTTGACACACAAGAAAGTGGAAGTGTTTTTGGTAGACCACAAATGCCTCAGAATGCCAATCCTACATCTTACTATTGATCCTAACGCTAAAAATGTCTATATTACCAAATGAAACCCCAATCCTTGATGTCTAAAGCCCAAATCTAACCCTATCTGTGACCAAGCAACGGACCTATTTCTAGTAATTTTCAAGTCCCTTCTGGTGAGCTCAGTGGCCAAGTGCCTTTGGTGTGTTTTGCCTGAATCCGAGTGACCTGTGAAGTGCACCAGGGGCATCTGCAACCATTTTGATTCTCCTCTACAGTCAACAAGAGTCTTGTGATGTGCACCTACGGACTTAGAAGGACTTTCTGTGCTCTAGACATGGTGTGCATCAGAAAGCTCTAACAAACAAGACTTCCAGTAATATTCTGGGCATGCCAGGAATCTCTAAATGCATTTAGGTAAGCAAACAGAGCCTTCTATGTGTCTTTCACTGACATTAAAGAATCTCTAGTGCTCCTCAGGTGCCATTAAATGTAAAGCCTAACACTGACATTTACCTTAATTCTAAATTGATCCTAAAACCCTAAACCTAAAAGCAAACACTAAACCAGAACCCTAAATTGTAATCCGAACTCTAAAATCCTAACCCTGAACTTCAACTACGAAGCCAAACCAAAGCCTGTCAGGGCCCACTGAATAGCAGCACAGCTCTCTGATGAGTCAGCCACGCCTCCATTTTATGTCATGTACTGTAAATGTAAATTTACTGAACGCGCACTCTACCCTATCTTCCAGCTCATTAACAAAAATTAATGCCAAGGTCAAGGCTCAGCTGAGGCCAAGAATTAGGAGTGGAAAAATGACAAACCCTAGGGGTTCCATTGTTGCTGGGCTGCAAAAAATTTTCATCCCAAAGACTTTTCCCTATGTTACCAGCATGTGTGTCAGCCAAGGCTCAGCTGAGTCTGGAGTTAGAATCCAAGAATGTTCCTGTTTTATTGTCTTCCCCAGAGTCCCTGTTTTACCTGCTGATCTATGTCAGAGTGATCATTTTGCTTTTCAGTACCCCTACATGTCCTCCACATGCCCCAGGGTCCTCAGAGTGCCTTTCTATGTCCCCCTTAAAACCTCCACACACGTTCAGAGATGCAGTGGGATTGGTGAGTAGATGATGATCTCTGTACTTCATCTTCCAAGTCCTTTGTTTGTAGTGCAGAACCTCTCATCTTCGCTGTAACAAAAGCTGAGTGGAAGGCAATGACTCCATTCTAAAGGTACAGTTGATTTTTAGACTTTTATGATGTACGGTGCACATTCACTACAAGAATCCCTCAGCTGACTTCTCAGGAGCAGAACTGAGGATGGTATTTGTTCAGAAATGCATATTACAAATACTAAATAGCACAGCATAGGAAGCTTATACGTGGCTCATCACTACACAAAGTACACAAGCCAATCAATGAATAAGGAAACTCTGAAAAAAGCAGCGAGATTGAGAAGTATTTTTTTCCTGACATTTGAGGATGCCTAGTGTTGTAACAAGTAGGATACTCCAGAGAGCAGTGATGGGAGAAATGTTTAAGATGTTATTCAATTGTACATAACTATTATACTCCAGGCATAATTTGTAGTTTATTATTATTTAAGTGCATTATTGGGGGTACTGAACTAAGTCAAAATCCTGTGCAGTTTTCAATGACTTCAAATAGGAATGCATTATATTAAGCATTAAACCATTTAAACCATATAAGCATTATACAGAAGAGGAATATCTAAAAACAAACAAACAACAACCAACTGATCAGAGGAGACTCTGGCATGAACTTAAGTGTGTCCAGTTGCACCAGTCCATAATCTGACTTGAGCACATGCTCAAAATTGCTTCTTGGCCACATTTACTCAGACATAATTACAAAACATTCCTCCCTGATATAGCAATCCAGCTCCTGCTGGCCTTATTCACTTGTAATATATCTGAATCAAAATACCTGGGAAGACCAAAAGAAAAATTCACATAACTTCATATCTATTGGAATCTGATCCTTCCATTCTTATCTATTTTATTCTTCCTTAGAGTCCTTCGTTGTTCCTGCTCTTAGTTGTGCTGGGGATGCAAAGATATGGCAGATTGTGAATGGTACCATCAAATCTTGTCTTCCTATTTGTGGAGGTAGGCATCAAGCCAGAGCTCTCCTGAATTCTTCAAAGAGCTGAGAGAAAGAGAATGAACACATTATGTCAAGTTGCTTAGGAGGGGTGTTTCTGGAGACAAGGGAAACAAGGATTTCCACTTCTTCTTGTAAAAATGAAAAAGTCAACCTTTTTCTTAGAACTCCAACCTCTCCTACATCCTTCTGAATTTTTGTCTCCAGTGTGTTAACTGTTACTTACTGCACAATGTCTGCAAAGGCGGTGAGCAACGGCTTGCATTGGTACTCAATGCCATGTTTGGCACACAAGGATTTCACCAGTGGAGCCACCTTCCAGTAGTTGTGTCTTGGCATTGTAGGGAATAAGCTGTGAATAGGAGAGAAATTCTCTTCTAGTGCCCCATCGGAAATTTTATCTTTTACAAGTTCCTGTTCATTATCACTTCCTAAGAATCTCATAGCCCACACAAAACAAGACTTGTTTTTGCTCCTGTATTTCCCTGTGGCATGCTTTTAGCACAAGGAACTCAATATTTTCCTGCTTCCCCCTCTTCCTTATTTTTTCAGTGTTATCTCTAGCACCTCTGAAGCAAGGTTTCTTCAAATTAAGTGATACTGTAAATTAGAATAATCCACTTTTGTCCACTTTTCTCCAGAAGCGATTATCTTCACAGCTAGTCAGCACAGGAACTCTATCCTTTAGTTTCATATCTCAATTTTGTGAATAAAGGTGTTAGTAGTTGATATAGGTAGACCTAAACCACTGCATCAGATTATAAACAGGGTGCCTCAGAACATACATTTAAGTTTCTGCATTGGGTAGACATTGTTGCTACTGAATTATTTAACAGATCACATCCATGTTCAGTTTTCGCTGGTAATTTCCAACTTCCTGCAGTGCAGTTTTGAATTAACACTATGATGATCTTTATAATTTTCAGTCTCTAAGACAAATTCACTGGTGCCTACAACTAATTGTAGGATTCAGTGCAAAGAAGGGGGGGGGAGAAGAGGGAAGAAAGAAAAAATTCTCAGGGTATGTACTCACTGATGTTCAATCTGAAAGTTCAGATGCCCAGTAAACCAGTCATTGAACAGAGACTGCTCAACATTACATGTTGCCTGGAGCTGGGAAAGGGAAGAACAACAGCTAAAATCAGTACAGATCGGTGCCTTTCATTTGTCTTAAGAGCATGCTCATTTTATTCTGTTATTTTATTTTAGCCTAAACTGAGCTACCCACAGGGATCATAGTCCTCCTTCAGCTTTGTAGACCAGCAGTGTTATGTAGACTGGATAACATGGAACATGGTAAAACAAGGAGCTGGCTGTGTGCTCCTGTGAATGTGTGTGAACAGACAGTCAAATATTTATCCTCAAACCTATGTCTGTAGAAAGAGCAGGTGCATCTGTGATAGTTTTACCACTGGAGTCCAAAGAGTTACTGTGCAAAGAGGGGACACCACACTGACAGGACACAAACTTTCATCTCTGCAGAAGGGGAAAACGTTCAATATTACAGTAAATAAGGAAGTGGGTATGTTTAAGAAAGAGCTGAGACTTGTATTTGATTTTAAATGGCTCATGAATATACCATTGCTGTTCTCCTTTACCATTACTATAGCTGTATCCCATTTTCATAGAAACATTTCGGTCAGAAAAGACCCTAAGTTGATCAACCACCTACCTAACTACCAAATTCACTGCTAAACCACGTCCACATGCCTCTTAAGTACCTTTAGGGATGGGAACTCTACCAAAATTCCCCAGGTAAGCCTGCTGTAATGATTAAAGCGTCCTTCCATGAAGAACATTTTCCTTCTCTACAACCTAAGCATCCCCCAGTGCAAGTAGAGGCTGTTTCCTCACACTCTATCACTTGTTACTTGAGAAAAGAGACTGATACCCACCTCACTACATACTCCCCTCATGTAGTTGCAGATACTGATAAGTTCTCCCCCAGCCTCTTTTTCTCCAGACTAAACAACCCCAGTTCCCTCTGCTGCTTCTCATATATGATTTCCTGGTCCCTTTATCAGCTTGTTTGCTCTTATGAGCATGCTCCAGTAACTCAATATCTTTCTTCTAATGATCCTAATAATCTTCACCTCCCAGTTACCAGTCAGTTTCACCCTTAATGCAATACAGCAGTTTCTTTTCTTGTTGTTGGAATTTGCACCAGTATGGCCACAATTGCTGAGTACATGTTTTACCTGGGTAGACACCCAGTCCAAATTCTTGTCGTAGTAAATATCCATTGGAATATGGTTCATCTGTGAAACCCAGACAAACCAACTGCTCTCCAGCATCCTGTGCAATCAGACAAGAGGTCAGAATTCAGTAACAGATAAGGAAGTCAATTATGAGCCAGTGACAGCATAGGCCAGACTTGGGGATAGAACACCAGACTTTCCTGTCCAACACCTGGACAAAACTTTAGTTATTACAGATTTCATAAGAAATTATGAAACTTCCACATGAAACTAGAAGCAGAGCCTATTTCCAAAGCATTTAACAGCATGTAAGGTATTTCTCAACTTGGTTATCATTTACTAAAGTCTTTGCTTTCACAGCTAGTGAGGCAACACAAAACTGGAGTTAACAATTAAGCAGTTTGAGTTTAACTTCAAATTGAAAGAAGGAATAAGAGGAAGAATAAGGAAAAAGCAGAGAAAGGTAGGCAGACAGATTAAAAGAATACACAAATTAAGACTAAAGAAACTGCTAAAGAGATATTACCTGAATATAAAGTAATATGCCAGGAGACTCTTCATTTCTAATAATAATCCATAGGTAAAAAAGAATCTGATATAGAAGGTCAGCATACAGGCCAAGTCCTTCCAAAACCAAAGACAACAAAAGAGAAAATTATCAGATATTGCATTTCTTTTCTAAATATCACATGTACAAGATAAATTTCTGTATCTAATTTCTGTAGGTTTTCTACAGAAATTGTGTAGAAAACTGTAGGTTGTGTGTGGTTTTTTTTTGCTTAAACTGGTTGATCTAAGCAAATCCAAACTAAAAGAAGCTA
Source organism: Perdix hodgsoniae (assembly GCA_035772895.1). Classification (NCBI taxonomy): domain Eukaryota; kingdom Metazoa; phylum Chordata; class Aves; order Galliformes; family Phasianidae; genus Perdix; species Perdix hodgsoniae. Next base: position 26,718,333 of record JAPSGF010000001.1, on the reverse strand, counting down.
GAAGTTTCTTTACACAGCTTGCTATAATTGAATTTGAACAATCAGTCCTACTAAGTGGATTAATTTATTAGCAAATAGCTAAGCATTTAAAAACACAGCTTTGAGACTTGTACCAAATCACTGACTGTGACCCCTCCAGTGAGCAGCACGCTAGATAAACTACTTTGTTTTGCCTAAAAGTTGCTGTTTTTCTGTACTCATATCACATGCAAGAGAAAGAAGAATGAAGCATAAGCACTGACTGCCTGGCATGGGAAAAAATGCCAAATGCATTCATACTGCTGACAAATCAAGCATAACAGTTCCTATAAATCCACATTCCTCTGTTTCTGACCAGTATGGACACACACCTAATGATTCTGCAAGAGATGCAAAGCAGTGCAAGCCAAGTAGCCTGTTGCTCTTGCCTTTATCATCAAAATAGGGAACAATGTGATTATCAGAAATGATTCAGAGCCACTGAAAATGCTGCACCAAATTGACTGCAGAATTATGCCCAATAGAAAAGCATACTGTGTCATGCCTGAGCTCTGAGGAGCAGGACTGGAAGCCCGTGGTTGCACAAGCAGCAGTACTTACCACCCAGTACCTCTTCGTGTATGCAATATAAAATGTGTGGCAGTGGAAGTAGGTGGGAAACAGGAGTGGAGGAAGAGCTGTAATGGAGAATTCATCATCACTGGTAAATCATGCTGCTTTGCAACAAGAATAAAGCTTCGCAAAGATGGGAGACGGGTACAGAAATAATAACCTGGAGATCAGGTGGAGAAGTGAGAACTCTGAATTTTTCCCTTTGTTCTGCTTGTGCACTTTAATAGCCATATATTTATTATACTGCTGATGTAAACAGTCCTTAGAACCCTCACCTCACTCTTCCAGGTGACTTCTCTAAATAATCAGTTAAAGAGTATTTCTCCTTTTCTCTGTTCAGATAGGTACAATTTTAACATGACCTAAGATAAATGTACCCCACAACAAATAGGGTAAGTGGAACAAACGTAAGCCAGTTGGTTATAAATATTTTAATTTGGTTTGATATTTCAGTCAAGAATTGTACAGAAACCCAATCTCACATAGAATCGTTCAGGTTGGCACATCAGAAGTTCAGAGGATCAGCTACAATGTCGGAGCAGGTTACTCAGGATTATATCCAGTTAGGTCTTCAACCTCTCCAAAAATCAGACTCAGACTGATTGTGTTCTCTGATGTAGCCAACCTCAGCTCTGCTCAAGCCCTGCAGATCAGAAGTAATATCTACAAGCCCCATTAGTTTTCCTCATGGTATCACAGGAAAAATGAAAATACTTACTGAAGAAGAAGTATTTGTGCTGGTGATTGTATGGCATGTATTTTTTCTTTTTGATCCCAAGCTGTGAAAAAAAAACAATAAAATACTGAGTGGAAACTAAGCAACCTGTATGGTTAACTTGCCATTTCCCAGTCTTTCCTCAACAGGTGTTATTCTGGCACACTTCCCACAGCCCTCATTACTACTGTCTCCCTCTTATTTACAAACCAAACATGCCTTTTCTATAAATCCCATTCCAGATAACTTCTGTAATACTTTATAGCTCTGTAAAATCCTTCAGAGATAAGCAGTTAAGCAAGCTTCTTCTTCCGTAGGAGAAAAGTAGTTCTAAATACATTTATGACAGAAGTAACAGCCCATAGGAAGGACGAAGCACTTGCATTGATACACATTAGGAAATAAAACTGCTGTCACAGATACCATCATAATCCGTATTGAAGGGAAATAATGTCGTAAAATTATACCAGAATGTTTTATCCACTAAAAGATGTCATAACTCATAAGTGCAAGAGTTATGATAAAAACTGAGTGAATAAAGGTGAATTTCAACTGTTCGATTTCTTTGCTCGTGTTTTCCTGCTAAGTTCATAATTAATTTAGTGCAACGTTAGATACTTCAAATCTACGTTGTACTATTAGTCAAAAAATAGTCAAGTTTTCCCTTTGTTTACATTTTCTACTTTCTTATTTAACTCTATATACTTAAGTAACAGCTTCATGGTGGCAAAGGTATTTTTAAAAGAAAACTCATTCACTGCTCATAGCCATTTCAGCAAGGCCTCAAAAAGCAACAAAGTTGTACAGTGAAGGGCTGTAGCATTGTCTCAGGTTATTGCTTCTAGTGATGGCCCATCAGCACAAGCTGAAAACATCTTATGTGGACAAATGACATCTGTCCTAACCAGTCCTAGAGAGCTACAAGAAGAGCTACTGGTTCTTTAGCCCTGATGTGCCAGCTGCCTGTGGAGCATGCCAAAGCAGCCTGTGTCTCTAAGCCTCAGACATTAGCATCAAGTAGTAATCCCATGTAGGCATGCTTGATATTAATCTTCACAGATTACTAATAATCATTAATTGCTGAATTATTATACAACCCACTAGACCATTAAGTTGCTATAACCATTAGTAGTCCTTTTCCTGCTGGGAAATGCATTTGCCTGGTTTGTTTAAAATGACTTATCAACACTTTAAGCAATTTTTAATGAACATAATAAAAAACTGCACCCTGCTCAGAAAGGCTGAAGGAGACAGAAAACAACATTTTCTCAGAAACTAAGACCACAACTTACTTTCAATATTTTTTAATATAGTGTGCTTTTGGTTGGTCCTTCCCAGCTCCCAATACATGGCTACATGTGCATGCACACACAGACATACTGACCTCTACAGAGAATTTCTTCCCCAGAGTAAACAAGAAAGGGTGCATGTCAATGTCAGGATCTTTCCGGAAACAGTTGGGTTTGGAATGGTGTCGAGAATGCAAAAGAGTCCACCATTTGGCTGATGCCCCCTGTTTATGTGAAGAACAGAGTATGATAGCTACAGCGTTCTCAATGCCAAACTCTCATTAATTCCCCTTCTTCACCCAGCGCTGAACACTGTCTTCAGAGCACACACACTTTTGCAGGAAGATCATCAAATCTAGAAAGTTTTTCTGTGGTCAGTTACTTACAATCAAATGGCACATCACAAACTTGTGTAGCAGGTGGTTCCACTTTGTCTTCCTGAAGACCGAAAGATGTCCTAAATCATGTTGTAACCATGAAGCCTGGACCTGAAAGAGGTAAAATGAAAGTCTGGGAGTGGCTCAAAAGAAGAATAAAGACCAGAAAACAATAAAAAACAATGAAATAGCTATTATTTGCTTTGAGATATCAAGATCTATTAGTTGGACACTTCTCCAAAGCCATAGTCAGAAAGAAACTATGAAATTCTGATACTCTTAATTTCCGCACAAGATTCTTGTCTTTAAATTGGAGAGACGTGGATTTGGCAGATAGCCCATGTAGTGGATAAGTAATTGGCTGGATGGTAACACTCAAAGACTTGCAGTTGCTCAACAGCTCAACATCCAGGTGGAGACAAGAGGCAGAAGGTGTTTCTCAGTAGAGCAAGGTCATTGATCCTCTCTCCTCTATCTTTCTGACGCCCCTCTCTCAGCAAAAGAATGGGTCTAGAGGAGGGCTATGAGGATGATCAAAGGGATGAAGTACCTCTCCTACAGAGGAGACTTTTTCTCAGCCTGGAAAACAAAGGCTTCAGGGAGACTGCAGCAGAGTTCTAGTACTTAAAGAGAGACTACAAGAAAGATGAGGAGAGACTCTATCAGAGTGTGTACCAATAGGACAAGGGATAACAGTCTAAAACTAAAAGGGTAAATTTAGGTTAGACATTAGGTAGAAATTTTTTACTATGGGAATGGTGAGGCACTGAAACAGGTTGCTCAGAGAAGCTGTGGAATGATGCTTTGAGCAACCTGATCTAATAAAAGGTTTCTGCTCATGGCAGAGGGTCTGGAAGCGGATGATTTTTAAGGTTTCTTCCAATCCAAACCATTCTATAATTCTGTGAATACATTTTTACCAAAAAAAAAGGATAAGGCATTCCGGGAGCTCCCCGCATGCAGAATGTCTTCCTTCCACCTCTGTTAGCAAAGGCCATATAGAGGATGTCTTCTAAAACCAAGAAGAGCTATGCCAAGTAAGGTAACAGATAACTAAATACTGCAATGGTATATGTATGAAAATGCACATGTACATGCTGTGGACTCCGTTGCTTACCTGGGAAATGGTCAGCACCAGCAGAGAGACAATAAAGGGCATGAAGGATGTCCCAAAGTAAAAGAGAATGAGCCAGGCAGCAGTATCCAATAGGAGAATGTGAGCAAGGTGCAGGAAGAAGAAGAGTTTATTCGGCTCCAAAAGTCCCATTTTCTCAACAGAGGCGCGCAATTCACGGAAGTCTTTTACCAGCATTTTCTGTGGGAAGCACGAGTGTTACAAATTTCTTGCTCTCAGAGTATAGCACTGCAACCTCAAAAGACTACACCTCTGGTGCTTCATCCGTCATTTCTCTGGCAGGTAACAGGGTTTATTCAAGAGATGTCTAAGATTGTACTATCTTCTGGATGTTACTGGTTCACAATCACCAGAGCCCAGTACTGTTCAGACATTGTCAGGAAATAGAGAAGGCATGTAGATGAGGTTGACATCTAGCACCTCTCCTCAGAGTATCAAACTGGAGGGGAAAATGTGTGTGTGGGTGTAAAGTACCCAGCAGAATGCATACTAAACCTATATGAATACAGAATACCATGGCAGCCATTTGAATGAAATTCTTCTTCTTCTTTCACTACCACTTCCAACAGATCAAGGTATGCTTTCACTTTACTGTTTCCAAAATAAAAAAGGGAAGGCAAGTATTTGTGTAAAAAATGGCACTTACAGCCCAGCTGGCTTTGTACTTATGACCATGGAGGGTTAATTATGGAACAAACGACTACAGCGTAGGTGATAGACCAACCAATCTTTTTCTTTGCCAGCTCAGCAGGTATCTTCCAAACCTGATTTCTGCCTTAATGAAGCCCCACCTAAAGAACCCCGCCAACTTAGTTTCTTAATCATTTCTGGGAAACAGAGTTTGCAAGCAGTAAGGCACACTAATGCTCTAGTACAGGCCAGTCTAAGAAATAGGCAAAGCATGGCCACAGTCATGACCCAAAGGGATAGGAAATAGGCTTGGACATAAGGAAGCAATTATGTCCATACAACCCCAAGGACAATTGTATTCCAAGACTACTCCTGTTACATTGCTTGCACCTCTCCTTTCTTTGACATGCAAGATTAGTTATTTTTACACTGCCATCATTAGTGCTTCTATGGATGATTATGCATTTTGAATTTGAGACTACCACTGAAGGCTGTCTAAGAAGGCAATAAATTAAGTTTCACAGTCTGTATTGTAAAGGCTAATGCACTACCTGCATTCTCTCCCTACAAATATCTACAGCAGAAGGAAATACAGTCTAAACTCTCACCATCAACTGAAGAGAATTACTGAGTTGTTGGTTAACTCTTTCTCAAATCAACAGAAGGAAGAAGAGGTGATAACTAATATTCATGAGAGCTAAGGCTCTAATTTATATAGCTGCTGTGATAAGGAAAAAAAAAAACACCTTAGAAATGACATTCTCAGCCACCTAACATGGATTTAGACCAACACTCATGTATTATTGCTAAATAATTTAAAAAAAAATTGTTAAAAATGTGGATCCCATTGTTTTAGAAGCTACACTGATATAGAAAAATAAGTTCTAATCTCAGATTATTTGTCTTTGACTAATGAGGATGGACTTACATTTTTAGTGGGCTCAATCATGGGTTGATCTGGTGCCAGCTCTCCTACCTGCAGTGGCTTCAAGTACTTGTTCACCAGGAACTTGTCAACATGGAATGCTACAAAAGCATCCTACAAATGCAAAAGAGTTGAAGAAGAGATTAAAAAAAAAAAAAAAAAACACCAAAAACCACAGTATTACTACCCTTAATCTGCCATGCAGGCCAAAACATTCACTTGGAGGAACCACAATGACAAAGACTGCTAGTTTACCTTTCTACCTCCTCCTCTTCTGACCTTCCATATCCCCCTCCCCAATCACCTTTGCCTTACATGCTTTTAAAGTGAGATCTTATTTCAGCTGGTAAACAGAGGATGTCTGATTTCCATGACTGCAATTACTCAATTACTACGAATATGCGAGCTGTGGTGGGCATGAGAGATTTTGATCTTTCAGACATACCTTCTTCTCAGTGGCTGCATTCTTACTTTTCCCCAAGCAGATGTATAGAACACCAAGAGTTCTGACATGTAAATGCTAAGTAGCCATGGAAAACTAAATTAAAAGTAATACAGGTTCTGAAGAATGAGGTAGACAGGTGATAGCAATGTGAATTCTTTGAATTCTGCTTTAGGAGACAGATCACAACATTTCAGGCAGCTCCAAGTACAAAATTCCACTCCCAAATTAACTAACACAGCATAGATTTCATCAAAGACCAAGTGATACAGGCAACTTTTTCCTCATACTTTGAGATACTCATACAGAAATGAATGTAAGGATGCAATTCACATGAACAGGCCTGGTTAGGTGTTAACTGATCTCTCACAAAGATATAAGCGTGAAAAAACAGCAATGTGATTGCTTCCAGGCAGGGCTGGGGAGAAAAGGGCAGAAAAGCAGAAGGAGACAACTCCATTAACAGAGAACATAGGGAGTAGCAGTTGGAGCCCTGAAGGGAATAGGAGTGCATACTTGGATGTGCTACAGCCGAGACTAAGCTGGAAATGTGGTCTGTAGGAGTTAAACTTCTCCATTTGTGGAAAATTGCTTTCAGATATCTAAACAAAGGGCTTCAGCTTAGTGCTCTGCTGGCATGCTTTCATTTAAGCCATCTTTTATCTGAATCAATTTTTGCAAGTCTAGCCACACCAGAATTAGTGCTTTACTGCATTCCAGCCCCAATTTGCTGCAGAATCTGTCCCATACTCCAAAACTGTATGGGTCTTGTCACCTGTTCAACTAATTTTGAGGCCTGTGTGCAATACACTAAGTACTGAGTGCATAATCACTACCAGAGGTGAATCTATGCCAGCAGTTCCCACAATGGAATTCAGCAATAAACCACAGTTCTAACAACAAATAAACAAGTAAGCAGCTTCTTTGCAAAACTGGCTAGGAAGAAACACTATTTCATGTTGTAGGCATTTTTACAGTTGCCAAAATGCAAACAAGTTTAACTGTCTTGTGGTACTGCACTGAGTGCTGAAGAGGAATTTCTTAGTCTATCTGCAGTGTACAAGTCGTTATTCAGTGTGAAAATAGTTTTCTATAAAAAGTAAAGCTCAGGTTCATATATAATCAGACTACACAGAGAGCAAGGAGTCTGCACCATTAACTTGCCTTCCTTCTGTTACAGGTTGACTAGGGCCAGCACAGCTTTCTCTGCACTTTATTACATGACTCTGCAGCATAGGTGTACTTGTACCAAACATTCCAGCCAGGCATTTTCCTATTATGGTACACAGCCTATTTCATATGCACAAGTGTGAAGACAGTTGAGCTGGGGTCACACAAAGCTGGCTGAAGTCTGTCAGGGCTTATCATTTGGACATGATATCCATTAATAAAATGCAACTCAGATCCTAGAAACAAAGTGTCTGTATTTTTCATGTTCATCCACAACTTGGGCTGTTCCAGCAGCCTTAGATGAAAGAAATCTGACAGTACTAACTAAAGCAAAGGAATGATAGAAAACATAGAACACAAAGCATTGCTAATTTTCATGACTCTCAAATATCCCATTCATGTGGGAGATCCAGGAGCTGATAATCTTTCTTGCGTTGCTTTTTCAAAACAGAGTAAGGAAGCAACCTCATTTGCCAGATCTTTGTGTACATGTTGATTTATCACTTTTTTCAACATTTCCTGCATATGCCAGAGGGCAAGAACTCCAGGGAATGTGCTTAATGTTTTGATGGGCATTCCCACATATTCCTACGGCATTAAAATAGACAATAATAGTGCTGAGTAGATGTTTTCTTTGTCCACAGACTAACATGCCAGCAGTTGGTATTTAGCAGATGCTTCCAATTTTGTTCATCCAAAGGATCAGAAAGCCCCTGAGCTATAACTGTAGAAACTTTTCTGGAGTGCTGCTTGTGAATGCATACTGCCTTGCCTTTTCCTACCAATTATATGGGATGACACCGAGGAGGGGATACCCATCCTAGAAGTAAAAAGAGCAATTACTGTAGTTGCCTTATGGCTGTTATGGTATCTGAGGCAGATTCCTCACTTTACCCATGCTGTTAACCGCTGCAGTTATAGCAGCTGTAAAATAAGATCAAGAGATAAGAGTAGTCCTGAGGACTCTGATGAGATAAACAGTTACAACCTGATTGCCCCAAGGCTAAGCCTTTTCTTAAGCACCTGCATTCCAAAGGTGTTCAAAGCCAGGTTGGTTGGGGGCCATGGGCAACTTGATACGGTGGAAGATGTCCCTACCCATAACAGGGAGTTGGAGCTAGATTACCTTTAAGGTCACTTCCAAACCATTGTATGATTTACCAGTTTCCATAGCATAAGCTGGAAAGCTTGCACATACCAACAGTACCACTGAGCCCGTTGCAGCCCCCCAGCCCCCACGAATTCCCAGCACAATCACTCCCCATGCCTTACTGCTGGCCAGGTACCCAACACACAGCACAAGCTGGTGGTGAGCATCTCTTCCCCATCCTGCTGCCTCTCACCGTGACATCTTGCCCAGCGTGGCTGCTGATAAGGAGGGCACCACCCGGGTGCCTCCGGAAGAAGCGGCTGATGTCATACACCTTCCTGTCGATCACCACCCAGCGCTCCTGCAGTGCTGGACCCCGGCCGGTGCGCTGTGCAACCTCCTCCCAGGTGAACCATCGCATCACCGGTTCAGCCACCGCATTCCCATCCTGCTTCCTGTCCCCATGCTGTGGAGCCATCTTCCTGCTCCTCTCACCGCTCAGCCTCACCCAGCAGCCCCTCCATCCTGCCTCTGTGCGGGTATATAAGGGTTGGGACACACCACAGCCCACGCCCATCTTGTTTTCTCACTCCATCTTTCAGGAAATACAAGTGGTTTTGGCAAAGTGACAGCTGCAGGCAGAGCTCCTCTGGGCTTCCCTCTTCCCAACCCCCACTCAACAAATCAATCACTCACTCACTCCTCAAAGCTTCCTCTTCTCAGCCCAGCACCCACACTGCAATGCAAGCAGGCAAAAGCTACCCAGTAACTACAGTTGCTGAGTGTCAGACCATGCAATTGTCTTATTTGTGAGCCTATTTTGTTCCAAGGTGTTCTTAGTGCAGAGAAAACTTCACTAAGAAAAATACACTTCTGATTAACTCGCTACCTCCCAAAACAACATCCCTCTGCATCTCTGTTGGGATATTACAGCTTATGAACCCATTAGTGAGAAATATGAGTTGTGCAGAACAGGGCAGGAAGGAGGAGGCTTCCACGATTCCCCTTGCATTAATAAGGCTCCTCAGAGCTCCGCACTCTGTGCTTCTATTACCCCCGGGAAGCCTGAGGTGGCAAACACAAACTATTATGCTAGGTTCTGATGGTAGGCTTTTTCTCCCCTTCTCTCTGTCTTGTAAAATTGCCATGTAAACTATTGGGAAAAGGTTTCAACTATTAACTTCAGGAAATTAATGTTAATTACAAAACAGAACTTGATTTAGCTTTTCCGAACTTCCTTAGGCAGTCACAGCAGTCATATTACTCTTTCATTTAATTTAAAACCAGACTACAAAGTCTTAAAACTATTCTAAAGCCACACCTGAATCACCAGTTTCATTATTCCATGTAAAGACAACACATGCTAAAGCACATATTGGCATCAATCAGGATGGAGAAACACACTGAGAATGACTTTAAAATTATGTGACTAAACCCAAAAAATGAATTTGTCTGAGTTATCTTTTCATCACTGGCAATATTTCACTTGAACTAATGCCCACATATCTGTAATATTTCTCACATACCTACTTGTATTTTTTCCATTGCTTTTGAATCTGCTAGGGTCAGTTCTCACTTGGTAATAATTCTGCAGTTCAAGTTAGAAAGGTTGACCCAAATAAACTTGAGAGATCTCACAGTTATCACAGCTGAGTTGTTTAAATAGTATTAATGTCTTTTCTCCTTTAGAAGAACACGTGGAAAGACTAAAGTCAGTTTCTCAGTTTAGCTGCTAATGACAGCCAATAAAAAAGATTAACAGTCATTACCAGTGCGTTTCTTTGCTTCTCCCCTTTTGTAGCAGGCAATCAGAAAGCATACATTCTTGTTCCTGGCTTTGCCATCCCTCAGTCTTAGTTTTGATACTTTCTGTGGTCTAACATTGAGATAAGACACTTTTGGTTCTCTGGTACACATCTGTTGGACTACAGCAGGACTTGTTTCTTCTGGCATTCCTCCTACACTGGATACTGTGAGGTAAAATAAATAAATAAATAAATAAAAATAAAATATATTAAAAAAAAAAAAAAGAAAAGAAAAGAAAAGAAAAAAAGACCAACCATGATTAATTCATAAACCAGTATCTGGAAACTTCAGCAACTTTTCACTCATGGCATTATGCTGCATGGTGAATATTTTGTCCAGATACTGTGAGAAACAGTATCAAAACTTGTCTGAAAGAAGATGACACGAACTGGCTTCCTATGGTCAAGTAGGTGGGTAACCTCATCATAAAAGAGGACAAGGGGAAATGGTTTTAAGTTGAGGGAGGGAAGATTTAGGTTGGATGTCAGGGGGAAGTTCTTTACTGTGAGAGTGGTGAGGTGCTGGAACAGGCTGCCCTGAGAGGTTGTGGATGCCCCATCCATAGAGGTGCTCAAGGCCAGACTGGATGGGGCCGTGGGCAGCCTGGACTAGTATTAAATGGGGAGGTTGGTGGCCCTGCGTGTGGCGGGGGGGGTTGGAGATTCGTGATCCTTGAAGTCCCTTCCAACCCTGGCCATTCTGTGATTCTGTGAAAAGGAGATTAAATTTGTTAAACAGAACTTTCCCCTTGTGAATTTGTTTTGGCTGTGACTGTCTTCTCTGAGAGGCACTAAGCAGCACTGAAAACCTTCTGGAACCAGGAGTCAGGCAGTATCTTAGCTGAAGCTTTAGATTTTAAACACTGCCCCCAAGCACCTAAAATTCTAGCCAAGCTATTAAGTCCTGTTATGAATGCATGTTAAACCCTTAGATAACAGAACCTTTAATTACTCTTGACTGAGCCACATAATCCATTAAGAGAAGGAACTGCCATATGGCTTGTATGACACTCATGATTTTGCCATTGTGTCAACATGTACACATTACTCTGATAAAAATGCTGATAACAACATTTGCTACTACATCAACCAAGACAATAAAGCAATACACTTGGTAACAAAGAGTTAATGAATCTGAACAACAGCTAGCTATTACAAGAAATTATGAGCTACTCCATTTTCTAGTGGATTCTCCTCCCCCAGTAAACTAAACTTGGGCATTTCCAGTACTGCAGCTCCCTGCTGTCACATTTTGCAATGTGTCCTTTCACAATAAGAGATCAAGCAGCTAAAAAGATAAGCATCAAATTATGATTTAAGGATCTACCTTCATGATAGGTAGGAGGTTCTCCTAGGACAAGGAGAAATTGTTTCAAACTAAAAGAGGGGAGATTTAGATTGGTTATAAGGAAGAAGTTTTTTACAATAAGGGTACTGGCACAGGTTGCCCAGAGAGGTGGTGGATGCCCCATCCTCGGAGACATTCAAGGCCAGGCTGGATAGGCTCTAAGCACCTCATGAATTAATCTTGTATGCAGGTTAGAAGCTGAACAGAGATTTTTCAAATGAAACTGTTGCATATCTTGTGTAATTAAGATACTTGCTAACTCCTAGAGGAAGTCTATTTAGTTACTTGTCTGCAGGCCATGGACAGCATGGTGTTCTTGAACACCAGAGAAAGATTAACTAGATGAATGTCATCAAATTCATGTCTGTAGTCTCCTGTAGCCTGCACAAATGCTGAAAAATTGGTTTAATATTTCCACTGCTTGATGCACAAGCAGTTTCCACATTTGGAAAATGTCCTGGTAAGTAATTCAAGGAGATCAGTGCTGTACTAGTGCTTCCATTTTTGTCATACTTTATACTAAATGCGTCCCTATCCACTAACACCCCATCTGGGGATATGTTCCTTTACCCTGTCAGAAGGGGCAACCAATGATATATTTGCAATGTTGTACTCTGATAAATAATTTGATTTGGTTTGTATAGAAAGAAAAAAGGGTACTCATTTGCCTGATAATCAGTATATGAGATTCAATGTTCCTTTCTCTGTTTTCTACTTTGAACTGCTAGAAAACAGATTAAACAAACTGTGTAGGATTCTTCCTTTGTTATTGTAACTGGGTAAAACCTTTTTGACAGGTTCCTCTTTCGTTACAATTGTGTGGGCAACAGTAATAATTTCAGTAATAGATAACACTATGAATTTTAACAACACAAGAAACTGAATGGTATCAGTTACTTGCCTTGTTAAACCACATAATTGCATAGTGCTCTGTACATTACATAATAATCAGAGCAGCCAGCCACAACATAGACACCAAAATCTCCATAAACAGAGATCTCTAAAAACAGCACAAAGTGTACTAACTGAAAAAAACAAAAGGGGAAAAAAAAACCAACACACTAATTAAGATCTGTAAGCCAAATCAAGGCATATATAAACTAAAACCAAAAACAAACAAAACAAACCAAACAAACAAAAAACAACCAACTTTAAAAATTGCAACATCTAAGAATGCAGGTTGTACCCCTGAGCTACTATTTGCTGCCTATAGCTCTTTTTCTTTGTTTTTCTTTTTGGATTTGTTGTGTTCACATGGTGCCATATGTTACAGGAATGAGAAGTAGGCAGTGGAGCTTAGTGCTACCCACTGGAGTTGACAGCAACAAGCATGAAAGTCTGCTACAGTAGAGATGTGAAAAGGTGCTAATGTTTTATTGAAGACTTATGACATGAATCCATCCGGCCAAACTGTTGCTATGGCTAAGACACTGTCATTCACATGAGCTGAAATGAATTTGGATCTCTGAAAGCACAAACCTGTACAGCTTCATGCTGGTAGCCTATGCTCAGAAGTGTTATGGAAACTAAGTCTGGTATCTATTAAAAAGTGCATGTTGTCCACAGATGGTATTGAGGTTAGGTGGCTGGACCTACCGTTGTGCTAGTGCTTATAGAAGGCAATACTGACTCCAAGCACATAAACGTTAGTGTCTTCCTAGCTGGAAAGCAGCTTTGCAGAAGATGACTTAGGAATCCAAGCAGGCATCAAACTGAACATAAGACAGCAATGTGCTCATGTCACTAAGAAAGCTAGATATTTTTTGCTACATTTGGCTAAGTATCACTAGCAAATCAAGAGAGGTTTACACTCTTACACTCTACTCTGCACTGGTGTGGAGAAAGAGGCATGGAAGTCTTGTGTGTCTTAGTGCCGTCTGCTAAACAAGACATTATGTCTAGGCTAAAGAAAAGGTAGTACATAAGAATGCAAGTATTGTGAATATTTCTAAATAGGAAGGAGACAGTTTCTTGGACCAAAAACTTCTAAGAAGCTTGGTAGTTGTACAGCATGTAAATGAACACAGAATCCTTTCTGTTACCAAATTATTCAGCAAGATCTTCTCATCATCTAAGCAACTCAAGTATCAAGGACTTAAGCTGCAAAACCATAATCTTCAAACATTTTCTTTCTTCAGTCTTAGAACTGATAACCTCCCTAAATAGCCAGTATGTGAGTGATGCTGTGAAAGAATCTCTACAATGAAAAAAAACACTTAGCAATTCCTGTTGACTGTTGCACAAATTGATGTATGTTTAAATGCAACTTGTCATTGAGAACTCGCAAAAAATTTTGTCCTTCACCTCCTAGACAGCCTCTGTTTACCTTCTACTTCCTAGGCTTAATTCTTATTGGTCAATGATTAATTGACAAATGTCAATAGTGACGGACTCATTTAAAAATAGAACATCATGGCTTTGTGGAAGTATTAGGCCTTCACTTCAAAATGTTGCGACTCCATGATCATCAACTTTCTCTTTACTGCTATGAATCAAAGATCATGTTTTAGAGAAGAGATTATCAGTGACGTGCAGTTTGATTAGAACAGCTCCTCAGAGCCACACAGCAGAAGGACAATATTGGAACAATAAGCCACTTCTGCAAGAACCTGTAGTAAGTCTTTAGAAATTCTTAATATTCTTCATGGTCCAGAGCACCTGCACAGAATTCAAGATGGTCAAAGCTGCAGTTGTGATGCAACTATTTATTACATGCATGAGATATCTGTGCTGAAGCAGACATAAGGTTTTACAGCAGGAATGGATGGGTGGTATCTCTGAAAATAAAGTCAGGCTTCACAGGGAGAGTATATAGCTGCAGTTTGAGTCTGCAGGGAGAAAAAAAGTCAAAGCTCAGCTTATTCGACATCGGTCAGTATAACGTCAGACAATGAAGAAGGCTTTTTAAAGTAAATCAACAGCAAGGAAAAGTCTAAGGAAACAGTGAACTAATACTTGATGTCACCTAACAAGTGAGAATAGAGAAAAGGCAAAGACTTCTAAGGCATTTCTGCCTCGCTTTCTTAATATCAGTGATAGATCCTGGACTGCCCAGCACTCTGTGATGTTAAAAACTGGAAAAGTTCTCTTACAGAGGTGATTGATTCCCTGTGCCTGTCAGTCACAGAACTGTAAGGGCTGGAAGGGACCTCTGTATATTACCCAGTCCAAACCCTAGCTAAAGCAGGTTGCTGTAAGGAAAAAAAAAAAAAAGTGTCCAGGTGGGTCCTAAATATCTCCAGAGAATGAGGCTCCACAATCTCTGTGGACAGCCTGTCCCAGTGCTCTCAGTGATCATGAGGTATTTGGATAATGGCCTTAATTATATACTTCAACTTCTGGTTAGTTGTCAGGCAGTTGCACTGGATGATCTCTTTAGGTCCCTTCCAATTGAGCCATTCTATTCTGTTCTCTGTTCTGCTCTGCTCAAGTATTCTATTGACATCAATGTGGTCTAGAACTGTCATATGATGCAATGTGTTCTTTCGTAATAACAGATTTTATCTTCTGCCCCCCTCAAATACATCAGACTATGACTCAACAGGTGCAGTGCAAAGAGATTTGCTGAATAGAAAGAGTGATACCATCTCTTTTTCTGACACACCATACTACACCCTTTTTGGCTAGAAGAGTTGATTATGCCCTGTTTTGGTGATAACTGCACCCACAAGCTCTGGGAAGATGTCTTAACCCCTTGAAGAAACAATGGAAGCATATGCAAGCATTCTCACACTAACTTCTCTCTTTTAGCTTCCTAAATTCTTTGGAAAACCCTGCAATATTCTCACTTATTTCATTCTAATAGTTTGTCAAACACCAGGTCACCAGTTTAAGCATTCTTTTGATCTTAATCAGACCAGAAGTTCCCTGTATGTAATTCAGTTCTGAAGAGGTACTAAGTAAGTGCCTCTACATGTCTGAACAAAAACATAAGGGTATCAACACGAAGGAGAAGCATCCTGATGTGATGGAAATTCAAAACATATTTAAAAGTCAGTATGCATAGCTTGGCTCAAATGTGTTGCAAGAACAGGGGAAGAAACAAACTTGAATTAAGTGTACAAAATATATCTTTTGTGGCATGGTGGGAAATATCACTAAATGTTACAAATGGAGAAGGACAGCTCACAGTGTACCCAGTCAGAAATTTTTTCAAGTTTCTCTCCAAATCATGCAACACAACAAAGGATACAGATATCCCTCAAACACTGTGCTTCCTAGGGTACATTAGCATGGAATAAATTCTACAGCTGCTAGTAGAACAAGTAGAAGATAAACTGAAAAAGAAGTCAAGCAAAATTACGGAGATAACTGTAGTCACATTTAAAGACACTGCATAATAGAACAGATTTTGTAACATCAATGGGGATGGGATTTTTCTTATTAACCCTGTTTTTCACATCTCAAACTTTACAATGCATGACAGCAATTACTTTGCTACTACAGCAGAATGTAGACATAATGATCACATACAACCTCTACTTGAACCTCTCTGTAAAATTAAGTGCATGTTTACTTACTTCAGGACTTATGAGAACAGCACAAATCTGCACCAGGGGTGGATCAGGCTGGACATCAGAAAAAGAATGTATTTACCAAGAGGGTGGCAAAACACTAGACCAGTTTCCTAGAGAGGTGCTGATGCCCCATGCCTGCCAGCATTCAGAAGGCATTTGGGCAATGCACTCATTAATATGCTTTAACCTGAAGTGATCAGGTGGCTGGACTTGATCATCTTTGAAGGTCCCTTCTCAATGAGCTATCCTGTCCCATCCCCACAGGAAGCGTTCCACTAATTAGAACTACAAGTCAGAAATTCAGGAATTGAAATCCTTCTCTAAATAACTTTTTCTTGCGGTCCTTTTCCATTTCAAACATCTGAAAATCAGGGAACAGTATTTCTAACTCAGTAATCAGAAAAATTGAAAACAGAATTAAAGTTATTCCCAGATCCTTACATAATTTATATGATTGCCCCATTTCAGTAACTCCTCTCCTTCCTCCTCTCCCTTACATATACAAACATTCATACTTTGTTTTAGTATTAGAATTTCTCTCTATTTTCCCCAGCTGAACAAATACTTAGGCCTAGACTCACCATATCTAATCCTAAGTGTCTAACTTCAATTATCTTCCTATATTAAGAGATTAGGCTCCCTCTGGTCAATCCAATTGGATATGAGTTTCAAGTGGGTGATTCTATTTTAGCAGGCCACAGATAACCTCATACAGATTACTACACTAACTCAAAATTTGGACCCTTTTATCCTCTTCATCAGGATTCTGGCATCCCATTTCTCACCTCCCTAGAAGCAAAAGTGCAGACTAAACTGATTATCTCCACAACAAGAGAATCCCTATTTCCTTCTACTTGATAGAATCTATGCAAAACAGCATAGATATGAGTTACAACTGTTTCAAAGGATACGCTGTCATCCACACACCAAAGCATCAGAGAGAGGGGCTGAAATTTCATAGAAAGTCTCGGTCTTTCTTGACAGTCATTTATCACAGCAGAACTGAAATGCTTTCTCATCATCAAGTTCTGCCCATTTGAAGGTATATCTGGAAAATTCTCTGCTGGTTTCACCTTCACACTGCCAGTCTGTAAGGGAGAGAGTGACTGATACTACACAGTTCTTAACTTCTTAGTCCTTGAGTTTTATACGTGTTTTATAACCACTACTTCTTTTCTAACCTTCTGGAAAGGAAAACAAAGAAACTGGCATTCATTATATACAAGCCACCGCAGTTTCTCTCTCTCTCTTTTTTTTTTTTTTTTTAATACAATAAAGAACAAAAACTGTAAATTTCAAGAGAAAAAGTACAGTGCTAATAATCCAGTAAATATTTTCTATGCATGGAGCTTATGGACTCTCCATTATCTGCATTGACTCACAGATAGCATTTATGGAAAGCTTTATCAGTGTTAGTAGTTGGAGAAAACTGATTATTACAACTAAACCCACAAGATAAAGATCCATCCTGCCTTCCCATCTGAGATATATCAGCAGGTACTGACAAGTCACATCAAATAGCAGATGAAAACACATTACATAAGGCTCTAATTTATTATCATGAGGAGTCATTTCTACAAGAAAGACATAACGTGCTTCTTTCTCCTGATCGCATGAAAGCTGCTTCCTTTCCTTAAGTGTGAGAGTAAAAGCAGTATTTCTTTGCATCTACTGGGCTCCTACAAAAGACAGCTGATAATTACATTGTTATTCAACAGAACTTAAATATACATAGCTACATAATTTTAAATATATTTGGAGAACAATACTGAAAAAAAAATCACCCGAAAATTTGCTCAGTTCTTCCCCCCCCCCTCTCATGGGCTCAACATTCCATTTCTGTGATTTACCTTATATCCCTCCCTCTTCATTTTGAACTAATAGCTCTGAAGACTGGGGAACCTACAGTTTGCGCATCATCTAGAAGAGGTTTCCCTCATAGTATACAAAAGCCCTGGCATTCACCACTGATAATTCCTTGTCTGATAGTTTCCAAGTCTGCATTTTGGTTGCAGAGGCACATCACAGCAGTAGCTCACAGACATCATTGCACTCCCACAGCTTTTCCCCTCTTAGTCCTTTCAGGGGGTATCAGGCAGCAGTACTGTTCCTCTTAAGATATCATTAATGAAGTCCACATTTAGGATTTTATTCTCCATTTGGAAACCTATTACATTCTTTCTCAGCCTTTGAATTCCTCTGCGACTCCAGACAGATCGTATCAGTAGGGAAAACCTCAGTGTACATATCTACACTAGACACTCTAAACAAATGAGTTATCTTGAGTGGGGCTGAGCTCATGTGACACTTTCAGATAATTCAAGCACTGAAAACAGAATGGCTACATAACATTTTCACGGGCTAACTGATTCAGTATCACATCACCACACATACAATTGTAATAAAAAGATAATAATTTCCAACACCAGAGGGTGCTCAAGCCATACGTGTATGATACTGAATGAGCAGGCTAAGTAAAAGAACTGGGTGAGGATAATTTCAGCAGCTTCTTTGCTCTGTTTGTACGTGACTAATAAAGAAACAGAATGAGCAGAAAGTGAAATGGTGGAAAAACGTGACCACAAAATCGTAACAGATGAATATGTGCTGTGTCTCAAAAAAGGGTAAGTTGAGCACTGGAATCATTCAGATGCAATAAATGAATTTCCTGAATTAGCTTAATATATGCACAATATAAATGATTTATTTATTCTCTGTCTGTAATCATTTAAGAAAGATGGACAGCCTAACTTTGATCTAGAGATGATAATCTTTTATCATGGGCAAGAGAACATAGACAACAGCTTAAGCTAAATGCTTAGCTTATAAGGTTAGGCAAGATGAATCCTATTTAATAAGTCTTTCATTACTATGATTGATAATAACTTTTTTTTTTTTGAGCAGCCATTGCTGGAGGCAGTAGAAGTTTGAGGATATGTGAAAAGCCAAAGCACTTGAGACCTGCTTAGAATTTTTCCTCATTTTGCTCAGTGAACAACTTACCTCTTCACCTTTGCTTTTATAAATGAAATTACAGAGATCTGTAAGGAACTGTACTTTCATATCTAACCACAACACATTTCAGAAAAAAAAGTCAAAAGAAGCAAGTGAAAAAGGAAATCAAACAAACTTGTGGAGAATTACCCTCTTACCATTACCATGTGCACTCACTGCACCTCAACTTTAACTATGGGTCTGCATCATCCTTCTTTATCCTCTCCAGGGAAAAAAAAATAAAATCATGGTCAGCTATTCAACCAATCTCAATTGAAAATTGGTGCATTGCACACTTAGAGTTGTCTTACAAAATGACACCCACTCATTCTGTGAGATCAATTCAGTCACTTTTTTTTTTGAGGGAAATGAGGGGGTGCAAAGTAGGGCAATATAATTTATTCTATCAATTTGGAATCAGTACCAAGATTAAAAGGGAGGATCTATATTTTGTAGCTGGACTGGTTTCTTGCACAACCTGTACCTAGCACCTACTAAGTTACCTCACTGCAGTGTTGCATGTGAGGTGACTGGTTCCACATTGCATCACAACTCATCCTTTCTTTTAGGATGTTCCTCCTCTGCTTCCCTGCTAATTGAAAAGAAGGAGAAACAGGAAGTTAATGGCAACCATTTTGTTAACCAAACCACACAAATCATTATCACTTGCCAAATCAAACTTCTCAAGTTAACAGAGAAGTCTGGCATGTAATTGCATTTGGAAATATAAAATAATATAATACATTGGTACTCACATTTGTACAGATGGCATTGTACTCAGGATATGCTGACTTACTTCATATAGCTGGGCCCTTAAGTGCAGCTAGCCCTGGAAACTCTATGAGTTTGGTAAATGTCATGCGTTTGGCAGCGTCATTATAAGGCAGTGCTATAATTTTGACAATTAAAGACATAAATCACAAACAAGTCACCTCATCTGTGCCTTTGAATATATCTAGCAATAATCAACAACTGTTTTGAAAACAGGTGAGGAAACAATCACATAATTATAATTCCTTTACATTAAAATTTAGAGGTCCAAAATACAAGGAGCAGACAATATTCATTAAACCAAAACGAGTGATGTTCAGTGGTTAAACACAGTGAATGCTGGTCTGCAATAGCTGTAACATAGCGACAAGGTTATTGCACCAAAAATATCTTCTATAGGGTCAGGAAGTGGTCACACATTGCTAGCTATGCTCTGGGACAAAACAAACAGTTTTACTTTATTCAGTTAAACTTAAAGTTTCCTACATCCTACTTAACTGTTATCAAAGATTCTTACTTTTCCAAACAACGTTTAATGATCTTCTGAAAAGAAAAAAAAAAAAAAAAAAAGATGTGTATACACACACACACAAAAGGAACATATAAAATTTAAATTAGTACTTTATGAATAAATGTAACTGAAGATCGCAAAATCATTTCCAGTCTCATTTAGTTTGCTTATTTCAGAATACATGACATGCTTTTTTGTTTTTACTTATCTGGTACTGTCTTCAACCATAGTCTGCCATTTCCCCTTTCACTTTCTGTTCCATCCCATTTCCATTCACCCCCTCCAGGCCTAACTATCTTCATGAAGCCTTTCATGAAGCCTATAAAGTTCAAAGATGAGGTAGGCTAAGAATAGCAATCCTCTTCCAAAGGGAATTAGATCATCTTGGAATTAATATTAAGGAGGATCACGTTGCCCCTGTGGTTTGTGGACAATTTTTAATCCACAGTGCGTAGTTCAGGAGTGCCAGATAATTCCTTTAGTTCAGAGAAAGCAGGGAAGGCAGGTTTGAATGAAGCAACAAGAGGACTGGAGCTACACATAAAGGAAATTATTTTCTGAGATGTTCAGGACAGGTACCTTGTGACCTGGAAAGTCTATAGCTCTCTCCATATGAACACATCCAAGAGCACAAATACAGCCCAAGTCTGGATAAATGACACAGGAAATGTCCAGTCATGCACTGACTTTCTGAAGCTTAATTTGAAGGGCATTCCCAGTGCACAGATCCAAATGAGAGTGCTGGCAAAATCCAGAACGCTGTCAATCTAAGTGGCTGCTCCCTTATAGTTTGGAAAACTGTCCTTGCCTATAGAATACAGGTTGAAACAGTCCACCTGTCACAATGACTCTGTCAACAGTACATTTTTCAGAAACCACATTTTCTTTCAAATGCAGGCTCACTCTATAAACACTGTGTTTGAAAGTCAGTTCCTCAGATATACTGTGATCCACCTGAAGCATTAACCTAGGGAGGAAATTGACAGCATTTTAACAACTCCTAGTCTTCGTAGGTGTATTGCGCCAATCCAGCTTGAAGGATATTAATGGATAACATGGAAGTATTGCAGTTTACTTCTTTTACTTGCTCCTAATCCTAATCAAATAGTACCCTTGGACAATGCCTGCGGGATATTTCTGAAAATCTAAACAAAGTACTACCATTTAATTCTAGCCGCCCTGGGCAGCTACAATTTGCTCACACACAAATTGCTCAAAGGTAATAAACCTAAGGAAGGAGGTGGTGAAGCTAGACAAACAAAGCAGTCTACAATACACTGACTGGCCCAGTGCTGCGAGTGCTGTCATTTGGACATTAAACATGAAGCTTGACAGCAACTGGAATTATACACGGGTAATCTGGATCTTGAAATATGACCTTCTACATATCAAGATCTCCCAGTGTCCTTGGACAAAAGAGTGCAGGTGACGTAATGGAATTAATTTCATAATGCAATTCCATTTGTAGGAGGCATACAATGGCTTTGTGAGCTGCAGACTGAGGCAGAAGAATGAACTTCATTAACTTAGGCTATTGGAGTCTGTCCCAACCACTACTGGGTTGTCAAAGGATATAACACAGAGGAAGAAAAGAAGATGCAAGCTGCATGGCACCATGTCCCTTCTGGCCATGGGATGAAATTAGACATAACCTAATCAGGGGAGAGATGAAAAATATCTGCTGCTTCTAACATGTTGGCATTTAGCCCAAGATAGGGACCTCTGGATTTGTTGTTGCTGCATGTCCTGTGGATGCATTTTCAGTGTTGGTATCAGCACTTGCTATTCTATCATGAGCTGTGCAGTTCTGGGTATTTTTCTTACCATTTCAGCAGTCAGAAAAATGAGTATAATCCTCATTTGTGAATAATAAATAAATCATAAATAAATCCTGTATTTGTGAATAGAGTGGAAGAAGGAAGGGAAAAAGGTGTGATACATTTTTGCCTTCTGCTTATTCAGACGATGTTGATGTTTTTTTCCTCAGAGTATGAGAGGAACTCAGAAGTCATTGACACCTGGGAGATGGCTTTTGGGGCAAGGGTATTTGGAATGCATGGAGCTTTGGCTAGGGTTGGCTGAGGAGTCAACTAAGTTAATGAGCATTAAGAAAGGACCCACAAAGGTAACATTTTAATGGGTGTATGCTACAGGTTGCCTGATCAGAAAGAAAAAACAAGTGGATGAGGCCCTCTAGGGACAAATGGAGACAGACTCATCCACAAGCCCTGGTGCTCATGGGGAACTTCAACCACCTAACATCTGCCAGAGGGGACCAGCAGTGTGCCCTGACAGCCATGAGGGCAAACCACGCTTTAAGGTGCATTAAATACAGCATGGCTAGCTGGTCAAAAGTGGTGACCCTCCCAATAAAATTAGCGTTGGTAGAGCTTCACCTTGAATACTGTGTGCAGTTCTGAGTTCCATGATATAGCAAGGTTTGTTAAAGTTCTTGAAAGTATCCAGGGGTCACCAAAGCTCTGACAGGACTGTAGGCACCCCTGTGAGGAGGCTGAGGGCACCTGGGCTGTCCAGTCTGAAGGTGACCTCACTGCTCTCTGCAGCTCCTGAGGAGGGGACACAGAGAGAGAGGTGCCAGGCTCTGCTGCTGGGAACTGATGGCAGAATGGAATCATCCAAAGCACACAGGGGAGGGAACAGGCTGAACCCAGGAAACATTTCTTTATCACAGGGCAGGTCAAATACCAGGACAGGCTTCCTAGTGAGGTGGTGGTTCCTCGTGCCCATCAGTGCTCAAAAACATTTGGGCAACGCTCCCACTAATACATTTTATCTTTTGATTATCCCTGATGTGATCAGATGGTTGGATTTGGTGATCTTTGTAGGCTTCTTCCAACTGAACTATTCTATTCAATTCTCTCTTATTTTTATGGTCACAACATTTATATACTCAGCAAAATCACATTCTATCTTCACCCTGGCTGAACAACACTGCCTGCAATTGAGAGTTTCCAGAATGATAACTGAAGCTTGGAAGCCCAGGGATACACAAGCTACACTGTGGAAATGTAGCTTTTCTCGACTCAGAGCAAACGCAGAGGAATTCATACAAAAAACAAAACAAAACAAAAAAACCAACAAACAACAACAACAAAAAAAACTCATCTATTTCTAGAAGTAACTGCATGACATTACCACAAGGAGGCAAACTGGAATTATTTTTCCTGAAGCTTTCTCTTGGTACAAAATGGATCCATAGCATTCCAAAATTCAAAAAATCTCTCCTGTGGAATTCACATTGGGGTCATCCACACATTCCAATGCTTCAGCAAGTAAAAAGGTTATGTGAACACTCAGAGTCGTGACATAGTCCATCCAAGAAAAAGGACAAAGAAGCAGCAGCTATCTATGATGTATGTAGTGACCTCATAACTAAACACCTCATTCAAAGCTGTGTTGCCCCACTTTTCAGTGAATTCCTACCCACACTGAAAATTTAGGCCCATTAGCACTCTAGCAAAACCGTCACTGTGCAACAAAATATGGAAGATGTATTGAGACTGAAAAATACCAATTGAGTACAAAATACTGTAGATCATCAATTAAATATTTAATATAGTGGAAAGAGCTTAATCAGTCCTGATGAACGTACCAATGTACATTTTATCACTTAGGAGATAAGCATAATTCACAGCAACAAGCCACGTCCATCTTTATGTTATCTGCAGCAAACCTATGCAACTAAATATATTCAAGTAAAATGATGTGAACTCTACTCTGACCTCAATTCTTGCCACATTCTGACTAAATTCTTGAAGATCTCTCAACTTCCTTTCATTATTTTCTTCCTATACCAATCAATTTGAAACCCAGACAACTCTTCCTGAAGAAAAGAGATTACAGACTTCTATTTTAGTATGTACATGAGCTAGAGACCTGGAGCACTCAGGTTTTGCTCCCATTTTCAGATGAGAATAATGCCAAAGGTGTCATACGGTGACCAAAGGAAACTGGGTTGAGCCCTCTTGTCTAATTAGTTCAAATACTTATCTCTGAAGTTCTCTAACCAGTTTCACATCACTATGGCAATTTGCTTTCGCAACAGGTCCAATGGCACAACAAAATCAAACTCAGTTCCCTTCTCCAGCACAGTCTTATAGAAGAAGATCACATGTAGTCAAGTCTTTGATGCAGATGTCAAGACTTCTTTATAGTTTATTTTTATTTATTTATTTATTTTTATTTTATTTTTATTCTCTATAATGGAGATTATATAATGAAGTATTTTCCCAAAAAGATTGTGAAGATCAATACATGAAAAAAGAGATACGTGGTGTTCAGGTACTACTGCCAGGGAATTACACAAAACTATAAATCACTGCTTAATTTTTCTCTTTACGTGTACAATTCTTACCTTAAAAACATTCATATATTGAGAAATCAAAGTCTGTACTCTTAAGTACAAAAATGTGTAATGGTCTTCCAATTTACTTTTACTATATTCATTACTGATTTAACTGAGCTAATCATCCTCATAAATGAGAATGTCAGACTGCCTTCCATGAAAGTGTCAACTGTATCTTGGTGACTGATTAGAGGAAACCTCTGATTGTACTGCTACAGGTTTTATTTACAAATACATGCAACCTTGCTCTGTACCCAGAGTTGTAACAGCATGCTCATGGAAGAAAATGAAATAGTCTAAATAAACAAGGCCAGAACTCTAACTTTCTTTTAAGAGCAGAGGGAGAAGGAAATAACCGGATCCCTGAAGTGGACACAAAAAAGTTATGCCAGTACAGACCAAGGAAGTGTAACTGAGGGAACCAATCAATCAAGAAGGACCCTAGTGAGAAACAAGGAACTACTTTGGCAGTAGAGACAAGTTTGGCTTTCTCTCTCCTTCTGCAAAAAGCAAGCATGTGGAGAACTGTTCAAACTGGATGAAGACGTCAGCATAAGAGGGCTGCAGTGGATGTTGACTAAAGCCTAAATGGCATCATGACTTAAGGAAAAGTTCTTGCATAGCTCCTAGAAGAGCCAGCTACTTAGATTTGTTGCCATTCTCTCTGCTACTCTTGGCATATTTTTAATAGAATTGCAATAAATTAGCTGAGATCTCTGCTGCACATAAGACTCCAGGCGTACTTGTAAGAAATAACAGATTTTCATAAAGAACAGTTAACAGAAACAGTCTGACTGCTCGAATCCTATCAATATAGTTGAAATCCCATCATTATTTACATCAAATCAACTTACAGTGAGAAAAAAGGTCATCAAAATACCAGGACTAACAACTGAAAAGAGTAGCCCAGAGGTAAATCCATTCATAGGATGTCATTAGCAAGAGATGAAGGTGGCAAGATAATTTACACAGACTGAATTTATAGCCACTGTATAACACTTGGGCCATTCAGATTTTGAACTGGTACAAATTAACAGTCCACACAGAAAAATGGAATGGTAGTCAAAATTCAAAGACAGTTTTTTAGTGACAAACTATTTTTGAATACTTCAGAAGTAGCTTAAATAAAAAACTCACTCCCATGATACTGAGAATTGAAAGAATTCAAGCAATATAAAAAAGCTGAGATTTTTTGTGAGATACAGGTTCATTGGTCCTTCAGAGAGAATACATTTTATAAAATTGGTCATACCGTTCATCACAATCCAAGGAACAAATTATCTGAGTAACTGAGAAGTACTTTTTCAAATATATTATTACAACATGCATTTCATCTCATTCCAGAAAGCAAAGGCAGCAGAATACAAGCACATACTGCTTCTAATTAGAAGTCACCAAGCTTCAAATTCCAACCATTGGTGAGCTTATGGCTCCAAAAAGAAGTGCTGTGGGCTAAAGGTGAGACAAGGAAATAAGAAAGTGAGAAGCAAAGGAGCAAGATTTGACTTACAAGAGAGGTGCGGAATTAGAAATGAATGGTTAGCTGAGATAAGACTTTGATCACGATGAGTATGAGTACTAGCAGAAGTAAGTCTGCTTATAATGATGGATGAAGTGCAACTTTAAAAGCTTTCTTCTAAGGTATCTTCATCAGACAGAAGAGATAGGCCTCAGAAAAAAAAAAAAATCAGCCTCAGCAAACATTGCTGTTTCTTTGTTTGGTATAATCTCAGTAACATCAACTGGTAACGAAGAGTAATAGAAGTTGATGATGGCTGCAAATGAGTTTATAGGTGAAAGAATGTTAGCTTTTATAAAAATTGCTAAAAACATAACAAAACAATTAAGCCAGCTGACAAAGTCCAATGAGCTTACCAGTTCTGGAAAACCACAAAGTCGTAACTCCTGCAAAACCTGAGCTAATCATGAGGCTCCGTACTTTATTAGCCCTAGGTACTGTGGATTTAAAAAAAAAAAAGTGCACTAGAGTCAAATCTCAGTTGCAACAGTGTATCAATCCAAATCTAATCATTAGGGATCAACAGATATTTCTGTATGTTGAAATCTTGGCTGTTAGCTCCCGTGCTAATATCATTATGAACAGCTGATGCTTGTAGAATGATACATAAGTTCTCCAAAATATTATAACATTCAACTATTGGTGTAATAAGAACGCACATTCGAACGTTGTATGGAAATGCTAAAAGCCAAAGAAAAGCAAGTGTTCAGCGCTAATGAAATCAACCTTTGCATTTTAAGGTCATTATTACAGTAAGCCACCAGTAAAGCAAAACTTCACTGCAAGATCAAAGAAGATGCAAAGCTATAACTGTAAGATTCAGATCTCCATTTTCATTATGCAGTGTTGCAGCACTTCACTGCACCATGTTTAATACCCAAAACAGCTAGAGCTGCAGAAAGGCTGCTTCAGCCATACTTGAGGTTAGCCTTCAGCTACTAGTCATTAGCAATATTTTTTTTCATAACCCCAATCAAAAGCTTATACATTGATCAGGCTTTTAGTTTATCCTCTAGTAGTTCTTCTACCATTTTACATGCTACTAGCTCTGTCCTTAGTATAAGTTACTTATTGAACAGAGACAACAACCTGTCAGAACAGAGCAGTGTTACATTCTGAGTGAGCCATGGTAGGAAAGACAGGATTTTATCGTGACTATCGCTAACAAAACACCAGACAAGAGGGAATGGTCTCAAGTTGCACCAGGGGAAGTTCAGGATAGATACTAGGAAAAAATTATTTTCTGAAAGAGTTGTTGGGCACTGGAATGGGCTGCCAAGGGAGGCAACAGATCCATTATCCCTGGAGAACATCAAGATCCATGGAGGTGTGGTACTGAGGGATGTTGTTTAGTGGGCAATATTGTTGGTAGGTGAACAGTTGGACCAGATGACCTTAGAGGTCTTTTCCAATCTTGGTGATCTTATGATTCTACAGCAACCGGAACCGCTACTCAGTTCAGTAACTGCAGGTCTAAACCAGATAACTGAACTCAGAACTAAGCACAGTAATGATCTCAAAGTTCAAATAATATTCAGACCAAGGAAGAAAACAGTAGAGCACAGCTCAGTCTTGCAAGACTAAGACGGTTGTTATGCAGGCAACAGTTTGCCAAACCACAGCTTTTCCTGTTTGGTTCAGTTTTATTTAAAGTATTGCTGATGATGCAAGGAAGTGACTATATGAGTCACAGAAACCAAGTAAAAATGAAGCAGAAGTGAGAAATTAATTGAATGAGCACCAACTCAGGGACTCAAGGGGTAATTACTTATGTGAAAGGTTATAAGGCCACATGGAATAAAAGCAGAGAGAACTAAGACAATTGCTTGACAGGACTGGGGATCTACTTATTTCAAGGACCTGCAGTAGCTGACATTTCTCCACCCAGCTAGTAACTACGTGGCCATGATATTCATTGGCATTGGTGAGCATAGGCTACTTTGCCTAGCAGTATCCTGATCCTGGGCATTTACTGTGTGCATTAGGCTATAAATAAGATAATTGCTGTGGACTCCTAACTTTTGTACAACCCTGCTTGCAAATATCCCTGCACAGCAAATAAAATTAATATATAAGGCTTAGGCTTACTAAGTATAGATATTGCTAGACAATGTAAAATTCTCCAACCCAATGCAAAACCCATGAGGCTGAAATGTCAACAAAGGACCTGCATGCTTCCAATCCACCAACTTTCTTTCCCGTGTTATGCAATATATCTCAGATACAACTAATGGAAACTCAAGTCCTTCTGTGTAGTTCTAAGGATTTAGAAGCAGAAACTTAAATCGAATTTAGTTAGAAGCTTTTTGTCTTTCATTTTTGTTTCACAGATCTAAAATAAGTAGCAAGTACACTGACTTTACCATAACGCAAGTTTAAACCTGCCAGGAGGCAAACAGTAGGGTCAGCCCATGCTGTTACAAAACCAGCAGACCAAAGAAAGCTGTAAAAGATGCTATACATGTACTTTTTTTTTTTTTTTTTTGCTGTAATGCTGCATACAACTTCAAAGTATTTTGTCTTGCTTTTACTAACAGTGCCTTCTTTAGTAGTGAACAGGAAAAAAAAAGTACTAATAAACTTATTTGTAGTGTATAAGGCTGAAAAGTGAAAAATAATAAATCATGCACAGTTCAAAAATACAAGACAGGCTCCCTTTATTTTTTATTATTATTATTTTTTTAATATATATACCAGCTTTATCCTAGACCTTTTCACTCTCATCCACTCTTGCAAAGAAAAAAAAAAAAAAAGATCATAATTCACTGTTAATTCAAGTTTCCCTGAGATCTGGGTATAGAACAAGAAGACTTCCTCTGAGGACCGAGAAGGTAACTTGTCTTCTTTTAGGTACAGCCAGACTCCAGATTATGATTGTTGTATTTCCCTGGTTAGTAAGAATTTGATCTGCAGAGGGTCAGGCTGACAAGTCCTTGTAACCGAGAATCTAAGAAATTCTGTGTAACAGTAAGCTCTAGTAAGAGTCACAACTTAAAAAAAAAAACAATATGCTACACTCATTGCTAACATTTTGTGTCATAATAAATCCTTAATTATAACAACAGTCTTATGGCCAGCTCTCATTCTGCCAAGGATCCCTAAACAACCTGCCTATCTTTTGCAGTGTTGGGTGACAGTGTGGCTGAGCAGAACCAAATATATATCTCTCTCCAAGAACTGTGAGAAGGACATGGCCTTTCCTCCTTCACATCTCTCAAGAGAAGTATGGCCCTAAGATGCTACAACAGAGAATATATTCTGCTCTTCTCTCTGCCATGACCTTCATAGAAACATCCAAGAGAGAAAGAAAAGGCAGTATTAAAACATCCCTTGAAGAAAAAGTATTATCTTGTCATGCTGTTCTGGCACAACAGAATATTTTAAAAGGAGTTCAGCCTTTAAGTACATTTTTTTTTATGCACAACTTTGTGATTCTTGACTTCTGCAGGAAATTAAGTTGCCTTATTCCTAAGAGGAAAGGGAATGACGGGGCAGAAAGCTCTCCAAAGAGAAAGAAACACAATTTACACTCTTTAAACAATTACACACAGGTGTAGTTTTACCTCAGTAGCTGCCAGACATCACAGCTTCTAACAGAAGGTTTATTTACTTCTTGATGTTTTTCAAAGTTGGGAAGGACAGTCAAAAGAAGTGAATTAATATGTAAGGATTAGAAAACATCCTGAGAATCTCTCTTCATTTTCACACACCCACAGCTTGCAGCTTTATTCATAGGGTTAGGAAGCTTACATCATTCCATGGATTGAGCAAATATTGTATGCTGCAATATCAAACTTTTAGCTCATGTGCCACAGCTGACATTTAAAGCTATTAAATGAACATTTTTATGATTGGTACATGTCTGCTTTCCTTTGCTCATTCATTTGCATGGCTGATCTATAGTAGCATTTCTGATTCAGCATACTGGAGCTTCATAGTGGTGTGTTGAAATACTACATAAGAAATACCAGCAGGCTCCAATGGAAGGAAAGATGCAATATTCTGAAATTGGTTAACTCTGTTCATCCTAGCAAAACAGGGATAAAAGAAGGAATCTTAGTTTGAAATCACTTTTTTTTTTTTTTTAAATGAAAATCCTCCCTACATAAACTACTACTGTGATACTGTAGGTAAAAATGTGCATTCTCTCAACAAATGGGAAGGAAAAATCATGCAGAAACAAAAGATTAATGATTTTTTCATATATATTATAATTGTGATTTTTTTTTCTAATGGTGTGTATAATTCTAGTGCCCATTTCAATAAATGCTGAAAAAATTAAGAGAAATCCTCACTCAGCTTCATGAGGACCCACAGCCGATTCACATCTATTGTAACCAGCCAGAGTTGCTCAGGCTATTTTATAATTCAAGACAAACAGAAGCAAGAGTAGGACTCAGAACTGTGAGATTTCAAAGGTCCTAATCAGTCAGTGGGAGTGGAATGAGTAGCTTCTGAAAGAAGATACCCCTTAAATCAGTGTTAATAACAGTTTAATTTGCCAGAACTGCTATTAGTTTCTTTCCTAACTGGCAAGTCACCACACATTCAGTCTGTGAATATTCTATACGATCCTAAGTTATCTGATAGACATATACGTACATAGGATGAATCTGTACCACATTTACATTAGAACTGGGAACCTAAGTTAAATTTCTAGAGAATATATTCAACGGATTAAAAGTTTAAACAGCTAAGAATGTATAACGACCACGGAAAGCCCTCCTTTAACTACACCGCTCATTGCAAAACTGAAGGAAGCACCCCAAAAAAAATAAATCAGTACAGCAAGGGTAAAGCTGTATGTTATGCTTGATATTACGTAGTACTGAGAGATAAAGGCACGTAAAACAATCTATCATACAATAAACTGTAAAATATTTACATTTAAATGCAAAGTTGCTATCACTACTGTAGCACAGCATCTACATTTATTAGATAGACTTTCCAGAGTACAAATGCCTTTGTAGACAGCCCTAAAGATACAGGCAATTGAAGCTTTAACCTGCCTGTACAACATTGATATAATAGGTTGTACGCCCATATAATCAAGACCCAGTTACATACTGACTGGCATACAGCTCTCATGCACAGCTCTAGTTAAAAATATGGAATTATGAGTCACAGTGAAAATTACAGTCACAGATTTCTGAGTGTAGCAAGTCTTGTAGGGTATATAGGCTTATTTGCATAATTAGCTTGTGCTTACACAATGTTCTCCATACTGTGCTGGCTTAAAACTGCATGTACCAGCATGTTATTATTTGCTGGCACAAGAACTGGGCAGCAATTAAACAGGCCCTGTCGCTGTCACACAGAGCAGAGCTCAGCGCTGCCCTCCACTCCCCATGAGGAGCTGCCATGAGGCCTCCCCTCAGCTCCTCTGGGCTGAGCGCACCCAGGCACCTCAGCCGCTCCTCACACCTTGCCCTCCAGACCTTTCACCATCTTCACAGCCCTCCTCTGGCTGCTCTCTTAACAGTTTTATGTCCTTCTGGCATTGTGGAAGCCAAATGGCATGCAGTGCGGAGGCGAGGCCGTGCAGAGTAGAGTGGGACAACCCCTCCCCTCATCTGGCGGCAGCGCTGGGCCTGGCGCATCCCCTTTGGGCAGCCAGGGCACACTGCTGGCTCACCTCAACTTGTCACCAGTCAGAACACCACATGCCTTTCTGTGGGGCTGCTCTCCAACCTCTCATCCCCTGTATCAGTGAACGCTGTCTCTAATACGTAGAAAAGCTCAAAAATGGGGAGAAAAATAATTTGAGACATCTTAAATGAGAGGCCAACTGCCACTTTTGAATTCACTTCTGCACAATGGTACAGCCTCCACAGAGAGAGGAACGCGCTGCTATCCAATCCATCGGTGGTGAGAGATGGGCATTGTGGCTTGAATCACTTCTGCTAGGGAAAGAATTGAACCTAGGCAATTATACTGCCATAGCAACTGTGTGTTGGTGTACTGACACAACCATTACGTTATGAAAAAGTGAAGAAATACATCTTCTATCTCCCTTTTAGAAAATAAACGTAAACCTTCTCTGAAAAGCACAGTCCAGCCAGTATGTCAAGCTTGTTACAAGCATGCCTATGGATCAGACTTCTTGGGCAACATGGCAGACAGGAAAAACTAATAAGATCCACCCTTAAATGGTTGATAAGAGGAAAATTGCTGAGGCAGATCTCTACATGCACAGAAGTGTAACTGAGCAATTGAAGAGAGTTAGAATAACAGCAGAACACACCTACTGAGCCAGGTGTAGTCAACACCTTCAGAAAAGATACATCAGGTGGCAAGCTGAAATATATTCATCTGTGTCAGATTTATTGCAGAAATTGTCTCTCAATTTTTTGTCGATTGCCCCATAATGGATATTTATTCTATTTTGTGAATTCTTTCACATCAAGCAATAAAGAAGTTGTCTTCTGTTCAGTTATTTAAGAATTTATGAAATAACACTGAACAATACCCACAGTTTTTCGCAAGACTGGGGAGAAGAGAGGAATCGGTCTTACACAGGAATAATTGAATAGTAATGTAATGATCTTTGTCGGAAGGAGCATAGGGTTTTTGACTACATTTTTGTCTCTAAGTTATCTGTACTCTCCAAAGTCTTCATTATTCAGCAAGACAGTACCTTGAAACAAGCCTTCTTCTTTAGCAACAGGCTGAGTAACTATAAATTTGAATGTACATACAATGACCAGATTAAGGCAAATGAATTTTGAGAATGCAAATACAGTTGGTAGACAAAACTGGACAATAATAAGGCTTTTAGTTCCCTTTTTTTCAAATAAAAATAAACTTTGAATTCCTGTGAGAACAGAGACATCAGATTGCTGCTTAATAGGAAGCACAGCGCATACTCTGCACAACACTCTGTATTCACACAAGTAGAACTCAATTCTGAACAACTGATGTCACATCATTCTTGCTGCCTTCCTTACTGTTAGGGCCCTCTGAAGCTTGGTATTTGTTGACTGTGATCAGGAAAGGACCCTCTGATGCCTGTGGTAAGCTGATGATTTTGGTGTACCTGTGTAAGAAAAAACACCACTAACAGAATCTTAGTATAAACTCCCAAAGAAAGAAATATTATCCAAACCGTTTCCCTGATTTCCTTCTTTCTTCCATACATTCCTGATTATACATGTTGTCTTTCAGGGAACATTGCAGTTACTAAGAACTCTAATGCCAACCAAAGTGGCTTACTAACCTCTCAACAAGGGTTGCAATAAACCCTTGAAGTTTGTGAACCACATTAGAAGAAGACAAAGGTAAATCAGTTTCATGTATGTTAACAACCCTCATGAAACAGATAAAGAGATAAATCGATATTCACATAGAACAGCACAGTGTTAGATCAGTTAAAGGGACAAAAACATCTTTATTTAAATGAGGTTCCAAAATCTGACTCAATAAATTACTACAGTCAAACAAATAGAGTGCTGGCTAAATGGAAGAAAGAATCAGATAGTTTCATGAGGCAGACATCAGAAAGGACTACTTTGCGTTAGTCTTGTCTTTGGGAGATTTCAGCAGAAATCAAGATCTAATCACCACAGCTTTCATGTCCCACTGGTTAAAAAATAACAAAAACATATCACCAAAATCCATAATACCTAAACTACCTTCACCAGAACAATAAACAGGTAATGAAACACCTGCATTCATCTTAAAAGAGTACTATCAGTTAAATACTTCTTATAAAAATATTTCTACTCCTGCATGTAGTTGTGGATAACTGTCCTTTGAGTTGGGTGCACAGAATAATTTTAGATTGTAGTAGTTAGAAAAGGTTTTCAAAGTACATTCTAAGTAGTTCTTAAACAACAGTACTTTTTAATCATAACCTTTTTCAGTGATATCTATCAGCAATTTTTTGGAAATAACCAGAACAATGTTACTAGGCCTGCACATACACACATAACTTATAAATAAAGCCAACATTCTTAAAACAGAATAATAAAATAAAAAAGGGAGGAAGAAAATTAAGTCCAAAATTCTTCTTAGGATGTTTACCTTATGAACTTGATAACATTTGTTACTTGGAAGAGGACTGCTGTTGTCTGAAGTACGTAATGCATGTAATTTAATCATCAGTGGGATGCAGATGTATCTGGTTGTCCACAGCAATATTTCACTTTAAGGCCTTCCCAATTTTCTTCCCCTGAGTGGTTTGCCCACTGAAAGCTGGGGGCATAAAGCTCTTGGTGTGAGTGGTGGAAGAAAACAATCACTTTTCTTCCACTTGGTCTTTGCCTTTATGGGCAAATTATATACTCACTTGGCACTGCAGACTACATTCACAGTTTTAGGACATTTAGGTGAATACAATACAATTGAGGTTTTGCTAGTAAGGCTCAACTGTCTCCTAATGAACTAAATTTGTTGTAATTCATATTAGAAAATGCTTAAATTAAATCAAGATCAGCCACATTAATTAGAGGTCATATACTCTTCCTAAGGAGACCTACTATGCCTTGTACATGGGTGGTCATCACACTTTCCACTAGAAGCAGCTTTGCAGAACCTTAAGTATGGAGAGGCTAGGTCCTTCCCCTCCTTCTTGGAGGGGCCAAACAGCTTACAGGTACAAAACCTGTAAGAGTTAGTTCTTTGGGATGCTGAAATAGAGGAAAAAAAATTGTAAAGGCCAGAGAGGACTGCATGGAATTACAGAATTAGGTATGATTTAACTATTTTTCATGATACAGGAATGGAGCCACAAGTGTACTTAGTTGCCATGTGGCTCATGTATGTAAACACTCATGTGTCTTCAAAATCACTGGAAGGTATTTAGAGGGAAAATAATACACATAAAAGCCAGTAGAAGTAATAGAGCCCTATAAACCCTTGTGATCTGGACCCACCCCAATGCCTACATTTTTAAGTCTCATTCAAAGTTGATCTACTGAAGTTAAGAGTTTTAAAAGTAGTCTAACATCAGCAAAGACACATAACACATGAAATCAGAAAGCTAATCAGACAGCACACAATTAAATATATATATTTTATATATAAATTACATATACTATACAGACTTTTTAGACCATATTCAAACTATGCCTTAGAGAAGTAAAATGGAGCATCCAGTAATCTACTTCCCTACTCATTTCACGAACAGGGCAAGTTATAACAATTCAGTTAACTAATAAGAGAAAGTGGTGTACACATGATCACTAGGGTCAACAACATACTGCAGACCATCTTGTTCTTTGCATACTTACCAATCCTGGAATATCCCATGAAGGTCCTCCCATCCTAATGTGTTTTGACTTGCTGCAGTTTGCTTTATCTAATTCCATTTTCACTGAGCCATTAAGCCAAAAATGCTAAGAATTGCCATTTAAACTTTTCCCATAATAAAGGAGCTGAGGTGTTTTAAGCCCCGCCTACACAGTAAATTGAACCAGCTGATTCAAGAGCTACAACTCCCAAATTTAAAGGCCCAGTTTGTCATGGCTCTGAATACTGAGTTCGAGAGCAGCAAAAAATAGAGATATCGTGGTTCAGAACAATGAAAAAAAAATATGTCTTTAATCCACTTTCACACCCATCATTCTTACTGCAATTAGCTTCACCCAGCTCCCAAGTTCCTATGTCAGCAGCCACAAACACTGTTGATCTGTGCTGACTCTCTGCAGCAGTTGTCTGTTGAAGAAGTTCCCTTCAAGAGCTGCCAGCTTCTATCCATGCAGATAGGCTTCAAGCCAGTGTTCCCCTGACTCTTTCAGTGAGCTGCAAGAGCAGAAAGTTAAAATATCATTTATGAGGAGACACTGTTCAGCTTCCATTACAGAAAGAGTGCTTCTACATATCTTAATTGATACTTACTTCAAAATATCTACAAAAGCTCTGAGTAACGTCTTGCTTTTATACTCAATGCCGTGCTTATCACAAAGGGCTTTCACCAAAGGAGCTGCTTTCCAGTAGTTGTGTCGAGGCATTGTGGGAAAAAGGCTGCAGAATTCAATGACATACAGTTATTGAAAGGCTTGGCTTGCAAAATGCCCTGTACTTATTGTTCAATCTATTTCCCAGCCATGTCCCAGAATGAGAGCAAAAGATTTTCTGATGAATGTAGTTTTATTTGAGATAACACAAGCTTTCTCACTTTTAAGTGCTTATCACATTTCTCCCCATAGTCATACTCACTGGTGCTCAATTTGGAAGTTCAAGTGCCCAGTGAACCAGTCGTTGAACAAAGATTGGTTCACATTACATGTTGCATGGAGCTGGGAGGAAAAAAGACAATGATTTAGATTTTATTTTTGCTGGAAGCCTAGATAATTACACCTTAGCAATCACCTTTGTCTAGGATAAAAGACAACTTTTAGTGTCAGAGATTATTGCCTTCATTGACCTGAAGAATTAAATAAAGTCTAACTTGAAACGGATTCTTGGAATATAGGTTAATTTGGCTAGGTTTTGCCTCAGGAAGAATATTTTTTTTCACTGATGTGCACACAGGCCTGATTGATACTATGGGACAATAGGACCACGCACTATAATTCAGAACTGCAGGCCCAGGGCTTCCAGAAGAAAGGGGATTCTCACCTGAGTAGATACCCAGTCTTTGTTCTTGTCATAATCAATGTGCATTGGAATGTGGTTCATCTGCGAGACCCAAATAAACCATGTACTCTCTAGGTACCTGACCAGATAAACATAGAAATACATTTAATGTATCTAATTGCATCCAAACTTGCCATTAAAACATACATTTTGACATCTGACACAAAATAGGCTATGCAGGGAGTAAGGGCTGAGAGCTTTCCAGGAGCAGTTACCAAGAAGACACAAAAAAGTAAGTCTTAACATACTTATCTATCTACCCAGCATCTTGTAAGACTTGTTTTTCAGATCACACTTGCAAAATTCAGGATTCTCTATTCCTTTCCTTTGCCCCTTAAATTTTGGAGGAATTGCCTCCTAACTTTCTTTTGAGCCACAAAATCTGTCATTGCAGAGGTTCTTGAGCAGCCTCCCTCCACTCCCAAATTATAATTATTTTCTTGGGTCACTACTTATTTATGAACAAACTTTAATTTTGTAAAGTCTGACAAGTATAAGTACTATGACTTTTTTATTTATTTCCACTGACACTCAATATTGTTTACCAGTATTAGTCATGGGGACTTTGAGGATGCTGTGTGTTACCTGGACATCCAGTAGTACACCATGAAATTGTTAAATCCCATTAAAGGAATATACATGAGGCAGACTCGGATGTTGTAAAACACCACCAATAACAGTTCCTGTTTAAAAAAAAAAAAGAAGATAATGATGCCTTTATTGAAGGTATCCCTCATTTCC
This sequence comes from Perdix hodgsoniae, assembly GCA_035772895.1. Taxonomy (NCBI): domain Eukaryota; kingdom Metazoa; phylum Chordata; class Aves; order Galliformes; family Phasianidae; genus Perdix; species Perdix hodgsoniae. Next base: position 26,680,819 of record JAPSGF010000001.1, on the reverse strand, counting down.
TCTTCTTCACATTATTTCAGCATAATAGATGTTCTTCCTATGATCTCTTACTTATCAAGTGTGAGCTCCATGCAATCATTCAGCCTCCTGAGTGTATCCCTGAAATATTCTCAGAGCAGTAACTTAAAAATCATTAACTAAACTCCAGGAAAAAATATGTAATCTCACTCTGTCTAGGTCCCATACTTTTCTGTTAGCTTTTATCTACCTGCTGTGAGGTTAAAAGGCATCTCCTGAAATTCGAAATAGCCATCTGGAAGTGTTAGGGGTCAACCTTAGTAGGCAGCTAAGCACTACACAGCTCCTCGCTCACTTCCCCATCCCTGGGACATGGGAGCAGAGGAAAGGAAGAGTAAAAGCAAGAAATTTTGTGGGTCAAGATATAAACTACTTAATAACTGGACATGGAAGACACAAAAAAAAATACACAATGAAGCAAGAGATGCAAAAGCAATCACTCACCTCCTCCCATAGGTTGAGGTAAACTGATGTCCAGCCAGTTCCCTAGCAAAAGATGACTAATCTCCCTAAATCTCTTCTTTCCCCTTTTTATTGCTGAGCATGACATCTTATGGCACTGAATAGCTCTTTGGTTGGTTTGGGTCATCTGCCTGGTTGTGTCCCCTCCTCTCACACTCTTGTACTAATCACTGACAGAAGGCAGAGTGAGAAACAGAGATCTTGATGCTGCACATAAGCTGTTTAGCCATAACTAAAACATTAGTGTGGTGACAGCACTGGTTTTATCACAAATCTAAAACAGCACTATATGAGCTGCCATGAGGAAAATTAACTCCAACCCAACCACAGACAGTACAAGTGGTTACATTTTTGAAAGATTTCTAGACAGTGCAATCGGTGCTTACCAACCACTTTTTCTTCCTGATTGCAAAGTAGAATATGGACAGCTGGAAGAAAGGTACAAGTGCAAGTGGGGCCAATACTGCAGGAAAGAATGACAACAGAGAGATGTTTATAACTTCACTGCAATATAAATCTTTCAGAAATATTCTCCTCTGCAGTGAGAGGAAAACTTGCTGGTTTCCTTTTGCAGTAGCTTTCATGTGCCCACATAATCTGTTCATTTCATTTCAGCACTCTTCACTTCTTCATTTCTTTCCCATCCCTTACACCTGAATAACACTTTGTACCAACCATCACATAGTCAGGGGAAGTTCCTCCACACGTGAAGAAATGTCCCTAATTTAATAAATTAAATAATAAATTTAAATTTAAAAATTAAACAATAAATTTAATAAATGTCCCTAGGATCTCCCTAGTGTTATGATGGTCTCTGAAGCTGTGATTTCAATGGGAATATCTTTAAACCTATTACTTTGGGAAGGAGATGAAGTTGGAGTTTTGGGGCGATGTACCTACAGCATTATAGGAAAGCGGGGATACTCACAGCTGAAATACTTATGCTGATAATTGTAAGGCATGAACTTCTTCTTCTTTTTTCCAAGCTGAAAAAAAAAGGAGGAACACTGTAATGACCTAGTTGGAGAACTGAGATCCTTCATAAATACTTATTCTTATCTAATGAACTCATCAAGAACTACCTATTAAATCTTTTTAATCCAGCCTTTCTTTTGAAAAGCAGGCACTAAAGGTCCAAAGCAGTGAAAAGAAACACCTCATTTGAACCTCCATATCAATATATCAATATGTGCTAATGCCAGAATACAACAGTTTTTAGAGTTCCAAAACTCGTAATAGGATACAAACATACACAAAAATAACAAAAATACTCAAAAGGCATTTGAATTTTGCAGGGGAAGATTCTGATGATAGCAATGAGATTCAATGTAATCATGTTCAGACATTGACCGCAGCGTGCTTGGAGAGGAAGAGGTTATTCATGTGAAAACTGAGACAGGAAACAGTGGGTGATGAATGCAGGATGTGTTTGCTGAGAAAACTGCGCATAAAGTTCTGTATCAGATGGAACATGGGCTGAAGACATCCAACAAAATGAAACCACTGAAATGCTTTTTGCCCTTCCACAGCACGCCTGACTCATTTCTGTTAAAAGTTGGAAGAGATGAGAACTGGTTTCCTGCACTTTCATTTCCATCCAACGCAATCTAGCACAGGGACAGACACCTCACTCTAGATACTGCACATTCAAGTGAGTGCCATGAGAGATCTTTCAGAAGATCACTGCCTAGATTCTCTCATGTTGCAGCTAACAGTTTTCTATTAATAAATACTTTGTACAAACTCTCTTCCCAGGAGTCTTCCTGAGACAGCAGAGCTGGAATTTTCCACATGCATTGTAAAGATTTCATTGCTTATTACCCTCTAATGGAGAGTGACGCATTATTTAAAGAGAATGCTTATGTAAGCAAGAGGTCATTTCTTCATTCCATGAGTAAACAATTGCTGATGAAAGAAAAGGCTGGAGATCTTACCTACTCTGATATCTGAAATCATGGGGAAAGGGGGAACCATGTCATGGATTTATTTTTATGAGATTAAAAAAAGAGGGGAAAAAAGGAGATTAAGAATTAATTTGTATGCTTGTGTTTTGTGCACGGCAGATGGTACTGAAGGATTTAGGTGCTAAGCAGGTTCTACAACCAAAAGGACCCAGAGGGAACATCTGACTCAATATCTACAATATCACTAAAATCATCTAACACTAATCAAGTGGACTGACTCATTGTTTAGAAGGCCTTCGAGGCACTTACCCAGCTCTTCTAGCAACACAGAGAACTTAACTACCGATTTTAAGAGTTTGCTGCCTAAGCATCATGATAACCAGGCTCCAGGTTGGTACTTAAGTAAGATATCTTGAACTTGAACTTCACTTGGTGTGAATGCAGCCAGCAAGGATCTGCTACTGGGAGCGTGGGAGTCAGAGCAATCTGACTGTGAGACTCTCAGACCATCTAGCACTTTGGAAATTACAGAATCATAGAATTGTTTGATTTGGAAAAGACTCGTGAAGGCTATCTAGTCCAGCTCCCCTGCAAGGAACAGCGACACCTATAGCTAAATCAGGCTGCTTGGACCCCTGTCCAGCCTGACCTTGGTGGTCTCCAGGGATGGGGCATTCACCACCTCTCTGGGCAACCTGTTCCAGTGCCTCACTACCATTATTGTAATAAAACTTCCTTATATCCAATCTAAATTTCTCCTCTTTAGTAGTTTGAAACCATTCCCCATTTTTCAAGTTATTATTACAAGTTTAGGCAGAAAGCCATAATTCAGGTTATTATACCTCAGTTCTGGTTTTTTTTGCCATAGGCCCTCTAGATCCATACCCACCTCTACAGAGAGTGTCTTTCCCAAGCTGAACAGGAGAGGGTGCATATTGAGATCGGGGTCCTTGCGGAAGCAGTTGGGTTTGGCATGGTGCTGATTGTGCAAATGATTCCACCAGCTGGCAGGTAAACCCTGCAGGAAAAGCCAAATATTGGGGATTCAAATTAGAACTCTATCACTGATCATTATTTGTCAACCTATCATTGACAATTGCACTATATTTTCCTCACAGGTAATGCTGCCTGAATGTAGAGTCACTCCCATTCATTATTTAGTCCAGATTAGGTCCAGAGAATATTCTCACAGTAAGGCAATTACCTTCAGGGTATTTATCACAATGATCTGCAGCAGATGGTTCCATTTAGGCTTCCTAAAGACAGAGCAGTGCCCCAGATCGTGTTGGAACCAGCCCATCTGGATCTAGAAGACAAAAGAATTGCCAGGGATTCAGAATCATAGAGTATTGTACTAATTTGCTCCTGGGAGTCTTCTTAGCACCATAGCATGAGATCATCTCCCTCTGATCTGGGGAAGAAGGACTACATGCAGTCCTATCTGCTCAGTGCTGAGAACTTCCTTTCAGACCACTGCCTATTAAAGATGCTCAATGCCAGATATTGATTTTGTATAGCAAAAAAATCATTACACTGAGTTTGACTATTAGAGCATACGAGTCTCTTGTTCCCATCAAAAATTTCCAAGTAACCATCTAGAAAGTGTAACAATTTCCAAATCAAGCTTCATTGAACTTCACAGCAGAGAACTGCTCTGAATTAGTGAGCGGGGTTGGCACATGATGGACCACACATCAGAGCCAACAGACAGTAAACAGAACTTGGAACCAGAAATGGAACTGAGAATGAGATATTCCCATTCCTGTCAGGGTGAGTGATTAGATCAGCCCATCCCTTCTTATAAAGCTGCCTACTTAGCCTCACAACACCACACCAGTCTCAGTGAACAGGTTGTCAGCAAACTTAGGTTTGCTGGAAGCAATGAAAACTGCTTGTTGTCCTCAACCAGCTTATTAGATCTAAGAGGACAGACATAGTAAGTCAGTGACTGGAAGATGAACATTTCATTGATCCTCTCCACTGGGATGAAACAAACATGTCTACACCTTGACTTTCTGTCAGCAGTTTACCTGAGCAATGGTGAAGAATGCCATGCCAACAATGAAGGGCACTAATGATATCCCAAAGTACCAGACTGTCAGCCAGGATGCAGCATCCAGTATCAGGACGTGAAGAAAAATCAGGGAGAAAAAGGTGGAATCTGGATTCAAAAGTCCCATCTTCTCAACGGTGCAGCGCAGCTCACGGAAGTCCTCTAAAAGTGATTTCTGTGGGTAAAAGAAGTATTAATGTGCTGGCTACTTTGAAAATGCAATAGAGCAGATCCAGGAATCCTGGAGTGGTCGTGGAGACATTCAAGTTCATGCTGGATGGGGCTCTGAGCACCCTAATCTAGCTGTAGGTGTCCCCGTTCATTGCAGGGACTGTTGGAGCAGATGGCCTTTAATGGTCTCTTCCAACTCAGACAATTCCATGTTTCTAAGTCAATGGAGATAGTTCATCAGTGGGGTTTCTTCACAAGAATGAGCACAAGATCAGTAGATCTCAGCTTTGCTTTGACACTCAAAACAAGTTGCTGACAGGCTGTGTCAGTGAGACATCACAATGGGAAGAACTGACCAGATACTGGTACTCTGGAGCCCATTCCTTATATCCAGGTATGGATCTAGCTTTTTGGGGACAGTGCTGTGTGTTTCCATGCATGACTATGGCAGCTACCTTCCCACCCAGCCTAGGGTACAGTGTCAATTATACTGTCCCAGAAATTATATCTGCCCCTCTTTTATATTTTTCCTCCTATGCAGAACCCCAAGTCATTTCACAGTTAGTTTCTAGGACACTCACCTTTTTGTTAGACTCAAAGCTGGGTTGATCTGGTGCCAGTTCCCCGATCAGCAGAGACTTCAAGTATTTCTTCACCAGAGCCTTATCACTGTGAAATGCTACAAAGGCATCCTACAAATCAATACACAGACAAATGGGATAAGAAAGGTGTATTGCTAAAAACCAGATGCCAAGTCTACTTTTTCCATATCATTGGGATAATACATAATCCTGATTCCTTTTCTTTCCCAAAGACCTTCTGAGCTCTGTTCCTTCAGTTGTTCCTGTAGTGCTTTGCCATCAGCTGGAGCTAGGCCCAAGGAAGCTGGAGAAGTTTCAAGAAACTAGATGTCATATAAGTATCTGGGTGAGGCTGGTAATGAGTACTAAAGTGTTTGATGAAAAACTATTTGCAGAGGAAAACATTCTCTTTCATCTGTCTCTTTCAACACCATCCTTCCTTAGAAGGCTTCAGCCAGCAGCCCTGCCCTGTGGATGGGACCCAGGAGTAGGAAAATGCATCAGTGAGGTGTCTCTTTGCCATACTTAGGAAAATACAATGATGTTGTTAAAACCCTGCCCTTATCATGGTAGTATCAATGGAAATATACATATGCAGGGCTATCTAGCTTTCTCTTACAGTTGCCTGTTTTCAGATTAATTGACATTTTGGGCAACTGAGTAACACAAGTGACACAAACATATTTGTTCAAGAACCATTTGTAGTACCAGTTTCAAAAGGAAATATAAACGATGGGATAAAGGAAACAGAAAGCCCTAGATAAATCACAGCTCTTCTTCAGCTTATCTCCTCAGTGGATTTCCCAGAGGGAAGGTGAAGATGCTGACCATACTCCTTTATCTTCCAGAAAGACTCAATATCACAAAACCCTCAGTGTCTGACCAGTCACATCTATGCAAATTTTCTCTCTGCAATAAACTGAGGTAATCTTTTAGTCATGACACAAAGATTTCTGCACACTTCCAGACAAGAAGAGGACTTTCCTTGTGCAGTTTAGCATTCCTCTTGAGTCTGACTTCAGAAAAGGCCCATCTCTGAGCACTTAAGTCAGAGAAAAGTGATGTTTTGAACAGATGAGATTTCTACAGACATCTCGTGGCCCTTTGTCACGGGGAATAATCAGAAATTCTGCCCGGATCCAGTAGTCTGGGGAAATCTTTCTGTTATTAGTCTGTGTTCTCTCTGCTCCTACCTTACTATACCGCCTTACAAGAGATTACCTTAAAAGACTATCATCTGCAATGGACCTTACTTCCAAAACTTGACAGGAATGTAACATCCTGCAAAGAGTATTGTTTATATTTGCAAAGTAATGCATATAGAGAAAGATAATTCTCACCATATCTTTAAAATGAGCGCTAGGTTGTTCAAGAGTGCTTGGAAAAAATCTTGGACTTCAGGTAAATTCTTTAGGTTTGAGAAGAGAATAAAGGAGACCCAGAAGGGTTTTTTCCTTCACTTGAGAACACAAACCGAGGAACAGAAAGGACAGTCTACTTTCTTGAAGCCAGAAAATCTGTCATGACAAGAACTAAATTTGGGTCCCTTCACCACATGTTTATGTTGTAATCCTGGTCTTGCTTCTGAGAGTTCAGAAATTTAATATCAACTCTTAATAAATAATCTATGAAATCTGCTTAAAAATTATTATCTCTCAACAGTTACCAACACAGTGAGATCTTCTAAATCAAAGATTTTTGCAAGTGTCTCTAGAACATCTACTTTCAGATGGACTATTTGTAGAAAGTTTTCTCATCTTCTGCAGCCAAATGTCGTTCTGTTGATTTCTCAGTTGTTTTTCTTGTATTTTATTCTTACCCCTCCTTCTGAATAGAATTTTTGTTCAAGACCTTCTTTTCCATCACTCGTTCAAAATATGGTCCTTCCCTTGGTTACTTTCTTTTCTTGCTCCACTGGCCCCAGAATTAATTCCTCTTTATCTCTGAACATTACCTCCTCCTTATTCATCCCCTTGCTCTATTTTTTATTATCCTTGGCTTCTATCATATCTGGAAGTGCTCAGACATTAAAACAGCAGTATGCACTGAGTGTACCACTTCCCAATCTCTTCCCTTCCACTCTACTGGAACAGAAAGACTTTGTAGATACTTGGAAGACAGCCTGTATGCATGTGCACCGTTTACATTTTAATGTAATGAACCTGAACAGAACTTTATAATTTACATGGCAGGTTACTCTGATCGTGAGGGTAACCTGAAAGGTACTTTTACAAGCAGCACAGATACATCCACTACCTTATCGTAGAATCACAAAATGGCTTGGATTGGAAGGAACCTCAAAGATCACTGAGCTCCAACACCTGCTGTGAGCTGGTTGCCACCCACCAGATCATGCTGCCCAGAGCCCCATCCAACCCAGCCTTATCTGACTGAGCATGGTGTCAACCATTACAAGTGTTCTCCACTGGGGTCCAACCATGTCCTCCTGTCCTGGCACTGTAACCACATTCCTCCACTCCATCCCTAGATCTTACCGTTGCATCTTGTCCAGCATAGTGGCCAATAACCCGGCTGCCTCCAGGATGCTGTTTGGAAAAATTGCTGACATCGTAAACATTCCTGTCAATCACCAGCCACTGCTCCTTACTTGGGCCACGGCCATTGTGGATTCTGATCTCTTCCCAGGTGAAAAGCTGTAGAAAGGTTGAAACAGGTTTCCTTTCCTTTTCTGTGGATCCAGTCTGTGGAGCCATCTGCACTTCTGGATGTGCATTCAGCACTGAGATTCACTCATCTCAGCCTTGCTCTGCTGTGTTCAGACAGATGAACCATGTCAGCCTACCCGTTATACAGTCTCAGTCCCAACCACACCCTGTGCTTCTAGGGCTGGTTGACTCCCTTCACACAAACACACCCTCCTCTTCCACATGTACACCAGACTCTTTGACACACCCATGAATAAATGCCCTGTTTCTTCTTGTCCTTTCTGAGTTGCCACTGGAAGGTCTGATTACTCAAGAGACCTGTAGGCTACTTCACTGAATACAAATATACATACACTGAAAGATTTAGGAAGATAACTTAGAATCTGCTATTCAATCAGATCAGATGGCAGTATGATGAAAGAACAATATATTAAGTGACCTTCTTCATAGAGCATTAGGAAATGGGTAAAGTAAGCTGTTAGCCAGTTTCCATATTTGAATGAACATGGATCTTAGCCAGAAGAGAACTCTGAGGAAGTGTGTTGGCTGTTCTACAGGTAATATTCCATGATAATTTTGGAAAACTGAAGCACTTTTAGCATTCTGTAATGCTTGAGTATGTCATTAATCCTATGCTTACCATACAGTGTATCTCTGTAATGTCAAACAGAATCAAAATTAAAAACTGTAAGGCAGCCTGTGCAGTGAGCCAAAAGTTGCCCATAAATATGTTTGCTAGCATATCTCATTCAGTTGTAATTCCTGCTAACAAAGCATGGAGCTTATGTCTACACTAACAGAGTGAGAACAGCAGAATGCTCCAAGGTCTGCAATCTCTCCATATCTCAAATTCTTTCCTATTGAGTCACATCATTTTCATGCCTGACCCAGAAAAAACAAAGCCCGTGATGTATGAAATGCTGCCATCTCTCAAATCTGGTATTTTTTAATCTGAAATTACCATCCATGGGTGCTTTTGAGGAAGGTAGAAGCAATATGCAGACATGGCATAGTCTTCCTCATCAGATTTTCATCCTATCCCTTTATAAGGCAATGCTGAATTAAATACTGAATTATCAGCTTTCCCCTTTACACCAAACTTTTTGTTCGCATTTATTAATTTAGTGCATTTGAAACAATAAGTCATAGAATTATAGAATGGTTTGGATTGGAAGAGACCTTAAACATCACAAGTCTTTAATTCCTTACCATTTTGTGATCCATCACTCAAACCCATTTCTCTCCAATTTAGAGACAAGGATGCTGTGCTGGACAGTGTCAAACGCTTTGCACAAATCCAGCTAGATGACATCACTTGCTCTTCCCTTACCCACCACTGCTGTAACCCTGCCATAGAAAGCCACTAAACTTTTCAGGCTTAATTTGCCTTTAGTGAAGCCATGCTGGCTCTCACCAATCACCTCTCTGTTCTCCGTGTGCCTTAGCACAGTTTCCAGGATGATCTGTTCTATGATCCCTGATCTGCTGGGCAAAAAGTTGAGACAGACTGGCCTGTAGTTCCCCACATCTTACTTTTTTTCCATTTTTTAAAATGAAGATTATACCACAATGTCTTAAATAGGATGGCAACTTGATCCACCAGTTCCCTTAGGATTCGTAGACACATCTCATCAGGTCCCATGGACTTGTGCACCTTCAAATTCCTTAGATGACCTCAACTATGGTCTTCTACACTGGAGGGTTCTTCATTCTTTCAGTCCCAGGCTTTCCTTTCTGCTGCTTGGGCAACATGGCTAGAGCACTTGCTGGTGAAGAACGAGTCAAAAAAGTCATTAAGATGCTTAACTGAGACACCCTCGTTAATGTAATAGTTGTCCTAAACTCTCCCATTATTACTAAGACAGTCTGCTCCACAAAATGATTCTTCCCACCTTTTCTTTCTCACCTGACTCACAGTTTGGTCTGTACAGGAAGAAATAGTTACAGTCTACGGGTTCAAAGTCAAAAAACTATAAACACATTTCTGTTTGGTAGTATCACTGCTGTGATGAATGTAGCCAAGCTGTGTTCTTGAGCAAGGTACTTTAGCAAGGTGAGGTCCACTTTTGCCTGTGTACTCTCTCTCCCAGACAGACAGCATGCAGGAAGCCCAGACAAGCACTGCTCAAAGGGATGATCTTCTGAATCAGAAGAAAGGCATCATTTAGTGTATATAGAATAACTTAACTTTGCAGATTTTCTGCTTAAGAAACTGGAAAGGAGTTTACAGGCTATATGTGCTAAAAGTGATTGTGAAGTTTTTCTTCTTACAGTTACCTTTCTTAGTATATTCTGTGCAATTCTCAGACTGCAAGCAGTGCCAGATGTAAAGTCTATTTTTTGTCTTCCTTTATTTTCTGTAACAGTAGCACAAGAACCATTGGATAAAGACAGCAAAAATCACATACAGTAGAGACATCCGCCTCAGCCCTGCATGGAGCAGGCAGGCATTCTGGCTGACACAGAGCTGTAAATGTTGCAATTCTAATGCTTCAAATCACATAGCATCTTGCAAATTAATCACTCAAGCACAAAACATCAATTTAAATATCCCGATGTGTAGCAATGCTTGAACCACCCTAGCTGAAAGAGAAATGGGACTATTGATATTCATTAAAAGGCAGTGATAAAAGAATGAGAGAAAATAATCATACTGTTCTGCCACATGGCATTTTGTAACTCTTTATCTTGGTCTAAGTAAAAGTGTCTCCACCGAAGATGTTTTTGTGTTCACATTCCAGAGATGTGCATGGAGTACATCGTGCATACAGCCTGATCCGCAAGAGTAGTTGCAAATGTGGGTTGTTTGTATGTTTTTTTTTAAAGCACTTGCAAAAAAAAAAAAGTCAAGTTACTCTATGGTTATCCACAAAACTTGCAAATCTACCAGCCACCTGATGATGAAACGAGGAGATGGAGAACACAGAGCCAAGAAGATGTTGGAGTTGACAAACATGGAATGTTTCAAACACATCCTTTCCTCATCTGAGAGCAAAAGCACTTTGTCTGTGTTATCCAGGTCACAAAACACATTCCAGAGCTGCATGGAAAAGCCCAGATAGTGAAAGCCACAGCAGGCATGTTTACCCAGAGAAGCTATTGGGAAATCTGTTAAGGTGAATTTGCACCATGGTGTTCTGCAATAACAGCCCACACACCCGCAAAATCTATGTGGTACACATCTGGGAGCTTGCCCAGATGCACAGAGCTCTGTCTGTGACATCTTGCAGAAGCACTTGACATAGTTGTCCAGATCTCCAGAAATTCAGTAAGTGACTGCTGAACTGGTAGCTATTACAACAACATTTTTATCCAGTATCTATCTAGTGTATATCCATCTATTTTCATTTAGTTCACTGCAGATAAACTGGCACAGCACAGAGCAGCCTTAGATCCAAAAGAATATAGTACTAAGGTACACATGGCTTAAGTGCTTTGTTTCCAGGAAAATATCATCCCTGGAATGTCTGAGCTGCCCTGTGTGCCCTGACGAGCCCTGCAGCTTCTTTCTCCTCCGCACAGGTTTGGCTGTCTGTGCTCAAGACCAGTTCTGAATGTGCACAGCCTGTGCAGTCCAGCCAACGCACTGCAAAAGAGCCTAAAGGGCTGTGAGAAGCCTTTGCCCTGCATGGGAGCTGCTGTTCTACTCAGGGAACCAAATGCTGTGGGATCTAGGCTGCTCAAACAAAGTCTGTATGAGCTTAGGAAGAATTTCTGCTTTGAAGGAGTGGTGATGCAGTGGCACAGGCTGCCCAGGGAGCTGGTGGGGTTACTGCCCCTGGAGGTGTTCAAGAAGCTCAGAGATGTAGCAGAGATGTAGCACTGAGGGATGTGGTTTAGTGGGGAAATATCAGTGGTAGGTGGATGGTTGGACTAGATGATCTTAGAGGCATTTTCCAACCTTAATGATTCTGTAATTCTATGTTTCAGTCCATTCCTGAAGTCTGCTGTAAGTAGTAAGCTATTACATATTTTTCCTTGTGAAAACAATTTTTATATCTTTTTCAAAAAAGAAAAAGCACCCATGAAATCCTACCATTTGGGTGGTAGCAAACTTTGCTTTCACTCTCAGCTGTATTTTATGGGTGAGCAATAATAATTAAAAAAGATGCTGAGAACTCTGCCTTGCTATTACAGTGAGGTGCGAAATGAGGTTCTGTCATAAGCACTGTGAAACTCTCAGTAAAACTCTATGCACTGCATCATTTGTAATTGCACTCTCACATTCTTTTTAATGAGGGCCAATAACAAACTATTCAACAATCACCACATATCCCAGTGCTGTGCATCTCCTTTAACCTGCAGTTCCTAAGAAACCTCCCATTGGCGCGTTCCAGATTCACAGACGCCCCTAAGGTTTAAGGTCCAAATTCAGCAGAACCTAAGATCACCATATATACTGTTACAGAGGAACTAAAACGCACAGTGATCCAAGCTGGAATTGTTCAATGCCCATGACAGAACCATTTTGTCTTCCCACTGCTATAATTTGGGATTTATTTTTTCATACCACTCAGCGTTTTTATAGCCATTTCTGAGTTCAGCACACTGATTGCAAACACAACTGTGCATCCGCACAAGAAATACCCCGCAAGAGGCAATCAAGTTTGAACATTTTTTAATACGCGACTTGTGCAACACCAATTAGGAACCATAGCATAAGCAAGGATTAAAACACCCACAGTAATTCTACTGCCTACACACAGAACACCATCCTTTTGTCCTTCCTGCAAGTCTTGGGCTCCCTTCCAGCTTTGCAACACAGGAGGGAGGGATCCTGTAATCACTTGCCTCCTGACCAATATGGAACCAAACCCCCACTGGAGTTTTCTTGCAGGCAAATTACCTGTGTTGATCTTTATGGCAGCCCTCTCAGGCACAGAAAAACACTGCTCACCTGCATCCATGAGCACTTCTTCACGTTTCCCTTGCTTTCAGAAGCAGTGTGGCCGATTTCTCAGCTGCAGAGGCATAATTCAGTCTTCAAATACTATGCAGTTCTTGCCTTTATGGGGGCTGGTAGATTAGATCAGTGGTTGGACTTTATTATCTTGGAGGTCTTTTCCAACCTAGATGATTCTAAGGCTGTATAGCTAAGTTAACTGGAGTACTGGTTGCTCGCTCTGGTTTGGTATCAGCAGTGGATCTGAAGAAGGTGCATCCATCCATTATTCAGATTGCTGATGATGGTAGACTGTACTGGCACCAGGAATGCCAAGATGTGACACAAACAGCTGAAGTTGGTTTTGTTAAAATATTTTCCAGATGCAAAACTCATTTTCTGCTTTCATTCTGAATAGACACATCTACTTGTTGCCAAGTCTATAGATTCGTTACTTGCTTACACAGATCTTCAGTAAACTCCTACTGTACTGATCCTTCCCCAGACACATATTACTGCGTGTATTCATGGCATAGCAACATTTGCACAGAGAGGTGGTGGGTACCCCGTCCCTGGAGAAGCTCAAGGTCAGGCACGACAGGACTCTGAGCACCTGATCTAGTGTAGGTTTCCCTGTTCACTACAGGGGAGTTGGACCAGACGGCCTTTAATTTAATTTGAGCCCTTCCAGCTCAAATGATTCCAGGATTCTATGGTTCTATTCTATGCATTTTGACTTGGAGACATGACTCAGACTTTATTCTCTCCCCATAGACCTCACTTCTTCTCAGTCATATTTTTAATATACTCGGCTGAAGCTTTTACTAATTGCTTTAATTTCTTTTGCAAAGTTGACATTTAGCAATGCCTACTTGCACTTTCATGACTTTTTTTCTACTCTCTGCATTCGTAATCTGCTTCAGCATAGATCCTCATTAACGTAAAATACAGTCCTGAATTTATTTCTCCCCTCCTTAGAAGAGAAAAAAAGTCCTGTAAGATTTTTATACTGGAGTTCCTCCACATCCCTAGCTGAGTACACAACTCCAGATAGTCCTCTACATGTTAGCAAGGCCAAGTATCCATGCCTGGGAGAAACATACTCCTTGAGTAGCTTGTTAACTGCCACAATTGGTACTACAGAGAGAGGACTCTTGGCAGAGTCTGTAGAAATTGCACAACCTACAGAAGCGAAACTTAGAAGTGAAGATAGAAGTGGGAGCTGGAAACAATCACAGCATACTAGCTATTCATAGAATCATAGATTGATAGAATCATTAAGGTTGGGAGGACCACTAAGATCATCCAGTCCAACACCCGTGACCACTCTAGACCACGTCCCTCACTGCTACATCCACCCTTTCTTGAACACCCCCTGGGATGGTGACTCCACCACCTCCTGGGCAGCCTGTGCCAGTGCCTCATCACTCCTTCTGAGAAGACATTTTTTTCTTAATATCCAGCCTGAATCCCCCCTGGTGCAATATAAAGCCATTCCCTCTCATCCTATCCCTGTTACCCAGGAGTAGAGGCTAACTCCCATCTCACTACAACCTCCTTTCAGGTAGTTGGTTGGGGGTTTTTTTAGTATTTTTTTGGTCAAAAGGGAAGCCCCCCCCCCCCTTTTTTTTTTTTTTAACAATACATTTCTGAGTCAGATCTCTCAAATATTAATAATTTTATAGCTGTAAGAAATACACAAGGGCAAAAGTCCAGCACATTCAGCACCAGGGACCCTAGACTGCAGGAATAGGAACTATTGCTATTACAGGAACTATAGTCATGTTCCTGTCCCATTTGTTTTGATTTTATTTTTTGTGCTCAGTCTTATCATTGGTTAATGAGAGAAATCAGCTTTGCCTCTCTGAAAACAAGGGAAGCATGCTGAAGAAGACCTTACAGGTGCTGGTGAGCAGTAGGTTTATACAGGCAAAAGGGCTGTCCTCTAGCTCAGCACAGGCAAGGAGTTTCCTGCAAAAAAATCCCACATGGAGTTTGGCTATAAGAGCATTAAACTCTAGAGACATTTGCCCAGGTATGATTTCAGCTTTACGAGCCCTCTTTTAGTGTCAGAAAAAAAATTCCTCCATTTTCTGCCTCTAGTCTTGCATCTGATGACGCAAAGTTCAGGAATCTGTTCTATGCCTGTATTAACATGTTCTGCCTCACAGCAGTTACTGGCAGTGACTCTCTTTCGTTAAAGTGATGTTCTCTTAGAAGATGCACTTTCTTAAAGAGTTAGAAGATGTCTATTAGACACAGACCATAGTAAGAACTAACTACTCAGAATGTCTGAAACCTGAATAAGACTCCAGCAGCCCTTTTTCCTTATTATTTAATTCTCTATATCAATAACTTCAGAATATTTGCTCAACACAAGTATTTGTAGCTTTCTATTTTCAAATAAAGCCACATTTCTGATCTTCTTTGTAGGTGAGGGAATTAAACAAAGAAAACATCAAACTGACCAAGACATAAGCTGAGTTCATTGGCACAATCTTCATTTTCCTGTCCCTAATTTTTTTTTTTTAAACTTGGGCAACATCCAGCATTTATTACTTCATCTTGTTCATTTTCCATAAGTACAATTGCGAGATGATCCTGGAAAGGAATTACAACATTTACATCTTTTCCAGAAGAAGTTATGATCCTGACATTTGAGGTCCCTTCCCACGCAAGCCATTCTATGATTCTGTTTGGTTATGTTTCTAAAAGATTATTTTAGAAGCACTCAAGTTCATCCCAGAGAGTCCATCAGACAGTCATGCAGTGACGACAGGACTGGTCACAGGACTGCTCCAGTCATTTTCTGAGTGAAAGCAGGCAACAGCTGCTGTTTACACGAAAGTATCCTCTAGAAAACTATTATTGAATGTTGGTATTCCCTCAATGGACAAATAGCTCCTGTTATGTTGAACACTAAGCCAGCTAACCTTGTTACTAAGAATGTGCACCTTCTCTGTAGCTTGAACTGGTAATAATTCACATTCTTATATTGCAGAATACAAGAATGCAGGAGTTTTTGTTTTGCAGGCATCACATCCAATTAAAAAACATCCAGAGAAGAAACATACCCATGTAGAAGGTAGCAACTCTTTGTTATTCCTTTTCCTTTCTAGTATGGGTATTTACAGATCTTTTTTTAAGCATTCTTAAAGCATTCTACAACTGCTCATATTCAATAGATAGTAGACAATGACTTCCGTATCTTCCTCCTTAAAATCACGGCATCGCCTAACCTGAAACAGTTAATTTTCTTCATAGCAGCCTGTGTGGTTTTCTGTTTCAGAGTGATGACCAAGAGAGCACTGATAACGACCAACATTTTTGCTATTACCAACAAGCAATAAAAAGCAGTGCTTGCCCATCATCAAGGACCTCTCTGTTTCTCACTCTGCCCCCACCAAGCAAGAGGGCTGAGAGTGGGCAAGAAGCTGAGAGGTGATACAGCCAGCACAGCAGGCATAAGCTGACAGAGGGATATTCTGTACCATATAACACGATGCTCAGAAATAAAAGCATTGCTGAGGAAGTTGTACCAAGGTTGACATTCCTTGGAGACTGTCTGAACATTTGGCTGTTGATGAGATGTAGTAAGCGATTGCCTTTGCATCACTTATTCTCCGTTTTTTTCCCCTTCAGCTCTTTAGTTGCTTTTTTTTTTTAACCAGATTTTTTTCTTGATTTTCCTCTTCTCATTCTCTCCCCCATTCTACTGAGGGGTAGTGAGTGAGCAGGGTCAACCTGTCACGTGCCCTGAACTTAAAATCACGCCAGGAAAAAGAGAATTCACATTTAAAAAAAAACAAAAACAAAACAAAACCTATTTCAGTGAACATATTCTAGCTGGCACATGCTTCTCCTTCAGTTTCTTTAGAATCGAGCCCTGGATCAGCCACTTCACTCAGTTTAGAGTCGATGTCAGGATGAAGGCTTTGAATATTATGGTTGATACAGGATCCATACTGTTTATCAGATGTGGACTTACATTTGATTGTATTCTTACCCCAAAAAAGGTCTTTTACATAGGCAGGTCACACAATCATAGAATCATCAAACAGAATCCTTTGGCTTGAAAGGGCTGATATTCTCACATCAGCCAAAAGTTGCTTTGAACTGTGCACAGTCATAACAACCCACGAAGCAAAAAAGTCTTGGAAAAACATGGCTGGAACTGTACCCAGCAGAAAAATATCTGATGGACTTGAAGATTTTTAAAGTATTTTCTGACCTAAATGATTCTATGATTTATTTTAATTACTTTCTTTAAGCAAGTAGTAGAATAAATAGCAAGACTGAAGCCTTTGAACACTCACATTTCTGTTTTCTGAGGCAGTTACGTCCTGCATCCCTTCTGATGCCTTGCTGCCATCATGTGGCTGTGTCAGTGTTCAGGTTCCATGCTTTTAGGATGGCTATGAAGCCAAAGGGCTTCTGCTCAACGGCAAAATCCGGGCCTGTGGTGTTCCTAAAAGGTGTACTTGAGCACACATGGAGAGAAACTGAAAGAAGCCTTCAACTTGCAGTTCACTACTATAAAATTTCAATACCCAAACTCTGAGTAATCTGCCACAATGGAATTCAAAAAGCCCAGAGTGATCATAGCAACTGAGTTGTTATACAGCCCGTTTCTCCTCTGGAGCAGTCCTGCAGAGCTCCTAGCAAACTCACTATTTACAGCGCTGAGTATCTCGACTCAGGTCTGCTTTTGGTCTTACTTTTTAGGATTATGAATCAGTTCATCATGTCATTTTCATTGATTACTTGGGCAAATGACATACTGTGTTGCAGATGCTTCTTCTTTCCAGTGGCAGAGGAGACACAAGATCCTCCAAAGTCTTAATGTGTCTAAGTTCCATTTAGTACCTATCATCTTCAAAACTATTAATTCTTAGATTGTCTTAGCCCTGGGGAAAGCTTAAATTATTTGAATTTTTGAAATTAAACATTTAGATTGTAACATTCTGACTCTGGGCACTGGAGGAAAAAAAAAAAGAAAAAAAAAGCACCAAAAAACCCCCACCACTTGCTAGGCAATACCAAGCACTTCCAACGCAAGTGTTAAATACTCACAACTCTCTTGACACAAAGATGTTTTCCACTTACCCTAGTTAAAATCCATCTGGTAAGTGCTTTCAAGTAAGCTTCATGAACTGAGCTGAAGTCTAGCTGCCTTCCTTCAAAAACACACTGGATATTTATAAAGAATCTCTCTGACTAGAGTCCTCAGTATCCAGCAGCCAGAGAAGCATGAGATCAGTTCCTTCTTTTGACAGACATGACTGAAAATCTGCTCTGACAAAACAGGAAAAGGCCCTTCCTTCTCTGTTGCTATTCTTCTACTTGCCTACCTGAATTGAAGGTTCACTAGTCCACAGAAGGAAAGCAAAAATTCTTGCATTCCAGTTCCCCTTGCTACCTGAACAGTCTGTGTGGTTCGACCCAGCAGTTCAAATTTCGAGTCGTGACACTTGAGTTAGATCCTCTCTGGAGGATTTTCAGAAGCTTCCTTACCACCAGTGTTTTCCCTTGCCTGGCATAGCAGCTCCCTATTTGTTCAGCTTCATCCACATGCATGAAAAGCCTAGCCCGAGGTACCTGCTATGGAGCTAAGACATTAAACCACAGCTGTTCAGACCAGTGTAACAGGACTTTTGCTGTTTGTGGCTTAGGGTCAACAATCCAAGGTTACAGAAAACTTTAAATGCAGCCAAACATCAATCTTTCCCCCACCTTCCATTCCACAACCAAGGTTTTGGGTGATACTGCCCAGGAGAACAGCCAAAGCCACGAGGCTTGCTCCGGCTGCTATGGAATTAATGGAGCCACTCTGAGGTTTCATCTGAGAGCTAATAGCTTGTTGAATGTAAGGCCTTACAGAACAGCTCTTGATTTCCTAAAACGCAAACACTGCTGTATTTCGGAAGCACAACTTCCAGATCCAGGGGTCATCTTTTCCCTCTCCTCCTCATCCCAGTGTGTGGTTTTGTTCTGGTACAATTCACTTTGGTTTGTTTGTACTGCATACTTCACACAAGCTATAAATGACAAAGCTGATTAAGCAATCCCTTCCTCCAAAATACAAATACTGAAGTCTATGACAGCTCTTTCTGCAGCTGTAGACATTTATTCCACACTTTAAAGAGTGCTGACTCTTACACAGAAACATTTTACTCCCGTGACAGCAATAATTTGTAAGGTAAGAAGTTTTATTATTAAGACTTCCTCCATCAACAGTTCTAATAATAAAAGGGACAGAAACAGCAGGAAAAAAACAAGGTAGAAAAGAGTGACTAAGGCCCATTTCCTTTACAGTTTTAAAATCAACAGTTATTGATGGTTTAATTATATTATTATTCCCATTATGATTTTATTCTGTGCTTAAAAATAATCTTAGCCTGAGAAGACACATTTCCTCTAGTTCTTCACAAACCATACTCCTTTTGGATGTTGACCAGAAAAAGCACCATTATCTTCCTTAAAATCAGGCATTGTATTTACAGTTACCAGCTAGGCAAGAAAGAGAGCACAAAACAGGTGGAAAACTACGCCTTATTTATCTACCTGAGAGACAACAGAAAAAGGGATTGGTCCCAGAAAACAGACAAAAAACCTGAAATGTTTAAAGAGAAAAACGTGATGGAGACATCTTCATTACTGCTATGCCAAGAGCTGTATCCTGTTTGGTATCTGTAGCACTGGTGCAGTAAAGGAAAATACTCTGGGGAACACAGTAAGACTAATTAACATTACAATCAATCACACAGTAATGCCCTCTTGGGGTGTGTTTTAAAGGCACATCATCCAACAGGGAAAGATTGGTAATGGTTTGGCTGATGTGTGCCTGCAGACTTGAGTTGGCTGAAGAGTTAAATGTAATTTAACAGTACCTCAAACCATAACGTTTTTACAACTCAATTCAATTTTTCTACAGGAACCCATAATACTCCTTGGGCCAGAAGTTCTGAGTTTTCTGCTAAGCAAATCACCCTTTAGTCCTGAATTTAAAAAAAAAAAAAGTGAAGCTTCAGAAGGCCAACACACTTTTTGATTCCATAGTAACCCAACTCATGTAGGGATCCCAACTACAGATATTCCATATTTCACTAATTAGTTCAGTAACACTCCAAAGTATGGCACTGTGGAAATCATTTGCAGAGACTCCATAGGAAGTTAGGAATGGTCAAATAACTCAGTGGCCTTCAGCACAGAAGAGAAATGCAGGGGAACATACCCACTGAAAATGGCACTCCACGCTCCCACATCCACAGGCCTGTACTTTCCTGTTCCTCTGCCTTTGCTCTCTAATTTCCTCATGCTTATTCCTATAGAACTGCTGCCTGCACCTTTTCACCTTCACCCATATATACATAAATAATATGAGCTCTCATATGATTCCCACTGCCCCTTGGTTTGGGGAATTCTATTGCCATTGCTGACTACACATAGGTTTTTCAAAACATAGCACATACACAATTTCTTCTTATTGCCTTCACATTTCAATTACTCCCATCGCATATTGTCTCAGCTTTCTTACTACATTCATAATGAGAAGCCACCTGAACAAAGCCTATGTTAGACAAGTGATTTCTCTCCTATATACTCAGCAAATGAAGTGTCAGCAGACAGAAAGCAATTCGTTCCCAGTCCTAAATAAGCCTCCAGCTTGATGGAACCACCTCCTCCATTCTACTTTTCCCTGTATTTCAGCACCAGAGAAGAGAAATGAAAGAAGCACAAGAAGAATTAAGAACACACCTTGTAAAAAAATTGTATAAATCACATTCATCACTGGAATTAAGCTGTGTCACCTCCCCACCTCTGGCTTAGCCAGCTTTCTCTCCTTTGTGCAGTGTCCTTACGGCGATCTCCACAGGAAGAAATAAGGGTGGGGAATTCCTCTGTGAGAATCCACTGCTTCTTATTTATGTAGATACGCGTCTAGCCAGAGTTCCCCTGAATCTTTCAAAGAGCTGTCAAGAGAGAACCACATTTCCTCAGAAACAAGGTAACGAAATACAGCATCTATATTGTCCCATAAACTCGTGGGAAGAATTCCCATCTATAGATTAAGCAAAGGAGATCCTTAGAGACAAGTCAGTGTAGTCTGTAGCTCCTTAGAAAAGATAAGAAAGAAGCAAGTCACATGTCTATATCAGATGAAGACTGGAAGGCTAAGAAAACAACCTGAGTAGAATTAAGCAAAAAGAGCAAGCATGGAAGAAGAGAGATGCGTGACTTTTCAATGGAAAAGAAATACTGGGGGTGATGAGGGAGGGAAAGAAAGGAGGATACCCCCTTCTATGTCCCTTGCTTGTTCACTCTAATGTTGAACAGCCCTTTACCCAGAGAACGCAGTGGGTTGATACATACTACACTATATCTGCGAAGGCGGTGAGTAATGGCTTGCAGTGGTACTCAATACCATGTTTGGCACACAAGGACTTCACCAAAGGGGCCACCTTCCAGTAATTGTGTCGAGGCATTGTAGGAAAAAGGCTGTGGGGGGTGGAAGACAAAGAGAATTCCATTATTGCCTTGCACAGTTCCCATATGTCCTCTGTACCTAAGCTTAGGAGGCACACAGCTTCACACTGTGCCTACAGCCATTAGCGTTCTGCAGTGGTCTCTCATACCACTTCACTCAATAGCTGTACTCAGCAGGAAGCTGGCAATTCTCATTCACTCCTATGCCATACTTCCCATATCAGAAGTGGTTTTGGTGCTCACTAGCACTCCAAAAAGTTTATGACCACCATATGGATTTCCCATGTGGGGATTCCATCTCCTTATAAAGAGCACAAAAATTACCCACATTTTACATTGTTCCTGCCTTGGCTGATAGAAACACAGACCTAAGCAGTTCCTCAGGTCTCATGTAACTAGCACTCCCTAAAATACTCTCATATACCCAACCCACACTTCAACTCACTGGTGCTCAATCTGGAAGTTCAGATGTCCACTGAACCAGTCATTGAATAAGGACTGATGAACATTACAGGTTGCCTGGAGCTGAGAGAAAAAACGTAACAATTAAGTATTGTTTGAGGATCGTTCCTTCTCTTACATGAGTCAAACACAACAGTAAGCAGGCAGAATTTCCTTATCACATGCCTCCTCACTGAATACAGCAATTCCAAAAGCCATCTCAAGTCAACATGAGTTGGTCATGCTCTGGTATGCGATTGTTAGGGACATCATTTCAGAGAACAGACATGATTTCCCCAGTAAGATAAAGAACCATGACTTGCTGTGAATGTCCCCTCTCATCTCTCACTTGAACTACGTAATGCCTTCAAGAGTTTTAATGAGACAGAACACAAACATGAGATTCACCCTTCATGCGTGGGAAGATCTCCATCTCAAGACCACTGTAGCATCTTTGGTTTTTTACTCTGACAGAATCTGTATCCTGCATTCAAAGCCTCCATCCCACTTCCGTACCCCCTTTCTTTGCACATATCACTCACTTCACACAGTGAGGACAAGCTGCTTATGTTTTCCTCTCTGTTTCCATTGCTGCTGTGATCAGCTCTCTTGGGTGTTATGCACGTTCTTATCATTCAAGAACACAGCTCTCTGGAAAGAAGGTCTTACCTGGGTAGAGAACCAGTCCACATTCTTATCATAATCAATATGCATTGGGATGTGATTCATTTGTGTAATCCAGACAAACCAGTTACTCTCTATGAACCTGTGCATACAAAAATAACACAAAACCATCACTGATCCCACACCAATACTTAACTAGTCAGAACAAAGCACTCGTATTTACAAAAGCTAATCATAAATTGATGAAATTTTGTATTTATATAAACTAGTCAACAATTGATAGAATTAATGCCAGGAACCCCAAACATCTGTCCAGCAGATCAGGCCTACACAGACCTTCTACACACACATGCCAAACAAACAAACTCTGTCTTGCTGAAAGGAAAAAGGGAATGGAATAGGGAGCAGATGGAAAAGATAGCCAGGAGGCTGAAGAGGTGATACAAAGGGAACCAAGTAGAGGAAATGCACTCAATTTTAAGTTGAATGATACCTGACTAACAGATGAAGCCCCAGAATACCCTTCACGCCCAGTAAGGGCAGGTAGGTGAGAAAGAATCGGATGTAGAAGGTTAGCATCCAGGCCAGGTCCTGTAATAAATGGAACAGATAAAACTTTGTTAAGAGGAGGAATTACAGGCATTCAAATCCATCTCTCTCCAATTTAGAGACAGGACTGTTCCGTAGGACCATGTCAAAGACCTTAGAGAAGACCAATGATGGCATAGCTGACATCAGTTCTTTTCCCTTGTCCACTGTTTCAGGCACTCCATCACAGAAGGCCTCCAGATAGGTCAGGCAAAATTTGTCCTTGGTTAAGCTACGTTAGCTATCTCAAATCACCTCCCTAGCTTCCACATGCCTTAACGGGGGAAGGTCATGGAACAGGTATTCCAGGTACAGAGGTGTGGCTATAGTTTCTAGGATCTTCATTTCTACTTTTCTTGAACATGTGAACAATGCTTCCCTTTTTCCAGTCACCAAGGACACCACCTGACTGCCATAACTTACCAAATATGACGGAGAGCAGTTGGACAACCACATCAGACCATTCACTTGGGGAACCCCTTTTGTTACCCAAACCTGAATTGAACTTCTCAGAGAAGGGCTGCATGGAAAGTAGCCTCTCTCCTCCATCAAACATTATTTCCCTGATCGTCTCCTTGACAGGGAGACGAATGACTCAGAAATCTACCTATTAATGCAGCATTTCCTACACTGAAATGCTTCTGTAATACAAGGAAAAGTCACCACCAGCAAAATGGAATTTACTTACCACCCACTGTTTCCTCTGTACTACAAAGTAGAATATGTACCACTGGAAGTAAAGAGGCACCAGAGCTGGGGGACCAACTGTTATGGAGAAAGAGATTGCAGAGACATCAACCGTGTTTTCTTAATCACACTGATGTGAAGTGGAAAATTGAGAGGTTGAGAACATGCTGTTCACAAAACTGTAAAATGTAGGGTTACTCACTGATGAAGAAGTACTTGTGCTGGTGGTTATAAGGCATGAATTTCTTCTTTTGTTCGCCAAGCTGTTAAAATAAGTAAATTATACAGGCCATAAAGACATTTACATATACAATCTTATCAATTCCTAAAAAAGCATGCTTACATACCGCCTATCAAACAGATATCCTGTCAAACAATACCAGTCTCCACAATGCCATTGGCTTCATTTTTTCCCTGGAACTTCAGTCTATGACTGCTGTGCCATGTTTTCTGAAGAGAACCTGATCTCCCTGCCTTGGATGTGCAATGGACTGGGTAGCTTCTTGCATCGCAAACAGTAAAGTCCACTGTAAGCTCTTGCCCTACAGAGGGCATGATTGCTTAAGAAAACATACCACACAGCACTGAGAACAGTTTGCTGCCAGTATAGAGCTTCATTAAGAGAAACCTGTGATACTACAGACAAAGGTGACAGTGTGTAAAACTCCCAACTACTCACAGTCTCCAAAGCACAGAAATAAACATTTAGACACTAAATTGTGCCTACAGGAACAGGGGCGTACAGATTATCCTCCCCCAGAGGCTGTTAATGTTTCGGTGTTCCCCATATCAAGACAATAGATCATATTGCTGACACCCCCAAGGAACTCGATGATATCCCTATACATACCCAAACTAATTCAAACACCACTAATGCCAAGGTGCTTCTTCCATACATTCACTAAATACTGAGACAGCCCATTCACCAAACCAACCGGTCTTTTGTCTCCCAGCTCCCCACAGCTTTCCAAAACAGAATGCTGCAACTTCACTACTTCACTAGGTCTCACCTCTACAGAGAGCTTTTTTCCCAAAGCAAAAAATAAGGGATGCATGTTAACATCAGGGTCCTTTCGGAAGCAGTTGGGTTTCGCGTGGTGCTGGAAGTGGAGGTGGTTCCACCAGCTGGCTGGTGCTCCCTTCAGGAATCATAAAATCATTAAAGTTGGGAAAGACTACTAAGATCAGCAAGTCCAACCCCAACCCATCCCCACCATGCCCACTGACCATGTCCCTCCCTCAGTGCCATGTCTGTGTGTTTCTTGAACTGTTACTGGAGGTGCGACTCCAGCACATCCCTGGGCAGTCTGTTCCAATGCCTCACCACTCTTTCTGAGAAGAAATGTTTCCTAACATCCAACCTGAACCTTCTCTGGCACCACATAAAGCCATTCCCTCATGTCCTATCACAGTTACCCAGGAGAAGTACATTGCAACCTCTTTTCAGGGCATTGTAGAGAAGAAGAGATGAGAACGCAGTGCCACTAACTGCTGCACCTTCTGCCCATAGTCCTCCCTCCCCAGCAGCTCCTTGCATTTCTTCCACCTTATACAGAGGTTGTTTTTAACAGCAGAGACTCCTGGGCTGTTCTCTTGTAGATCACTCAGCAGTGACTGCTCACCTTCAGGTGGCCGATCACAAACTTGTGCACCCAGTGGTTCCATTTGGACTCGCTAAAGACTGAAAGATGTCCAAAATCATGTTGGAGCCAGCCAGCCTGGGCCTGGATGGCAAAAAAAAATGAAAAAGAAAAAAAAAAAAGAAAAAGAAGAGTTGGGAGCCATTGCTTCCACAAAAGGGTTTCTCCTCTACGCTTACCATTCCCACATCAAACAATCACCTTTTACTGTATAACAGTGCAGTTGAGACTCTGCTGTTGATGTTTAGTCCCAGACTAACGGAAGGAAAAATTAATGTAGCTAACAATCAGCACTCGTTCTCTTACAAAACTGTACTGAAATTGGCAACAAAGTCCCCTTTTAGGAGCAGCTTGCTGCTGCCTTCTCCGAGTACTTGTAATTCCAAAAGGATCAGCTGGCTGCAGCAGGAATAGCTGGGGCTTTCAGAGCTGTTCTGCCCTCTTCTCTAACTCACTGTATGTTCCCATGGGAACTTGGTGGCTTGGCCAGAGCACAGTTCCTTAGAGCTCTGGCACAAGGGACCTCAGAAGTGCAGCACGGCTTTACTTTGTGTGAGGAAAGCTGGAAATAAGGAGAGCTTTGATGGGCTGTGGGAAGCAGAAAGCAGCATGAAGTCTGCTCTACCAAAAAATTCATGTCGTGGTACTGCAGTTCTGACCCCTCAGTGGAATGTGGGGAGAGGCAGAACTTTGGGAATTCTACAAAGACCAGAATTCCTCCATGCTCAGTCTCAAAGGACTACTGTTTGGGGTTTCTGGGACTTTTTTGGCTTTTTTTCTTTGCTCACTTTCTGTGCCTAACTGCTTACCTGGACAGTGCCTAGAAGCAACGCAGAGAAGAGGAAAGGCATAGTGGATGATCCAAAGTACCAGATGGTGAGCCACGCCGCAACATCCAGCACCAAGATGTGACAGAGATGCAAGAGGAAAAAGGTGCGGTTGGGTTTGAGAAGCCCCATCTTCTCAACAGTGGCACGGAGCTCACGGAAATCTTCTACCAGCTTTTTCTGTGGGGAGATGCAAGAATATGTACCTACTGGTCTGAAAATACCCCAGGAACCCCAAGAGGAGAGTTGTGTCTCCTCTTCAGGGAGTTACTGTGGCAATGGGGCAATGCTGGGGGTCAGTCACTTCAGAGACAGATCTTCAGCAGCTGCATCATGACCCCAGGCAGGCAACCACTTCTGGGATACTTTCTCAGCTGACTGCATCTGCTCTCACCATTCCCACCTATGGGCGACTGGTGCGCATTCTGGCTGCTACTAAGAAAAAGCAAAGAGTGTGGCTTCAACCCAAATACCAAAGTTTCTGAGATACTTACATTCTTGCTGGGTTCAAAGCTGGGTTGATCTGGTGCCAGTTCCCCAATCAAGAGTGGGCTCATGTACTTTTTCACCAACGTCTTGTCAAGATGAAATGCTATGAAAGGATCCTGAAATACAGACAGAGGAACAGGATGATAAAAACAACAAAAAACAACACTTTGGGTGGTGGCAAAAGAAAGCTATTTCATGATGTCCTGGATTAAGTCGAAAGCAAACCAGTCAACAGAGTTGGCAGGATCTGATATTTCTGCCATGAACTTTACTGCTTTCTTCTCACTGCGGATAATTATTTGTAGCTGAATTTTCTGCATTAGTTTCTATCAGGTTGTTATGAAGTACAGCTCACCATGGAACATAGGCTTACTCCCATCTAACCTTAAAATTCCATAGAATCATTATGGTCGGAAAAGACCACCACGATCATCCAATCCAGCTATAAATCAATCACTGCTATGCCCACTAAAGCACATCACCTAGAGCCGCATCCACCCTTCTCTTTCACAGTCTGCTGAGCCCCAAGATTTGTCACCTCAACCACATATTCCCCTCTCCCTCTTTTGTCTTTAGCTTCTATCTTTCTGTCCTCATACACCATATCAGGAAATGAAAGCCAGACTAGGGACAGGGACAAAACGTGAGCACAAAAACAGAATCAGCTGGCTGAAAAATGGGGCAAGAGGGACAACAGACAGACGATGGCAGCTCCTGGTGACCGACACCGGCCTCTCAACGCCCCCACACTGCTCCAAGGTGTGAGGCAACCTCCAAAGGCCATACCTGCACACCTCACTGGAATATTCACGTTTTCTTGGTTGGTGCCTCGTGCTCCCAGCCAGCTCCCCCACACATCACAGAAGAGTACCCCAGTAACTTTCTTTTTCCTGCTAACTATGCTGAAGATCCTAATTAGGGAAAACAGTTACTTTTATCAGCCAATTGCAACGTCAACTATAGAATCATTTGAGCTGGAAGTGCCCCTTAAAGGCCATCTGGTCCAACTCCCCTGCAATGAACAGGTACCCCTACACCAGATCAGGCGCTCAGAGCCCTGTCCGGCCCGGCAACCAGACAGCCAGGTGAAAAAGCACCACTGGGTTCAAAACACGAGACAGCGGCGGGTTCCAAACACCGGCAGCGCAGCCACGGGATGAGCTCCGCCGCAGCTCGGAGGCAGCAAGCTCAGGGCGTGGATCGGCCGAGGGGCTGCAGGGGGAGGACGGCCCGCCTCGCGTCCCCGGCAGCGCGGAGCAGCGGGAGGCGGCAGCGGGCCGGGCACGGATGGCACCACGCGCTCAGACCAATGGCCAGCAGCAGCGGGGCGCAAAGCGCGGAGCGGAGGGACGGCCGCTTCCCCCTGTCAGCGCCCAGAGCGCAACCGCAGCGCTCAGCACGCGCAAAGCGGTGCTCTTTTCTTCTTTTGTTTCTTCGGCTTTTTTTTCCTCCCCTCTTCTTTTCTTCTTGCAGAAAGCAACGGCATTTCCTCACGGCGCGCTGCTCAGAGGCAGCGGCGAGAACCCACGAACCGCCCCGCGCCCCGTTCCGTTCCAGCAGCGCTCACGCCACGTCCCGTCCCTCCCCGGCCCCGCGGCCCCTCACCGTGGCGTCCTGCCCGGCGTAGTGGCTGATGACGCGGGAGCCGCCCGGATGCCGCCGGTGGAAACGGCTGATGTCGTACACCTTCCTATCGATCACCAGCCAGCGCTCCTCCGCCGCCGGGCCCCGGCCCGTGCGCTGCGCGATCTCCTCCCAGGTGAAGCGGCGCAGCCCCGGCTCGGCCCCGCGCTCCTCCATGGCTCTCCCCGCCGCCCGCCCGAGTCCCCCCGCCGCGCTCGGTCGCAACCTCCTGTTGCGAGTCGCCCCGCTAGCCCGCCTCTCATTGGCTCCCCGCGCCGCGAGGCCCCGCCCACCTCGCCGGAGCTCCGCGCCCATTGGCCCGCGTTGCCTCCCGCCCGCCCCCTCGGGGCTGCGTGTGGCCGCCGGGCGTTGAGCATCGCGGGGCGTTGAGCATCGCGGGGCGTGAGGAGCGCCGAGCCTCGCGACGTGCCCGGCTTTGCGGGGTGCGCCCCGAATCCTGCCGAAACAAAGCGAGATCCGCCCGTGCGGGGATGCGCACGCATCACAATGAGTGCCCCACGCCCTTCTCCTGGTCCCCAATTTCCTTTGTCTCTTCCCGCACCGCCCGCTCTGACCCAGTTACCGCAGCCCTGATGGCTGTAGCCATGGGAACCGAGCACCGCACCGGGGCTGCCCGGCTCGGGATGACCCTCTGCCCACACCAACCACGGATCCAACACCTTCTTTCCTCTCCCCTCCCGCTCCCCTCCCTCCTCCCCCTTCTTTTAGCTGGCAGTGATGGTAACAACGTACCGATTTTCCCATTCAAATTACCTCAACTGTTCACCTCTGAAGCTTTTCCTGATACGAAATCTGCATCTCTAATTCGGGCATCCTGGGAGCCACATCAGTCACCAGCTCCACTCACTGCAGGGCCGATGTGCTGCACCAGCAGCTCCTCCTGCGTGGGTCATCTCAATGGGCCTCACACAGGCAAGAATGAAGTCTTTGTCATAAAGACAGCAAGGGAAAGCCAGCTGCTGTTACACACTTAGCAACATCCTACATCCGGCTGTGACTGTCTGCACTAACGGAGTCAGTCTTCACTTAATTGCTTTATGTGATTAGATAAAAACAGATCACAGAGCACATGGGGACCTCATGACCAAGTTGGCGATGTGGAGAAATGGAGGAGGGGGGCTGAAGGGGCTGCAGACCTTCCTGAAGCAGAGGAAAATGGGTTGGGATAACAGAGGGATCGGCGGGGCCTGAACCTGTGGGGAAGTCCCACTAATAGAGTCAGCTCTTGGCTGCGGCTCACCCTGAGCGAAGCCCAAGGTGCAGAGTGCGCGGTGTTGTGGTACCAGCAGGAAGGCTGAGAACAGGGCCAGGGAGTCGGGGGAGAGAGGACATCAGGGTCAGGAGCAGCTCCTCCGAACAGAACGAAATGCGGAAGAGTTACACGACGCGGGCTGCTGCCAATGCAATTCCAGCAGCTGCTCTGCGGGAGGAAAGCACCATATTTAGCAACATTTCCCTTGCAGGGAAGAGCTGGAAACTCAGGAGTTTCAGCTCCCTGCATTCCGGCTCTCTGCAACATCATTCAGCAGCTGCAGCATCAATGGGAGCGAGCTGCAAGAGCCGAATGGTTTGAACAAGGAAAGTTAGCGTTGTACCCAGACCTCTTTGTTTGGGTTACTAACAGTTTAATGATGCTAATTATTTGTTCTTGGGTTTGCTTATAAACAGCATTTCTTTGGTCCGCATTAAATGTATGAAATGTTTGTTCTGCCCTAAAAGCTATCTGTTAAAAATGAGAGGTGACAGTTATACTTGGCAGAGGGAAACAACAAATATAAGATGTGGTGGACTACTGGTGGAAGACTGTAGTTTGAGAGGAGGTTTCAAACTTGCCTGAAAAAGCAACCAGAAATCAGCATAGGGACGGAAGAGCCAAGATGAAAACAAGCATGCCCTACGGAATATGTAAATTAAGATCAGTAACTGAGCGAGTAAGGTGCTAATTGTTTGGTTTTTCCAAGAGAAATCTGAAGAAAGAGGAAATGCAAGAACCCCCTGATTCCAGCTGCAGATTACAGCAATGTCTTCATTCTAAATTATTGCCAATGAGATCACACTGATAGGGCAGTGTTAGAACGGAACTCTTCTCTCTTTAATCTCACCCCAATGAGTGTTTGCTATGTCTGCTGCTTCCTGTACTAATTAAGTGCTATTATACAGCCTGCTTCCTTGGCACCCAGACCTGACAATCCCCCACGGCCGATCCAAGATCCTCTGCAGAGGGTGGAATTGGTGCCAGTGACAGCACTGTAATGGGAGGTTGTGGATCTTTTTGTTTGTTTGCCTTGCAAATTCGGTCAGCTCTTCAGCACTGTCCCGGAGCTAGAAAAAGTGTCACCAGCTCTCTCCAAAATCCTGGGATATGTTGAAGGAAAATTTAATTATATTTCTTTTTTTTTTTTTTTTAAT
The DNA here is from genome assembly GCA_035772895.1 of Perdix hodgsoniae. Classification (NCBI taxonomy): domain Eukaryota; kingdom Metazoa; phylum Chordata; class Aves; order Galliformes; family Phasianidae; genus Perdix; species Perdix hodgsoniae. The sequence goes on along the minus strand of JAPSGF010000001.1, from coordinate 26,650,246 downwards.
GAAAAAAAAAATGCAGGTAGACATTAAGAAACAGTGGGAATTTTCTGTGGCAGAGCAAGGGGCATTCATTGCACTTCCAAAAGATACATCCTAAAGCCATCGGATCACAGAATGTCCCAGTTAGGAAGGTGCTCACACAGACCACTGAGCCCAACTCCTGGCTCCACACAGCACCACGGCTCATCCTGAAGCTCCCACATCCCCCGTCCCCATTCAGACGTAACCAAAGCCCCAAGCTAACAAAAACATTTATGCAAACAATGCTTGGTCCAGTAAGAAATGTCAAGGACCCAGATGGCAACAAAAATGGTTCTGCTGGAACCAATTGTGAATTGGACGAATGGTTGTTAGAGACTGTGACATTTGGTATGAAACTATCTCCCTCCTTTCTAACCGTAATAGAGTCATTTCATATTTTAACACCTACAGGCCTGGCACACAGCCTCATTGGCAAGCTGCTGTGCAAATACATGTTTTGAAAGATCCTCATGGGCCCCTTCCAACTCAGGATATTCTGTGAACACATCAACATACAAGAGAAGAGAGAGAGTATGGACACTTGCTGCTGACGGAACAGAAGGCGATCACAAGACAGAGGTAATCAGATGTGTGAGAAGGGACACTGACATTCAAAACTGGGGACACGGTCATTAAGAAACAGTACTGCTGGCAAGGCAGCCTTCTTGAGAGCTTCGTGTTGACACACGAACGATGGGCAGAGTAGCTGAAGATGATTAAATTGCTTTGAACATGGAATCGCTGTCCTGCAGCTATTTTCCATGTAGAAGGGAGGCTATGTGTACCACTGTAGCCTGGTATTCCAGTTTAAACACTTCTATGCAGTGGTGCCAGGAGAGGTGCTGCTGCATGCCACTGCCTGGAAAGCCCTGATGGGACAACACCAAAGTCATCCTCCAGGTACTCGGTTCCAAAAGGCATACTTTCAGAGTCTTATCTTGCCAATCTCTAGATTATATTCCATACAGGGACAAGAAAACTAACACCAAAATTGAATTTTCTTTTTTTTTTTTTTTCCAGTTTCCTCAGAAAGTCTTTCTTCCCTTAACACCAACAAATCAATGTGCAGCACTGAGTAGAGACACCTAAATTCCCTTCCTCTCCTCATTCCATGCCAACCCAGCAAGATGGCCTTCACTTACTCAAGCTAGCTCAGAGCAAGCTAGCTAGCTCTGAGCTGCAGTGCTCAGAGGAGCAGACGTACCCCTTTGATGTGTTCCTCCTATAAAAACTCCCCTGCTCTACACTTCTTTGCTTCCCTTTTCCATTTCCTGATGTATTTCTCACCACTCTCCTAACTCTCCCATTAAACTTGAGGCCTTTGTGTCCATTACACAAGCTCTTTGTGCTGCTAAAGCCACGCCATGCAACAAATACAGCCTTTCACCTAGTTGGCCACAGCACCGAGTCTGTTCTCTTCCCATCGCCCTGGCTAGTTTTGTGTCCAAGAGCCAAACAAAACCTAGAACAAGTGCCACAGAGAGCCTTGCCAGGATTACAGCCTGTGCTACAGAAAGATGATAGCACTGTTGCTGGGTGGTTTTTTTGTTTGTTTTGTTTTTTACAGAAACCTTTCAATGGTCTGCTGTTACATTATTACAGTTATCTATGTGAAATATCTAGAACATCAAATGAGGAGCTGCATTAAAGACTTCATATCAATGTATATCTAAAAGATACAATGGCAGATTCTGCTTCTTCCCAATTGATTCTTCTTTCTTATCAGTGTATTTCCACCAATTTACACTGATACATTTATTTCATTGACCACTGACCTGATGGACTACAACCATCAGTCTGTACCACGAGTCACAAAAAATCCATGTCTTTATCTCTACAAGGTCAAAAGAAATCATGACTTTGAAGCTGCTTTTGGACATGGAGGACAGACCTTGAATTAGGACACTGGACAAGCAAAAACATGTCATGAGTCTGCAAATTTAATTCCATTCAAAATATCTGGCATTGTAATGGATCCCCTCTACTTTCTTTCTCATGATAAAATATCCTTAGTGAAACTTAAAGAAATGCATCTTAGGGCAATTAATTGCAGATAAAAAGGAAAGAATTAAAGAATATTTGTATGCTCTAAAAAAGCAGTTTTCAAATTGAGGTCTGTAGACATCTCAGGGTTTACGGACCTGAGTGTTCATCAAAGATAGCCCAAAAATTCACATTCACTAAACATGGATCTCTCACTGGGAAACTCTTGAGGAATAAGAGATCAAAGCGGCAAACTACTGCCATATGGAACTAGTCAATATAGGTTTGGCTGTCAGCCTGATTTCCCTTAGGATTCCTTTCCACACATGGAATCCTCAAAGCTGAGAGCAGCTCTTCCACCACAGTGGCCCAATGGCCAATGTCAACCAAGTTCTGGTGCGGGTTCTGTATTACTATTTAGCAAACAAAGCCTGTAGCAGTCTCACTTCCACAGTTCAAGCCTGTGTTTCCTGTGCAAGGTCACCAGGGTGGGAGTATACCCAGCTGAAGCACTGCCACAGCAGCCTCAGCTACACGGTGCTGAGAGCACAACGAGCACAGCCTTAGTTAGCACTGTGGGGGTCAAACCATCCATGTGCCAAGCCCCATTCTGGGACATTCCTAGAACACAGCACAGAGGTTAGAATGGTAACTTTTCCCACATGACACGCAGCAAGCTTTGGGTTCACTTTTACACTGTTACACCAGCAGTGCCCTGCTGACGTTTGTTATTACTGTCTTTGTCAGAGGTCTATTTTGAACTGAACTAAATAAAGTCTTGGGAAAACATTCATTTCTGACTTCCATCATCCCGCGCTGCAGGAAGGACTGTTTAACTGTCCAAAGCCCTCATGCAGCAGCCAGACCAGGCAGAAGCAGGAGCCTTTAGGATGCCTTGGCATGAGAATGGCACCAGGTGTTTCTCACTGGCATGGAAGTGCTGCATGTTCTTTGACTTTGCTCTCCATTCCTACAGCCTGTGTATGGTGTGTGGGTGGAGAAAGGGAGGGGAGCAATGGCTTCTTGAATACTCACTCCCTGTTCTCAGCTCCTTCGTACCAATGGCAGCAGAAAAAACAGCCTGAAGTGGGGCTTGGGCTGGCCAGGTACACAACAACACCAGGGTTGCAGACACTGCTCTGCTTCCTCAAAGGAGGTCATCCCCTGCCCCCCGGATAGCAGGATCACAGGATTACAGAATCATTAATGTTGGAAAAGGTGTCTAAGATCACCAAGTCCAACCCCCACTGTGCCCACTGACCACGTCCCTCAGTGCCACATCCACACAGTTCCTGAGCACCACCAGGGATGGTAACTTCTACCACCTACCTCCCTGCGCAGCCTGTGCCACTGCCTTACCTTTCTTTCTGAAAAGAAGTGTTTCCTAATATTGAATCTGAGCTCTTTCCTTCAGTAGCGACATGCAATAGATGGCCAGAGAGTAAGCAAACATTGTGAATTGAAGTTTGATGGTCAGTCATAGGGGCTCCTACCCCTCCTTTTGCAGACCAGGTCAGAGAATGGGGTCTGAGCTACAAACCCAGTGTTGTTCCTGACCTATCACTTGGTCATACAGCAGAGAACCGCTTCTGTGCTGCAAGTCAAGAGAGGCAATCTGTACCCTAATAACATCAGTGTATGAAGCCTACTTAGAATCAGCTAGAGACACCAAAGGAAAGAAAAACGTGCCCTTCATTTCTTAGGGAAAAGAGTCACAGGGGAAGATGCCTATTGTCAAGAAAGCCATTGATCATGATTGCCTCGCCCCAAAAAGCAGCTACAGGTGCCCTCAGGCGTGGGATAGACACCAGTGAAAACACCGCTCCATTGGCTTTGCCCCTGTGCCTCAACACCTTGTGCAACATTCTGGCAAGGATTCTGTTATTACAAAGCGCCCCAGGGCAAAAAAAAAATTAATAAATAAAAGATGGTGCTGTCCCACTGCTTAGCAAAAGTGTTGCCTTAAGCAGGAGATTGCCTTGTGAACCAATCATTCCTGCGACCGAGAGGTAGCTGAGAGAAAAGCAATGTGTGCTTTGGCCAGAATAGTGAAATATGCTTCCTAAGTTAAAAAGGGTGGCGGTACTTCTGGAGGAAACAAAAAGAGGAAGGAGAAGAAAGGGGAAGATTAAAAGAGAAGAAGGAGAAGGAGGGGGGAAAATAAAAATAAAAAAGGAAGAAAAAATGGGGAAAAAAAAAGAAAAGAAAAGAAAAGAAAAAAAAAGGGGGGGGGGGGGAGAAGGGAAAAAAAAAAAAAAAAAAAAAAAGGAAAGCAAAAAAATATACCAAAAATCTTTCAGAAGCAGGAGCCGAAATCCTGCCGCAGAGGAGGCGTGGGATGCGAGGCGCTCCCCCCGTGCCGTCGGGACGCGGGTTCGCGGCCCGGCCTGGCCGGCCGCCGGCTGCTCCCTTCGCAAGATCGCGCGGGGCCAATGGCAGCGCCCAGCTCGGCGGCGGGAGGGCCGGGATTGGTGCAGGGGCTCTGCTGATCCCTGTGGAAGCCTCACCGGTACTGAATGGAGGGGGATGCTGGGGAGGCGGGGGGGGG
>JAPSGF010000001.1:26578123-26645597 GCA_035772895.1 Perdix hodgsoniae | reverse complement strand
GGGGGGGGGGGGGGGGGGGGGGGGGGGGGGGGGGGGGGGGGGGGAAATGGGCCGAGCTTGCCTCGAAACGGAGCTATGTGCGAGGAGAAAGTACATCAGCGAGGAAAAACGTAGCCTAGGGGGCACTTCGGAGCCAGCGACGGAGCTGGTGGAGCGCCGCGGCCGGGCAGCGAGAAACAAAGAGAGGGGAGGACATGAGCAGAGGAAGCGGGGGAGAGCCGGGGATCAGCTGAGATAAATCGGGCACGGGAAGCTCGTCCCACCCGCACGACCCCGGGCCTCGCGTATCGAGAGGACAAAGCAGCGGCCGGCCCCATGGGGAAGGGGGGCGAGAAAGGAGAGGAGTCCGGGGAGTGCAAGCCGCAGGTCCGCTCCTACACCTGGGAGGAGATCCAGAAGCACAACCTGAGGACGGACAGGTGGCTGGTGATAGAGCGGAAGGTGTACAATGTCACCCAGTGGGCGCACAGGCACCCGGGCGGCCAGCGGGTCATCGGCCACTGCGCCGGCGAGGATGCCACGGTAAGGGCACGGGGCCGCTCCGGGCTCCGGCACATCCCCGCCGGCCCTCCCCCCGCACATCTCCCCGCACACGGGCGATGCCCGCGGGCGCAGCGCTTCCCCCGCTGGGCAACATCTGGGGGAGCGGTCGGGAGAGGCTCCGCTGCTGGGCTTTGTCTGCGTTCGTGCGGTGCCGGGAGTTGGGGACTCGCGGGCCGAGGGTCTCCCCCTCCTCCGTGCGGGGCTTTGGGCATGCCGGGGAGCAAGCACAGGAAGGGTTAAAGCCCGGCCCCCGTTTCACTGCCGCTCAGTTGCAGAGGTGAGCCGAACAAGGCGCCGTTCAGCTTTTTCCCAGAAGAGAATTCCCCAGAGAATTGTGTTACAGGTTTCTACAGGGGGGGGGGGGGGGGGGGAAAGTTTGCTGCTGCTACAGCTGCTCCCGGGCTCCATGGCTGGGTTGTTTCAGACACCTCTCCTGTTTCAGCAATTTTAATTAACAATTAATAACAAGGGAGGGGGTGGGAGCAAATTGGTTCAGAGACTGCTGTCTGCGTTTTCCCCCTAAGCCACTTTGTGCAGAAGTGCATCCCAAGAGCACGTTTCCAGGCCGGGGTGAATAAATGCAGCTGTCCCCAGCTCTCTGCGGGCGATAAGCAGAGCTGTAGCATTAGCTTCTGGTCTGTCGCAGCTCTAACACCTGAGCGAGAAGGCTCTGTGTGCCACAGAATTACTAACGCTTTCCTTCAGTCTCCCTCTGCCTGCGGTTATTCCGCGCTATTTTCCTGGAAGAACTGAGATGCGTTTGGTTCTTGTCCGGTTCCAATAAATGCCCCAAACGAGTAGCTTTCTGCCTCAGAAGGAAAGGGGTGGGGCTTTCTCTCTGCTGCACAAGCTGCGAGCTCCTCTGATGGCTTCCTATCCTTGAGAATTCAGTGCAGTTCCTCCCCAAGGAATCTAAAAGCATCTGCCGTTGCATTTGTCTCTGATCTTTGCAAGGCAGCCTGAAAGACACGGTTGTGACACTGCTTCCAGCTCCTCCTCCCCAGTGTAGCATCCCTCTATACTCAGAGAGCACTCCGTGAAGGCACAGACTGAAGGGTGCTTTGCCCTGAGCACTCACACAGAGTTGGCATCTGGTTTCCAGCTTCCCCATGGTGAATAACATTTTACTGCCAAAACACCGCTTGTATTCAGGGTGAGAAAGCTTTGGCCTTGAGCCTGTCGGGGCTTTGCTAAGAAGTTTTAGTTTGAGTTGCAAGATATCACAACTGGGAGAGCTTTGGAGGAGGAAAAAGTAATGATAAAGATTCAGCTCTTAAACTGTTTCTGTCTCTGCCCCAGGACAGCTTACATGAGTTTCCCCTGCAAGTGCCAGCAATGCTCAGCAGTCACTCAATTTAGGCCATACCTCAGCACACTGACAGGGCACACCAATATGGGACAAGGACAGCCTGTTGTGGCACCACATCATGCACAGTTGCCTTCAAGAAATGAATAAGGCTTAGAATATATCCCAGTACCTTGCAGCATCTCTGTTTTAGATGATGTTCGAGGATGCAATAGAACATCTTTGTGCTGACTGCACCAAGTACTCTGATGCTTATTTACAGCTCATGCACCAAAAAATAAACCTATTTTCCTCCACCAAAAGCAGCTGGGATAATTCACCCTTCCCACAAGACGCTTAGCTGATCACTGTGTTCTAAGATGCATGACTGCATTTCTGACCTGTTCCAATCTTTCCTTTCATATAACCCAGAGAAAAAAAAAAACAACCAAACAGCTGTTAAGTTCAGATATGGAGGAGAGCTCTCCCTGCTAATGTCATGACTTGTTCAGAAAACAGATATGCTGCTGTCAGGGAAGCCTTGGGTAGACAGCTCTTGGTACCTCCTACAGCAGAACTTCTGTGATCAGAGTATTACACTGAAGCTCAACCTAAAGTCCTGGAATAAGGGGAAAGTTTACATGGAGTTCGGTGCACTTTGGAACCAAGGTTGTCGGCTGGGAATTTGGAACTCCAGAGCCAGTTTATGAATGGAGGTCAGCTCCCAGCAAGGTCAGCTAGGCACAATGAGCACGTTCTGATCTGCCCTTCTTATGTATCATAGAATCATTAAGTTTGGAAAAGATCTCTAAGATCACCAAGTCCAACCCCCAGCCCATCCTCACTGACCATACATCTCAATGCCACATCTCCACAGTTCTTGAACACCTCCAGGGTCACTGACTCCACCATCTCCTGGCGCAGCCCATGTCACTGCATCACTGCTCCTCCTGAGAAGATTTTTCCCTAATAATTATAACTTAGGGCAAGACGGAAGATTTTAGTTGGTCCTTGCAATTAATTGTTAGTCAATGGGATGAAGGAAGAATAGCTGAAACATACTACTACTGAATTCTGTTTTTGACGGTATCTTGGTTGTATTTTATTTATTCATAAAGTGAAGAAGATAGGGATTTCAACATAATGAGAAAAGGAGACTGTAGCCACACAAATCATTAGCCACTGACAAAGTTAGAACCCCATGCTTCCTTTAACTACCCTCCCTTTTAAATCATAGGCCTTCTGGCTTCCGTGAGATCCATTGGTTTGCTTCCATGAGGTATGGAAGGTGTCAAGCTTTCCCCAGGTGTGATAGGATTTCAGTGAAGGAGGAGCACAATGGGCAAAATAAAATAAGCTCTAAATGAAGTTGGAGTTTTCACGCTGAAGACCATCTCAAAAAGAGAACTGCTTAGTGTGGCAAACTTATCATGGAACTGAATCTTTACAGCTCTCTGAGGTGAACTCTGCTCAAATCAAATACCTTATGAAAACAAAAGTCAACCCCCTCTCCTGAATGGTCTCCAGGCAGTAGACTTTCATAGGGTATTTATATCCTAGCGGGGATTTACACACATTCCTGTCGGCCTACCTTCCTAGGGAATTAAGCAGGATTTAGGTGCTTAGTTGCTTAGGAAATTTCTTGGGGTGCCTTTCTCTGTCTCTCCAGATACCATCCCAGGCCTCACTGATTGCTTCCTTCTAAATAAGCAAATTCATCAGCCTCTAGCAGAAGGCTCCTCCGGTAGAATCATAGAATCGTTTGAATTGGAAGGGGCTCATTAAGGCCACCCGGTCCACCTCCCCTGCAATGAACAGGGAACACCAGTCATCAGGTGCTCAAAGCCTGATCCAGCCTGACCTTGAATGTCTCCATGTACAGAGCTTCCATCAGCACAGAAGTACCACACTGAACAGAGATCATGCCTCTCTTTCACAGTAACAGTCTTACCCCACCCACAGTGGGGGGGATCTACTGCAAGGAAGGGCAGTGCTGGCGATGTGCAGGAACAGAACAATGGGCAGGAAGAAACAGCTACTGCTGAATCTCACAGTTACTCCTATTTCTACTCCAGGATGCATTCCAGGCCTTCCACATCAATCCCAGCTTGGTGCAGAAATTTCTCAAGCCATTACTTATTGGAGAGCTTGCTCCAGGGGAACCCAGCCAGGACCGAGATAAAAATGTGAGTATTCGCTAATGAGCTGGTGTTTATCATGGACAAGTGCCACCATTTTTTCCCTCTCAGAATGCCCTACAGGTAGATTATAAAGGGGCCTTAACTACAGGCAGCTTATTCTGCTGAGACCAGTACCAGGAAAGCTCTGGAGAACAACCACAATTATGTTACAAGTGGTAGGAGCAATAGGGACTCGTGGGTGAGAAGAAATGTCCTATTTCAGTCTCTGTGCTTCAGGAGCAGCAACCCAGCAGGTGTCATTTCTATCCTCTCCATATCCTCAACCCCATTCTGTACCCCTTCCAGACAGCTCATTCAGTCATTATTCAGGCACTGTGCATGACATGACTAGTTCTTGCTTAAAAAAAAAGAAAAAAAGAAAAAAAAGGAAAAAAAAAACACTTTAATTCCATTCTGTTGTTTATGGCTGGCCATGACCACTGGTATATTTGTCTTACTCAGGACAAAAAAGATGATGCTAATGGCTCTCTGCTACTTGTAAAGCTCATTCAGACAAGTCACCAAATGTTGCAACTCCCAACACAGCAAGGTAGCCCTGGTTCACAGCACGAGGCTTGAGTTACTCTCCTAGCTCAGGGTGCAAAGGGTTAAGGCACAGACTCGGACCAGCCAGGGTGTTTACTCTTAGGAAAGTGCTATGAAAAGCTATAATAAAACTGTATACTTCTTTAATTTTGGTGTAGCCAAACAAAGCAAGAAATAACCAGAGTCCTTTGCATGGAACCTAGTCTTCCTTGGATGCATTCAGACCTGCTTACAAACTGCATGCTGTGTCTTTCATGTCTATTTTGCAGTCCCAGCTGGTGGAGGATTTTCGGACCCTGAGGAAGACAGCAGAGGACATGAACTTATTCAGAGCCAGTCCTTTGTTCTTCTCTCTTTACTTGGCCCATATCATTGCAATGGAAGCATTGGCTTGGCTAATGGTTTCATACTTTGGTACTGGCTGGATCACAACTCTAATCCTTGCCTGCATCCTTGCAACTTCCCAGGTAAGAAGTAGTAGGCACAGAGATGTTGCCCAAATGACTACTGAGGAGGTCAGCGTGTGCTAAACTTTTCTTGTTAGATCCATCCAACTAGGAAAAACATTCACACTACACGTCAGCTCCCATGGTGCCTTCTGGCCACCCCTACACACTGGTCATTATGCTTCACACATTTTTCTTCCTGTGCCTTTCCTCCTCCAGGAAATGGAGGCACTGACCTCTTCAGAACTTACCTTCTGTTTCTGTTTTCTTTTATGCTCAACTCTGTTTTCAAGCAGCAGTACAACTAACTTACTTCCCATCATTTCAGGCCCAGGCAGGTTGGCTGCAACATGACTTTGGACACCTCTCTGTCTTCAAGAAGTCTTCCTGGAACCACATCGTCCACAAGTTTGTGATTGGACACCTGAAGGTAAAGATCCTTATAGACATGGGGGTCTGTGGAAATAGCTGCAGTCACTCTGACTGTGTCAAAGCAGGACCCTGCATCTCTCAATCTTTCAACAATGAGCAGATCCAGAGAGAATTTTCAGTTTTAAAAGCAAACAGTAGTTTGGGCATAATCAGAACTGCACTGTTTTAGTGCAGCTACCACAAGAGGAACTGTGCTTTTACATGGATTAATTCCTTGTTCTTGTATCTCCTCAGGGTGCCTCTGCAAACTGGTGGAACCATCGTCACTTCCAACATCACGCTAAGCCCAACATATTCAAGAAAGACCCAGATGTGAACATGCTGCATATTTTTGTCCTTGGAGAAAGTCAGCCTATTGAGGTAAGGCAAAGTGGCTATAAAGTGGAAAATCATCATGCTTAAAGACATCAGAGACTGCCATTCTAAAACAGAAGTCTGCTGGTCTTGCTAAACACACAAGAATGCTAAGAAAGCAAATGCTTCTCCCAGGGACTTGATTTGTCTATTGAGATCTGTTGGGAGTTACACTGTCCCAAATATTGGGAGGAAGTGCAGGATTGACTGTATGGTTCCTTATCCATTTCCTATATATTTCCTAGGAAGTATTACTTGGGGGTATCTTAGGAAAAGCAATAAACAAGGGATGGTAGAAAGCTGTTAAAGAAAACTTCATTCTGCTGTATTAAAATATCAACACGAGGGGAAAATATGGTGTTTCTAATTACTTCGCCAAGAATATTTCAAAACTCATCTTCCGTTTCCACAGAAAATATCTTAGAATATTTTGGACAGTGTCCTCCATGTTGGAACATTTGCCATGCATGTGGGAGGATATTGCTTGCATAGAAACAGGAGGACATCTCTGTGGGTTTTTTGTTTGTTTGTTTGTTTCTTGAGGCAAAATCTGTGGAGATTTTGATTCAATTTGAGGGCTCAAGCCAGCAAAGCTGAATTGGAAGTTCAAGGCATACAGAAACTTTCTGCTTGTGCAAGCTAGCTGCAAGCGATTGCACTCCCACCTCACTCTAGAGATCTTCAGGCATCATCTAATCTTGAAATAAACATTTTATAGAAAGACCAAGGGTGAAAGCCAGACCAACTGTTAATTTGTTGGGTTACACCAGATTACTGGAGTCATCTATTTGAACAGTTTTATTACATTAGCTGTGGGCCAACATGCTGCACATGGAACAGTAGGCAGTTAAAGTGTTTTGATTCAGTCTGTCCTTCTAGACTCAAAATGCTTAGAATTGCATAAAAACCTACACATAGAAAATAAACATTTGGTCTTTTTTTCTTTTTTTTTTTTTTTTAACAATTGAACAAATATTTCTAGTTAAAAACAGCAGCAACAATTACAACAAAGAGATCTGCAGCAAGTACAGCTCAGGGAAGTACCAAATGAAAAATCTAATGCTCTCTCATCCAGCTTTTATCCTATTAAGAAAGTAACTCCAGAAATACGCTGGGGACATACATGCTGGTAGGTGGATATGTATAGAGAATATATTGCACACACAGTATTTTCAAGATGCAGAAATGTCTTTTGTATACGACCAAAATGAAAGCCTTCTCCTGGAGCATAAAAAAAGACAGTGTCTAGAAAATACAAATCGGGGTCTAGCTCTTCACTGTGTTGGTACATCCCATTGGAAAATGTTGTGCTTGACAATTGGGTTTTAAAGTAGACTGTGGTTTACTTGAAGGAAAAATGGAAGGTTCTCCATTCCCAGGATGAGATCTGCTCTGCCGACAACACTGTAGCCTGGCTCAAGAGCTGGCACACTGGAAATTCATTGGGCACGCCAGTTCCATGCTCATCGCTCAAGACCACCAGGAAGCTCTCTTTGCTCTCTGTCCAAAATGTCCTGTCATGGAGATTAATGGGGCAGTTTCAACTGTTTACCAGGAAGAACAGGGAAAATTCAATTCCTTTTCTGTCAGTCCTCACTAAACAGACTGAATTTGATCAAATTTGTCGTTGTAGGAATGTCCGCATCTGCTGTGTGCAGGTGAACCATAGTTAGATAGCAGTTGGTACAGAACAGCTCTCAGGGGCAGCACACTACTTCTAATGGCATCAAACTAGCAACACAGGCATTGTAGACTTAAATACACCTATATGACTTCCTGTGTAAATAGCAAAGGGCTACACTAGTTTTTCCACTGTTGATAAAGTACAACTTTACAAACCCCTGGCAGATGGCAGGGCGTGTGGGGCTGATGGCTGCAGAAGTCAGAAAGAGTTGATGGTTTGGTCGTTTGGGTGGAAGACTAACCAATGTTCAGCACCTTTCTCAGCCAATGGTATCCTACCTAAGAACATACCATAGGTCAGACTTTGCTATGCTTTAGAATCATAAACACTGGAAAAGACTGCCAAGATCATCTGGTCCAACTATCAAAGTCTTGAATTCGTGTTGGTTGTAATGGAAAAATGGCAATTCTAAGCATAGCCATAGGCAAGGCAGGAAGATCAGAAATGAATGAAAATGCCATCAGCTTCACAAATACAAAGAAGCTGTACATCAAGACCAGAAGGCTTTAAAAAGGAATTTACACAGAGGAGAATTATGAAGTCAGGATATTTAGCCATAATAAAATACTTTCTAGCTTTGATGGCATGGGAATTTGGTCAAAACTCTCCAGTCAATAAAGAGGTATTGCAGATAATCCTCTCTTATACATGGGTGCTATTGTCCAAGACTGAGCTTTCTCATCTTTGTCCTGCAGTATGGCAAGAAGAAGCTGAAGTACCTGCCTTACAACCACCAGCACGAGTACTTCTTCTTCAGTGAGTACCTGCAGTGTGTTCCTCCTCTTTCCCTTTGGTCAGGAGAACTGAATATCAGTTCAGTTTCCAGCCCTACTGTGTTAGCAGAGCAACGCATAAGTCTCAACTCATCTTTTCCTTCCCAAGACCTACAGTCCCATTAACGGTGTACCTGTGCAGGCCTCAAAATTAATGCAGTGTATTCTCACTATATTCTCATAATCTCTCTCAGATATCCAAGCATATTTAGTATAGCCAGCGTGGCTATAGAAAGCAAGACAAGTTGTTGAGACTGGGAAGTAACCTCTGTGTGGGAGGCTCAATGGAATACCTGCATATGATGAGTCAAGATGAGCAGGTGTGAACCAGAGCCTCCTTCACAGAGAAGTCACCTGTCCCTGTCACCAGCACATCACTTCTTTTACCAGTGCTGGGCAGACGTTCCCAGAAACAGTTCTTGTATCACCAGCTCATTCTCATGTCACGCGCTTTTCTGCCTCTCCGAATGTCCAAAACATTTCCCTTTGCTTTGCAGTCTTCCCACCTCTGCTCATCCCCGTGTATTTCCAAATCCAAATCATCTCAACCATGATCAAGCGCAGGTTCTGGGCGGTGAGTGACATGTTCCCTGAGTCTTTGTGGGTTCTGACACTTAAGCAGGGAGAGAGGCCAGTGGTCTCTCCAGCACAAGAGACCTGGCAGAGGGAGGGTGGGAAGGGATCACACTTTGCTGCACTAATGATCTAGTGTCCCTAACATTACCAGCAGAGTCATGCTGCATGAAACAGGCTAAGAGATGCCTGATGTTTTCTCTCTTCCCCTAGGACCTGGCCTGGGCCATCAGCTACTACATGCGCTATTTCATCACATACATCCCATTCTATGGCATTCTGGGATCCCTGTCTCTCCTCACTTTTGTCAGGTAGGAGATAAAGGATCTCCCATGTTGGGCTAACCAACCTCCAGCTCTGCTATGGCCCACAGGTCTTCCTCATTATGGTTCTCTGCAGTCATTTACCACGCTGTGTGTTGTTTTATTGGGTATTCCTACTGCTTTGCTTCCTTCCCATCATCTCCCAGTTCTACCTCCTCACAGCAGAGCTGATTCTGGTGCTCAGCACTTTCCTCAGCCCTTGGGATGGTTCAGCCGGGATTCTTGTATCTTTCCTCAGTCCCCACTCTCACACACTGCCAAATCCCAACACTTATGCATTTTCCACACTGGCCAAGGCCAGACCCTTCCATAGTGCCTTGGGCTAAACTCTTCCCAGCTCACTCGGAAGGTGCCTCATGAGCCCTCCTGAACACCAGAATGACAATGCTCCCCAATTCTCACATGCAGAATAGCTCATGTCCTGCACACTACACATGCACATCATTGCTTCTACGCAGAGGGCAGTGCCTCAGAAATCTGTTTCACACCTGATCAATGCCTCCATCCCTGCATTCCAGTAGACCCCCCCAAAACTACCTCTCAGCTCTCCTTACACACATGGAGAGGTTATTTTTGTGTGTCTTGATTCTGACTGGTCTTCTGCCCCTTTATTACCACCAAGCTCCATGATGAACTGCTTTTGACTATTGCTGTATGACAGATGGGTGGAAAGTTCAGCAAGAGATCTGAAAACATGAACTGCAAGCACGGGCTGCCAAAATGAATCAGGCAGGGCAGGATTGGGAAGCTTACTCACTGCATGGTTATACTATTCCAGATGGTAGCACTGAATTTGTATTTCTATTGCATGTAATATCTGCAGCTCTTTAGCTAATACCAAAGGATGGCATTTAGTCCTGCAGTTAGCATTAGTTTTAGAAAACATTTCATCAGAGTGAAATCTTTTTTCTAAAAAAACCCACATTTTTAAAGCAAAAAAAAAAATAACGACAGATATGCAAAAACCTTCGCAAAATCTGAAGGTTTGCATCCAGGAAACATCACGTCACTGTTCATGACTTCAGTTTTCATAGCTTCAGAACACATCGGTCCTGTTTTTTTTCCACTAAGAACTTCAAAAGACAGAAGCTGTGTTGTAGACAAAATTTTTGATCTGGGTTCAACAACTGACACCAACTGACCCAGTATCTCCAAAAATTCTCTATTTTGATCAAGCTGAAAATACAAGACGAAGAGCATTCTCCTTGCAAAATTGTTTCCAGTTCCTCATGAAGGCTCAGCAAGAGATGGTTCCCTATTACTATAGTTCTTTTATACTCGAGTCAGTAAAAGAAGAGCCCTGGGAGCTTTAGAGAACAATGCACCATTGTAGTCAGCTCTCCCATGGCTCAGAGCAATAAGGATACGCAATTAAGGCCACCACTCTCAATCTAAATATGTAAGGCATAAAGTTAAATAAAAACATTTCATTTTGTTTTCACCCCAGATATGAGTAATGAGTAAAAAGTTGAGATTGTTCTAATTAGCTGACACATGACATCAACTGTCTTATTCAGACTTCTGTCAGACAGATGAAAATACTGCAAAAACAAACTATCAAAATCCAGACTTCCAAACAGCTCTGAGACAGCTCTGTTTAATTAGCTTACCCCAGTCAGTGACTGTACGAAATTACTGCTGGTTACATTACAGTGATTGCTGAAATTACTGCTGAAAGCAGAGCATCAGATCATCTGCTGGTTTTTTTTTTCAGTCTATAGGCTCATGTTCTGGAAAAGGATGCTTCTAAACAACTGCCTTGCTATATGCATCTCAGTCTCAGCACAGTGAAACAGTTTTGGGTAAACAGAAGTGCATTTCTGTAGGCTGTTCTCCAGAGGCTAAAATTGTGGTTTACACAATGAGCAATAAACAAGCCAATCTCAAGTTCAGAATTCAGAATTACGGTAAAGTTACAGAGAGAACAAAGAGAAACTGGGAGTCCCTGAGTACTAAATCTGACAACCAGAAAGTTAACACCAATAAGCAGGTGGACTTTGAAACTGCTGTATGTCCAGCAAGCAATTGCAAAGAAAATCAACTCAGAATTTCTAAATCATGACTTCTTTTTCTCAAGTAATTGGATTATAGAATCACTAAGGCTGAAAGAGGCCTGTAAGATCACCAAGTCCAATCACCAACCCATCCCACTGACCACATCCCTCAGAGCCACATATCCTTGGTTCTTGAACACCTCGAGGGATGTGACTCCATCACCTCCCTGGGCAGCCTGTGCTAATGTCTCACCACTTTTTTGGAGAAGAAATTTTTCCTATTGGTCCTTCTCAGTATTACATCTTTATTTAGAGAAAGGCAAAATTAGCACAAAAAATTGATCCAATCCTGAGGAAGGAGAGGGATAATTGTATTAGTCCCAGAGGTATAAAGAGATAAAGAGAAATTCATTGCGAAAGTGATTCTCTCTGGTTTCAATGGGAAGAGGCATTTAGTTTAGTATCTTAAGGAAATATTTTTCTTATGTGCTTTATGTCCTGCTGCTCTCTGCAAACACCATCTATTTACCTCAGATCCTGGTCTCCAATATAAATTGTTGTATTTTTTGTCTGTATGTTTTTGAAGGTTTCTGGAGAGCCACTGGTTCGTGTGGGTCACTCAGATGAATCACATTCCAATGGAAATTGATTGTGAGAAGCACAAAGACTGGCTTAGCTCTCAGGTAACGGAGAGGGAAAAGAATACCTCTGATTCCACTCACCCCAAACTGGATTAGAAATTTACTCAAAGAGTGGATGGAGTACCAAATAATCCCCTGATAAAGATACAGGGTGCTATAGCATAGAGCCTCCATACCATAAATGTCATAGAATTACAGTATTGTTAAGGTTGGAAAAGACCTCTAAGATCATCTAGTCCAACCATCATCCGATTCCCACCATTTGTTTTCCCCAGAGTCAGTGGTGCTCATTCAAGGCATGGAAGTCCAAACTTCTGTATTGATTTTGGTAATCAGAAGGTTGTATTTTGTTTCTTCAGTTCTGAGGCAGTATCAGGTGCAAGCATGGTGTACATAGGCACATACATACAAGCAAAGAGAAATGCCTCAATGGAAATCATCTGCTGATGCTAAATGATACTGTAAACCAATGTGCTATCCCTGTACTGAAAATACATCAACTCCAGTTCAAGAAAGAGCTTAGCATACTTCAAAAGTGTGTAGTTTTCTAATGGAATAAGGGCTGAAATGAAGATGTACCACTTTCTACATATAAATCTCTTTAATACCTGGTCAGACAAATGCACAGCTTTTATTTGTGGTGGCCCAAGTCTCATTCAGACCTAGAGAACAATGACAGCAACTTTGGCACTGACTACATGAATTTTGTGTAACTTTGCTGAGAGAAGCTCAGGCATACTGGACAACAATTAGATGGGAGTAGAAGTAGGCTTCCTGCATCCATGGTGTTTTCTTCTCCAGTTTCCCATCCTGATACTGTTGTCAACCGTCTGGTCTCCAGCTAGATATGCTGACATTTAGGACCCTGCCCTTGGGCTGATATATCACCAAACATGACTATCTCCCTGCATTGCCCCTTGATCACTGTTCAAACCTGCACGGCATTGTCAGCACAAAAGCTGATAGCAAGCCCTGACCAAGGATTAAAGCTTCCCATGCTGCAGTCAGCTGTCTCAGAATGGCAACCTTCTACACAATGACTGCTCATAGGACTGCTTATAGTAGAGGAGGGTACTTTTTGTCCTCCAGCCCCTGCCACAGGCAAGAAGAGCTTTGTACTGATTTTAGGGTGAATAATTCATAGCTATTAGGGTCACTAACATTCACAGCTGCTTTCTTGCCTCCACAGCTGGCTGCCACCTGCAATATTGAGCAGTCCTTTTTCAATGACTGGTTCACTGGACACCTGAACTTTCAAATTGAGCACCAGTGAGTATGGAACCAGTATCGTTTGGTCATTACCAGGTTGTCATAACACTGGACTTGTAGCAAGGGATAGTCTGCTAAAAACATACGTGTGAGATAGGACAGATTCATAGAGAAGCCCAGATTGGAAGGGATCTCAGAAATGATCTGGTCCAAACTTTCATGGTAAAAGCAAGGACTACACAAGATTGCCTAACACCTTCTCTAGTCAAACCTTTTACTTCCCCTTTGGAGCACTACCATATTTCAAGCAAAGACAGACCCAAACAACTGGGGGTTGTTGTCACTATAGGCACGGCATCTTTCTCTCGTGCTACCCAATACTTCAGCTTTCACTCTCACAGTTTTAATTCAGGTTTCAGATAAGTCACTGGTACAAAACTACTAGATACAAAGGCTATGGGTTTGGATACTAAAGCTCAAGAAGTTATCTTACGATACATTTCAGAAAAGTCCTTTCCCTAAATAAAAGGGCATCAGCATTTTATGGCTGGAAATATGGGACTGTACATAGTACTGAGTACCAGGTTTCAGGAGGGGTACTAAAACCAGGGCAGTCTGTTGTCAGTGCAAAATGTAATAGAGATCACATTTAGGGTAAAGCTGGCTGGTTTGGAAGTCAGCTTAGGGAATCTCCATTGAAAAGTATTGGGCAAGGTGACCCCAGGTTCTTTACCTGCTTCTGTGTTCCATGAGATGGAAAATGGGGCCACTGATAATTCACTTTGGCAAGAAACAATTAGTACTGCCCAAAGCAAACAGACAGCTATCTCAGCAGAGCGAGGCTGCTTCCTCTCTTCTCACTTGCTTTGCATTGCAATTGTAGCATCCTTTCCTTCATCAACTGACTTTTATTGTCTCTCTTGAACACAGCTTTGTTCTGAGAACTGATAGCAGCAGGAGAATAGATGTATTCTGTTTTCACAAGCCTTCTTGAAACAGAGTACTGTAAAGCATGGATCTCTCTCTAACTCTCTTTCTTTTGTCTATTGGTGCAGCTCAAGAAGGCATTAATAATTGGCCCCATGAGAAGGAGGATGGAGATGCCCATCCCTTGGGGTTATTCTCTAGATTTTTCTCAGATGTTTTCTCTTTCTCTATTCAAGCCTGTTCCCAACAATGCCACGGCACAACTTCTGGAAAATCAAACCCCTGGTGAAGTCATTATGTGCCAAGTATGGAGTCCAGTATGAAGAGAAGACTCTTGGAAAAGCATTTGTAGACATAGTTGGGTAAGGTTCTTTTAATAACATCAGCAGCTTGCAATTCACTGTTACACAAGCATCCTATCATTTCTACTACAGATAATTCAGAACACTTCGAGAAATAGCATATCAGTATTTTGTAATCTGGTATCACTAGGGTAAAACCTTCACATCACAGCACAAGGAATACCTGAAGATATGTTGATCCTGCAAAAATGGCGTGGCCACACAGCCCCACTGATGTAGTGGACTGATGCCAGATTACAACTGGCATGGAAATGGGAAGAAACTTCACTAAATTGTGGTAGGGAGGGGAGGGGAGGTGGGGTGGGGAAGCGCTATCCCCCAAAGCTGCTTCTGTAACAAGAGCACTTCTATCAAAGTACTTTGAAACTGGTCAATTTGGGGGCCCAAAGAGCAGAATAGGCAGCTCCTCTGGTATTCTGAGGGAGGACATTTTGTGGGGTTCATGTTCAGACTCAGTAACAGAGTTCTCCTTTCTAGGAACAAAGTGACAGAGGTTCACAAGCCAAACAAGCCTCTCTCCATTTTCTTTCCCCAGGTCACTAAAGAAATCTGGAGATCTATGGCTGGATGCTTACCTCCACAAGTGAATATGAGTCTTAATGGGGAGGTGCAAGTCACAGGGAGGGATGGGGGTGAGGGGGAGATCACATATGTGTCTTTTACTATCAGAATTCAGTCTATTTCTACGTGCACAATTTGAGGGGAGTTTCCTGTCTTGTGAACTGCTACTGGTGTGAGCTCAGGCAACCTGTTAAATCCAGACAGACGTAAAAACGTGCTTGGTGTAGCCTTCAGAGGACAAGATCCAATGCACAAAAGGAAGGGTGGGAGGGAACAGAGAGAAGTGTCTAAAAAGGAGACATTAACATCTGCCCTCCACCATCTCCTTGCTGTTCACTCATTCTCACTCTGCCTAAAGCACACAAGCTGCTGATTCACACACATGACTTGTTAGACTTCAGCAAGCCCAAGGACAATCCTAGGATCCCGTGCCAGCTCTGCTGCAGGAACCTCACCCCACGGGGCCCAGCAGCCATACGCTGTGGCTTTCAGTCCTGCCCATAAGTAAAGCATACTAATTGCCAATCAATCCTGCATAACCACAAATGGTTTTTTCACCTGAGCAGAGCTTCGGCAACACCCAGTTCTGCCTGTCTGCACATGCCCAGCAGAAACCAGGGCTGTTTTCTCTTGTCAGAGGCACGGGCTGTGTGCCCTGCTGCTGAAACCAATCAGCAAAGAAAATGGATTCCTTCTGGAGGAGGAGGAGCTCCCCAACCGCTCGGCCTGACCCCAGGCCCTAAGGGGAGGTGGCTGAAGGCAGAACTGAGCAGGCTGTGCTGGTGATGTGAAACCTCCCATAGAAACATCTTTCAACTTCCTTATAACTCTATTTCCTGTCCGGTGTCTAATAGCCAAAACCCATGAATAGCTTAACCAGAGAATATAGTCAAACAGCTTCCAGTTGCTTCACTAACGTGCAGCCCAATCCCAAGCCCACTCCAGGTAGATCAAGGCCTTTGGATTCAGCTGTAATAGAGTGGAAGAGACAGATTCTCTGCAAAGAAGAGCCGTAGTTTCAACAGCAGCGCTTGGTTCCAACAGCTTATCTCAGCTCCAAACACGTTTCCTAGTACGAAAGGGATGCTCTAGTTATTAGGCAGTGACTTTGCACGTATCATTGCATTGCCCAACATTGAAATTGGATCCTCACTTTAGAACCTTCAATGCCAGTAAAGCCCCACCAAATCAGCAAGGTTCTGCATGCAGAGACAACTCCAGAGCTGTGACTATGCCCTTCCAAAAGAATGTATTGTCACCTCCCACTTTGGAAAATTGGATGAGATTTCTGTGTTTACAGACAGGAAATTCATAGGTAGGACTATAACTTAACCTAGCTACTAATACTTCATATTTATGAAGGACTTATTTTTGTGTTCTTGCTCAACCCGCACCTGAGTATCACAGTGAATTGTTAGGATTAAAAGCTACTCCAGGTTATCTGACACTTGAACAGAATGTGAGCAGTTCTTATAGTTGATTTCTAATAGCACAAGCAGTGATGTCCTTCTGGATGCTGTAACTTCTCAGACAGGTAGTAATGAACTAGTCCAGAATTCTGACCAACACTGCTAAGAATGCCTTAATATGTTCCTCTAGTTTTGACTCCTCAAATGGGCATTTTTTTTCCCAAGACCTTAGCACAAGATACCAAATAGAAGAAAGAGGGGACAGGAGAGATCTTGCTATTAGCTGTTTTCCAACTACTTCCTCTTTCAGACCCTTGAAAACTCCCATTTTTATACAAATTGTGCAGCTGCTTGAATCCAGAAATAAAACCTGTGTAATGCTATCATAAGAACTGACTTCCAGACATCATGCACTGTTCTTGCTGTTGCAAGATATAAAGGTCTCTTTTTTTTTTTTTGGCAAAGAACTGGTCACCAGCCCCTTGTAGTGTAGTTTAATAACTGTACTTTCATGTTCAGAAAGTTTGTCTTGTGAAAATGCAAGAAGATGGTTTCTTTTTTTTTGACAAAGCTCCACTGACAGCCTTACTCATGTAGCTTCTTGCTCTCTCTCCAAAAATCCCAGCCCACCATCTTGGGACACGCAGTGTTTCACATGCGCCTTAATCTTTGAGTTCTCCACCCATTAACTCAATCAAACACACCCCTGGCAAAGAGCCCTGAAAATCTGAAGAACTCTATCTTTTTAAGTGGTCAGTAGCACAGAAGTGAAATCTGAAGTGCACCAGAAGATTCAGTAAAATTGCAAAGTTAGCCCACCAAAGGATGCAAAGTTCACACGACCTTGCTGAGCTCTGTTCCCAGAGCCAAAAGCTTCCCTTTGCAGGTTCCAGCTAGACATCAAAATGATATAAATGTTGACATCTATGCACAGTTTTGCTTCAGCATTCTGAGGACTAAAGCTAATTAATTTCTCTAAAACAGAATGAGGTGAAAACGCACACATTTTTTCTCTTGACAAAGGCAATCTGCATTGCAAATACACATCAAAATCTCCCAAACATGCCTGCAGCCTGCCAAGGCTTGCAAATAAACTCACCTGAATCACATCATTGGCCACATGAGCAGTCATTGGCAACGTACAGAGGCCGTGAGTTGGAAACAGCATTTGTTTCAGTCAGATGATGGAAGAACAGGCAGCAGAGGGCTGGCTTGCTTCTTTTCAGTCATGCTAGCAGGGTTTGCCACTGAAGTTGGAGGAGCAGCATGTTCAGAGATGCTTGGAAGAAAAAGGCATTAACTCTGAACAAGAGGGAGATGGGCATGTGTTTTAGAAGGAGTGACATAGAGCTGGGAGAAACATGGGAAGGGAGTAGGCAGAGTAGGAAGACAAACACCAATGCCATGGACAGGGAAGAAAAGGCACCTTGAAACCAGGTGCTCACATTCACCCAGTAATTGCTAGTCTATGATTGGCCAACAGCTGAGGTAGGGATGCTTGTTTCGCTCAGATACCCACAAAGTGAGAAGAAACCAACCCTCATAAGACAGGTTAAAAGCCATCTTCCAGCCACGGCCACTTCTAGCAGATGCTTTCCTAAGAAAGACTTCCTAACTGAGTCCTAACATTTCAAGTGTTCCCTATGAATTGTTAAAACATCAGATCTACATTCCTTATAGGACAGCTCCTGTTTATTTCATTCTTAAAACAAACAAACAAAAAACAATCTCAGAACATTTTTTCCAGTGTATTCTATTGCTCATTAAAATCATAACTATTTGTTGACCATAAAAATGCATTCTGTATTTTCTTTAGTTATATCCAGAGTTGTGGCAATGTCTCAGTGGAAAGTCCTTTTCCACTGCATGGGGTGAAATGGCTTTTATGGCACTGACAACAGAGAGATGTCTTCATGGCCTTCACAAAGCCCAGAACAATGGCAGTGTTTACCCTTGTCTTGGGAACCACCACAAAAGGAGTCTTTTCTGTGTAAAAAGATTGGCCCAAATGTTCAAACTCAGTCTCCAGGCACTTCAAGAAGGCAGGTGAGATCAGCATGGATACAGAAACTTCCATGAAAGCTTCCTACAATTTGTCAAAACTCAGTTTTGCTGCCCATTAAAGGCTCTCC
This sequence comes from Perdix hodgsoniae, assembly GCA_035772895.1. Taxonomy (NCBI): domain Eukaryota; kingdom Metazoa; phylum Chordata; class Aves; order Galliformes; family Phasianidae; genus Perdix; species Perdix hodgsoniae. Next base: position 26,627,223 of record JAPSGF010000001.1, on the reverse strand, counting down.
AAGCAGTGCAATAGGCAGCTTGCCAGTGGCTTCTCCAATGGGCAGTGTGGTCCAACAGAGTCAGTGGGCTTTAGGTCAGCCCACAACAACATGTAATGGAACTGGAAGCCTGTCCTTGCAGACAAACTCACCTGAACTGCACTGGCAGCAGCAGAAGCACGCAGCAGGCAGAGACGTTGAGTAGGAATCACATAGGCTGACCCAGATCTTACAACACAAAGTCAGAGAAGGACAGTCTGTGGTTATCTGCTACTTTCTATCAGCACAGTTGTTCAGAGTACACATTAATTGCTTCATAGGTAAACTCATTCTGCACAGAAAGCATTCTATGAGAAGTCATAGAACTCAAAAGGGAAAATGACCCTACCTTGCCTCATTACTAGGACTTTTATTTGATCCTAAAGTAAACACATCCCCTTAATACAAATAGAAGCTCTTACACAAAAATGAAATGTTGCAAATTGATATATTACTTGCCTTTCCTTCTTGGTACAGCTGTTCCCAGAACCCCCAAGCATCCCAACACAACGTAGCTCTAAGGGGAACAAGGGCCAGGTCATTCTGAGCTCATGTCCTGGATTAAGATGCCTACACCCAAGCCATGTATGACAGCCATACAAAAACACTTCCTGATTTTACTCAGTGCCCTATTCAACTCTATTTTAAACTGCTTAATGGCCTAAGAATAGAGAGATTTGTAATTGGCAAGATATAAAAAGAAGCCTTCATCCATTAGCAATATTGCTTTAAAAAAATCTCTTTTTGATTATTCTATAAAGGCTTGGTTCCAGATATCTCAGAAAACAGCTTATAACTTCGGACTGAGAACCATCATCTGCTTGAAAACTTTATTATGAGAGGTATAAAGGGGAAAATGCAAAATGCCAGAACTCAAAGGCAAGCTGGAAAGTGAATAATCCACCCATGGTATATCTAACACTGCCGTAGGACAGAGCTGTTTGTCACCACACAGTTTTCCTTTACATCATATAGTGGTGGCAAGAAACTCTACACAACAATTCCACCATCCTAGAAATTTCACATACTGAGGCTTAAGAGTCAAGAGGTTGTTTCTCTTTTTCGGAAAGACAATTTGAGACATATCATTTGTTTAGCAATCTGAAGTCCTTTTCCATTGCAAGTGCATGTTTTCAGATGCACGTAATCCCCTATCATGGGGGAAGTCCCCTAATTTAGCGGGATGCTCATCATCTCAGCCAGACCCTGAGCCCTGGGGTGTTCCAGCAAGAGATACCAGCAACATATTGCACAACTCTGACTAAATAATAACCTTCCTCTAACGGAAAGGAGGAGAAGAGAAGAAGGAGAGGAGGAGCTCTTTTAGAGCATAGAGTTTGTGATCTTGCTGAGGTGGAACCCTTAGCACACAGATGAATGGCACAGGGAAGAGAAGATCATTACAAAAGCTCCCATTCGTACAGAAATTAATATTCTCACCTTCCACTTACTGACAAATTTAAGATGGGTGTGGACAAATACAGAAACAACATGAGAATGATTACACCAATAAGAGAATAACCTCTGTTGTTTGTTTTTTTTTCCTATTTCTGAGTGAGAAATTTACTGAACCTGAATATATCACTGAGATCGCAGTGCAGGTGACTGATCATTTCTACATCTGAGTCTTTCCTACGTGGCCTATGGACTGATTCACAAATTGTCTAAATTCACTTCATTCCTGTTGGCAACCGCAGTGTGCTCAAGCTGAGAATGTGAGTCATATATAAAGTTTAATCTAAAAACAGTCTGCTGTAATCCTGAACAAAAACAGCAGACACCCACTTCTACGGGGGTTTATAGGAAAATCTTAGTGATATGGTCCAGCAATCCGAAGATACTGAAGAATAGCTTCTATGTATTTACTATGTACTTCTCTTTGTCTCATAAATATAATGTAAAATGACAACAGTGCCATGTGTATGGAAAGCTAAGCTTGTTTCCTGAAACACATCGGTGCAAGGCTACTGATTATCAATCTGACACATTGGTCCATATGGTAACAAGCACTGTGTGTACACAGCAATATAAAATTGAACCATAATATCAATATTATCCAACTATTTGCCCTCAGTCAGTGTTTTTCTGGGTTCATTGAAAGAATGGACTTCTTCTAACTCCTGCAGAGGCTGCTTGATTGCAAAGATGGGGAAGTTCCACTGATGTGAATGGTGACTTTTGACTTAAGGATGGTGTGATTCTGTAGCAGTGCTCTCCTACCCACTGCTAACAACAAACGTGTCAATGGCAAACACAGCTCAGGTCAAGCCAAAAAAGATAAGGCAGGCCAGTGAGAAATTTAAGGCTTCTGGGAAATGACTGGGAAAAAGGCAAATAAAAAGGATTCTCACACAGAGCACATCTCTTGCCTGGGGCAAAATCCTCAGCACAGACACACATGCACCTTATTGGCCAGGTGCTGAATTTATATGACTGTGAGAAGGTTAATCACAGTAATTGCTTGCAATTGCACATGTCCACGCTGAAATGGGTGTAGCTGTTTTTCTTGTCTGGTTAATTTAATTGACTTCAGTTGTTACTCAGATCTGTTGAGTTGAGCAGTTGTCTTATGTAAAACAGAGGAACCATATTGCACTGCCTCTTCTGTGACTGTGTGCTGTTGTCATCATGGACAGCACAAAGCCAGAGTCTCTATGCATGGGTCTAGATTTATTCATTCCAGCAGCATTGCACCTTTCACATCCCTACAAAAATCTACAATTTGCCTGAAAACAAAATGTCTGGGCTTTGAATACTGCAGCATGAAACCGTCTGTGACCTTGGTTGGCCAAGTCACCTCTTCTCCCCTATGTTCTGCTTTCCTCATTTCCCATTTAAATGTCACGTCCTTTGATCTCCATTGGTACCATTTGTTTAAGCTGGAACAGGCTTGGATTTGGGGTGCTTTTTTGTTTGGTTGGTTGCTTGCTTTTTGTTTTGTTTCTCTTTTCAGGGTGAAGTGGTGGTGTTTGTTTTAAATGTCTTACCACAAAAAAAGCCACAATTTTCAGTAATGCATTCAAACGCTGCAAGACCAAAGTTCATTGCTATTGATCCTGGCCCATGAAAATGAGCGGGAACAGCAAAGAAAGTGTTGTTTTTTAACTTTCTTTTCTCCAACCCATTATCATTTCTGCCTGTGTGTCTAGAAATCCCTCTATAAGAAGCAAAAACTTGTTGTACCAGGCTACTCTGGGACACGAAACTGAATCACACACAGAAAGGGGAAGAGAGATTAAGAAGCAATTTCCTTTCCGTTATGCCTCTGTTACCAACTCCTAAGGGAAATGTTGGGACAACATTACAAATTCTATTGAAATGTTTTATAAATATATCCAATTTCAGAAAGGCTCTCACAAGCGTGTTTCTCCAAGGCCTGTCTATAAACAAACGTTGAGGGCAGAGTCATGGTGCGGCAGCATACATGCTACAGTAGCAGAGTTTTGGACCCATCCCGGTGCCTCACTGCCCTTACTGTAAAAAAAAACTTCTTTCTTATATCTAATCTAAGCCACCTTTTTAAATTTGAAGACATTTCCCCTTTTCCTATCACAACAGACCCTCTTAAAAAGTCTTATTCCTTACAGCTCCTAGATGTAAAAGAGTGTTTAGGCTTCCTGCAGTCTGTCTGGCTTATAGGCTCTCCCAACACCTAGCCTGCCTAAAAGCACTCTTGTCAGCCCCTCACAGGACTCTTGGGCACTGCTGCAATTCCCACTAAAACATTATTTGCCATTGTCACCACACTGCCATCTGTTCGACTGAAAGTTTAATTTGTGCCTCATTCCTTATCGTTTTTATCAACTGGCATTCAGCAGACAGCCTGACAAATGGGAAGCTGACTGAAAGCAATGGACAAATCATTTCTGTGCAGAAAGAGCAAAGGCCTTTCAGTTGTAACTGACATACGTGCCCATTGTCATGAGGCATCTTAAGCTGACCTTGAGCTGATTAGCAGAGCAGAATTAGAACAGTGAGGGCAACTAAGGACAAAGAACTGTCCTTGTCCACCATGCCTGCCTGGCAGGGCTCACATCAGCCCTGCTAGCCCCTCTCTGTCCTCTGAGCTCTGACCTCACCACAAAGCACATAACAGCACACCAAGTCTTCTGCTGGACCACAAGTCAAAGAAATGCAACCTTAGCATTTAAATGGTGACCAAAATCCAAAGGGTATCATTAGAGCTGCAAAGCAAGCAGGGCTGGAATGAGCTCTGCTGTCTGACTTCTCTTTTACAACCAGAGAAATTACCCCACTGGGGGCCTGTTTTGGTTCCTGATGGTCCTTGCAGATGTTTTGTAAGCCAGCGCAAAGTCCACCAATCTCCACAGGTGAGCTAAAGTCAACGTTCAGCTCCTTTCAGCTCAATCCAACGGCCCTACTCAAATAGGGAAATATCGACACAATAAATAGCAGACCTGACCTCTTGGCTTCCAGCACCGGTGGCACCACAGGGACTGCTCCTATAAGGACTGTGCTGGCTTGGCACAGCTGCTGAGCTTGCTCCTCAGTGTCACGTGCAGCTTCAGAGCTGTGCCAGGATATTGACTTCTTCCTGGCAAGGCCACGTTCCCCAAACTTGCAAAATGGCTGGAATTTTCCCACGGCCGATGGTTCTGATCTATTTGCCATAAAGGAGGGTTGCTAGTGATCACGAAAGCTTTGGAACAGCAGAGTTTGGGGGCAGTTCAGAGGCCACCTGCATGCCTCCCCCCCTTCACTTGTGTGCACCTGAAATGTTTCCTTTGTTGGTTCCCAGAAACATTCATCTCGATGTGCTCAGGGGACGGCCTGACCTGCTGTTTATGAACAGCCTGATTTACAGCCCTCTGCAAACCTGGAGTAACCTTGAATACGAGGTGAAGGACAGGATGGATGGGGGGACAGCCGTGCCCGGTGTGCCTGTGCCCTCTGGTGGTGCCGGACTGGGAGAACACAGGGCAACGTGACTCAGAATCCCACGAGCACCACCATCGTGAGGCCTAATGCTGTTTTCTACTCTGGCTGTACTTCTTTTTCTTTCCTCTCTCTCTTGCCGCCCTTCAGGGCAGTGCTAAAGGTGGTCCTTCATCTCTGCTGGAACCTGAATTCTGTCCTGTGGGACAGAAGAGGCCTCAGGCTGGTTCAGAGCAGAAGCTGCTTTACATTACCAAATAAAGTCTTGAGTGGGTTTTCCTTCTAGGTAATTTCGCTGAATCACAGAACGGCTGGGGTTGGAAGGGACATTAAGGCCCACCCTGTTCCACGATGGGCTGGTTGCCACCTACCAGAGCAGTGGACAGAGACCCTCCAGACAGCCTGAGCCAGGGCCTCATCATCCTCATGCTGAAGGTCTTCCTAATATCTGATCTAAATCTTCCCTCTTTCAGTTTAAAGCCATTACCCCTGGGTTCTGTCTCTACACTCCCTGATAAAGAGTCCTTCCCCTTCCCTGTAGGCTCACTTTCGGTATCGGTAGGCTGCTATAAGGTCTCCCCAGAGCCTTCTCTAGACTAGACCCCAGCTCTCTCAGCCTCTTCACAGAGCTCATCAGGCTGGGCAGCCTAGAGTCCAGTGGGAACACAGCTGCATTTGATGCTTAAATTACCCTTTGGCCCTCCCCAAGTCCCCCAGAACACAGTTACCTCAGCATTAGAGTCAATCACAGCTCAGCGAGGGGAGGAAGCTGAGATGTCCACTGGGAAAACAAGTTATTCCTGCGCCGGCTCAGAAGAGTATTTTGCTGCAGCCCAACTTGACCTTCCTTTTGGCAACTGAGCGCTCACACACACACCCCTCAGCCAACATAGAACTGCAGCCAGACCTTTGAGGAGACCAACAGCGTTTATTTTTCCTTCATTAAAGGTGCAACCATCCTGTTGTTAATGGAGTGACTTCATATTAATTTTCAAGTTGTTCTCGATGCTTGGTTTTAAATGTAAGACAACCTCATACAATGCATTTCTCCAACTCCTTTTATCTCAAAGTGCTTTACAAAGTGACACTGAGGGGAAACAATCTCCCAAACCACCTCCTACACAGAGATCATCCCATCCCCAGTGCTATAATGTAGCCACATCTGTTCTGCAATGTAGCAGCCAATGGCATGTAGAGATTAAAAGGTCAGGGGGAGCAGACACAAGGACAACCGCCAGGGATAGGACTGACCCGAAATCTGCAGCTGAGGGAAAGACATTTCTATTTTCTCCACGGCAAAAGATGATGTCTAATTGACACAGGTCTGCAGATGCCAATAAATCAGATGCAGATTCTTACCCAAATGTGTATTTTCCAGGCTTTTACTCCACATTTGAAATACATTGCTTCAGTGAAGAGCAGCTGATGAATGCACTCATCCAATTGCAGAGATGAGAGGCACTCAGCGGTAGGGGTAAAAGCAGAACTAAGGTGGTAACTAATGGGGCCTGCAGGTCAGCCATGTCTGGGCTGGGCTCAGTTCTTCCCTCTCCTGGACAAAACCACAGCAGCTCGGTTTTCTTACAGCAAAGGCAGAAAGTTCCCACTGTGGCATAGGATGGAACCTAATGGAGTGGGTGGTGACTGAGAAAGGGCTACATCAGCTACAACACTGTTAGTTCAGTTCTGTACAGACAAGCTTGAGCTACAGATGGCCTCCACTTTCCAAAAGCTGTAGTGATATCCTTCCCAGCATGTTTTGAAGCATACAGTCACATGTCCCACATCTGTGCAAAAATACCTCAAGTTTCCTCATTGGGTATGGCAGCCTGAGAGATACTGGGTTTTCCAAATGGACATGCATCTCTAAGTCTAGTGTTAGAGCACAGAGGGAATCTCTTGGCATCAAGGCTATGCCCAACACGAGCATGTTCCTTCTGGACATAAAGAACCTGGCCTGAGACTATGGTTTCCATCTAAACAGTGTGAACAGTACCAAAATCTACCCTCAGAGTAGGAACAAAACAAAGGCATTTGTTTGTGAGTGAGGTTTGTATCTAAGAGTACCACGAGGGACTTCCGCACCAAGAACGTGCACATGGAAACATGTTAACAAGGTCTGCATCTGCCTATGACAGCAACAGCAGATTCTCAAGGCTGGGAGAAAATATCCAGCACTGAGTGCAGCCAAGCTGTGGCCAGCTGCAAATTATGCAATTTCCCTACTTGCTTCCTTCTTCCAGTGGTCCCAGTTGCACAGTTCTGGCCTCAGCCCCAGTTGTTCCCCCTGGCTGGATTATAAGCACCCAGCACCAAATCCCAAGCTAAAAACAGAAACCAAACCCCCTCTTGTGACTCAGTGGAAGAAAGATTCTGTTGCAGGCTGCAGCACCCTCCACCCCAAAGAATGAGTGGAACAGACAGACAGACTGCCAGCATCTGTCCTGAAAGACTTGCTTACTAAGAAGGGAGCCCAGGACTCCTGCTTTGCACAGGGCTGGCCTCAGACTAAGCTAAAGCAGACTGTATATAAAAAAAAAGTTTAAAAATAATGGATATACACTGCATATCTCCATAAAGGACAGTCTGTAGACAATCACCCCTCAGCAGCCAGGACCAGCCCAGCTCTCAGAGGGTAGCTTGGCAGCTGCATTCCAGTCACAGTGGGAGGAATGGGACAGCCAAAGGTACAACTTGTGCTTTTTGCTCCATGATCAGCATCAGGCATAAGGAGGGAGAGGAGGGAGCAAGGCCACTGCTGGAGAGGTGCTGTATTCATCTGTTTGGCAGACCAACGGATGAGTCCTTCATACAGGAGCAGTTTCCTTCCAAGCTCAGGCTGCTGCTTACATCTCACTGGGATAAAACCCAAGTTTGGCCAGAGACATCTCCCTCCGGAGTCGCATCACTTCCCAGTACATCGGTTCCACTGCAAAGTAAAAAAGGAATAAGGAAAAGAAGAAAAAAAACAACAAAAAGCAGGAAAATAAATAAATAAATAAATAAATAGAATCAGTAAAAGAGGCACAGTTAGACTCCACCTCATGTTACACTATGCTTTCAGTGCAGTCTGACAAAACTCGCCCCTAAATTGAGGGAAGCAGATATGCCAGAGGGCGCAGCACGACTGGCCCTGCAGGTCACCCCTTTACTGGCTCTGCCTCGGGATATAGCTTCCAAGAAACTGCTGAGCAAGGAATGGGTGAAGCCATTCCTCCTGCTCACATCTCTTCTTTGCCATTTATCTATTTCTCAAAGATCCAGTGAGTTCAGGGTATCCCAAGCTGGCCACGCTCCTGTCATGCTGAATAAGGCCCTCAGAATTTTTTCCCACTGGCCCATCAAAGGCCCCACTGTACCCAGCTGCTACCCCCTCTTACCATCTTGCCTCACCAAGCCTTGCTGGATATAGCGAATGTATGTGAAGAAATTGCACACCGCTGTGATCTGAGGGATAGAGGAAAGAAAAAAAAAAGTGTCAGATACAGAACTGGAGCACTTCTGGTGCTCAGCTTCTTAGAAATGGTACTACATATCACCAGATACAATGCGATAAGAAGAAAGCTGTTAACCTAAGTTCCAGGCATCTGCAGTACCATACCAGGATATTGCACTACCCACAGCATACACAGCTATAGACAGAAGTAGTCACTACTGAATGTGGTAAAGTCCACCAGCCAGCATTTAAAGAACAAAAAAAACCACACTGTTTTATAAAGGAGAATTAAAAATCAATACAAATCAAATTCCTGTAATTAATCAGACCATGGAAGTGAATATACAGCAGACAGATGGCCTGAAAGAGCACAGCCATAACACAAGGGCCTGAGACAGGTCTGGAGATCCCTGCTCTACTACTCTGAACGAGAGCCACCCTAATGATGAAAACAAACTCAAGCTCCATAGGTGTCTGTCAGTTTGAGTGCCGGCCCAAGAGTTCTTCCATCTCAGAGCCAAGAACAGTCCTGGGAAAGGTGGAATACTCACCCTGGCCCTACAGGATGGTGAAATGTAATAGTAATTCCCAGAATCCCCCAGCATGATGCGGTGTTTGCAGGTCCTGGGGAGGCCACTTAGAGCACACTTCCTGCAGGCAGAGAGAAAGGAAAAATAACAAAACAGATCAGGCTATAAAGCAACCTCATGGCACAGCAGTGTCGATCCACAGGAGATGAAAGGCAGGGCTCAGAAGTAAGACCCGTGTCAGCGAGCATTAAGAAAAAGAAAAACAAACCAAATGCAGCTGATAATTAGCCTTTCAACCCTAGAAGGATTCCATAAATAGTGAGTTTAGGAGACCTTAAGCTAAAAATCTGGTACCATGAATTATCCCATGCTCAAGCAAACCAAGGCATTACCCTTGGCAGATCCACAGAAAGAGGTGAGGACAAAGTAGAGTATAACTCATGTCCTCTGGGCTCTGCACATCTTTGCCATGCAAGATTTTTGCTGAAGGAGAATTCTGTCCAGGTGTCTCAGTTTTTCTGGTGGAATACATAGATGCCAGCTGCAGACCAAGTCTGGTTTCAAAACAGACATTCCAGTGTTTAAGCATAATCATCCCCCCTGCTGGTAAGACGCTGAACTTCATCCAAACTTGTCACCTTTCTTCAATACCCTCCAATACAGCAAGCAAGGTGTTCCTCGAGGTGTCCCTGCTTGGACTTCACACACCACACAACTGGGAAATGTACAACTCTGCCACATCACAGGAAAATACACCCCAAGGAAGATGCTAACCTGGCAAATGTTACATTTAAAATGAAATGAAATCACCTCTGAGCTACAAGTGGAAGCTAACAGGTATTCCATAGGGCTTAAAACTTGTGTGTCACACTTTCTCACCACCAACAAGCACAAACCCCATTGTCTCATTCTGAGAACTGAAAACAAGCTGCAGCTTGACTCCTCTTCCTTATTTCAGACTTGAAAGTCAACTGGAATAACTTTGTGCTGACTTCAGGAGGTTTTTGATATGGTTTCAGATCCCTAAGAATAAGCCAATCTCTTTCTGTGCTAGCACAGAAAAGTTCAGCCTCACTACTGTAAAGTTTTCAGACAAAGCAATAAAAAAAGAGTACTCTTTTCAAGACAGCATGGCTCCCAGAAAGATGATGAAAAGATGTGATCAGCAAGGATGTAGCATGCCTCTCTTTTTTTGCCATTTCCTTCCATTATTGTGAAGATGAACAGTTCCCAGCACCAGCCAATAGCCTGCCCTTCACCATCACTTAGCAGTAAAGCAGAATATGTTGCTGCGTTACTATTACCACGGCTCCTCAGAGATCAAATGCCTACATGGCTGGAAGAGGGACATCATTCCTCAGCTGCACAAGTTACTCTGGAAGCCATAGAAGATGACCACATGCAAAGGAGCAAATGTTCCAAAAAGCTTCTGAGAATGCCTTGGCGCTTGCTTTCTGCTGCCATCAAGCTCAGATGCTGCCTGCCTAGACTCCTGAAAGCACTGCACTGAACTCTGTACCATAGGGTGAAAGGGACACAAGCTTTCTTCTTTCTGCTCCACAGCACAACCAAAGGTGCCACAAAACCTTGCGTTTTTCATCCAGGGAACAAATCAAATCCATTTATTACCAAGAGAAAGATTCCTTAACACCTGGTCTGGGTGGAAATTAAACGGAGTTAAAGAGTTTGGTTAGTTGAGCTCTAGCCTCAAAGCTGCTAAATCACACTAAACTAGTAACTTGTTAACAGATTAGCCACCCTTGATCACTTACTAATAAATACTTTACAATTTGTGATTGGAACACACTATGAAGAGGGGAAAAAAAAAATCAAAAGGGAACCAGCAAGGATAAACACAGGATGGGTTGGTCCTGGCAGAGCCCTGACACATGCTGTGGGAACAATTTGTCCAGAGATGAGAGAAAAATGCAGAAGAGTGGAGTAGGAAGCCTGCACACAAGCAACATCCATTACAGGAATACCATTGCCTGGAAGGTGCTCTGCTTGAAGAGAAGGGGAAAGAACTAAGGAGCAGAGCCTCAACTGAAACTGAATTCAATAACTGAAAGTCCACTGCGTACTCTGAATGATGCCACTTCTGCCAGCATTCCTCTTCCTTGAAACAATCTAAGCTGTTTGTCACGTCAAACACAGTCACAGCATCAAGTGAAGAAGATTACATACATGCAGCAAGGAGCAAATTCTTCTGACCTAGGCTCAAACCCACCGGAAGCACAAGCAATGTTAGCAGTGCAAGGTGAGCTCAGGGGTCACAAGACACAAGAACGTGAGATAATACAGCTCTGACTTAACCCTTGCACCATATGTTATGCGTAAGCCTTTGAAGAATATTAAAGCAGTTTCTCTCTTAGGAAGGAAAAGAAAGCAAATAAAACTTCTGAACCGAGGGCACTAACACGTTACTAAATTATCTCCCAACCACTCAACTCTGCAGCATACCCAAGAAGAATTACATCAGCTGGTGAAGAGTTCAGAAAGCAAAGCTCAACTACCGCTGATCTTGGGCTAGAAATACACTCAGCTGAGCCCTGGTACCTGACTGAGCCAACTCCACAAGGCAGCGAGAGAAAACCAGGAGCAAAAAGGGGGATAAGAAAAAGAAAGGCTCCTTACTTTGGTCCACCAGAGTCCTCTGCTGACACCTTCACCACAGGTAGCATCTGGGAAGCAACAGGCTCAATGGTGAGGGTATTCTGCTCCACAGCCACTCGCACCAGCTCAGACAGCTGCAGCAAAGAGAAATGACTGCAAATACAGATCCATAAAGGTCACCTCCCTAAAGGTGCACCTTTGGTGTCGCCAGACTGTGTAGTTTCTGTCCTCAGTTTCCAGCACTCACCTCCTGCTTAGTAAAGTCCAGACAAGGTCCTACATCTTCTCGGTAAATTCTGTCCAGGAAGGAGCAGGATTTATCCAAAGTTGGAGATTCCTTCCAGGACTGGAACTCAGCAAATAAAATGGAATCAATCTGCAGAAAATGTCCAGGAAAAGAAGGAAGAGAGAAGGTAGATAGGGGGAGAGATACCATGTCTGAAGACAACTGTTACTGCACAGGCAGTCTAACTATACAACATCTACTTTGGCATCTAGAAAGGTTCAGATATCACAGAAGTGTCTGAGGAAAGCTGGTTCTCTCCAAGGATCTTTTGTCTCCCACCCATTTGCCAGACCCATCCAGCCAAGGAGGGCGTAATCTGACAGAAATCTGCAGAGGTCCATCTCTCCCACCTTTGTCTAGGACAGGGCAGTGCCACTACTGAAGGAAAGCCACCACACAACTGCTGAACAGAGCAAGTGCCCATGGCAGAAACAATGAGAGCAGCTGAATGGCAAAGCACAGTGGTAATGACACTCAGGACACAGAACACTTTTCTTAAGAACAGACTGCCATAGAAAAGGATGAATTGGAGGAAAAAAAATAAATAAAAATAAAAAGCTATTAATATCATCAGGACTACATTCAGTGAGACCAAATAACAGAGTATGCCAGCCCTTTAAAGGCCACTCCAACTCAGAACTCTGGTGTCTGGGGAGTTGAGGAAGTCACGGGAATTCTGGGCAACCACATTGGCATGCAGGGATGAGTGGAACGTCAAACCCAGAGTGGAAATAGCTTTCCTGATCACAATGCTTGCTCACGGCCTCTTACAGATGGGCTTGCAAGAATTATCACTCCTCAGCAACTCAGGGACTCAAGGACAGGGCTTGCTCCACCCCTTGACTAGCAGGAAGGTTGATCCCTCCTACACTGCCTGACTGGAAATACTTCAGTGCTGGAGACTCTCTGGAACAGTCATTTAAACCCCAGGCCCGACAGGGCAGCTGTTTAAAAGGCCAGCAAATCCTGTTGAAGATGCTGAAAGGAGAAACAGAACTACAAAAACATGCCAAACAATACAAAAAGCATGAAGGAACGAAACAGAGGGAGGTCTGAGATCTAGCACACTTGCTGTATGCTATGGGGACCGCTCACCTCGCACCAGCAGACAGCTTCAGAGCCACAACATGGAAAAACAAATTCAGGAAAACAAACAAAACAAAAATGGAGGTTAGCATAAAAGGAAGCTAGAACTGAAAGGCTGAAAGTGTGAGAGTTGGATGGGTCCCACCCCTCTCCAAAACTGTCCAGTACAGTTACCTGCCGCAAAGGTGAGGAAGCATCTGCCCCCAGTGCCTGCCAGCCTGGCTCATAGGTGAAGTGGATAGCCTTCCCAGGGATGATACAAAGGAGCAGAGAGAGGAAAGCAGGCACCCCAGACTTTGAGGCAACAAAAAGAGACAGACAGTGAAGGAACATGTTTAGAGTGACAGGCAAGAAAGGGAGGTAAAAAACCATAACAATACAGAAGATAAAGGCAGAGGTTCAAGGCTTCTCTTCCAGGAAACTAAGAGTGATGCTCAAGGGCCATAAACTACACATTTCAACTTCAGTTTGAGGTGCTAAAATGGAACAGAAATGCTGCAACTTCTAGGCACAGTTTAGGAGGGGACATGTTTTCCATTGAGCACCAAGCTAAATGCCAGGTTCCCTCATACCACCTCTCATGTGAGCCAGTAAACAACTTGACAGGAATGGTAACCATTAGAAGAGTGCAGAGAGCATTAGTAGATTAAAATCATTTTTTTCCTAGCACCCAAATTAGCTTCTAGCCGACTAAGTATTTGACTACAACTTCCAGCATATCTGGTTTGCTCCCTGATTGATCGAGAGAAACAAGTACAGCAGGGCTTTGCAGTTACTGAACTAATTTTTCCTTTGGTTTTCTTTTGGTCATAGCCTTTGCTCCTCTTGCCTGTGAAGAGAGTTAAAGGTGTTACTGCTACAGCCCTCAAGACAATAGCTACAGCCAATACTCATCCAAAGTAGCAACAACAGCACTATACAGAAGTTAGCAAAGTAAATCCACTGAAATCGCCAATGGTGTTGCCAGCACAATCCTTCTGTTAGGTGAAAGTATTAATTTCACCCGCTGCCCTTCTGCGCACACATTCTCTCACAAGCCAAGTGACCACGGCCCTCCACATGCTCTCAACAATTCTTCATGACAGAAGCCACAGCTCCAAAAAAAAGTCATCAGGGAAACATACTCCTACACCACATTTGCCACATTCTCATTCTCCCTGATCAAGTGCCACGGCCTGTCTCCTTTCTGCTCTTCAGGGTAGCTGTGCACCCATCTGGCCAATGGATAGTTCCCAGCCAGAAGCTGCTAGCAGGAAGAAAAAAAAAAAAAAGGAAAAAAAAAGCATTACACTCATGGTCACAGTAAGTGTGGGTCTGCTGAATGAGGGAATTAAACAGCGTTTGGTTGAAAGATATTCACAAATTCTTTGTAGCCTTATCTGAAGGGTTCCTCCCAGTGAGAAAGGTGAACCTTAAATATATGCTTTGCAGGAGGAGGAAGAACAGTGGCATGCCCAAGAACAGAGAACAAGAGTTGTTGATAGAAGATGGTGGAGGAGTCTTGGAGCCCAAATCCAGGCTGTGATCACTGGAAGTCAAACCAGTTGGAAAAAAGAACAAAAGCAAATCACGTCAGAACAGGCAGCAGACTGAACTGCCAACATGCATCAGAGCAACTGGCTGCTGCTCAGCAACTCCCAACACATCCATTCTCAGCTCTGCTTACTCCCAGGTCTTTCCTTGCCCTCCAGGGATCCCTCAGCTCCTTCCTCTAGCATTGTCCTAATGCAGCTTTGAACTTTATTCCCAGAAGTGGAAATCTCCACAAATAGAAACCCTCCAGAGTTTGCCTCAGCACAGTTTAGGGAACAAGCCAGACTACTGCACAGATTGCTTCCCTCAGTCAGAAGCCAAGCAAAACTTCTTAAGTACAGCAACAGCAGTGGCTCTGAGGCTGGTGCAGCGAACGGCCCTCACCCACCTCTTTGCACTCATGACTGACTGGTGCTGGAGTCGCATTCTGGCTGATGGCTGTGACGATTGCACTACTCGTGCTCTTGTTTCGCCCGTGGCCTTTCCTGAAGACGGCTTTAGAAGGGCTCTGGAGCTGAGGGTGTAGCTCCCAGTTTGGAGAGGAAGGTGTGGATGTGATCACAAGCGTCTTCAGAGCTGTTACCTCTGCCTGCAGCATGTCGATCTGAGAGAGACGAGGCAAGAGTCAACAGCACCTTCAGCATCTGCTGAACTTGCTGCACTGCACCCAACCTGTAAGGCCACAGGGAAACAGCTACAAGCCTGCTCATGAAGCCTTCTCCTCATTCTCTCAAATGCCCACCGTCAGCCAAAATTTTTAAGAGGAAAACAAGAACTAATGGGGAATCTATCCCACTGCTCCTCAGTCTATCTTGCCCCAGGCTCTTTTTAGACACAATAACCCAGAAGTAATTTCACTTTCCAAGATGGAACCAATCCAGCAGCCCTGTGATGCATCCTCATCAGCTCTTTTCACACAGCCATAACAATTAAACAGCAGATTGCTTCTACGTGGTTCCCCTCACATCTTTTTCTCTAAGAAGAGGAGGTGATCAGCAGTATCTGCTGGAGAGGGAGCAGGCACTTCACCGTCTCTAGGAAACCAACTGGCCATGGCCAGGCTGGGCCAGGGCTGCACCAACCCTGCAAAGAGATCAAGCCACAGAGAGTGCAGTTCTCACCTTTCCCCATGCCTCCTTCAGCTGCTTCTCTGACGCCGCCTGTTTTGTGTTTGCTTCTCTCACCATCTTGTGTGCCTCCTGGACCAGAAAGAGTTTTAGTCTGCCTGTGGCAGCCCCATCTCATACAGTCACTGGGGCCGGCCAAAGCTCTGCCATGTCTCATGCTCTGTGCAAGCAAGCAGGAGTAGACATCACTGCCACATCCAATTATTTTACTCTAACAGATGCGAAGAGCTTTGCCCCCCAGAATTTCCCAGAAAAGGGCTCTCAGTGTCAGGGCCTGGAGTGCATCCCCTTTTCAGAAGCACAGCTGGATAAATGTAAGTTTATCTGCTGAGTCCAAGGTTATATTTTCCAGCCGTAAGAGGTGTTGCAAAAAAAAGCCAGAAGAAAGGGCCTGCCCCTCTTGCCCTTGGGATATGCTTTACAGCTAAAGTTTTAATGTTGGTGCCCACCCATGTTAGATCATAATTGTGTAGTCCAATACTTCTGCGACTGATTCAAAAGCACTGGCTTAGCTTCCTGGCATGACTTCAGATGTGTGTCACCACTGCAGACTTGCCAGTTCATCGCTGGACTGTTTCTAACCCTGATCACTGTCTCTGGCACAGATTCCCATCCAGACTCACTGATCCACATTCTGGTTCTTCATTCAGTCACTGCCCTGCTGCACTTGCCTGAATTCTTACTGCACTTTGTTCCTACCTCCTCCATGGAGCAGCCAAGCCCTCACTGCGCTGAGCACGGCTGCAGCACAGCAGCAGGAGCAGTAGCGCAGGTGGGGACTAAACTCAGAAGCACATCTCACAGGAAGGGGAACTCTGCCCAAGGCCACCAGGTGAAGGAGAAAGCCCTCAGCTGAACTTCTCTGAGTTCACCTTACACTCAGCAACAGCCTGTGTTTCACAGCTGCAGTTGAGTTCTGGCTTTCCTCACTGTCCAGTCAGATCTACAGATTAAAGCCGTTGATAAATGGGATCATGGGATCTCATCAGGCTAGAGCTTGACAAAAATCAAATTAACAACAACAACAAAAAATTAAACCAAAACAAACAAACAAAAAAACCCACAGTAGATGCTGTTCAGACACAGGAGAGGGCCAGGGAGCCATGCTCACCTCCAGCTTCGGGCATCCCTATGTCTGGTTTCACTTAGGTTTGCTACCACGGAACCTGCTCTGCTCTTTATGTCACTCCACAGCTGCTAGGAGGTGAAAGGAACGTATGCAAATCCTCCCCAGAAGCAAGCACCAGCCCCTGGGAGGGTCTGCTTGCAGCATTGTGCAGCATTCCAAATGTGAATGAACAACAGGGACTGAGGAAGCTGTGGGAGGTAACACAAATACGGCTGGAAGTTCAGAGAAAGCCTACCTCAAAGGAATTGGAAGCAAGCTTAGCTTAAGAAATGATGGGAAAAGGAAGAGGGTGGTACCTCAAACAGGCTAGCTGTTAACTCTTCTAGTTCCTGCTCCAGTTGTTCTCTGACTTTTGACAGTCTCTCACATTCTTTGTCCTTCAGCTTCAGTTCCTGTTGAGGAAATTGGAGAGGGATGCTTGAGCTCCTAGCAGGTCTCAACAGTGCTGACACCTGCCTGGCCTTACCTACCAATCACTCCCTTTCCTCCCTACCCCTGCATGGATCCCGGGCCTGAGACTCCTGACACAGCACTCCATGCCACCAGAAACATCCCTCCACAAGCTGTAGCAGGCTTTTCACACTGGAACTGCTTGCTTATCATTAGGCTCCACATTATAGAATCATCAAGGTTGCAAAGACCGCTAAGATCAATTAGCCTAAAAACCAACCCTCAGTCAGCTCGTGACAGTAGACCATGTCCCTCACTGCCTCCAAGCTCAGCCCTTCTCACAGGCTCTGGGCTTTACCTTTTGTGCTTTGTGCAGCTCTTCCTTCAGAAATTCAGAGCCCTTTTCCCGGATCTCCACCGAAGAGCTGCGGAGACGCGAGACGTTGCGCTGCTCAGTGGACTGGCTGTCATCTCCGCTGCCTGCATTCTGGCATCCAGTCTCTGGCTCCTTCTTGCTGCCTTTGGATGGCATTAGTGGTTTCCAGTATCCCACAGCTGGTTGCTCCTGGCCGTCTTCCTCAAAATGGGTCTGGCTGTAGGGAATCGGCACAGTGAAAATTGATGTGGGAGTGATCAGCAAACCTGCCAGGCTGAGAAACAGCCTCAGAGGCAACAGCAAGGCAAGCCAGGCTGGGTTCTCCCAACATTTCAGGGAGGCTGAGCAGTACTGCACTGAACAGGACATTCAGCAGTGAGCTGTGCTGTACCTCCGGCTCCCAAGAGCACAGGAGCAAAGCAGGGAGGGTGATGGCATACAAAGAAACTGGCTTAGAGGACCTGCTTTGTGTCCCAGAGCAGCACCAGCTCCTCTGCCCACAGGCAATTTCTAGGGAGGTAAGTCTTAAACAAACCATCTTCTCACAACCAGTTCTTCAAATAGAGATTGAAAGAGCTGAGAAATCTAACTGGAATAAGCTGCTTGTGCACAAACATTGTTACGATCATGATTAAGCAAGCTATTCTCCAGACACCTCGTACTGCCCTCTCCTAAATACAAGCCAAGCTCAGGAAGGATATCTGTCAAATTGATTTGCTCTGGGTGTGAGCATGCACACATCAGAACAAATAAAGATGGTGAACATCCATCCATGAGTTTCAGCTCTGAAGTCCCTCACAGCTCAGACAGACCCTAAGCAAACACTGAAGGCAGAGCAGACATACAAAATTCAGAACTTGGTCATTTCTCTTCTCTTTCTTCTTAGAAGAGCCCAGACATGCATGCATGTATATTCCCTACTGGATTACTTTGCACTTTTGACATGAAATCCTTTCAGAAGAGCAACAGAGAGGAGACAGTGGTCCAAAGTAATAAGCTGGGAGGAAATCATTGCTATGCTGGTATCTTCAATAATCACACCAAGTACAGTCTGAGATGTCTGCACTCTGGTAAGAAGGGCTAGTTTCTCAGCAGCTAAGTACTGCCTCACAGTTAGACAATTCTTTACACACAAAACATTAGTAGGCAAAGCAAAGTTATAACACCTCCTAGTTTTACCCTTCCCAAATGGCACATCTCAGACATTTAACTCAGGACAAAGCAGGACAACTGAGCACAGCTACTCCAAGAGTGCCGTTCTTGAGAATTTTTAGAGAAAAACAGACCACAGCTGGCTTACTTAGTATTCCAGCAAACACTCCATCGGCCTAAGTTCAGGGACACTGCTCCCCAGACCACAGGAGGAACAAGGAAAAAAACAGTACAGCTTCCACATTCCACAGCAATACAAAGACCCTGACCCTCTTCACTGCAGATCCAGACTTCAACCCTGCAGGACAGGAAAAAATTCAGAAGAACTGTTGACTTGAACTGGTTTTACCAGGAAGATCTATAAGGAGCTCGCTCTGGTGATAAATGACATTTTGAAGTATAAGAAATAACAGAAAAGAGCACGTTGGAGAGGGAAAAGGACAGACAGCACTGCCACACAAAGATAATTCATCTGAAGCTACTCAGCACGCTGGAGCTGCTGATAAAAACACCATATACGCATGTGGATGCATAGAGCTGAGTGAGCCACTCATGACCAATGGGAACTCCCATGCATCTACTCTTATAGGTGCAAGAGAGAACATGCATGGTGCACACTGTGTGGTGTTCAGACAGCAAAGCACTCGCTGTAGTTAGGCTGCTCTCCAGACACGTGGGTAATCAGAGAAAGGTCAACATGATCTACCACATCACTTACCTAAAGAGCGACATTGCTATGGAACGAGGAGCTCTCCAAGGGTTTCACTCAGGAAGGGGAGGTATTGAGCAAAGCAACGACCCAATGGAAGGGAATGAAGCCCATCACGGGAAGGTGGAGACTTGATGAAACCAATTCATCCTCGCCACACGAAATCAGGGGAGGTTCTCTGCAATGGATCTGCCACGAAGCAGGGAGAGCATTCCAAACAGAGGCGTTCATTCAATAGTTAAGCCGTATTTTGAACTGCACCGTGGAAGCCCCTCCTGCAGAGATCAAAGGGGCAAACTGCAGTGAGCGCATCGTTTGGGGACTCTGCATTACCCGGGAAGCTCACTAGGAGGGCAGCAGGACCACCCGCCGTACGGCCAGAAGGGGACAAGAAACGGAGCAGAAGGAGAAATCAGAACCAAACAGCTGCAAAGGAAAGCGAGGGAAAGGGACACCGCAACAGCTCGCTTCGCTGCTAAGAGTCCAGCTACTCACACGGGACAGGAGGGGAAAAAAAGAGATAAGAACCGTTTACCTCGTGATTCGAGCTCTCAGAGGAAAGTTATCTGTGCAGGAGAGAGGTGCGCTGCTGTGCTGCTGTGCTGCTGTGCTGCTGTGCTGCTGCCACCGGGAAGAAGGCAGAGCGGTGCCGGCCGCTGCCGCCGCTGTCCCGCCGCGCCCGGACTGCACCCGAGGGAGCGGTGCACCTGCGCCCGAATCCCACGGGCTGCGCTCCTCGGGAGCCGGGTCGTACCCCACCTGTCCCCCAGGCGCACGAAAAAGGCAAACGTGGGAAAAGTAGAGGAGAACCGAAAAAGCCCAGCGCAGCAAGAAAAAGAAAAGAAAAAAAAAAAAAGCCGAGCACAGCACAAACCCTCCCAAGTTGAAATCGGCAGAAAAAGCCAAACAAAAAAAAAGTGCAATGTCGGCAGTTTTCCAGCTCCCTGCCGAGCCGACCCCGCGGTTTCCTGCGGATCCGTGCACGGCCGCTGCCTGCGGGCTGCCGCCCGTCCCGCGCCGGGAGCGCCGGCTGACAGCGCTGCGTGGCGCCCGGCAGCCCGCGCGGACGCGGCGCACCGCCGGCCCGGGCAGCCCCGCAACGACGCCCGCCCGAACCCCGCCGCCCGCACACCTACCCCCGCCTCACGCCGCGTGCCGCCGGCGCCTCACGGCGGCGGAGGGGACGGAGGAGGAACGCCCGCCGCCGCCGCCATTCCCGCAGCCCGCCCGGCTCCGCGGGGCCGCCCCGAGGGGAGGGGGCAGCGCCAGGCGCCACGTGACCGCAGCGCGGCCCCGCGGGACGGCGGGTGCGCGTGCGCGCTGCCGGCCGTGCGCCGTGCTCGTGGGGGGGCGGTGGGGTAACTGAGCGCTCGGGGCTGGGGCTGCTCTGTCCCTGAGCACCGCGTCTGCCCTGACCTTGAACACCTCCAGGGATGGTGACTGCATCGCTCCCTGGGCAGCTCCTGCCGCTGCATCGCCGCTCTTTCTGTCAATAAACGTTCCCTAATATCCAACCTGGACTCCCCTGGCGCAGCTTGAGGCCATTCCTTTATATGACGTTATTACAGCCCTGTCCCACCTGGTCACTAGGTCCAAGGTGAGTACAGAAGGCAACTCGTGCTCTGAGGTCCTGGAGCAATATGTCTGAGAAGGCCATGTCTGCGGCTGTAACCTTTGTCATCTGCAGGGAACTTTTGTGAGGATGGGGAGATCTGCAGCTCCGCAGGCAGCACCAGAACAACTCAGTGGTAATTATTAACTCCCAAGGCCTGTCTGGCAGAGATGGAGGGTCCTAGGATTAAAAAGGCAGAATTGCTTCCAGAGTTCAAAAGGCAGCAAGAGAATGGCTCCAGCCAGTCTGTCTGATGGAGGGCTTCTAGGGTGGGAGGCACTTACAAGAGCCAAACCTCCCAGTCACACTCACTGATGGGCCAACGAGCTGCAGGCACTGCTTCCAGGAATGATGAGCATTGCAGCTGCTAAGATTACAAACCAATGGACCCCGGGCTGGGAGGACACTGAAACTGCCGAGCTCTGCAAACCCATGGGGGAATTCACCAGCAAACATTACGCTGGACCAGGCAGTGAATATAAGAGGGGGGGGGGGGGGGGGGGAAGACATTCTGTGAAGGTCAAGAGGAATAGGTGTTATCTTAGATGCTGAAAAGCAGGAGTAGAACCATGACCCAGCAAATTCAGAGCGGATGTTATTGCCATGAAAATGAGAACAAAAACAAGAGTGTAACACTCCCGGATCCATCCACCCACTCGCTCCCCTCCCTCCAGCCGACCTCAGCCAGCCATGCAGCATGTTTGCTCAACTGGCGAGGAGGGCTCCAGCAAGGCTCCTCTGGGATCTCTGGGGCCAAGCTCTCCAATTTCATGGATGAGATCTGCCTTCAGCACCAAACAAACTGCTGCCCATTTATCAGGGTTACCGGGTGAAAGAGGAGACTGAAAAAGCAGAGACAGAAGAGCAGTGGGGCTTGCCTATGGGGCTAGCAGTGCTGTGTTGCTCAGGCAGACGCAGCCTGGCACAGCAGTCCTGCTGTGGCACTGGAAGCACTGCTGACCCCTGCCAGATCTCGGCTGCTGCTCTCCTGCTGACAGCTGCGTTTTTTGGAAGAGCTCAGCCTGGGCCCAGAGGAAGAGACATCATGACATGAAAAAGAAGAGCAGCTGGGAAACCTGGAAAGAAAGGAGGACTGTCCAAACTGCACATGGTCCACAAAGAAAGAAATTAGCACACACTGAACACCCTTAGCGTGCCCTGAGTTCCATGGGTCCCTACTGTGATGGATTTTTCTTATGAGTCCAGCAATGTAGAGGGAAGAGACCTGAGGGTATTCACAGAAGCACTGATGGCCACTGCATCCTCTCCAAAGGCTCACGGCAAGCTCAGACATCAGTCAGTCTTGTCTGTGAAAACAGCACCTCCTCAGATAGTTTCATTTTTTTATTATTATTTTTCTTTTTTCTACATCAGATTCCAAGGAAGAGTGTTAGTTTGAAAGAAAACCCCATCGGCATCTATCTTGGCAGCACTGAAAGCAGAGAGCAGGAGAGGGGTTTCACTGGGGCTCAGGCCCCCTTGGTGTCCTGAGAAAAGCACTTGTTCTCCGGCAGACTGCAGGGAGGGCTCTGTCCCTTTCCCAGAGGCAGCTGCAGCAAATGAATTACAGTCAGCACAGGGGGAGGGATTCATTTCCCGTCACAGTAACCCAATCTGCACATCTGCAAAATGGAGAAAATGGGAAGGATTCCAGGGCCTGCAAGGGCAGTGAGGAGACAGGGAGATTGAGAATGGATGTCAGTGCATCCTTGCTCCTCCTTTGCTGCTTTCAGACTGGCAATTTTGCTTGAGGCCTGGAAGAACTGAGGCCACGGGGAATGCAGGAAATGATCCAAGTATTGCTGCCACACTGGTAGTCCTTCAGTTATTTACTTTCATACTACATGCCACAAATATTTGATGTTGTCCTAACGGTAACTGAGCCACATGAACTGCTGGATGAACTGCTCTCAGAGGAGGGCAGCGGAGTCCCCCAGATAGCAGCATATCCCTCCATCAAGAGCTGGAGTCTGGAGATTTTGCTGTTCCACGTTAAGAGTCCCCAGGGCCACAGAAAATCCCCACAGCTCCAGAAAATCTCTCAAGAGAACCATTTTTGTCCCCTTGCTCTCTAGAACTGTCTCTGTCTGCCTCTCGATTAATCCCTTCTCCCTACATGTGTCTGCAAAGTAGTATCTCAAAGACATATATCCTCCCCAGGCCCTGTTCCCTCATGTGGACAATCCTGTCTCCAGAGAGAACCCACCTCCGTGCTCTCCCACATCTTCCCCCATTCACAGAACTCTTTGGATGTTCGGAGGCATTTTCGTCATCCAGAGTCGTTCATGGACCCTGTTGGGACCACAGTCCTATGATTCTTGCCATAAAAGTCCTTTGGGAGCAGCTGCAACCCAGCAGCAATGTTTCAGAGACCTTGCAGCAAGCTCAGCCCTACAACAAAGCAGCTAAGACAGGCAGTACAGTGCAACTTTCTTGATTGACATTGGCCCAGAGCCTCTGCAAAACCAAACCAAAAACCTCCTGTCTCAGATAGATGCTGCTCACACTGGGGTTAACAGCCACACCACGGTCATGCTGCCTCATTGCTGGCCAAGGATAAGGCTTCAGAAGGGCAGGATGGCTGGGCTTTTTAGGTCCTGGTGAACGCTGCTCATGACACTCACAGATATGCTAGCTGCAAAGCTATATACTGCATCAGTCAGTCAGTTGGGTTTGCCATGGTTGGGCCAATGATACCTTACTTACCAGCATCTGGCCACTGATAAGAGCTCTATCTATCTTGCTCCACACCATGAATTTCTCCCCATAGCCCTCCCCATGCCTATGCTTCTCCTGCCAGGTCTGTATCTCACACAGCAGAAGCATCATGCTGCCTCTTCTCTTCTGCCCGGCCCTCCTTCCTGCCCCCGAAAAGTCACCCCTGGCTCCAGGGCCAAGGAGCTGCAATGCACCCAGGGACACAGGGTGTTCATGCAGGAAGAGCCCTGGTTAGGCTGAGTGCTCCGGGTCCACCCTGCACCCTGCATACTGTCCTCGTGAGTAGGGTGGCAGCCCTCCCAAAAACATGGAGGGTTGTGGCACCTTACCTCCGCCAGATGTGAGCCCATATCTTTCTGCACATTACGTGATCCAATACAGGACAGCTTCTGCTCAGAGAGTAGAAGAAATCAGATGATCTCCATAGTTTTGGTGCCAGGCAGGAGTAAAAATTGTTTTCACTATTGCTGAAAAGCAGTCAGGGCTAGATATAATTGAACACCTCACAGCCTACACTGGAACTAAAACCTTAGATACTGGCACTGAGTCCCACGCTTTCAACTATCATCTACCCACTGTTGACAACAATTTCCAGAGCTGTACTAGAAAGTCCGCATTAGACAGCTGCCAGGCTGCAACTGTTTCAGAGAAGCAGCAAAACAACCCCCTGCTCTTGGGTAGGGTCAGCCTCCCAGAAAGGAGAAACCCACCATTGGGCAAATGAATCCCTGCTGCTGATACAGCTCAGGGCAGCTCCTTATCTCCTGAACACTGAAAATTATAGCAGGTGAGCAAAAGCTGACAGGAAATATGGATGTGCAGTGGGCAGATGGTATTACATAGTGCAACAAATTCCAAAAGCAACGAGCAGAAAGAAGGTGGTAGAGCAGGCTTCAGGCAGCTCAAGTAAACAGGTTAACAAGGTTCTCTGGGAAACTGCTTCTGAAGGTTTTGGGGTACACCAGGGCTGGTCCCCATGGCACTTAAGTGCCATCTCTTAAGAGCACAGGAACAAACACTACCAAAACATGATGCAGGTGGGGCAGAAGTTAGGCTTAGCTGAGCAGGGAGCTTCTGCTTCTAGAGCTGGCTGCTGTCACAGGACCTCTCAATTATTTTTCTATGGTCTTGGGAATCTGTAGAGTTGAAAAACAAAACTTTCAGTACTTCTGGATGAAATGCCCAGCATACAACTAGACAAAAATACAATATGGTGGTTGAACAATTGGCTGATGGGTCAGGATCAGAGGGTTACAGAAAACAATTACACCAGGTTGGTGGCCAGTATCTAGTGCTCCCCAGGGCTTCATGTTGGGGCCATTTCTCATTAATGTTCTTATAAATGCTCTAGATATGGGACTCAAATGTATACTAAATACGTTTGCATGTTATATTAAATTAGATTGGCAATAGAGAGGCATGGCAGAGAGATCTTGGCAAATTGGATGGCTGGGCAATCATCTGCTGCATGAAGCATTAAGCAAGTGCTGGATTCTGTCCCTACGATGGATCAGTCCCTCAGCAAAGACAGAGAGAAGGGCAGTGAATGACAGAGAAACCTCTGCTGAGAGCCTGGCAGAACATGGGCCAGGTGTTTCACAAACCCAACGATCAGGAGAACCTGGGGAAGAGAGGACTGCGCGAGCCCAAAAAAGGGACACACTTTACAGCATTTGTGCAAAATTCCAGCTCTGTTTAATCTCCTGGGGCTCCCGGAAGATTGTGACACAGAGAAAGGGACCAAACAGGAAAGAATTAGCGGAAAATGCTTCTCCTCTGGCAGCCACCATGGCTGTGCCAGGAGTTAGCAGCAGCAGTGTGGAGCAGCCAGCCCTGCCTCCCCCTCCTTCAGCCGCCTCTATAAACACGCAGGGCTTACTCAGAAGATTAGAAAGGAACAGGGCAAAAGACAACAGAGTCTCTTTTGTAATGAGAAAGGATTATGGCATCAAGTGACCGGCTGCAGCTCCCAAGTGGGTTTCAGGCTCCTTAGTACACCGCGTCTGTCAGGTTCAATCCCCCCATGAGCCAAGGGGGCAAGGAAAGGCAGGCTGTGGCGCTGGCCACAAAGGACCCAGCGAGGACACATGCAGGATCAAACCTCCACCGTCTCCAGTGTAGCTCAGGAGCCCATGACTGTGAGTATCTAGTCCTCACAAGAGCAGAGATTAGCTGATCAGTCTGCCTATCTTACTGTGCATCTGAGCTCATCACTCCTCTTGCTTTCTCTGTCCACTGTATCTCTTTGTTCTCTGCACTTGCAATAGGCGCTCGTGTCTGTTTGCAGCATTATGCGGCGGGTAACACAACTTGCACAGGCAAATCTGGCTTGCTGCTGCTAGATCCTCATTGCTGGGGACTCCCGCAGCCTGGTCAGTGTCAGCCGATCCGCAGGTGCGGCAGTGAGCTCAGAGGGACCTGCCAAGCCGATGCCAGCAGAGACGGGGAGCAGAGGCGCAGGGCTGGCTGTGCCACGTTCCCCGTCACCCTACAGGGAGTTGGGCTGTTTGGGCTCTATGCAGGGGCGAGCCGTCTGCATAGAGCCCAGTTCTGCCCCCCCAGCAACAGTGTGCTGGTGCTGTAGTGAACTGCCTCACACCGCCGACCTCAGCCCCACGCAGCAGTGCGAGCGTGCCAGCTGCCAAGTGACAACCAAGCGCACAGGCTGGCAGGCAGGGAGCTGCCTTAAGAGTGCAGGGCTGCAGGCAGAAGCACTGGGAAAAGCCCCACGTCCTGTGCGTGAACAGAACTGCACGGAGGTGGGCGACATCCATTACTTACATAGACAAGAGCTGAAGTTTTCCATGTTTGGTAAAAAGTGAATCTGCATTTGAATTACGCAATGAAGAGTCTCCCTGAGCACTTTCAAGACCCGAAACCTAAAGCTAACGCTCTGCTTCCTGTAAGCGGCCCCCAGCGCATTTGCATGTATTTCCATACATTTCTCATCTGTACAACTCATGTGTATGATGTCTTTGGGGCAGTTACAAGACGCTTCTCAATCCTGTGGACTGACCAGAAATACACATGGGAAAGGTGTGAACGTGTATGAGTACGCAGTGAAAGGGACGTTTGTGCAGCTGGGGAGCTCTTGGCAGGGCAGGTGCCAGCTCTGCCCTCCGATAGAATCGTTGGAGGACTCAGGGAGAGTTACAACAGGGAAACCCAAAGGAGGAGCAGAACCAAGAAGCCAAAGTCAGGACAAAGGTGCTATTTGTTGAAGCAGCCAGCAGACGCTGCAGTTTATCTTCATGGCACCAGCTGGCTTGGACATGAATTTTCCTCAGCTAACTACAGGTCTATCACTGGGATGCTTAAATGAGGAGGATGGGCACAAATTCACCTGCCCGCAGCTGCTGCTACAGACCAGGGAGGGCTGAATC
Organism: Perdix hodgsoniae; assembly: GCA_035772895.1. Lineage (NCBI taxonomy): Eukaryota > Metazoa > Chordata > Aves > Galliformes > Phasianidae > Perdix > Perdix hodgsoniae. The sequence goes on along the minus strand of JAPSGF010000001.1, from coordinate 26,600,229 downwards.
AGCCCTGGGCGTACCTCCCAGTACCTCCATAACTCAGGAAAGAGGCCAAGGCCCCTCTACTATTAACCTCAGTGCCAAAGCAATATCTAACAATTATGCAACGTGTTTTGATTCAATTTAGAAATGCCATCATCTTTTTTGTGGAATAATTATTCATGAATGGCACGGATTACACTGGCTTTAACTTTTATATAAAACTTCAGGTTTATCTGAATGTCAGTCATTCAATTAACTGATGATAAATAATTGTTTACCCAGAGTTAGAAAACAATAAGTGCAGCAAGGATGCTGCATGATTGGATAAAATTTCTTTTTTCTTTCAGCACAATTAATCTCACACTGAAAACTGGGGAGGTGGAGTTACTGGAATTCGTGCTCTGTGAGCCCAGCCAAAATCCATTCCTCAGCTCTCTGACAGAGAAGGCTGTTTTGCCTGCAGTACCAGGGCTGGCATAGTCTGGCTGTGCACATCAACCCAAATTTAAAGACAACTGTACTTGTTGTAAAAACAGGGTAAGGAACTTCGGAATTCGTGAGACTGATCATTCATCTCAAACAACTGTTTTTGCGGAAGACAGTGGCACGTGGGCCCTGTCCGCTCCCATCAAGCAGCTCCATTTGAACACTGACAGTGCAGTGCTAGAAACACGGGGCTCCACCAGAAAGTGAATTGTCATTGCAACCAGCTCACATGCAGTTAAAACACAGGAAGAAGCTGGTAAACGCATCACAACAATTGCCCACCATAAGCTTCCTCTTGGTTTTCTACCTTAACAACTTCAACAGATTTGTCTTTTAATTTCGGCTCTCTCTCTCATTCTTTCTTCCTTCCTTTCCACTTTGCTGGGACACCTGCAGTTTCTGTTCTGTCCAGGCCTCCCTCTGTGCAGGTTTGCTTGGCAACTTCAACAACCGCTCATTTTGTGTCCCTACCAGGATCTGTGATGACAGTGACATACACTAACCGTGTGGCTGATGCCCGCCTAGGCACCTTCTCGCAGCTCCTGCTGCAATGGAAAGGCAGCATCTACAAACTCCTTTACTCCGAGTTCCTTATTTTCATCTCACTCTACTTCGCCATCAGCCTTGTCTACAGGTGAGCATCCTTACACCAGCACCACCACAGCTCCTCGCTCTCAGCTGGTCCCAAAGCAGGACAACTGAGCAACCCAGGGTTGGGACAGGAGTCCTGGGAAAAAGCAGCTAGCCAGCCACTAACCGGCCTCTGTTCAGAGAAGGAAAGTTTTTTTCTCACTGCTGCAGTGGCTGGCAGCTGACAGATTTCCTTCTTTGAGCCTGGAAGGAACACGGATCCTCTTCCTGGAGATGAAGATCTGCATGTGATGACCACCTGAGAAGAATGGCATATAGAGACCAAGGCTGAATTGGTGCTGGAGGTGTTCCACAGTGGGAAGCGTTTCTGAGAGCAGACATCAGATCTGGGGCTGGAGACCTGTCAGAAGGCAGCTATGCACTGGGATGGGTCTGATTTGGGTGGGGAAAGCCAGGGAGCTCCCCTGGTTGCGTGAATGCAACATGGAAGCAGGAGAGCAGCTCTAAGAAAGAGGAACTCATATCGGGCACTGCTGACATGAGCAGAGCTTGGACTGACATTTTGCAGGATATAAAATAAAACGTGGTGCACATCCAAGCGCTTTGGCAAACACCTGATTCCAGATAGCACTCACCTGGTGAGTGCAAAACATAGGGCTCCCTAATCAGACTGCAGCAGTTACCACTCAGTGACCACTTCAGGCTCCTTTGGACATGTCGGCAGGGTGTTTTGAGTGCTCCCCACGTCACCCCACACCCACAGAATGGTTTTATCGTGGCTATGTGTCCTTGCTTTCCCTTGCCAGACTCTTACCCAGCAGGCCCAACAAGGCACAGTCTACTCCTTAAGGCTGATGTCTCTGTTCCTCCCTTTCAGGCTGATCCTCAGCGAAAGCCAAAGGCTGATGTTTGAGAAGCTGGCACTCTACTGCAACAGCTATGCTGAGCTAATCCCTGTGTCCTTTGTGCTGGGTAAGGAGCTCTGACTGTGAATGCGCAGGGATGGGAAGCGGGCAGCATTTCTTCTCTCACCCTGGGTTGACACTGCTCTTCAAGCAGGCAGGATTCACTGAGCAGTTCCTTCATTCTGCCTTTGTGATAAATACATCAATTAATGCTGCAGCTGTGAGGTATGCACACAGCTTTCTCTGTGCAGATACACTGATGTACTCTTGGTTCTACCACGAGGGCAAGGACCAAATCTCTCTAAATAAGCTGTGAAAGCCAGACTCTAGCTTTAGCATGGAGATCCAAATTACGTCTAGGTCTGCCTTCGCTCATCCCCGTAAGAGCAGTGACAGCCTTCCTATACAAGAGCACGCATTTCCCCTCCTTCAGGATGGCTAACTTGCTTGGCTCACCTCTAGGTTTCTACGTGGCCCTGGTGGTGTCCCGCTGGTGGGCGCAGTACGAGAGCATCCCATGGCCTGACCGCATCATGAACTTGGTCTCCTGCAACGTGGATGGGGAGGATGAGTACGGGCGGCTGCTGCGTCGCACCCTGATGCGCTACAGCAACCTGTGCAGCGTGCTCATCTTGCGCTCCGTCAGCACTGCTGTGTACAAGCGCTTCCCCAGCATGGAGCACGTCGTGAGGGCAGGTCAGTACTGGTACTGCCCTCAGCACGGCTCTGGGCCAGGCAGACAGCAGCTCTCTGCCACTTGACCTCCACTCTGGAGCAGAGATGGTGCAGTTCTAGGACACGAGTTATCACATTCTCAACAGATGTCTAAATACACTAGGTAACTGCACCCTCAGCAGTTCTCTATCTCCCTGCTGGCTGGGATCTGGTCAGACATTCTGCAGACATCCAAAGTCTACAGTTTTCTCACCAGGGAAGGGGGGGAGCAGAGAGCTGAGGGACAGGACCCAAACATGGAGCTGTGTCAGGGGAGAGGCAGGCTGGAGGTTAGGGAAAGGATCTTCACGAGAAGGCAGTGAGCATGGAATGGGCTGCCCAACCCCAAGCTGACAGAGTTCAAGGAGATTTTGGACAACACTTTCAGACGGAGGGTTGGAATTTTGAGTGGTCTTGTGTGGAGCCAGGAGTTGGACTCTATGAACCTTATGGGTCCCTTCCAACTTGGGTTACTCTATGAAATGAGAAATTCTTCTTGCACTTTTAAATTTAAAGATTTAAAGATCAGTGTTTTAACAAAACTTGCCACTGTTTTCTGCATCTTCCAAAGGCTGAATGCCCAAGTCTTTCCAGTGATTATAGAAAGAGGTAAGATGACTACCTTCTGCTCTCTATGGCCATTCCTCTCTTGTCCTTTTCCACTTAGGCCTCATGACACCTGAAGAGCACAAGAAGTTTGAGAGCTTGAATTCTCCCCACAACAAGTTTTGGATCCCATGCGTGTGGTTCTCCAATCTGGCTGTGAAAGCAAGGAATGAGGGGAGGATCCGGGACAGCGTGCTGCTCCAAGGCATCCTGAATGTGAGTGATAGTCAGTAGGCAACTGAGATCCTCACCCAGTCCTCCAGGTGGAACTGCAGGGATTTCAAGATGTCAGGCAAGGAACAGGAATGTTGAGGTGGGATGTCCAGACAGTGAGCCATGTCTGTCCCTAGGGATATTACATTCATTTTGATGGGAAATACTCCCACTGCCACTCTCCAGCTGGTGACAAAGTAAAATTTTTCATGGCCTGTTGACACATTGGTGACACCACACGCAGCAGAGGCTAAAGAATGTAACATCTTTCACAAAATTGGAACTGGGAGGAACCATTTGACTCACATCTAGGTGTAGTCATAGGAGACACCCACGTAGCGTGTTCTGGATCAGACTTCCTCCAGCATTCACACATTCCAGTATCCAATGAAGGTCTCTAAGATGCAATTGTAAAGCCACAAGGAAGCAAGCATGTGTCTGGAAAAAAAGCAGAAGTCAAAAGCATGTTAAACAACCAAATGTCCCTGCAGAGAACATCTCTATTGAAAACTCTCGGATAGTCCTGGGAGGCCATGCTCCACAGGCAGGACCTGGCATTGGTCCTTGCAGAGCTGCAGAGAAAAAAAAAAAGACTCTGGAGCAGCTCATCCCCTTTAAGATTCACGTGCTGAGAGACCTATGTTGTTTCTATTGTGAGATTCATCCCTGTGGGCTCACAAGTCAAAAGAGAGAGATGGATATTTCTAAGATATCTTTGCCTCTGATCTGTTGAGACACCCACTTTGTGAGGAGATAGCTTCTGCTATGAAATAAGCTAAGAAGGGACTCGGGTCTCAAACAGAGACATTGAGGCAGCAAGAGACATCGAGGCAGCAAGGACTTCCTCCATGGCAAGTGTGAGACCCTGCTGGTGGTCTGCCAGGAGAGGGCTGGACCCCAATGGAGCCCTGGCTGAGTCCCACCTTCCAGAGAGGTGTGAGCAGGAGGGGACAGGCAAGGACACACAAATGTAGCGCCAACGGGTTTTTCCTTTTCTCTACTGCAGGAGCTCAACACTTTGCGCAGCCAGTGCGGGCGGCTCTATGGGTACGACTGGATCAGCATTCCCCTGGTCTACACCCAGGTGAGAAGGGCTTCCCACATCCATGGCTGCACTGCCTGCCTACACGTGATGCTTTGGAATCTCCTCTGACCCCATACCTGCCCTACACACAGACCATGCTGATGCTACATATGATCGGACTTCTTATCCGTGCCTGCACATGCAAGCCCCATGCTGGCTCTCACACACACATAACTCATAAGCACACACACTGCCCAGCCTTATTTCTGTAATACACAGCCACCTCTACAGAAACACTCCAAATGTAATTAGTTACCCATAACGTGCTTCATATGAGTGCACAGAAAACACAGATGCATGCAGATCCATGCCCTGCAGAGAGGAGATACCACTGTAGTCCAGGTTCACAAAACAGAGCTATGTCAGGCTGTAGAAAAGACTGGACCCAAATTGACAGCTCCTCTAGCAGCCTCAGTTGGGTCTTGGAGTTGTGAGCAGGATTTGCCAGATGATCTGGAACAGAGTCTCCTCTCTGCAGTGCATAACCCATTTTTCTACGGTTGCCCATCCACACCGCAAAGTTTGTCCTTGCAGACACCCTGTAACTAACCTGTGCATCTTGAAGCAGCCCTGTGCTGTTCCCTTCTGGGAAGTGCCTGGCTAACTCAAGAGTCTCGTGATGCTGGGTGTTTGATTTGAACCTTCCTGCTTGACATGAGTCTCAGCTGCTATTAATTTGAAAAGTGGAAGTTTCCAGTCTTGTGATTACACAGAAAAGTACGAAGTTCATTGTAGCCTGAAATTTGGGCAAGCAGGCAGACAAATATAAAATTGTCGTTCATTAGGACCAAACCAGAGCTGACACTAATGCTCAGGGTTCCCCTCCCAGATATGGAAAATGCTTAACAAATCATGAGGGGCTCCAGAGAACTATTAGGACAGAGATGTCATTCCAGGGACAATGTGGAGTGAAATGCAGCATACATAAGGATGAAGGGCAGAGGGTACACTTAAAGTTTTCTGCAGTGGAAATTAATCTCCCTGCAAAAAGCAGAGGGGAAGCTTGTTGTAACTGAATACAAGGCTTTCAAAAGGCTCCTGAGCCAGCAGCTCACTGCAGTTTTGATATAAGTGGGGTGGGAACTGAAAAGAAAAATGCTGTGAAAGCAAGTCGGGAACTTAAGTTTCTCTGGTGTGTCCCCTGGCATCTTTCCCAGGTGGTGACCGTGGCTGTTTACAGCTTCTTCCTGGCCTGTCTGATCGGACGGCAGTTCCTGGATCCTGAAAAAGCATACCCTGGCCATGAACTAGATCTCTTTGTGCCTGTCTTTACGTTTTTGCAGTTCTTCTTCTACGCTGGCTGGTTAAAGGTATGTCCAAAAAATTTTGCCTGGAGCTGGAATCCGACCCATTGGGTTTTTCTCAGTCTGCGCTCACAAAAAACCCAGCTGTGTACTGTGGCCTACGGGCAGCATGCCAGCTGCTGGGAGACAAATGGAGAGCCAACAGGAGCCAAGGGCAATGCTAACACTCCAGGCTCTGAGCATCTCACTTCAATCAGCTTCACCTTTCCTAAGTTTGGGGGGAAAGAGAGGCATTGGATATATATTACCTGTATATCGACGCTTCCTAGAAACTGGCAGGCTTCTGTTTTAAAGCCACCACCTTTTGGGAAGAACCAGCATTGCTCCAAATTCAGGGCACATCACCCTTGACTGCAGTTCTGGGCTCTGTCCAATAGACATTCTCCCTGCAGGGAAAGGGGTGGGTATGACCATGACCTTTGTTGTGCGTTCTCCATGTGCAGGTGGCCGAGCAACTAATTAACCCTTTTGGGGAGGACGATGATGACTTTGAAACCAACTGGCTCATCGACAGGAACCTGCAGGTAAAGTGAAGGCAGAATTCTCCTGACATGCAGAGGAACACTGAGGACTGCATCTGAGGTTTCACTTGGCCCCTTGGTCCATTTTCCAGCACACACGATGGGTCCAGATTCTGTTTCAGACCCTCACTGCCTTTCAGTGACACAGTGAATGACAATGTCTGCTGTTCCCTGTTTTTTCCCACACCATGTCTGTACCTATAATCACCTCCTCTGGTTTCTTCTGTGCAGTAACTCTCCTTCAGAACTCCCTAACACTAAGCTCATCGGTACTAGTGAGCATATTGCTTTCATTTCTCATTCCATACCACTTTCTTTCTAATTTCTAATTAATCAAATCTCTCCATGCAAAAACAAAACACACCACGATTGACAGGAAACCACATAGCAAATCCAGCTGCTCATTTCACTTCCATGTTACAGTGCTGCCTTCTGCCCTGCATCCCTTTGTCTGCTGACCTCAACATTCCTGCTGTTCCCCCCAGGTCTCCCTTATGGCAGTGGATGAGATGCATCAGGATTTGCCCATTCTGGAGAAGGACCTATACTGGAATGAGCCCGATCCCCAACCACCTTACACTGCAGCCACTGCTGAGTACAAGCGCCCATCATTTCTTGGATCAACTTTTGATATCAGGTGAGTGCGACTACAAAGATTCAGAACAGACCACATTTACACCTTAGAGCAGGTGCAGTGAAGTTATAATACTTGAGTACGAAAGTAAGAAAGTACTTGAGTACTTGAGTAAGAAAGAACACTACATTCCTATCTAGTCTGTGAAACCTTGCTCTAAAATACTTACAGATTTGTCCAAAACTGACAGCCAGCATCTTTCTTCACAAAGAAAAGCTCTGATCTCTTGCCCTCCTCCTCTTCAGCGAGCATCCCTGTAGTGGAGGGCCTAACACATAACTGATGTGGCAACAGAGGAGAAGTTTGCCATTAGCAGTGATGTTCCCTGTGATACCAGCCCGACCATGAGAAATCACCATCTTTTGTAGATGTGTAACAGCCTGTTTTGCCTTTCCCCAGCATGCAGAAAGAAGAGATGGAGTTCCAGCCCCTGGAGCAAATTAAAGAGAATGAGGAAGCAAACCATTCCACACCACTACTGGGACACCTGGGCCGCCTCCTGGGTGTCCAGTCACCAAGTTTCTCCAGGTCCTCTTCTCGGATGAACCTACTGCGCAGGCGAGGGGAGCCCACATCCCCCTTCTCCCATTACATGTACCAAGACATGGGCAAGTCGGGAAACATCAGTCAGCCAAGGGGAGACACCAACTCACAGGAGCAGTGGGACAGTGAGGATGGAAAACTGAGGGAGTTTGATGCCTTCATATCAACCCCATTTTATGAGAGACCTGGTTTCTACAGTGCTCCACAGACACCCATCAGCTCCATCCCCATGATCTTCCCTTCTAGACGCCAAGGGCGCAAGAAGCCCCCTGCACTCTCCAGCATAGCTGCATGCTCAAATTCTCTTAAGGATGTCATTGTCAACTCCTCACCTTCCAGGATGAGTGATACGTACAAAAGCCAGAGCTCCCTCGGCTCAGGTGCAAAGGAAACATTTATTTGGCCAACAGAACGGAATAAAGGTCCTGACTCGCTGGTTGCAATGGTGGAAGAAGAAAAGAGCAACTCTAGCAGTAAAAGCAGAGAAGCTGCCATCACCGGAAGTCCAGCAGCTCTGTCCACAGCATCAGACAGCCCTAAATTCCCTTTCCTAGCAGAGTCTCCAGACCACGAGCAGCAGGGCAACTTCAAAAGTCTGAAGAATTTGAAAGGCTCCCACCCACCCTGGCTAGCTCTGGAGAGCGTAGCAACAACCACTCCCAATTCTGAGCAATCGAGCGCCCTCCCCCAACCTAGCAACATACTGCCCAGCAGCAGCACCTCCCTCTGCTTCTCATTCACTCCTGTCTCATCTCCAGTGCTGGAGAGATCCCCCATGGGGAACAGAGGCCCTGATACTCACAGTCTAAGTTCAGAAGACGCAACTAGCGCACCAGACCAGCATCCATCAGAGGTTTCCAGGAGCACAAGAGATACAGCAAACAGAAGCAGTAATGCTCCTCCTACGAGAGAGACAAGAAGAGCAGAAAGCCCATCCACTAATGACTCTGGCATCTCTCTTGCTGAGGGTGACTACGTTGGACTGATGGAGGTGATCATGGAGACAAGTGAAAGCATATGTGAAGAGCAGATAGATCAGTGCAGCTAGAGGAGACTGATACACACATGCCAGGTAGAAACGATACTGCAGTGTTTTCACACCTGGCCCACATCCTCCTAAAAGAAGGGCAGTGCTGCCAGACTTCTTGTTTCTGGAATATTATTCACCTACAGCCCAGTACCAGACTCACCACTACTGGACTCAGGCATAGTAGCAGGCATTTGACTTTCAGTGCTTGCAACAAGAAAAAAAAGAAAAAAAATCTCTACACACTCTAGCAAAATAAGACTTCTAGCATTAGGTATTACAAATGCCTAACTGTAAAACCATAGCTGAACAAATATTGTTCTGGAGTGCAGAGAAGAGGTATGTAGTTAAGGACATTACAGCCACTGAAGCTCCAAGTTTACATGACTATTTGCTGTAAGACCCAGGACTTGCACAAGTTGCTCCACGGAAAGAAAGGGACTGAGGCACAGCATTTGTGATACAGAGCCGTAGTGCTTCATGAAGTCCTTTCCAGCTGATGCTCTCCAGCACCAGTAAAACACTAGGTTAAGGCTACTCAAAAAAGTGGCTGCCAACAACAGTATTTACATTGCTTCAAGTTTTCTACATTTTGCTAATTTGAAAGCACTCAAAGAAGTTATCCAGATGGTAGCAGGCAACACAAAGCTAAGATTAATGAGTTCTCCCTAAAAAAAAAAACAAAAAACACCCCACAACCCTAAAAGCAAGACAGATGTCCGGGACCACTTGCTTCCTCATTTTAATTTCCACAATAAAAGTTTAAAGAAACCATGAAGTTCTTCCTCTTTTCACAAAAAGCTGCATGTTCCCTTTACTCTTAAGGGGCACATGAGAAATCCAGCCCACTCACCTCCCTTCTAATACCCACACAATACTCCAACCCTCTGCCTGCCAGGCACAGCTGTTTGAGCTGGGCAAATGGCGCTACAATCCATATCTAATACCCCATACATTATCTTTTAAGACAGTACCTGCTACCTGCAACAGTTCATCTAGCTTATATTGTGAAGGAGGCTGGAAGAGTAATGTTTTTGTACAAGTGTAGTGCCATTTTTGTTAGACAGGTACAATCTCACCTTCAATTCACAGGTAGTAGTTCAAGAAGTGTAGAGCCTCAAGCCTTCCTCTTCTCTTACATTAAGACAGAAGCTTTGGTGGCAAAGGCATTTTGGAACATGCTTCAGTTCCTTTGCAGTCCTTGCAGGTTTTCCCCCCCCCCCATCCAGTGGTATTCACTAAAATACTCAAGTGCTAGAGTTAAAACAATTCCTCCAATTTATTTCTTCATCCATGCTCAGCTCAAGATAACTTTCTCGGTTAAGACTACAGAGCACAATCCCACACATACACTTCTTAAGGAAAAAAAAAGCAGAAGCCACCTTGAACCAAGTCACTTTATTTGATGGAGGGCAGTACACAAAACACAAGAGAAGAGGGGGCTGATATTTGGTACAGAGTATAAGAACTGCTTATCTAGATAGCTGAAGATGCATGCACTGCTGGACCAGTAAAGTAGAAGTCTCCCTGAAACCCATAGGGCAGTTCTCAGCAAGCCTTCAGCTGTTGTCACTTTCCCCAAGGGTGTGCTTGTCAAACAGGTACTCTGCCATGCCATACTTGGGTGCCCCCATCTTCCGCAGGTTGGTCACATGGTCACCCAGCTGCTTGATGGCTTTCACCTGCTCATCCAGGTAGTGAGTCTCAATGAAGTCACACAACTGAAAGGGAGAAGAAAGAAGTTTAGGCCTGAACTGCTCATCCTGCTGAAAAGAGGCTTTACTACAGACATCGCTGTCAAGGCTGGACTGAGGCTTTTTAACTAAGAGGTTAGTACCACGTGTCTGAATTGCGGCAGTCTCAAGTGGCAGCAGTTTTTATCATTCCAAAAAGTGACTTTGGCCCCCAGTCAAGCTTACTGCATACTGATAAACATACTTCTCTGCAAAGTGTTGTTCATGAGTGTCTTCTGTTCTCAAGAGCAGTAACAAAAGGGTTTGAGCACAGCTACACACCCCATGTTCTACAACAAACCTTAATCCTAATATAACTGGTCCTGCTTAAAAAAAAAAACCACCAGGACATTCCTCCTGGAAGAGCTGCACAAGTTCAGCCCTTTCACCACTAGGAACAGCAGGTACATGCTATTCATGCCCACATACAAGCTCCCTCACTGCACAGCTACATTCTTGCTTTAGCATCCACTTACGTGTGGATCATTCTTTTCAGTTGCCAATTTGTGCAGTTCTAACAGCGACTGGTTCACGTTCTTCTCCAGGTGCAGGGCACACTCCATTGCAGTCAGTCCGTTCTCCCAGTCATCACGATCTGGTTTCTAGAAGGGAAAAGTCCATGATCGTATTTTTATAAAGCAAACAAATTGATAGAGAGCAAAGTCTTTTAGGTCAGTCTCAAAGTCTAAAGCTGCAGCTAAAAAAGCAACTTGCTGCACTATGCAGTTCTCCAGTAACAGTTCTCTCTTTACTTGAAATTCCTTAAACACAACCAAGCTCAAGCATTTGGGTCTTGGGAAAAAAAAAAAACAACAACTTGGCACTCACGCTGCACTTAGGACAGAATTGAATGCAGACTAAAAGTCACAGAGAATAGATATATGTCTGTTCTCTAAGCTCTTCTTGTATTACATTCAGTGAAATCTTGGAAGGTTAAAACTTAGAAATACTTTCTTCTTCCCTTGTAATCTCATGGCCTAAACATCTAAGTAGGTGTCCTGTTTTTGGCTGAAACACGCTAAACTTTGTTCACAGTGGTAGGTATGATGCCACTGAGAAGGAACAGTGTGATAACACTGACACTGTTTTAGTTGTTAAGCAGTGCTTGCACTAGAAGTCAAGCACTTTTCAGCTCCTCATACTTCTGTGCCAGCAAGGAGCTGGAGGTGGGCAGAAGCAGTGCAGCTGACTGAAACTGCAAGAGACAGTCCATGCCATATGGTATCATGCTGAATAATAAAACCAGGGGAGTTTGCTAGGAGTGGGCTGCTGCCCTGAGATTGGCTGAACACCAGTGAGCAAGCAGTAAGAAACTGCACATCACTTGTTTTGTATATCCCTTACATTCCCTTTCATTTCTGTCATGTGAACTGTCTGTCTCAGTCCCTAAAATCCTTTTTCTAATGCCCCCATTCCAGTGGGGAGGGGTGGAGTGAACAGCTGTGTGATGCTGAGCTGCCTGCCATGTTACGCCACTGCATAAGTACAATCTCAAAGAAAACAAAGCAGTTTAGATATCCAAACAGGCAAGTTGAAAGATATTTTTTCTCAAGTGGCTGTCACTGTTTTCCCCGTGAAGAGTTGTTACATATTAAACCTACACACTATTAGTAATTCAAAACAGCAGGAAGTGAGTAAAGGGACTTCAAGCAAACAATGCCACGAAGTCTTACAGCAAGTTATTGACTATAACTGGAAACAGGCTGTTTTGTGATCTCTAGTCATAAGAGCAGAGAGCCAAGAAGGCACATGCAGTTGAACTCAAGATAGCTGAACCAGTAATGTTCTAGTTCACTTTTTTCTGCACCCCCACCCCCTTCTAAAACCACTATAAACTATGTATATGCAGCTGTTCTCATGGAGGAAGTGCTTCTTAGTAGTCAGTCAAGAAGTTAATGTGCATACCTAGACTTTTCCAAGACTGATCACCACATGTACATCACAGCAACGCATGTGCTCAACCACTGGCAGCTGCTGCTGCTTTTCTGCAGGAGGCCTCTCAGGGGAATTCCTTCCCAGACAGCCTGGAGGCAGGCCCCAGGACCAGTTCTGCATTAGGCATGACAACCCAGAGAGTTAGTGCTCACCTTGATGTCCTGCAAGAAGATGCGCCCACCCCTCTGATTCTGCAGCTTCATCAGCTTCTCAGCATGTTCACGTTCCTCATGGGACTGGTGCAGGAAGTACTTGGCAAAGTTTTTCAGAGCCACATCATCCCGGTCAAAATAGTAGGACTGAAAATAAGAATTCACGTGCTCAGAAACTCAAGCTTCACTCTTGCAGCCACACAAATCAAAGTCTACGCTGTAACTTCAAATATCTCAACCCCTCAATAGGCTAGAGCCCAAGCTGTAGGTAATCAGCAGCAGGGTAACACGGCCAAAGTCTTCCCTCCATGGAAAGCTCAGTTCTCCCAGCAAGAATTAAGTTTTATTAGATTACAACCCATGTCTTGATAAGTACAAGTAACTGGCATTTGTGGTTCATTTCCCATATGTGAAATCCCACACACCACTGAAGTGTTCTTCTGACTTCTGGACTATCTTGCTTTCAAGGATTGTTTTCCTACTTGCTTTGTTCACAGTGGTCACAAGTCAAAGTTCTAATCATAACACCTGCTAAGAGTAGGTTAAGGGTAGCCAGAAGCATTAAGGTACTTCTGCAACAATGCTTTCACACACATTCCACCAGATTTAGCAGGTATTAGACTAGCAAGCACACTTTCTACTTCTGAGAAAGCCTTCAGTATTACATTTAAAAGTGAAAAGCTTAACTGTAAGTAGAGCACCTATTCAACAGCCGTTACAACATCAGCTCTTGAAAGCCAGCAGATCTGTGACAGCCCTTAGAAGCCATCCCACAGCTCCTTTTTTTCTTAGGAGAGAGACATAAAGCAGAGTTCAAAAGAAAGCTTTGTATTTGTGCCAGCTATCTAGCAGGCAAGAACCTGCAGAGCTCTCAGCTCTGACAGCAGCAGCCAGGAGGCTCACAGGACAGCAGTGTTGTCACCCCCATCACAGCAGCTACATTCAGCCCGCAGCGGAGGCTCACATCCTCACAGTAACACAGCAGCAAGCGGTTAAACCCCGCACCAGAAGGCTGCAATACAGGGCAGCTAGGAAGTTTCCCGCACGGGTCAGAGCTGCCGTCTGGTCTGAAGGCAGCAGCTCCGCTGCAGCTGAAACGAGAGCTGCCAAGCCAGAAGGGCAAGCACAGAACGGGGGATGCCACGGATTCGTCCCACTTCACCTCGAAAGCAGGACTCGAGAACCCTGCCTCCAGAGCGAGCCGGTGGGAGAGCTGCCAAGCGCCCCGTCGGGCAACCGCCGCCATGCAGCCCCGCCCCAAGGGCGGAGCCGCCCGGGAGCGCTGAGCCGCTCTGATAACAGCCGACGGCGCGCAGTCAACGCGCGACCGAGGCTCTCCCGGAGATAAGGGCCTCCAGCCCCCCCCCCCCCCCCCCTCGCAGCCAACGAGCGGCTCGGGCCGCCCCCTCCCCCGAGGCGAGGAACGCAGCGCGGCTGCGCCGGGAAGCGCCGCCGGGAGGCACCGCCCGCAGCCGCCCCCCGCCGGGCCCCGTCCGCCGAGACGCCGGGCCGCCCCCTGCCCTGCCGCCCCCTTCCGCCGCTCACCATGCTGAGGTACACGTAGGAGGCGTACAGCTCCAGGTTGATCTGCCGGTTGATGGCGGCTTCGCAGTCCTGGTGGTAGTTCTGGCGCACCTGGGAAGGAGGCGTAGCCATGGCGCTGCCGAGAGAGAGAGACGCGGCGGGTACGACGGCTGCTGTGGTGGCGGTGGGGGGGGAGGCGGCGGGCCCGAGCGCGGCCGGTTCCGTCCAAGCACTGTTGACGCAGGAACCCGCTCCGCTCAGCCTCGCCGACGCGCTCTGGGAGCTGCCGCCCCGCGCGGCCCCTTTTATACCGCCGCAGCGTCACCGCGCATGAGCGCGCCCCCGCCGGGGGGGGAGGGGGCGTGGCTTACGGGCGCTTCCCGCCGGGCCGCTGCCGGGCCGCCGTGACTCAGCACCTCCCCCGGCGGCGCTGCCCCTTCCCGCGCGGGCGGCGCCGTGCTGCCGAGAGCGGCGGGGCGCGGTAGGAGGAGGCGGAGTGCAACGTAACCGAGAGGCGTGCGCACAGCGGCTGTGCCGTGACTGCGTTTGTGCTCTCCGCCTCGCCGCAGATCCTGGGGCTATGCGTGGTGTCCCCTGTCGGACACCGTGCCCGTAGCCCTGAGGACAAGGGAGCACGTGTGTATGTTCCCTAAAAGCGGCGTGCAGCCTTTTCACTTCGGTGGGCAGTGCTGGAGCTGCTTACTGTACCGCTAGGAAGAAAGCTGCGCTGCGCTGCGCTGCATGTTCCTTATGCTCACCACATACTCGGGACTTCGCACTGGAAAGGCTTACAAAGCCCCACTTGCCAGTGCTTTCCACACCATAAAACACCCAGTGATTCAGCCACGAGGCATGGGAAGTTTCCAGACTTCCTCCCCGCAGAGACCAGACCTTGCTCTGAGTACTGCTTCAAACGCTGTGAGGAGATGCAAGAGGCTAATTAAATAAAGGTCAAAGTCCTTGGTTAGCCTAAGGAGCCAGCCCAAGAAACAGATGCAGCAGAGGGGTACATCCACAGTGCTCCCAGGCGCTAATTAATGGGCACCCGCAGTGATGGCTGCTGGTTGGTAATGGCCACGGGAAGGAAACTCGCTGCATGATAGCAGTGAACAAAGGCACCGTGTGCACACAGAAACAGACACCGAACATGGCCTGCCTGCTGCTGTTCCACTCACCTGGTGGGGGCTTTAGGACACCAGTTCAAACGTCAGTGCCAAATAATAAGGAGATAATTGGGAAATGAAAGGTCCAACTGGGACTTCTGATAGCAAGATGATTATTTCAGCTGTTCGGTTCCATTTGCACGGTCATTCATTTTCAATAAACGTTGTACTATTTGGCTTCCTGACATTTCAGGCGGGCTGTAGGAGCAACCTTGAGGGCCAGAAATATCCTCCATAAACTGAGAGCACCCATAGCACTGAGCTCCCCAAACCTTGACTTCTACTAAGAAAACAAAAAACGCTGACATTTGTCAGAAGTACTCCAAGCACCGGCAGCGTGAATCACTGAGCCCACAAGCTCTGATTGACTTAATTTTTCCTCAGAGCAGCCCGTTCTGCAAAGTTTTATGTGGTCTTCGAGCCTGTGACCGCCCGCGGGTGATGGCATAGGGGTGTGTTTGCTTTTGCAGCTGAATGTCTGAAAGAGACGGGCAGCCGATGTCTTCCTTTGTCTCACAGCTTTCTGTTGCTTCTGTCGGTTAACCGTCAGGAGTAATTAAGATCGTTAAGTGAAGGTGGATCGTACCTGTTGCTTCGCAGGCTGCCAGGTACATTTGAAATCTCATGTTCTCCTCCCACGCTAATGCTTATGTAAAAAGGAAAAAAAAATGTTGTAACCGCTGGGCAGACTTGCATTATTGTTTACATAGAGTGGTATTTTCAGCAATTGGAAGCTGAAACCTTGCATTTGGCTGGAGAGGCGTGTTTAAAGTCGGTTGTTCTCTCAAAGCACAGACCTCTGTATAGCTTTACACTCAGGCAGGCCTCTATATTGCCAGCTGATTGCAGAGCACAGTTCAGTATTCCAGAAGGACTAACCTTGAACCTACTTCCAAACGATTTTTTGGTACGTGTTCTTGCTGTCTGCATTCTCTTGCCACCTGACCCTTTTGCCTCTGGCTGGCAAAATCACACTGTAACTAGGAAAGGAAAGTTGCCCAGCAGCTTATAGATTGCAAACCATTGCTTATTTTTTTTCCAGTCTCATTGTGACCAAGCACACATAAATCCTCAGTACGTTGTCTCATGAGAGGCTGTGCAACAGCACAATTTGTAAGAAATTGAGCAAATAGCCTATTTATAACAGGAATATTTCCTCTGTAGTTTGAACAGTCTGTGCCACCCATGATCAAATGTCAGTAAGATAAGGGAAGTCGTCAATTCTGCTTTTTAGATCAATCACAAGTTGCACAAACATGCACATCAACGTTGACAGCAGCAGATTTGCTTGGCCAGAATAAGAAACGTTGGGTTTAAAGTCCATGTATCACAGTGTCTTGGGGACAAACAGATGGCCTGTCTCTTGTACTTGTCTTAAAAGAGTTCAGGTTTAGCTATAACCAAAACTTCTCTGTCTCAAACTACCATCACAGTGTTTTAACTTTATTTCATCATGTTTTCCTTTGGCTTGGGTTAAGCCCTCTTTCATCTTCCAGGAGTGCAGTTATGGGCATTCTTGGGAAGCAGCCTGGCAGAAGCATTGTCGTGCTCTGTCTGGGCTCCACATCAAATGACACTCACGTCTGTTAACTGGAAAGCTCATTTTCTGCATCTGGCAATACTTTGCACACTACTTTCTGTAATATTACTTTCAATAGTAACTAATTGCATACCTGGCTATTATTCATTAAACTATTCAAAGTAGTAGGGAGATCCTGGCCCTTTTCCTTCAAAGGAAATGGATGAAAGATCTTGGTGTATTGAGGAAAAAGAGCCCAACAGTCCTAATTATTTCTTTCAGTATCCTTCTGCACACAGACATCACAGCTGCCCAGGGGCTGACCCATCAACTTAGCTGACAGCATGCACAGCCTTATTTTGCAGCTGTGTCACCTCTTGGCTATTTGTTGGTGTGAAGCAGAAGCATTCTTCATGCTGCCCACAGGAAAAAGTCAATGTATTGTTTACCCACACAAGCCTCAAATTGTTGAAGACAATCTCTGTTTCAGATCCCATCTGAAACAACGGAACAAGATCTCTCATTGTTTACAGCTTAACTACTATATGTCACGCACAGATCTGAAAATCAGCCATCTCCAGGCCAGTAACACTTAGTTTCCTTACATGGCAACTCGACACATCAATTTCAGTTTGGAAAAATCCAAGCTCCTTTGACAAACATTTCTTTAGATACACAGGATATATATAGAAGATATATAGATGCAATCAAGTCAAAGAAGTGGTTGGCAGAGGTCAAGATATACCTAGATACAGAAAAAAATATGTGCTCTGTTTCTACACACCTCAGAGTTTCTCAACAAAGTGAGTGGCACACACTGTGTGTGACGCTGGACAGTACACACCAAAAGTAAATTCTGAGCTTGTAAAAGTGGGAGTTGGATTTTTGCTGATTCACTGCCTTAGCAAGATCTTAGCATGTGACTTAGGCACCCAGGTCGACCTTTGACAAGAGGCGTTCCTCCACGTAGGCGGAGGTCACTGCAGTCAAAGCAGAGCGTTGAAGAATGTGCAGTGTTTCACTGATCATCTATAGGAATGGTTCCCTTCTGGCTTTAAAACGGTTGGTTTCTTAATGGTTAGAGTATTAACACATCTGAGTTGAAACGCAACGCCTGATCTAAATCCAGCGAGCAAGAGAGAGCTGAATATGCCTTAAATATTACAATAACAAAAACACAGCAGCCTTTCTTCAAAGCTCAAAGTCCTGTAAATAAGATAAACCACACATCCGGTCAAATATTTGTTACAGAGAATTTCATTCCACCCACCCACAGCCTTCGGTGCAGTTCAGCTCGCAGACTTTGGGTAAACACAACAGCAACCCCAAACTTGGCTCCAAGCTCCATCACGTGCCTGGAAATTTGACACTGGCCTTAACTGTTTTGAAAGCCGTTTACTGAGAACATCTGGGCTCCACTTGTTCTATGAGAAATCCTACACACAGAACTCTGACTGCAAACCCCTCCCGTTGCTCCTTGGGTGAAACACTGTTCAATTCCTCTGTTGTTTCTTTTAGGTGCGCAATTTCCTGGGGAAACTCCGGTTTTAGGCAGCAGGCTTCACAGAGTACTTGCAGCTCTGAATGCAAATGGCCGGTTACACAGAACTGCCAGTTCCTGGAAGCACAGTCGGATGGCAGAAACACAAAGGCTAACAGAAAGTTACTCGAGGAAAACGTGCTTAGGAGACAGTCAGCAGCTCTGACACAGAAAAGTCCCAAAGTATCTGTAACAAATCTGTGCTTTATAGGCAAGTAATACAAGACCCATTTTGGACAGACACTTTTTCTAAGTTGTTTGAATTCTTATCCCCCCACCCCCAAATATTTTTGAACAGAGACAGTCTAAACTGACTGCCCCAGGAGGTTACACTTCTCTAATTTGTTCAGAATATCCTTCTAATTGAATTTGTCTTCCTTGGCATGTGTTGGTAGGAAAAAGTGCTTAGGGGCTTGAGGGTGAGAAGAGCAATGTTAATTAACATTACAATAGTTCTGCCGGCTCAGCATGGCCAGAAGCAAGATTTTGTGGATTTACTAGCGTGTACCAAACCCGTTTACCCTAATTTGAAGGCTACATTACCTGTGAGTCAGAAGCTCTAGATTTTATTCCTATTACAGCTTGTGTACCAGGTGGATGTACTGTAGCTGTCATAAGACAGATTTACTTAGTAGCAAAATCCAGAATTAGTGTAACATCAGTGGTCCTTATTTTTTAAAGGATGTGATTTCATTGGGTAATCCATCAGAAACTAATCATGTCCTCATCCTGTCTGTCCTTTGGCCATCTGAGGTGCAGCCATGTAACTCTTCTAAAGCTTCCCTGTCCCTTGCACCCCAATCAGGCTGCCTACCTGCCTGTGTGTGTGTTCATATTGGTAATTATTGTCCATTCCCAAGACACCGTTTTGACAGTTTGGGTCTTAGTGGTTTAACTGGACAGGGGGAAATAAAACAAGGAAAAGGTGTCAGTAGGCTATACTGGGGCAAGACTTGACTTGCTGTTATTACATAGGATTGGATATGAGGACTGTGCATAAATTCATCAGATCTTGTTATCTCTGGGTTATTATAACATTGGTTATATCCAGTGTTTCAGCAACCAGAAAAATACTCTCAGGACTGGCCACCTGGCCCTTGCAGCCAGCCACGTGGAAAGGCAGTTGCAGGAGTATGTGGTGCTACAGAAAGGAGTATATGCATTCCTTAGCAGTCACACTGGGCTTTTTCAGACAGTAGCGCTAGCTGTGTTGGCAGATTCTGTGCAGAACAGACCAGGACAAATCATTAAACCCAGATAGACCATCAGGCTTGACCATCATACCTTGACAATCAGATAACATTGTTCTGTGATTTAGGCCAGCATTCTGGAAAGAGGCTCCAGCTAAAAGCTCTTACTATCAGTCTCATGAGATAGCAAATAGTGCAGGCTCTCATCTAGGACAGCAGCCAGCTTCATTTCAGGTTTAGGAAGGTTGGTGGAATAGTTAACCTGACCTAACACATCAGTCCCTCCCCTTGGTTGCTCAGTCTTTAAAGCGAGCCTGCTCAGTCATGCATGGACACACTTCATCAGACTTGTCTCAATAGGCCAGCAATGACCAAGACAGAAACTAGTCAAATCAGGAACTTCCCAGTCGGACAAGAAAACAGATTTCTGCTCCTCACATACTTCACACAGGCTGGACTCCTTGCTTGTGCTCGGTGTGCTTGGTTGCTTATGAAAGCTCACGGACATTCTTCAGATATGGACTCACTCTGGAGTAGCAAAGGCTGAACACTTCAGGAGCAAAACATTTGGACTGAAAATCCCCCATGTAGCAGCTCCTTTCTGTCCTACTGGGGCCTTCATAGAGGTGACCATTGCAGATACTGGCATGATGTCTGTATTCTTTCACCACAACTGGAGTTGGCTCCCCCAGTTAATGACAAAAGCAGCCCTTCCTGATGCCATTTCCCTTGGGGAATACATATTTTCCTATGGTCTCAGTGGGCTGCCTGGGCAGCTCCCCTTTGCCCACTGAACACCTGGGACTTGACCAAAATGCCAAGGATACTGAGCTGTGAAGATACAAAATCAGGCCTAAAGCAGAAGTGGCTGTACTGATTTCTCTTACAAAGCACTTCTCCAGTCAGGAGGTGCAGGTTGAGCAACAGGCTGACATCAGCTAAAATCACGGGGTAGTGGAGGGAGCGGCTCAGATGTTAAACCATGTGGATGTTACTGAGGTCACCATGTAAGACAGAAATTCCCTGATTGAGAAGAAAAATAAGCTAGGATTGCAGCATTGTTACTTAATCCAGGAAACTGCCAGTAAATTCAACTAGAGGAACTAGGCCCGCATGATCACACAACAAAAGCTACCAGTCTTTTACTGGAATTCATAACTGCCTGCATCCTTGGCTATAATGAGTCTTAACTAGCAGTGAATACTGCCTGACACAGGCAATTCCTGCTTCTCTCCCTGCCCCTAATGCCCTCACTATATCCAGCTATTTGTTCACTTGTTATCTCAAGTGCCTCAGTTTCAGAAAGAAGGGTCAAATGGATTTTCCATCAAACTTTGTTCTCATTTAACACCTACTCTCATATCACATTGACTCTCTGATCAGTCAATTCAGACCTGCAGACAAGGAACAGGCTGTCATATTGCCTTATTAAAAAACACCTTTGGATTTAAGAAACCTAGTGAGCCAGAACCACTCATGCATAGTTTACCAGCAATTGTGACTGGTTTTAAATGTAGACAGGTAACATTTACTGATCATACTGTTTGAAGTATAGAGTAGCATTTAGATGAAATATAAGTCTCTACGAAATATCTCCATCATGTATCTATTTTCTTTATTTGTCTCACTTGTTTAGAAAAGCCTGTGTTGACATGGCATGTCTTCTCTAATTTCATCATCTTTTCATATTCTTGTAGTCAATTGGGTCTACCTCCCTCACTGTAAACATGAACATTTCCAGGTGAGCAGAATGGACCACAGCTGTCAGCCTTGAAAGAGGAGACCATTCATTTCTAGTGTTTGCCTCTGAAAACCCTTCTCCTTTGCATCCTAAGCTTTCCAGTGCCTGCAAGGCCCCAGGTAATCACAAACTTCCTCAGGTGGGAAGGGTTCACTATCTACCTGCTTTACTGTAGAGATCAGAAAGCTGCTTGATCAAGAAGTGGCTCAGTACAGGAGAAAGGAGTTTTTCCTGAACGACTTCAGCCTGAACTGCCCCAACACATCACAGTGACAGTCACACAGAAGCCTACAAAAACGAACCTGAAAGGAACTAAGCTGTAAATTCAGGTGGCTGAAAAAGAAGGAGAAAGGACAGCGAGAACTATTTTGTCTCTATAGCCAAATCCAGCCTAAGAAACAGCAGTGCATCGTGAGACTGAGAAATGGGAAGAAAAAAAAATGACACCGTTTTCACTTTACTTCAACCGGAAAATTTCCCCCACCCCCCCACCAGATCTCTCAGAAGCGCCTTCTTCTGGCAAGGCGTGGTAGGAGCAATTCTACTATTTCCCCCACATCACCAACACGGGGCTCCTTATAATCAGGCAGACCTTTAGTCTCAGTCAGATTCTATTTACCTCCTAGGTAAGAATATCGGAATTGAGTAAAACAGCATCTATGAAAGCAACCAAATTCTAAGGCTGGGAAGCAGAGTCTGTTCTTGGCCAGCATGTAACCTTTATTCATTTTCTTCCTTGAGAAAGGGTTAATATTTTATGTCTAGGCAACACATTTTGCCTGATGTCTGCAATAACCAAACAGGGAAACACAGTATTCATATGCCAAGAGCAAATTTTGAATTACTTTGGGAAACCAGGGGATTTTCCTTGCTTTATACTACAAGTTAGAATTCAGGAAGGACAGCAGGAAGCTGCCAGTGCTACCCTCCAGGATCATTACAGTTTGCATTGCTAACACACCTGCCTAATCCTGTCATTGAAAAGCAAGAAGGCTCATTTTCCTA
>JAPSGF010000001.1:26453843-26577623 GCA_035772895.1 Perdix hodgsoniae | reverse complement strand
GTCACTGAGTACTATTCTGGAGAACTGCTTCCTAGGGTTTGGGGCAGAGGGGGCTGAATTCCCAAAGCAATACAGTGTTCCATGTATTAAAATGGAGACTTAAAAGCAGCATCTTACTAAATGCCCAGAAGTGAACTTATTTTCTCTCAGGGCAAGGATGGATGATGATGTCAAAAGCATCTGATATTCCCCATCCTACTCTTTAGCTGCTCTTTAATAGAGGTAAATACTCCGCAGGCTGAGTCTAGTGACATAAAGGAGGAAGGCAACAGAAAAAACCCTAAATGCATTTGAGGACAACTACATCTTTGGCTGTCAGAGAGTTTTTAGATGCAGTGATTTCTTATGATCTAACACTTACTTGGATTATCACAAATTTTTTCTTCCCAGGATAACAAAATCCTCTTTTAGATCTTACAGCATTGTGCAACTCATACAGCATATAATACATGTATCCTACAATAATCTTATGACCTCCAAGAAGTTGCAAGATGCAACCAAATCACATCAGCATTGCTGATAACTCTCTTGACTACACAGGGTTTACACAGTTGTCTTTTTGCAGCAACATAAGTGAAGCATCCCATGCTCACGTGGAAGTTCTTCTCAGCTGTTCAAAGCATTTTGTGGCTAAGTCATACTCGAGCATTTCATCGTTATTATCAGTCATGCAGAGAAAAGTTCACAGAACATCTTTCCACACTTCTGATTTCCAGTTTGTCTCTGGCAGCATGCAGAGACTAAACACAATACATAGATGTGACAAAAGATGATCTAAGGAAGCGGGACTATGTCCTGTTCAGGGTCTGTTTGAGACCTGCCTGTCAGAGCATCGGAGTAACAGCTCACTGATTTGAGCACAGCGAGGTGATTCAATCTTACTTGCTGTATTTTTACTTAAGGTACAATGTGTACAGCATTTCCTGCTGCAACTTGCTGTGGAGATATCCTGATTTTGCTCACCTCACTTCCTACATTCAAAATGTCACCAGCCATCACTTCCCGATAGTCATGTCACACTGAAAAAGGCCAGTGACTCCCAGACACTAATTTTTTTTCCAGCACATTAGGTATGTATACAAACCTTTCAGGCCCAGCATCTGTGAGCAGTTCAGGCTTCCATGGCTTCCCAAGTCCATGCCACACCATGGCTGCCAGTCCCTGAATAGCAGAGTCCTTGCCACCTGGACCTCACCTGCTCTGGGCCAGCACCATCCTCGCCTTATCACTGTGGTGAGAAGAGCTGTGACAACTTCCAGAAAGCTTTGGCCTGGAGCAGCCACCAGCCAGCACTGAGCTAGTGCTTGCGGTAGGAACATGCAGACCTGCAGCTGCTTTGTTTGCCCAGTGTTCTGCAGTCAGAATTGCAGCGGGTCAGGCATTCTACACCAACACGTCCCCTGGGACCCACGTGTGGTGGAATGGGGACTATTTTGGTGAGAGAGAAACAACAAGGAGCGAGGCTGCATAGGAAGAGGACAGCACCGCAGCGAATGCAAACCTGAAACAAAGGGTCAGCATTTTCCTTTCTGAGCTGCTCAGCTTTATGATTTCCTGGCCAAGGTGTAGCCTTGTGCTTACAACAACACAAAAACCACCAAACCCGCTACATTTCAAACGTTCGTGTACAAGCAGCTCCCATGTGAAAAATCTCTGCTGCTTACACATTTCTTATGAATGTAACAAAACCAAAACTGTTGCACATTAAAATCGGGGAAGATACCGTGTTCTCTTATTATTTTCTGTGCTGCCGTCCCCGGAGCACAAGTCCCACTATACACAATCTTTTGTCCTTAAGATATACCACAAACACAAATATCCACAGACAAAAGCATTTTCAGCTCCTTTTCAGGAGCGGACGCTCCTTGCACCCTGTAGTGCATTATCTCTAAAACGTCTTCCAAAGATCAAATCCATCCCACGGTTCCTATAAAAGGTCACGTTTTGCAATGTAGCCTACAGAACAATGACATTTCAAGGATCAAAGAAAAGGTTAAAATATTCCTATAAATCTATTCTTGGGACTTTTAAGTATTTTCGACGCTGAGGGAAATGTCATTTTTTTCTCAGGAGCAAGTGAGGGCTCTGGGATGGGTAATGGGTCTGTTAGGTTTTATTTGGTGGAAGAAAGATGCACTTCACTCCCCAACTCATGCAAATAAAACCTAATTTAATTTTAAACCTCATTTATTTATTTAGATTTAATCTAAAACTCCCACATCAAAGCAAACAGAAAAACAACAAATACTATTGGGGCCTTAATAAAAAGAAATTGCAGCAAGCCAAAATAAAACTCAGAGGAGCAGCTTTTGCATAATGTTATAAATTACGGTCTCGCGGAGCACCCCCAGCCCGTGAAATCCTTCGCTCAGCCTGGCTGATGCCGAGAGAATGCTGAGGATTTAATTCAGTCACTTAATGCTCCATAAAGCTGAGCTGGCACTGGATTTGGGGATCTGGCAGTGGGAATTACAGCAGTGGGGTGGGGAAGATGTGGCAAGGAGCAGCCGGGCTCCTCTGCAGACCCCCGGGGGCCATTTCCACGTTCTAAATGAAACGAGATCACATCTCCAAGTTCTTCATGAGCACTAAATCACACTCAGGCTGACAGCAGATACTGTATGCTGAGGGCATGGGGAGCAGCTCTTCTTGCTCCCTCAGTAAGGAATGGGGTAGGGAGCCCAGCCTCCAGGCCCCACTGTGTGGGGCTCCAGCTTGCAGCCCATTTCTCCCCAAACAGGTTCATTAAGTTTGCTGGTGACACCAAGCTGAGTGCTGCTGTTGACACAACGGAAGGATGTCATTCCGAGGGACCTGGACAGGATCAAAAAGTGGGCAGTGAGAACCTAATGAGGTTTAACATGGCTAAATGCAAGGTGTTGCACTTGGGCCATGGCAATCCCAGATATGTGTATAGGCTGGAAGAAGAGTTCATTGAGAGCAGCCCTGCCGAGAAGGACTTGGGGGTCCTGATGGACAAAAAGCTGGACATGAGCCAGCAGTACATGCTTGCAGACCAGAAGGCCAACTGTATCCTGGGATGCATCAACAGAGGGGGGGCCAGCAGGGAGTAGGAGATGACTGCCACCTTCTACTCTGCCCTTGTGAGACTCCATGTGAAGCACTGAATCCAGCACAGGGAAGGATGTGGAGCTGTTGGAGCGGGTCCAGAAGAGGGCCATGAAAATTATCAAAGGGCTGGAGCACCTTTCCTATGGAGAAAGGCTGAGGGAGCTGGGCTTGTTTAGCTTGGAGAAGAGAAGGTTCCAGGAAGACCTCATTGTGGCCTTCCAGTACTTGACAGGAGCTTACAAGCAGGAGGGAGACTGACTTTTTACATGATTTGATAGTGACAGGAAAAGGGAGAATAGTTCTAAATGAAAAGAGGGGAGATTTAGATACTTGGAGATAATTCTTTACTCAGTGAGGCACTAGCACAGGCTACGCAAAGAAGCTGCAGACGCCCCATCCCTGGAGGTGCTCAAGGCCAGGTAGGATGGGGCCATGGACAGCCTCATGAGGTGAGTGGCAGCCCTGCCCACTGAGGGGGGTTGGTACTGGGTAGGCTTTAAGGTTCCTTTCAACCTAAGCCTTTCTATGATTCTAAGATTCTACATATAGGCCGAATGGTGCACAGCAACAGTCCAAACGCTGCAGCTGCTAAGTGGTGCCTCACTCCTAGCAGCCCCACCGGAGGTACATGGGGGATGGACGACAAGGAAAAAACCCACTGGCAGGAAAAGCACCCTGTACATTTTCAACTGGTTCTTTTGATGAACGATGCACTTGTTCACAGTCACAAAGCAGAACTGTTTAACTTCACAAAGCTGGCACCAAAATCCTTAGGAGCAAGGTACTTGAGGGCATGAACCTGATAGTGGTCAGAACAGAAGCTTATCTCATATCTGACCGATGGGAATTCTTTAGAAAGGAAAAGAATGTTCCTCCAGTTACCACTGAGAGTCTAAAATCCCCATCTTTCATACTTGTGGCTGCAGCTTAGGTAACTGGCCTCTGTGCCTGTTACCCCTCTTTGTAAACTCAAACGTTGGGCTGGCATTGCTGTCAACAGTGGCTTTGTGGGGTACCCCAGCAGAGTAAGGCTACAAGCAGGACACAGGAACTGAGTATTACCCCATGTGGATCACCCACGGCCCTAAGCACAACTACCTGGAGACACCCAGCACAGAAGCCACAAGTAGCCCTGCTCCAGCCAGACCCAACCTCTGCCTCCTTCTGCAGATGCCTTTGTGTCACACAGACTGCCTTTGTGAGTATCGGGTACTGCAGAAAGCACAGCTCAGGATCACTGGGACAGCCACGACCGTGCCTTGGTGCCAGCATCCCTCATTTCAAACTGAGTTTCTGGTTACATCAGAGATGCCATTAAGTCTTCATTCTAGATGGGGAATCCTCATCCCAGGCATCTGACTCTGCATGACCACACAACTTTCCAAATTAATTTATTGTATGCTTGCTGGGTTTTGCCCTTTTTTTTTTTCCTCTTAGATTTCTTTCTCTGTATCTTCCTTGTTTATTAATCAGCAGGCATTGAACTACGCCAAACATTTTCACAGATTGCTAAAAGGTTTATTTCTGTACTGCTTACTCTTTTCCTGTGATCATAATTTCCCCTTCACCACACTAATTGTGGAAATACTGGAGAGATATTCAGTTTTGCACAGCCTTCCTATTAGTGCTTCTACAAATACTGAAGCATCCAGATTCTGCTCCTCTTTTCCTTATACCAACAATAAGCACCCTTTTTAGAACCCAGACAGAATCCCCTTGAATTGTAAGAACTCTCTGCGGACCTGGCCCCATCTCAAATCTTTGCAATTATATTCTAGAAACAGGACTTACCAAGCTGTAACTAGGAGACAAATAATTTTTAGCTCTACAGGTCTCTTTCATATGCAAAGATCATGGGTTTGTGCAAAAGAACTTGCTGGACCTACAAGGACCTGCTACTGCAAAGCTCACTTGCCTTTTGGGCTGCCTACTGCTTACAAGATGTAAGGGCACAAACAAAGGATTGCAACCTTCGGAACACTGCTAATAGAGACTTCCAGCTATGATGGAGACAAAAAAGAGGGAAAAAAGGAAAGTTAAAAACAACTGTCATATTTCAGAATTGCCTTTGTTACTTCAGCTAGATGACTTTGCTCAGTAACATACCAATGTATTCTGTCCCACTTTCTTAAAATAAACAACTGGTCTATGGCCTGTCAACAAAGCTCCATTCTCAATCATCCAGGGAGACCAGGCGAATGCATCTTGCAGTGTCCCTAGCTCTGTAAGAAGGGTTTGGGGGCACTTCAAGCTGAGAGCTCCTTCTGCTTTGCCTTAGAGTGATGTGCTGCCTAAGACATGACAGATTTGCGTTGACAACCGGACCCACGAGTTTATCCTCTTCCTGCTTCACGATTTCCTTATTTATTGATAAGCTTGTGTCTTGCTGTGGATCTGAAATTCTCTTTGTTCCAGATCAGAGCAGCCACTGAAAAACTATGAAAACTTAAGATGCTAATACAGGGTCTAACAGGAAAGTAGAGGGTGTAAGGGCAGATGCCCTTGCATAGCTTAATTCAGAACACTGCATCTCTGACATAGAGAATGATGCTAGTTTGCTGTTTTCAACAAGACTTGTGGCATTTACTTTTCATATTCTGTATCTTCACCTTCTGCAGTCAGGCTGAGCAGAGAAAAAAGCATCAACTAGGATTTCAGCACAGAAAAAGCTACCAGGGATGTAATGAAAAAATCCCCCTTTCCCATCTATTAACGAATAAGCCATAATCCTACCTGTACATAATGTAAAACATCTTTGAACCTTACAGTGCTGGCAGGATTAAAGTAGATTAATTTTTTTAAAATGGGAAAGATATTAAGATTCTTCAACATGTATAAGGCATCGGCAGCAGCTGAGCTCTGTAGTTCGAGTGGAGAAGAGGATTTGCACGGTGTGCATGGGGGAAGAAGTGAGTTGCTCACCTGAGCTGCCTGGATACTTTTACAATCAACAGAAATATAAAAGACACACTGACGAGGGCAAAAACTTGCCGGGGATTTCAGAAGACAGCCTGCCCTGTCCCCTTCTTTTTGAAAAGTCCAAGAATAAACGAAAAGCGGGACGAAGAGAAAAGAGCTGCGCAGAGCTGTCAGCATAGCGCTCTTCTCGGCCGCTCGGCTTCCACATCAGGGAATCGGGGATGGGTTTCATGTGCTGACCTGAGTGAGGAAATGACAGGGAAGGACAAGGAGGGCTGCGGGCTGCAGAGCCAGCGGTAGCAAAGGTCTCAGAACCGGTCTGAATAAATCAGCGCAATTAGACCCCGACCGCAGCCTTTATGTGCTACCACAACATCAATATTTAATAGGAAGCATGGTGGCTAGGAGATCATTATTAATCTGTAGTTAAGCAGTATTAGTAAAAGCACTGCTTCTGAAAAAGATGAGTTCTTTCAAGCCGTTATATAGGAACACAAGATCCTAAATTGAGAACAAAGATGCTTAGAAAACGTGGCCCTATATGGGCACTCACTCTAGGGTTATGATTCCAGGTAAGAGGCAGAAGCAGCATGGGCTGTGCGAGGAATGAGCCCCCAGCAGGAGCATCTCCTCCTTTTGCTCAGAGGCTAAAAAGAGATTGGGATGTGGCAGCACAGTGGGGAGCAGGCAGGAGAGAGCTCCAGAGGTACAACCCAAAAGCAAAAGCCACGCCAGTGCTCAGAGAGGAACCTATCTGCAACATGGAAACACTGAAGTACTTCCAAGAGTTTCAGGAAAGATATGGGCTTCAGCAAGATTATTTTTGGTTCAAGCGCTCTCGTAAGAGCCAGCATAAGAAATACTAGGCTTTAAAAGATTTTTAAATGGCTTTAAAAGTAAGGTACATTCTAGCTAAAGCAATGTCCTTAAAGTGGCTGACAAAATCCCTTTAAATTATGAGACACGGGATAAAAGACACAAGAGGATGGTGGAAACCAGTTAGATTACAGAAGTTCCCCAAAGCAGAGGGCATCAGAGGAAACTGTTCTGTGGAACTTAAGAAATAAAAGGCACGCAGAGACTAAAACAGAGCCTTAGAAAAAGCCTTTTAAGTTCCAATCAATATGCTTTAGCAAGGTACAGCTTTCTCACATCTTTACTGCACTCTTGTACATAAATAACATCCCTGAGTAGAAAAGGCTCACTGAAAACCTTGAACTCTGGAGATGATAGAAATTGTTTATTTAAAAAAAAAAAAAACCCACTAAAAACCAAACAAACAAAAAGACAAAAAAAACCCAAATGTTTAAAAGAAATGTTGGGCCTTTAGAAGAGCAAATAGTATGGCAAAAGACCATCCCAAACAGCCAGGGATGAAACAGGAAAGCAATGTTTCCCACATCGCAGCAGCGTTCCAGCCTGACAAGGAGGGAGCCAGAACAGAAGGCACTGTGCATGATGGGCCAGCAGCACTGAGTGAACCAGTGAGTACTGCAAGCAGCACGAGATGGGGTGTGCTGTCGCAGCATCACCTGCCTTCGGGTGATGCTTTGGGAAGACACAAAGAGCATCGAGGGGACACACCATGCTGGTACAGCGCACAGACTGAAAGTCAGGTAAAAGGCAAATGCAGATACCTCTTGCTTCTGTTTACAAAACCAGGGCAGTACACTGCGAGCTGGTAAGCTGTACCTTGACTGCCACTTTTTTTGTAAGACTGCACTTAGCCTTGGGCAGTACGGTATGGGGAATCTTCCGTGCCTTCAGAGAAGATGGAGAGGTGGGAGCTCGGAGTCCCACCCTGAGCATCCTGACCCAAATCCAGGCTCATCACCCGTGAGTTCCCCAGCGTGAACAAATTATCAAGGAAGGGCATGATTTGTCTGAAGATTAAAGACAAACTGACTTGGAAGAAAAAAAAAAAAAAGCATATCTATTCCCTTTCTTGCTTCCTCCTCCCCTCCAAATGCTGCCTCCCTCTCCACCAGTCGTCACACTGTAGGCTGGGAATACCACAACCAGACATGGACAAGCATGCTCTGGGCAGCCATGCTTGACTGGACGACCTCAGTTCTGCAGTTTATATTCCCAATTCTGCCACCGCAGCTTAACAAGATGATAATTGTCTGCAACAAATAGAGCTTAACCAATTTTCACCAGAGGCTGAAGATACGCCTCTGTGCGTGCTTGAGTTTTGGCACTGAGGCACCATGTTAGAGAAATGGAAACTCTCCTCCAGTCAGTCTACAATGGAAGCAAGCTGGTGCATTTTGAACCAATCTGCAAAACATATTGTGCGTGTGTCTAGGTGCACATATGAGCTAGAAAACTGTGATCCAAGACAGAATGCTATCGTATATGACGCCACAAGCACGGATCTCTTCACGGCTAGACGGTTACATTACCGTACTGGGGAGAAACCAGGATGTGCCATGGGATTGTACCTAAGTTGTGTAACCTGCCTCTATAGCTCAAGTTACACAGATGTAGGACTGGATATAAAGCAAAACCACTATTGAAACCAGATGCTTAAGATGAACGGAACTTATTTGAAGAAAGATGTTATACAACAAGATGAAATTCTGTTCACTGAGTAAACTTGCCCTGAAGCTAAAAGTAGGGATGCCTGACCTATTATATGAAGTTAAGGGTCAACAGCAAATTAATGGGATCAGCGGCCCCATTAATCTTCCCATAATGAACACCAGCTCAAACAAACCCTTCTTACTGAAGTACTTGAAGACATTTTATATTGGCAACAAATTTACCTTATGGAACTTGAAATCATATAAAAGTGATTTAAATGTACTGAACTCAAGACACTTCCTGAAACACAAAAGGTATTTTGAAACAGTACCAATTGAAGGTAGATTGATACCATAAATTAGCACACTGGCCTTCAACCCCTGGAGAACTGAGTGAGGTCACCCGTGCAATAAATTCCAGTGTTGCCCACATAGCCTTTGGTGGATATCTGCCCATTGCAAGAGGTTATGCAGTATGGAAATCTGCTGCAAATGGCAACTTCTGCTCCAAAATAGCAGGCAGCTGGGACAGATGAGGGTATCACAAGCAAAGCTATTCTGAGCTAGCGGCCTTGAAGAAAGGATGGATAAACAGAAATAGAATATGAATTTTACAACAATTGAGGACTAAGACGCACTGGCACATGATGGGACACAACATGCCCATTTCCTGCTGTGACTTCCTTTTTCTCTTACTTATGATTCCAGCTTTTTTTTTCTGATCTCTTTTACACAAAACTCTGTGCAAGCAGTAATGAAACCAGGCTTAGCTGGTAGTATTACCAAACTGAGATACTGCTTTCATCGAAGTCCAGAAGCTAAAAAGACTGGCTGACACAAATTGCCAGCTGCATTCCTGCCTCTCCTGATCCCAGTGATTTCTACAGCAAGACATGAAATGAAATGTCTGAGCAGCAACTTCTGAAGTATGTTCTGCCTGCTCATCAGGCACCAACATGAGCCAGATTTTCAAAATATTTTATTTCCCAGGAAGGCATTAAAGAGAAACAGACAGATTCTCCATGGGAGCTCAATATTACCCTCCTGTTAAGAACTTCTGAAAAAAAACCTGTCCAAAAAACCTACTCGAGGCCAAGTACGATTGGCCTGGAATTCTGATTCCTACTGCCTATAGTATCGGGCAGCCTGGTCCAGAGGTTGACAACCCTGTCCATAGCGGGGGATTAGAACTGGATGATCTTTAAGGTCCCCTCCAACCTAAGCCATTCTATGATTCTATGGCATACCATCCTGAGCACACTTAAGAGCAGCAAGGATATAGTCTCTATCTCCAGAAGACTCATCTCTGTCAAGACCTAGGGCTCCCTGTGTCCTGGTAAGAAAAAGCAGCATGAATTATAGCCAGATTGTGGCTTGGAGACTGCTTTAAAATAAACCTATGTTCTTTAGAAATCAAGCATTGAGGGAATAAAACTATAAACCTAAGCCGTATTTTCTCACTTATTACCAATTTATTCCCTCATGCTATGCAGGAGAAAGAAAAAGGAAGAGAAAGTAAGAAATTTGGGTAAACAAATATCCTTTGGAGGCTGACGGGCGATACTCACGTCTGCATGATGGACACCCCAGCAATGCAGCATGCCTGCCACAGCGGCAGCAGCGGTTTGAAGAACAAAAGGGAACCTGCATGTTACCTGTAACTTGGGATTGTGTGAGAAAAGTCTCTCTGCCCTCCTCAGCCTCCTACTTGAGTACACTCCTCTAGTGGGAGCTCCCCACGTTTTATAGCCAAGGAGCCCATTTATTTCATTGCACACGTACTGTCGTCAGGGTTTGAGAACGTTTCCCCCAGGCAGCAGCAGCACTTGGATTGTGCATGCATCCTCACTCAAGCACTGCTGTGGGAGACAGCACTTCCAGACGCCCCTCCACCAAAGCCTGTGTCAACAGCAGAGCTCTTGTGTTGGATTTGGGGAGAATAACAGATTTGAAGCTACCTACAGGATGGTACACTGCTCTGTAGTTTTGGCTAACAGCTAGAGTTCACCTGGCAGAGCAGTTTGCCCTGACTCTCAGTTTGGCACATTTTATACTGGGAATTTACTTCCCTTATTGAATGCAGAAATTCAGGTACTGAATGTAAAACTAAGCCCGAGGCTCTCACACAAAGCAATGCTGAGGAGACTGCTGAAGGGTGCTGCTACAGAAAGGCCTGCAGTATTACACAGCCTCGCGTCCCACAGAGGACTATATGCTAACACAAATGAGATTTTAACAAGTTTTCAGTGAGAATTTCCATTTTCCATTTAAACACATTGTGAAACTATGTGCTTTGCTAGTGAAATTGCTTAAAATGGCATGAAATTGAGTGCCCCCCCAATAAATGCCACCTGACAAGACTGATAAAGCAAATACTGATACTGCGACTAGACAAGATTAAATTCTACTATTTAGAGTGTAACAGTTTGTAATTAGGGCAGCAATAGTCTTTGCTAGAAATGTGAAATGGTTTTGTACCAAATGCATTAGAAGGATCATCAAATTCTACTGCTACTTCATAGCTTCGAATAAAGATTTTATCATATACTAGGGAGCTCTCTTTAATAAACACTTTACCTGATAAAATAAACCTATTAATATTGAATAACTCCCTGCTCATCTGCAGATGCTGTACAATAGCAAACCACAGACATTGAAAAGCACAAAATTATTCAGTGAAAGCCTCTGCTCAAATCCAACTATTTATTGCTAAGAAATTGCATTAAGGACACTGGACACCAGCGGAGCTTTCTGAGCAGCTATCAAATCTACTGTGTGTGCATTTGTTGTGTGCACCACACATAGCAAATAATCAAATGAGACTGCTTTTTTATTGCTATTTGCTTTGTGGCTTGCACTTCAGAGTGGCAACAGGACAGGACAAACAAAGCATTTCCTGAATAACAATTATTTACTCCCAGATGATTAAATCAGTTTGTTTCAGGTCATGTTTGTATACAGAATGGGAAGCAATATACAGTGACTGTTCGAGAACACGGAGCCTTCCATGGGTGTTTCTGCTTTCTAACAAAATAGAAGCTCTTTAACTAATACCTGTTCAAGTAATTAACCTATTATAAAGAAAAAATAAGTCAATGCACCAAGGTTATGCTTCTGAAAGTACTCTACTGTGTTTCTTTCATTTAAATTTCAAAGTGGATGTCAACGTTGTTTTGTATCTACAAAGACAATTATTTCATGCACTGTCAGGT
The DNA here is from genome assembly GCA_035772895.1 of Perdix hodgsoniae. NCBI lineage: Eukaryota > Metazoa > Chordata > Aves > Galliformes > Phasianidae > Perdix > Perdix hodgsoniae. The sequence continues at coordinate 26,565,895 of JAPSGF010000001.1, read as the reverse complement.
TACTTGCAAATTATCAGAAATACACCAGGGTCTATGAGGATACCGATTTCAAAGCGCATTGATATTCCACAGTCTTCTCTCTGTAGTAACTGGGTGGATTGGATTCCCCAGTCTAGCTTTCAGTTATTAAACTTTTCCTTCTTCTAGATGAAGTGAATGAATACATGATGCAGACATTTTATGTGATCCTTTGCTTTTCAAGGTTTGATCTCTAGAAATGCAGGCTGTCTCTAGACTGTGTTGCTCATTTTCATATGGACTGACTTCTGCAGTCTCGCAGCTCTCAGTGAAGAGAGCTCTCAGGCAGGACTGGCACACTATGGTAACGCATATGGTCTGAAGAATAGCAAGTTTTTATGCACCCTTCCTGTTCTCCTCTTTTTATACTGCATTGCTTCAGGCCACTGTCAGGTAACTGAAGATAAATGTTCCCAGGTTCCTGTCAGCTTTCATGCCAGTACAAACTATATTGCTTAATATTTTGACTTTTTTATGTTGTGGACGGAGTCTCAGTAGGAATTTGTGATCTGTCTCCTGATCATTTGAAAATAATCAGCCACAATAAGAAACCCTGGAGTGCTCAAGAGACGGTTAATCTCTGGAGCTTGGACTTAGAATCACAGAATCATTTGAGTCGGAAGGGACCTTTAAAGGCCACCTAGTCCAACTCCTCTGCAATGAACAGGGACACCTACAGCTAGATCAGGGTGCTCACAGTCCTATCCAGCCAGGCCTTGAACGTCTCCAGGGACAGGGCATCCACCATTTCTCTGAGAAGCCTGTTCCAGTGTCTCACCACCCCTACCCTAGGCTTTCTAGACAGCAATGTGTTCTTGCATCCCAGAAAGCCAACCATATCCTGGGCTGCATGAAAAGAAATGTGGTCAGCAGGACAAGGGACGTGATCCTGCCTCTCTACTCAGTGCTTGCGAGACTTCACCTGGAGTTCCAGTACCTTACCTCTGCACCTGGAGACCCCACTTGGACTTCTAGAAACTAAACTTGCTTTGCAACTCACGTTCAAATTCAGTAACGATACAGAACCTCACTAAGGTTAAACATACCTCTCATGTTATGCAGTTGTTGTTCCACGCATTGATACTACCTTTTGTTTGGTACAAAGAAAGGAATAGAGTCTCTTCTTGTTCTGGATGAAGATTTTATCTCTTTGTCACAAAAATATCTGTACTTGATCTTTTGTTTAAATTGAACTCCTGATAGTACCTCCTAAACAACTCTCCCTCTTCCTGCTACTTTTAAACTCTAAATAAAGTGACCCTATGCCTTATAAATTGCCTTATGGTCAAGTTACACATATTTAGCTTTTCAACAAGCCCCACACCCTCTTTAGTCATCCTTGCTGCTTCTTTCAGATCAGTGCTTTCACTATAAACCTATAAACAGAGAGAGAAACAAAAGATATCCTGTGTTAGCTCGTAACGTGCAACAATGAATCTCATTTCATGGGACCCAATACTGAAAAATGACAAATCAAGACTATTTGCAGGCTGTAGGATTAGACCACTATGGATAGCCCTGGTATATAAGAAAAAACATCTGGTGCTGGTGAGGAAGACAGGAGCAAAGTGACCGCCAAGCTCTGAAGCAAGGAATTCTGGGGAAACCATAAGCCTAAGTGTGCATCGCGGTTTTGGTGAAGAGTTATGATTCTGGTCATTTTTCTATTCCCCAGGCAACAGTATACATCTGCTGTCTTCAAAAAGCAATGTACTTGTGGCATGAGAAATCGTATTTGTCTCTTACTCTCTTAATGATTATCCTCAAAGATAAGCTTTCTATCTCAAATACCATAGCAAGACTGCTGTTCTAGGCAAGAGCTTGACATCTACAGCATGTGTGTAAAACCTGATGCAAAAGGTCAAGCCACAGCCATCAGAACAAACAAAACAGCACCCAGATCTCCTCTGTGATGTACACGCATTTCGTTCACAAAGATATCTTGCAGACAGACTGATGTTCAGAGATTGACTTTGGCTTCTGGTTGCTGCAGATGAAATCTCCTAGGTGAGCAGAACAGAACTCTCTCTGGCACTCTGTGCACAATCCCACATCCCACAGGTGAGCTCCAGGTGCAGCGGAAGCATGCATGTCACCACAGACTGCAAAGCAAAACCCTGCTGGCTGCTGAAACTTCTGCACCCACTCTCTTACATAAAGCCAGAACACAGGGCAAATACAAGCAGCTTGCCCTGAGCGCCTTTCCAGCTTAAAGAGAGCCCTTCTTCCTGCACTGCTTCCTCTGAACAGGTGGACACCTCCCAGAATTCAACAGTAGGAAACACTTTACCTTTAACAAGCTCCAGCCACTCTAACCAGATTGTCAATAAACAGAGCATATTGCACAGATGGACTAATAACGCAACCCTAATTCAATTGCCTAGAACCATCTTCTGTGCACACTCTATTAAAAGCAGCCACTCGGCTTGCAGCAGCTTAGAAACCAGGACAGGGTCCCCTTCTGAAGGAGAGAAGGAAGCGCTGACTGATGAGCCAGCAGCTGGGAGCTGCTTTCTCTCTGCAGCACATTTGCAAGTTGCCTGCACCCTTTGCCCCCATGCAGTGGCCTGCAGCCACCTCACTAGTGAAAGCAGCTCGTCCTTATCAGAGAATCCTAGAATATTCACAGTTGAAAGGAACCCACAGGGATCACTGAGTCCAAATACTGGCTCCACAAAGCACCACCCAAAATTAAAGCCCTATGTCTGAGAGTGTTATTCTCCTTGCTGCTTCTCCAAGTACCCCATACAGAAGGATGAGGGCTCCAAAAGGAAGGGGGGAGTCCTGCAATTACGGTCAGGTTACAGCGTGAGTCTGGTCTCTAGGTTATGTGCAACTTCCAGGTCGATTTTCTTATGATTTGTTTATCTCAGCACACATTTCACTAGCCAAGCAGTGGTCTGAGCAAGGTTTGGCTATGGGAAAGAGGGACAGGAATCCAAATCCACTGATATTATTTTCAAAGTTTGCTCTATCTCTTTAAAAGTCAGGCTGCTAGAAGCCACGGGCTGATGCATAGCAAGGGATTATCTTTCACAGGCAGTACCTTTGAAGTGCACAAGATTCAAATCAGTTGCAAATAGGGGACCTGAGGCCCATCAGCAGCCTTGCTGCTTGGGGCCAGGAAAGTCCAAAGAGCTGGCTCATCCTTCCATCTGCACTCCAGATCGAAGGGATGTAAAGCAGGCCACGCTGAGCCTGCCTTTCAGTCCATCCACCCGCTGCTCTGTCTGCCCTGGATTCAAGGTGGGAGCAACACAGCACCTTATACCAAGTGCACGGAAAGGACTGATTAGAAAATGAATTTCAGAAGAGCTTTTATGACATTTGCTGCTCTTACTTCCAGCCTTGCCGTGAAAGTGCCCCAGAGTCTCTTTGCTCCTTCACTGAGGAATATATTTATGCAGAACCATGACAACTCTTACTTTCCCCTTAATCTCCTTTCACTAACTGTCCAATGGGCAACCCGATCTACCCTCTGAGCATCTTTTCCTCTCTCCCTGCTCCTGAGTGGTATTAGTATGCCTGGGAGAACCTAGAACTGCTGAGACCCCCTTTGAAGTTAATGTGACTGGATGGCCCGCTGCGGCCAGCTGTGACCAACTTGTACCCTGCTCCTGGCAGAAAGCTCTCTCTATCCCACAGCTTAGTGGGATTAGCTACCCTACCTCATTTTTAATATATCATTCAGTTGTGCACTACCCTGGGGCAAAGCTTACTGCGCATTTCCATGGATGTCATTTGAGGGAAGGACTTGGATTTCTGCCGCAGTTGTCTTCTTCTCTGACATTTTGACAAGCTGCTGGACAGAACTACTTGGGAACTTGCATCAGTGTCTGCACTTTGAAAAGTCCTTTTGCAACAGCCACCCACGGGAGAAAAGGCCAGTGGATGAGTAACTAAGTATGAAGAGATTTTTATGCTAATGCAGCCATGTCCAAGTGCTTCTTAAGCAGTATGTTTAGGAAAAAAAAAACAACAAACGCTGTGCATTTATAACCAGCTCTTTTGAGAAAGCAGCTGCAATAGCAATGGAAAACTCAGTTTAGTCAAAAAACACATTGTGATGAATAATAAAAAATTAGTTGAATCCAGAGCCTGCGGTAGTAACAAGCTCAATATGCCCAGCTAGAACTAATCATAACTACACAGAGAGGCTCCTGAAGTCCTGCCAGCCCCTTCCAAACACTAGATTTTCTGTTTTAAATGACTGGGCTCTGTAAACACCACCTCAGTGCCGACCAGTAGCACATCCAGTGACATCCAGGCCTGACCTCCTGCTCCTTTTTTACCATAGAAAACAGGGAAAAGTATAACTCCAAAAAAAACAGGCAGCATGAAAGGAGAAAACATACAGCACGTTCTAGGCAGAGTTTTCCCAACTTGTTTCACCTAAGATCCATATAAAATCTGAGATCCAGCACAGTAACTTATTACAGCACTTACAGGCCTCAAACTGGTTAAAAACTGATAGAGATGTCTGATAGACAGAACTTCAGCTGACTGATCTTGCATGTAGATAATGAGGTAAGAAAAAAAAATATTGTTGCAGAAAGGAAAAATGTCTATCAAAGTCCAAGTATGCTAATTATAAAGAACTTAATGGAATCCCACTTCCTGACAAATTGCACATTGAGAAATGAGACAGCTGAATATTTTAATACCAGATCCCCCTGAGGCCAAAAAAATAAATAAATAAAATAAAATAAAAATATTAAAGAATTAAAGGAAAACAAAAGAAGAGGAAGAAAAAAAAAGAAAAGAAAAGAAAAGGAAAAGACTGTTTGCTTCCTCAAAAAATAAAAATCTCAACAGAGAAGCAAATTCTTGTGCTATGAGGTTTGGGGAAATAAGGCAATGTAGCCATTCATCTTGAGAATTGGTGGTGATGCTTCTAGCAGAGACCTGCAGCCAGGTCTATCTTTCTATAATAACCTAATTAAATAGTTGTCATTCATGCAAGGGGGACGGAATGGTCAAAGGAACACAACAGACACCATGACAAGCTGGCGTGGCCGGCTGACAAGTGCTCCACTGAGGCAAATCCGAAGTGGAAGCCTGAACATGAAGAAAGTGATTAGAGAAAGTGCTGACTTCTCTTTGCTCCACGTTGTGTTGACAGCGCAGGCTACTACGATCTATCTTGCTGCCAGAGAACACATCGAGGCTGGCTCTCCCTTTATTCGTTTCTTCTATTCCTATGAAAAGTCCGAAAGAAAGGGCATTTGGTTCTGCTCAGAAAATCTCAGGTGAGTTCTTCGGAAAACTGGGCTGATCAGGCTTCTGCACTTCCAGCCACAGATCACCTTGGAGCTCTGCAAGAAGAGAAGCAGCCAGCTAAATTAACGCGAGGAATGAGCTGTCATCGTAACAACATTTCTGAACACAATAACCACCAGCTAAGCTACGCTCAGAACATCTTCACTAAGTTTTAAACAGAAGCTAACTTAGAAAGGGAACAAAAAAACCCACTAAATCTGCTAAATCGTCACTTGGTGACTGCAAAGTTTTGAAATGATTCTAAGACTATGAAACCCACAAATACGCGGTGTTAAAAGCTCCCAGGTGCTGTGGCTTGGACAGCTGCTCAGGAACTGCAGAAAAGCCTTGTATGTAACATCAAGCTTTTCATAAAGCATAGGGCAACATCCAGAAGTCTTAGACTAACAAACCTTATTCCTGTTACCTCTATACACAAAGTACAATCTGCCAGGAGGAATCACCAACAACCAGAAAAGCCTTCTGTTCAGTTGGGCAGTTTGAAACCAGCTTTTAATGGTTCCTTTCTGTATGGAAGGATGTGACTGCCCCATGCTTCATGACATACACGTAAGTGAATGTAGGGAGTTCTGAGGGTCTGAGATCACAAGGGGTTGAACGAGAAGGCCATAAATTTGGGGTATTAAAGTGGGACCTGCTACTGTCCTCAGAAGCAACTGGTCTGGAATACAAAACATCAGAGAGGGAAAACACCAGCAGCAGCTAAGGGAGAGCCATTAAGACGAGTACATCTCAGTCACAAACATCTCCAGCTGGCTCCCGGAATTAAACAGAGGATTTAATTGGCACTATAGAAGCAACTGCATTAATTCCACTTTTCAAGGACAGTGATAAACCTTTGATTCCTCAAATAGCAAACGTATTAGGCAGAATATCTGGCTCCTTCCAGTGGAAGTGAGGACTGTGAATGCAGAATAACTGAAGTTCTATATGCCAAGGAAACAGGAAAGACTCCTGTTTCAGAATGGCTCACTCTCAAGCTCAGATAGGCTCCTTTTTCTTGCTGTCACCCATTTCCTTCAGTTACTGCATGCACAGCCCATTCCTGCTCTCCCTCCCCATGCCAGCGGCCATCACCCAGGGACATGCCATGCCATCTGCACAGCCACTGGGCTGTAAGACACTCATAGCAGGATGGTGTAGAGGGGTTGTTTTGCTCTTCTGAAGGCTGCAGGAAATCTCAGGGATGCCAGCAATTTCTGTGACTTACACCAGCAGCACTAGAATAACTAAGAACTTACTGTCAAAACAAAACAAATACAACAGTTTCCTGAAGACCAGTGACAGAATTTGAACAGCACTCAATGCAGTCAGTACATAGAAAAAAAAACAAAACGAAAAACAAACAAGCAAACACCAAACAACAAAAAAGCAAACAGCAATTTCTAAACCTTAAATTCCACTGGAATCAGGTATGTGAGGGAACAGATATAACAATGTTATACAAAAAATTTAAGAAGAGAGGAAAAGATGAGAGAATCCAGCTGAAACTGCAGAGATGTGTTGGAGCTGAACTGTATGCACTGAATACAAGCCACTGCATGAGGCTTCAATAGCTCGGCCTTTCTGAAAAGATACCCAGGACTTCTGGCAACCACAACATGTCTGAGGAGACCTCAGGATCAAGTCACATTTAGGGTGGTGGTTTGCTTGGCAGCAGGAATCCAGAATAGTAATGTGAGAGTTCTGGCAATGCCCTTGCAGCTGGAGCTGTGGGCACACATCCCTCCCCAGCACCAAAACTCTGCAGGAGTCTCCACCTTGGAAACAAGAGTCTATAAAGAAAGAGGTGGTTCTAAATTTTGCATACAGTGCACACACAGGCAGACTCACATGTGCTGGCATCCCCATGAAAGGCTTTAGCTGGGGTGCAGGACAGTATTATGGTCAGTGGAGATTCACAGGAGAATGAAACATTGATTGGTGCATTGCTATCAAGAGAAGTTGACATACTGTCTTTTAACACTGGGCTGAACTGGACCATGGATGCATTCAAGTGGCAGAGTGGATGCTCAAGAGGACAGGACTATAGGTGCTCTTTCAGCACATAAACATCTCAGAGCCCACGAGAAAGTAGGCTATGCCCTTACCAGAGAAACAGATGGCTCCTCTCCACTCAAATATTCTCCTCTTCATCCCTAGTGCAGTCTCTGTCTCCCCACAGGCCACGCGTATCAGAATGAACCTTCTGCCTTTCCAGTAGCCAAGAAAGATGGTTTTTCTTTCATCTTTCCGCATGAATTCCAAAGGGAGACAGGCGAAAAGGAGGTGTGGGGAGGCAACATTTTGACAGTGTGCAATAATGAAAAAATGACAGAAGCCACAGACAGAGGAACAAATAAGTCTCCCTGCTTCCCATGCACAATGATAGATAAAAGAGAATGGATGAAGGATCAAGCAGCAAGCAGGCTGCATGCAGAACAGCCAGTGCACAGCCTTTTTCCACTGGGACCACAAAGTCTGATGGGCATGTAAGCAGTTGCTACCACTCCCACATTTTTCCTGAATTCCCATCTAGAACAGATGAGGACAATTGGACTTTTGCTGATGCTATTCTGAAGGCTAGTAACTAACTTTAAAATGCCTATAGCATGAAAAACGTTTCATTTGGGACAACTGAACAGCGTTCTGGAGATCATGACCCCCTTGCCTTCCTCACAAAGCACGTCGTTAATTAAGGATCTTCAGCCCTTTGGACGATACTTGCAAAGTGGACAAGTGATTTTGCCACCAAATGTACTTGGCCAGAACAGACCATGCAGCAGTTAGAACCTATAAATGGAATGTGATCTCCAAAGACTTTTGGGAGTGGCAGAGGTAAATCCCAGCTTACATCAGCTGAGACTCACTGCCCCTTTCACATTTCACAACTGTCCAGCAGATTGCTTGAAATAGCAGAGAAGGGGTCCAGTCCATTTCCCAGGAGATGGCATCTACACCTTACAACTCTGTATCTTGTGTAGCCATTCAACATTCTAGTTCCTAGCTAACGTTTCAGCAGAAAGGCTAAGAAGGATGAAAGTGGTCTACTCTTTCTACCACAGAAAGAAACCCATCACTGTGCAGAGATGACATGAAAACATGGGGCTGATACAGGTGCACAGCTGCTGTCAGTGCTGTGCCACTACATTTTTTGTGAGTCAGTTCCTCTTCTCTCAAAACACGATGGAAATAAGCTTTCAGCACTGACAAGAGATTGCATGAGAATTAATTTTGCTACCAGCGACTGCTCATTCATTCCTAACCCAGTTAACCAGCTGCTCTTTGGTAGCTCCTCTCCAGTGCCACAAGTCACCCCTCCTCCAAGATTTGCCCTTCCCCTTTTCTTGCCTCCCACTCTTCTTCTGCAAGCATTAACACTACTCTCTCCTGCAATCCTTGCAAACTTCAACTTCTCCAACTTGGTTTTGCCTTGCCTTTCACTCTGTATTCACACTGCCACCAGCCCTCTTCTTTTTCCTGATGGAAACAGCATCCTGGCCAGAGCATTCTGTCTCTATTTTCTGAAGCTCCGTGGGAAAGATGGGATCGTTACTTGCCAGGACACGTGCCCAAATCCATCATTATGCAAGTCAGTGCCGGAGCCATTTTGCTTCAATTTGCTTTTCTTCGGGGCCCAAGGATCTGCTCACTCATTATACTAAATGAGGTGGTTTCCCAGCTTGAAAGTGCATTTTTAAAAGTCTTATTCTGCTTAATGATTCTTTTTGTTAATTTTAAATAGATTTTCAGAAAAAAATCTTTCTGCTGGTAAAGGACCCACAGCGTGGAAACCGTGGTTGGAGCTTTTGCTCCATGCAATGCATTCTTAATGATTTGAATATTTATCCGGAGGAACTTTGCTCTCTATAGGTGAGATATATTTCATGCTCCTGATTAACACAGAACTTAGCTTTGCTCGGCACAGGAACTGCGCTAAGCTTTTCCTCACAAGAAGAGATGAATTAGAGATGATGCGCAGAGCATGAGAGTGCCTGAAATTCAATATCATACTAACACCGCTTTGCAACTGGTATCACAGGTGACAGGTCTATTGCTCAAGATCTTGTTGTGAGGGAAATATCACCTCAGAGATCGCTTCTTAAAGGTCAACAGCTGCGAGCGTGTTCAGTCTGACGATGTGCTCTGATAGGGCACAGATGTCCAGGCAGTCAGCCTGCCAACACGGGCAGAACTCCACCCATACCAGTTCCCCTAGGAGAAGATGCCACCCCCTGCCTTTCCTTACAGCCAACTACCACCATCCACAAATCTTCTAACTGCACAGCTGACTTTCTAACTCAGCTCCTGAGCACTGAAAGCACTTCACACCACGGTGCAGAGCAAAGAGATGAGCCAAGAAGCTGGTAGGCATGCTGAGGAGAGGACTCCCAGCAGCAGTAGGAACCCTTCTAAGCTGACAGGGTTTGTTCTAATAAATTCTGTCGTTGTTCAGCCATTCCTTGTAGAGACCAAATGCAGGGGTTGTGTTGGCACACCAGAAGCCAGCACATAAGGCCAAAGGGGCTCAATGGAGCCGTTCGCCCAGGGCTGCATTTTAAGAGGAAGCTAGGTCAATAGGAAAGATTTATTGCATTTATTGCAGGAGTAATCCAACTTCCTTTGTGTTGTTCAGCTCTCCTCAGAAGAGCGTGTGCTGCACACTCCATTCTAGAGGGACGAGCCACACTAACTGCTGTGCCACTAATTGCTACACATCCAGAAGGCAGCATCGGAGAGAACTGTTCCTCTCTTTGCTAGCAGAATTGAATCTTACTAACAGTTCAGTCACCTAACAAGGGATTCTGAACTGGCAAAACATAGACTCAGAATCATTTGAGTTGGAAGGGACCTTTAAATGCCATCTAGTCCAACTCCCCTGCAATGAACAGTGACACCTACACTAGATCAGGTGCTCAGAGCCTCATCCAGCCTGACCATGAATGTCTCCAAGGATGGCTTCCATCACCTCTCTGGGTAACCTGTGCCAGTGCCTCACTACCCTTATTGTACAAAACTTCTTCCTTATTATCCAAACTAAACCTCCCATCTTTCACTTTGAAACCATTTCCCCTTGTTCTTTCACAACAGACCCTGCCAAAGAGTCTGTCCCTTTCTTTCTTATAGCCCTCCTCTAGAAAGTGAAAGGCCACTCTCAGGTCTCCACGGAGCAGGAAGGCAACCTGCATGTTGAGGCATTTCTGTCATGATTATCCTAATTTTTCTCCTCTGCTTCTTTCTTGCATTCACTTGATAGGTTTTATTTTAGGACACAGACAAGCTCTTTGGACCAGACACCATGCCTTTCCATGAGTGTGCAAAGCACCTACCCCAACTGCCTGCTGATTTTATTGGAGCCTCCAGGCTCCAATATCTACCTGATACAAGTGGGAAAAGAAAATCATAAAAGCTGGACACATCTCAAATAATATCACATCCCGTCAGGATGTAACATGCATCCAGAATACAAAGACAACGGTGCCAAGATAACTCCCCATTTCCATCACAGCCCAGCATGGGGAGGCTCCCTAAGGGGATGAGGAGCTGTGAAGTCTTTGGTAATCAATACATTACAATTGCTTAAAAGCTCAGGAAATGCTGAAATCAGAATGAAGCAGTAAGTATAAGAAAGGGGACTACTGAATGACACTCAAATTACATGCTACAGACATAGTATTTTAAACAATTAATATGCAATGCTAGTTAATAGGTACATTCAGTGACTATTTGTCTCTGCTGAATATTCAAATGAAATTGCAAAAAATATCTGTAGTCCTTCAGATTTCAATGGGAGGCACATAGATAAAATTCTCTCTTGGCCAGATAATTGCATCCTTGGACTAACAAGTGTTCAACTCAGTTTTCAAGGTCTGTACTTTCTAGAAGTATTGTCTGTTTCTATATATGAAACTGTAGGGAAAAGTAAATTGTTTACTCTTCCTTTCTAAGGGGATTGCATTTTAGAAATGGTTCAAGTATAAGAGTGCACTCAGGAGCACTGCACCAAGTCACTGCACAAAGTTACCTCGTCAAAACTGCACAGCTGACAATGTTCCCGAGGAGCTGTTCTCCACTTGCCTACAATTTGTACCCTAAAACCATACCGTCTGGATTTCCTATTGATTGCTTCTGATAGCGATGCTAATCACATGAGCTAAGCTGCAATAGTTGGTTAATTTCATTACGCTTGGGTACTGAAAAGCCCTGAAGACATCTAAAGTGGACTTCAATATTTTTGTTTAACAATTTGCATCCCTTACTGTCTCTCTTAATGTGTTTGTGCCTGTTTAATCTTCTGTAAACTCTTATCTCTGTCCTTCTGATGTACACAAAATACATTTGAGTAGGGCTGCAAACAGAAATGGGAATTCTTGGTAAACAAAACTTGACATATCCCTTGAAGGAAGCATGTTTATTGCCCACGCTGTGCTCTGAGTGCAACATATATACTGTGCAAGTGGGGGTTTGCGTGCAGACACCAAGCCAGACTACAGCAAAAGCCCCACATTAAAGTCTGCCTCCAGCAACCCTTTATTACTGCATGATACACCTCCGAAAAATACTGATGCAAAAGATGTTATTAGTTTTGCCACACGCTCGGTTTTTCAAAGTCAAGTCTATTGTCTAAGCAAAACCAGGCACGTTTCTGGCTGTTGTCATGTGAATTTTCACTTCATGGAATAAGGGGAAAGAAAATCATTTTGTTACTTTGATGAAGACGCCTTGTACATTTTGACAAACTCAAGTCCCTCCAGGGTGCTTACTGGCCATGAAGCTCTTTCATATCTCATTCATTATCAGAGAGAGACAGGAAAATACTTCCTCATTTCTCTTGCGTATGAGTAAATTAGTGAAAACCACAGAGACTTGGTTTCATTAAAAGTGATGGAGTGAGACTGGCTGCAGCCACTGCACAGTGGGGACCGGGCTGAGCTGACTCAGTGCCGTCTGCCCGGTGAATTCAGGAAAAAAGATTAGCTGGAAATTTCTCTGTTGAATCACTAACTGCTTACTGCAGCCAAATTCCAAGACAGCTTGATGCTAAACTCAAAAGCTAGCGAACATCTCTTCTTCCTCAGCTCCATCACTCCATAGCTTTTAGATGTCCATATGCCAGGCCTGCATTTCCCTGCTAGTTTCAAACTGCAGCTATTACCATCACCAACTGTTACAGTTCCTACCAAGTGACAGCCAGTGGGTAATATCTCTGGAGAACTTTTCCTCAGGAGTTTCTCAGGGGGAAAAAGCCCTGAGCCCCAGGATTAACTTCAAGGATGGCTCACGTGGCAAGGAAAGGAAAGTGGGGAGACTCATTTGGACACCAGCTAAGTCAAACCCGTACCATTTCACCAAAAACTTCTCTAAGAACTCATGCTTCTCCTGAGACCTTTCTTGTTGCTGTGCTGCTGTGACTTCTGGCATAAGAAGAAACAAAAGTGATGACACTGGCAGAGGATGCCACCTCCTCCTTGTGCTGCCCGCAAAGCTTTTGTGCAGAGTGTGGTCCAGCTGAGGTGTTCACTGGGGGTCTTCACACAGCAGGATAATGCAGGTGGCTGACAAAGGCAGACAAAACCTTTGGTTACAGTTACATGGGAATGCCCTGAAATCCACATGGAGGATAATCAGTTCAGTTCAGAGGCAGAGGATCAAGGGAGAAGGAACACTCAGGATCCCACTAGTCTACATCGTAACATCCCCATACCCGCAGACAGCATGATGCATACCAGTTTCCCTGCCTCGTTCAGCTCCCAATTAGGCTTTATGTTCTCTGCCAGTGTAAACTGATTATCTACAAGGGAAGCCCAGTTCCAGCGACAGAGGGACCGCTGTCTGTAACTTAGGCCTCCCCATTTCTACACGCAGCATGCTCCCTATCTATGTTATGTTTAACTCACTCTATTGCTCCAAGTCCCTCCATTTTATACATTTTTTCTTCTCAACCTCTGCTGACCTCAAAGATGGCAAAAAGAGCCACCTCTAATCAAAATCAAGCCTTTTTTATTAAAGTCCACACGGCTCAGCTGGTCAGTAGATCCCCAACCAGGTGGCAGAACCCTGCTTGGATGACTTAACACAAGTGACTTCTAACTCTACTTAGCTCAAATTTCCAGAAAATCTGTGTTCCTACCGAGTGTGATAATATACTGCACATGCTCCTTTTCCAATGTTTTCTCTCAGAGAACGCTCTCATCTTTTTGTGAGTTATTCTCCCATGATACAGAGCACTATTACCCTGTAAAGCTCACTGACTCAGGAGTTATGGGCATTTCAGAAATTACTGAATCAGCTATATGAAAATGTGAGATTTTGGGACATCCAGCACACAACACCCATCTAGGTTCTGTTACCAGTGCAATAGCTAAGCTGCATGCAAATTCAATCCTTGGTGCTCACCTTGTCTTTTTACACAGCTCAGCGACCAGATGGCTGCCCTCTGAGTTGGAAGGGTAAGAAAACACAACCTGATGAACTGTCTTGCTGCTATTTGGCACCACAAGGGAGGAAGCAGCATTTTTTTCCATCTGTAATGGAATTATGACCATTCTTCTCTCCTATAGCAGGAATGATGCTCCTGTGAAAGTAATTCAAATTACTCCAGGATGATTGGTAAGATAACAGTACCACATGGTCAACACACAAGTGAGTTTGATAGGATGGGGAGAGGAAAACGGCTGTTCTCCAGCAAGATGCCTGGTGCAAGCTGCCAACAAAGCACTACACCAGCAGGTATGTCATCTCAAAATCTAGATACTCAGAACCACAAAGGCTAAAGAGGCTTATTAATGAATTGCTTCAAAAGCCACTGGCAGAGGCAGGCTATTGGTCAGCACTCAGGCTTTCTCTGAGTGTGCTGTGGGGGTCCCACAGTGCAGACAGAAGAGTGCAGGATGTACAAAGCACACATGTACACATGGATATGTGTGGCTCGTAACATCTCCTCAATTTGGACCATGCAGTGCTGCACAGCTCACAGAGACTCTACGAAACACAACATCCTGCTATGAAATACATTACTTTGAGCTCCACAACTCCAAAACTGCCTTTATCTCATAGCCTATTGCCAGTGTTCTCAGTGCAGAAAGTTAGTCCGTGTGAGTTATTCTCTGATCAGCACCCAAGAGATATATAGGCTGCACTTACGTTTCATGTTTGGAAAGAAATACTAATGCTATGCTGTACTACAACCCTTCACCATTAGCAAAAGCAGTTTTGTCGAATAGTGTTGTCATAAAACAGCTGCTATGTTCCTCTTGAGAGGCAGCTATACCTCAGCAGTGGGAAACGTGGCTCCCATGCAAGCAGCAAGGCTGTGCTGTGCTCTGAAGTGTGGCGGTGTCCTTCTGCAGCAGCTCTAGGGCAAGATGGAGCTGGTCTGGTGATTCAGGGCAAGACCCCATGGGAAAATGCAGATGTATTTCTGGCACAAGTGTGACTAATACCTTCCTCAGAGATTGCTGACAAACAGAAGAGGGAGTGCAGAGCTGAGCCCACAGCTGTCCCCTGGCCCAAAGCCGATCGCCTCTGTGTACAGAAAGGCACCCGCATTTCATGGGGGGAAGCCATGCGCCCAACTGACCTCGCCTGTCTGCAAATCAAGTATGAAGCATGCAGGGAAAGACAGGAAAAAGGAGAACATGAGAGCAAGCCTTTGAAATATTCAGGCAGTTCTTTTTCGCATGAAAGAGATGGTACAAGATGGCTTTTTGCCCTTTTTGCTCACATTACAAAGGAAAAAAATAAAAGTCAAACATGGTTTGAAGCAGCTGGATTCACAACCATGCCTCACCTCCACTAGAACCCCCAGAGACGCTGCCATAAGCGCAGTGATGGCAGAGGGCTCTGAGCAGCTGCGGGAAGACTAACCACCCAACAAGGACTCAGCTCTCCACTTCTTTGCTTTTGCTGGCTTGCATTAGGTACACGTGCAGGGTAATTCTGCTTCACAGGTAAGGTTTGCACTTGAAACTTCTGCCTTATTTACTAATTTGAAATGCTCTGGATGGAGATTTGGGTGAGAACAGCAAGCCTCTAAGAAATCCTTCATCTACTTTTCACCTTTCTTTGTGGAAGTGGAACATATTTATCAGAGAAATACAGCATGTGAAAGAGGAAATCTTCTGTTTGCCAATTCATACAATTGACCCGTTCCATCTTGTAGGTTTCCAACCCTCCAGCACTTCGGCTTATACACAATGCGCACAAACAGAAGAGGATCTCAAGTCCAGCATGAAAGAAATAAAAGTCTGTGGCCTATTTACTCCCGATGCACTCCTGAGGCATACTCACAGCTGTGGGCAATGCAACTTTTTAAATCCTCTGGTCAATAACAAAGACTATGACTGCCAAGAAAAACATAGTTCAGCCTTAGCCCAAACTCAGCAACTTCATATTAAACATTTATAAAGAAAACAAACAAACAAACAACAATTACAGAGAAACTCTTGAGAACACAAGTTCCCAAACTAAATCTATGTGTAATCTATCCCTGGCTAGCTACCTTTCTTTCAGAAGGAAAGAAGTACACCCCAATTAAAACTTCTTTCAGCCTGCAACTGTAACCACGGCACTGTTACCACAAGGCATCTGGTTTCAGCAAGCTTCCCAGCTGTTGGCTCCTTCTGCATCAGTTGGGATGCAGGGAGTTTCCCTCTCCTGCAGAGATTTACATAGGACTGCATGCTGGCACTGCCAGGGTTAAACCA
Organism: Perdix hodgsoniae; assembly: GCA_035772895.1. Classification (NCBI taxonomy): domain Eukaryota; kingdom Metazoa; phylum Chordata; class Aves; order Galliformes; family Phasianidae; genus Perdix; species Perdix hodgsoniae. The sequence continues at coordinate 26,549,912 of JAPSGF010000001.1, read as the reverse complement.
AAACATTTCTTTAATTCCAGCTACGTTTTCACCCCAGCTTCACTACTTCCGCAATGAGAACTGAAAATATAAATTCAGTTCTGGGAGAGCAGAAGCATAGAGCGTCTGCAACGCAGAGTCAGGCAGACTTCAGATGGGGGTAGATCTCCATGAAAGGATGCAAAGTCTCCACTTTAGCAAGCCAAATAATTTTACTGTGAGCACTGAAGACAGAACAAAGTGGTCACTGTATGACCAAGACTATACAAGATTGCTTTATTCCTGTTTGTGTTGAGGTAGGCACTTGTTTAAAACCACTACCTCAAATATTTCAAAAGCACAGTGACCTCACCTAGCCAGTCGGAGTCAGTCTGTGGAAAACACATTCACAATTATCTTGACAGTCTTCCAAACACAAATCATTCTGGGACAAACAAAGGGAACAGTGATCCTTCTTCCCCCCTTTCCTGCACCTGACTCCGTTCCCTGGTATTTTCGTATCAACCCTTTTACAATTTCAGTCCCTCCTTCTCTGCAAGGATCTTTGTGTTGACGCATAAAGCATGAATGCCTACTCAGAAGTAAAGCCACCAGCTTCCCATCTGCAAGACCCAGACAACATTACCTACTGTCTACCTGTTTGTCCACTGGCTTCTGCGCAATGGCTTGTTTACTGTCCCTCCTCGGGTGCTGGAGAGCCAAGGAAAACATCCTCGTTGCAGCCCTGCTGCAGCATTAGCCTTCTGCCTGAGGCTGACAATTCCTGTAACCACTGTCACTTTTCTGTTATGGCTGCAATGAAGAGTGGTGTTGTCATCAGAGCTCAAAGACCCACAGACTCACCCCGAGTCTTGCACATCAGCCTCGCCCAATGCCTTGGGACTATAAGCAAACTATCCCTGAAGAAACAGTGATAAGAATTAAAACTGTTTATTTCTGTTCAAGCTCATAACAGACATTTTCCAATCAAAGTAGCTAAAAACAGCATGTTCTTGACTATTAAAGGCCTTATCTAATCTAACACTTTCCTCAATTAAGCAGTGCAAATCCCTCTCTAGGCATTCTTATTTCAGCCTGAGAGCTGGTTTTGATTTGACCTGAATTCAGTAAGTATTAAAGTGTGCCTTTGTATATGAACCCAGAAGGAGGGAGCTCAGGGATGTAGAAATGACCACATGCAGGAAGCTAGGGAGAAGACAGATGGGGACAAACAATTTGGACAACATGGTCGGCACACAGAGATAAATAACTCCGCATTGTTATGCAGGAATGTCTCCGGTTATGGCAGGAACGACAACACAGAAAACTGCACATATGTATTTACTCTCCACAGTTGGCAGGGGATGGCGATGAGTTGAGAATAAAGCAGAAGAAAACCCTGAAAGCTTCAACCCAGTTCAGGGAAAGTTTTAAGAGAAAGAGAGCAGGGCAAGAACAGTCATGCCCAGTGGTTAGGATAAATGTCTGCAACTGGATGTAGAACAGGGACAAGAATTGAACTAGAAAGCGAGGTTAGAAGTCAGAACATAAGCTAAGGGACAGAAGATTTAGAACAATAGCTAGAAGCTCAGCTGTTAACCTGAGGAGCAACCCAGAGTTCAGCCTTCATTAATCACTGCAGCCAATCACCCCAGGTGCTGCTCACAGCCACCACCTTCAACTTAAGGGCTTGCTAATCTTTTTACTGCTTTAAATCCCACCTGGGGGACAATTATTTTTAAGGCAGGCAACACCTGTTATTGTTCAAAAGTCAAAAATAATTCATTTATTTTGTGAGGACGGAAGGAGAGTGGTATGATGGACATGTTATATTGGCTTTGTAAGAAACTTGGTGCAGTTGTTTCATCACGTTTATTTTTCTTAGGCAATGGCTACAGATGCCAATCTTCCAATCTTCCAGAGAGTGGGTACAGCTAGAAAAGAACATGTTACTTGATTTGTTAGCACACCCTACATGGGCAACTAATGGGTACCTCTGAGTTTTGAAAAACTTAACAAAGAAGAATGTAATTTTTCTTTTTTTTTTTCCTTTTTTTTTTTTTTTTAAAGAGGGAGGTGGAGGGGGTGTAATAGATTTGGAAGGCACACGTGTCTTCAGGAAAGCATGAAGACTGAGCTGTCAACAGGCACGGCTTCAGGAGGCTGCATGCAGAAGATTGGTGCTCCCACAAGCTTTGAGGGCACGTGAGCGGAGGCGGCTGACTCGGCAGCTGAGCAAGACTGTTCTGTAGCTCCAATGAAAGTCTTGTTCTTGGAGTGAGACGTGTTCTGTGCTGCAGTTACTCCCTGAAAACGCAATTACACTGGCCTCTATTAGGTATGCCTCAGTGGCAAACCAGCTTGGCAATACAGTCTATCTGTGAGTACTCTCATCGGAAGAGTGAGCCTCCAGCAGCAAAAACAATCAAAAAGCAGGCAGGAGCAAGGCTAATCCACTTAAGTGAGACTAAAACATTCTTTATTATTAATAATGATAAAAAACAGGCTTAACTAGTGATGCTGGAAATTATCTGGCGGTCAAGCAAAGCGCACGCTGCACAGCTACTGAGTGTAACCAGACGTGGGGAAGGAGAGAAGGGAGAGGAGAAAGGGGGTGCTGGAGACTTGGAAAGAAGCAATTAGCTATCAGCTCTGAGTCTCTCATGGCTTTTCATTGGCTTCACCCCATCAACTCAGAAATCAAAGAGCTTCGAGCATCAGGCATTTGCGTCTGCTCCATCTTCATCACTGCCAGACACAGCCTCGCGATTAGAAGAATGGAGAAATAAGGAGCTTACAGATTCACTTTCCCCAGTTGATACGGTGACTCACTGCACAGAGCTATCGATCCACAGGTCTGGCCTCTGCCGATAACTACACGCCACAGGGGTTAATTCAGCTCCCCACCACCTGGCACTGCCTCAGACACTTTGCAGAGAACAGTTATAAATTATACAGCCCTCCAAAGACAGAAAGCAGGAGAGTATTCTTCCAGCACATTTCCTTTGTTACCCATCCTCCCGCAACTGGACCCGTTCTGCTGCTTCCAAGTCTCATTTGTTTTCTTCCTGAAATTACATTGCAGTTACCTATTCAAGAACAAACAGCCCTTAGGACACTGAAAATTGGAGTCAGAGAAAGGAAAAAAGTAAAAGAAAGAAGAAAAGAAGAGCATCCTCCCAAGGCAGTGTTATTTTATATAATATACCAATGCGCAGACATGCACGCATGTGCATGCATACAGACATCAGAAAGCTATTTCTACAAGGAAGTTGTGAGCACACGGAAAACTAATCTTCATCTTAGAGAAAAGCTGGTGATTCTAGAGATAGCAGTATCGAGGGCATAACAGCGATAATTAGAAGGACCAACACACAGGTTTTGGTGGAGGTAAGTCCTCCACCCCAATGCAGTGGTGGTGTACAGCAATGGGGCGATTTGCAAAAAAAATGACAGAAGTCTCCTTATTTTAAAAACTCATTTGCACAGTTCTAACCCGTACCTGGTTTGCAGATAACAAACACGTCCCTGCCTTTAAGTGCAACAGTTGGAGATGAAATGTAGCATTTTCAGTCCTTGCAGGTTTGTTGGCAGTATCAAACAAAGTTCTCAGCTGTACCGATTGTCATGGTATTGCTCAGCAAAATTTCTGGTGAATACGATCCCATGGGAACACTGAATTGAAAATCTGACTACTCATTAAAATCCACACTCTTAAAACACTGAGCACCAGATTTATGCTTCTGATCTCTCCTAGAATCCCATTTCTTCCATTCACCCTATATAAAAGGTACTGCACAAATCCCTAATAGTACAGATCAGAACAACTGTTATCACCTCCTTTCAGTTGTGGCAAGCTGTTTACTAAGTTGATACCCGACAAAAAAGCTTAATTATTTTCCAAATGGAAACAAAACTTTGGTTGCCTTTTTAAAACAAAACAAATAAACAACACCTGCATTTAACCCATTTTTCACCCTTACTCCCGATGACCACCAAATCCTTAACCAAATCACTGTGATTTTAGTGTTTCTTCAGTGCAGGACATCTTCTCTCTTTTTCCTCAACACTCAGATAAGAGCTCCAGTTTACAAACTGAGAACAAGAACAGAAATAACCACCTACCAGTATTGTGAACAAGTATTTTCAGCTGGTGAAATACTTGGGTTGGAAACATTTGAAAGTGAAATTCCATTTGATGCACTGGCTTAGAAAGATACTGTTAGTCTGCAGCCCTGCCACCCAGAGCCTCACTCAGGGTCTCAAATGTCTGTGTTCCTCAGCCAGTGAGGGGTCACTCCTCTCTCTGTCTCAGACAGCAGTCAACACCAGAAGGTTTAAATCAAGGTGCAAAAACACTCCATAGCAGATTATTACAGAACTATCTACACACAGAAAAAACTTTCTCCTTCCCTTTATTCCTTTAATTTCAAGTACCGTGCAGTTCTCCTTAGGAGATGAAATTCTTCCTTTGCTATCAGAGAAGATTGTTTCAGGAGCAGAGGTAACTAACCATGCCTGGCTGAAAGGGAAATGGGACTTTATCTGATAAAGAGTGACTACTGCTTTCTGGGCTGTGCTGAGCTAATTAAATATGGCTTGGTTCACTTAGGGTGTAGCTGCAATTAGAGGAAACTTAGGAATGGTTAACCAAATTAATTGCAGGTGTAAGTTTAAGGTGTGTTAACTAAGGAACATGGAACCCCTGTGCAGATGTTTTCAGTCAGAAGTAAAACGGGGTCTGAGCAAGCTAATGAGAACTTGGAGCAATTTATTTCTCAAGGAGAGTGCTGAAGGAGGCTTACTGAGCTTTGACACATCTGAAATTCAGCTCCGTCATTAACTCGGTTTCACTTAACCAAGTGTTTCTGTGCAGACAGGCCTGAGTGAAGCTCCGCGAGTGCTTGGGCCCTTGTGATTCTAGTAGATATGGCACTGGACAAATGGAGGAGAAACCTCATTCATCTCTGCATCTAATTTTGTCAGATCTTATGCAGGCACTTTCTTGTTCGCAGCTGAGTATTTGTCAGCAGCAGACAGAAAGAGTAGACACATACCTCAGCTTGAGATTTTGGCAATTTCCTGCATATAAGCACGTGTAAGATGCAGCAAAACAGCCCTTTCATTTTGTCTCATTCTTTTCCATGCTGCTTTTAGAAACCAAAGTAGGACATTTGTGCATTCCGCGATTATAATTTTATTGACAGAAGAAGATATAATAGTTACATCTAATGTATCCCTAAGGGTTGATAATTGGATGTAGATTATACTCTGGAATGGGAGATCTGACTTAAATGCATCTAAATCTCTGAAATAGAGTGGAATGCGATGGGCCGGAAGGTAGAGGCGGGAGAATGATGCATCAGGTATGAATATAAAATGCGCTTTCATTTCATCATTTCCAGCAAAATTTAATGGTTGCATTCATCCACTGTCCCGCCACAGTCTCCTTTCAACACTACATGGCAAACACACACATAAAAGAGGGAACAATAGCTGTGAACAAAACCAGCAGTGCTCAGACTCCGCAATTTCTATCAGTAGGTAAAAAATACCAACTTATGAACAGGATCTCACTGATAACCACCACCTCCTGAGCCTGGGCTGCAAAACAAGACACTGCCCCTCAAGCTATGGAGCATCTCATTAAGCAACAGCCGGACACACCGTGGGTTAGACATACTGCTGCTTTTTCTTGCTCAGTGAAAAGCTGAAGAACATGAAGACTAGAGACAATTCTACCACCGAATGGTTTGATGCTAGAAGGACTAGAGAATGAAGTTAATGTGGGTGAAACTGGCGGTGAAAGGAGCAACACAAGAAGTCAAGGAGCAGCACAGTATTACCGGAGTTACAAGGAAAGACCCAGCCCTCGGAATGGGAAGCATTACCTTTGCAGCTGTGCAGGAATGGTTTGATTCAGATCTGAAGTACTCTCACTGGTACTGTGCAGAGAAGATAGCTAAGCCGGCTTTAAGCAGTTACTCTGCCTACTGGAAGCTGTGCAGCTGCATTTAACACTGAGGTCCTTATGGGGAAATTCACCTATGCACTGTGCAGAACAAGCATATGCTCATCTGCCAGAACACTGAAAGCAAGCCTGCAAAAATCAACACATGTCCAGATGGCAACGCATGCTGTATCTACAGGTGAGATGGCAATGGCTTTTCCATCCCATGCCACTCCAGGATTTCACACATTTTCTTTTTCCCTCTCTGAATGAAACCACAAAGCATTTTAAGCTCTTTGGTCCAATAGAGACTGAGCAAGACGCCACCGAAGAGTGCCAACAAGTCATTGGCCAGGACTTCTACCTAGCAAGGGAGTGAAAGAAGCCATCTTTTACATCTCAAGTGAGAATACTGAACGTGGAAGGGAGTTTCGTGAGTTTTATTTGAAATTCCTTCCTGGAGACAGGAGAGTCTTTCCATGAAAATTTCCCATGAAAGCTATTCTCTTTGGCTAAACTGGCACTGCCTAAATATTTAATTTTCTCTAGATGTCTTCACATAGCTTCAGGTATGAGATCCTGGAGATGTCCTGCTGCAGTCCCTATTTCACCATCTCTGCCCCACTGCTCAGAGAACCCGTTTGCAGAACATGTAAGAAAAATCAGGTGTGAGGAGAAGGATGAAGTTTGTGAGAATTATAGAATCATTTAGGTTGGAAAAGACCTCTAAGGCCATCAAGCCCAACCATTAACATACCAATAAATTGATCTAGCAAATAAGACTGAAAAACAATTTAGTTCAATTCAAGGGATCTAAGGGCGATGCCTGTTTCTTCTATTTCAGCAGAACATCCATCACCATCTATCATGTTTGCTTCAAGCCCCACAACCCAGTGCATTACAGCACTGTTAAAAGAGGTGCTTGTGCTTTGCTGTTCAAAATGTGCATATTTGTAGCATTAGTACTGACAGATTTAATGGTGATTCCTAGCGCACAGATTTGTTTTGCTTTACAGTATATTACTCAGTCCTTTTCAGCCTTCTGCAATTTAGATATCCCTCAAGGCATTTTCTAGGGAGGGTGCAAAATCGTGTAAGGAAGTCTGAGTCTGTGAACAACTGGTTGTTTTTCTTGGTTGCTTTTGAGAGAGCCCTCCAAGGAAAGCAGCAGTCCCCAGGGACCTGCAAACTGCAGCTCGAAAAGCTTCAGCTAAGCAAATAGGGGTAGGAGATGAGGTCTGAAGGAAGCATCACCTCAGCTTTGGAGAAACTGAGCAACTTGCATGTGTAGTAACAGAATAAGAAAGCTGCTGCCACCTATGGTTAACAACAACAGGGAGGAAGCTGCCTAATTGGCTCACAGAGTAAGAGAAGGTGAGCCGGAGCACTTTCCCAGTTAACACCCACCCACTCCTTATTATCAAAGCAGCTTGCAAACATGCTTTACAAGATCACGTTCCACAACAAGAGCAGAGGTTAGTCTGCAGAAAATGCACAGCTCCAGAATCAGACCTCAGCCAGCCCATACACATACAGCAGGTTAGCAGCTCCAGTGGGAGCTGTGCTCAGGCAGCAGGGAGCAACCAAACAGCCCCTCGTGCCTCAGCATCACCGCAGCCAGCTCACCGTGGCTACTCAGGAGCAACAAGAATGTATCAGGACAAGAGAGTAGGAGCATGCAGTGCACAATGTGCCCAGAGCCTCAACTGAGAGTCTGATCAATGCCTCCAAAGACAAAATAATAAAAAATAAAAGCCCTCAAAAAGTCCAATCACTTGAATTAGCACTTAAGGGCTGCGATCATCACAGAAAGGAAATCCAGGTGAAGTACTAAAATGACCAAACTTCAAAACACTGTACTGTACCAAGGGGAAAAAACAACAACGTACTTTTCAGAAAGAAGAAGGTAGGAGAAATACAATTGTAAGAGAAGCGATTAGGTGAGAAGTGCTGACTCTGCTCTCAAGCAGCTTCCAGCAGCATTTCTACCCATCTAAATTGCTTTGGCATTTTGAGAGACCTGGGAGAAGAAATGGCAATTCTTAACAATCATGCATACAATAGAAGTCTGGGCTGTTCTGTTTAATTAAAAAAAAAAAAGATCAAGAAAAAGGGAAGTGAGAAGAGTTCATAGGAGCCAGTGCTGCTGAGGACGCAACTGCTTGCTCACCCTTCTCCTTTGATGGTTTCTCATTAAAGCCCCGCGCTGAGCCAGGTGCAGCTGCAGCCAAAGGCAGGAGGGCGAGGAGCTGCAGCTGCCCAGAGCTCACAGCCACGCCAGCTTGCAGCTCCTGGTGCCTACCTGAGCCCAGCGATCTCCAGTGCCTATTGGCAGGAAGGGCCCTCCGGCACGCGCCATTTGCTGCTGGATCACCGCCGCTCACTGGGCTCCGCATGTCACACACCTGTCACACACCTGTCACACACCGTCACATTGCCCTGCTGTCACAACAGGGAGGAACTTGTTTTAGGTGCAGCTTAGGCCACGAGGGCACAGCAGACTGAATTTCCGGGCAGTGAGAAGCAACCCTCGGCACCACAGCAAGGCATTCACCACCCAGTAGTACAGATGAAGGAAGAACATGGCTGATCGGATGGCTCTGTGCACGCAGCTTCCATTAACACTAATGTGAGCTGCATACGGGCACCAAGAGCTTGCCAAACAACAGGCAACAAACAGCAGTTTTTCATTCCGCACGAGTAGAAGAGGGGCAGGAGATACTCAGCCACCCACTGCAAGCACCTGGAAGCTATTTCAGCATGAAGTCACATCCAGCAGTTTAACAAAATCACACAGGAAACATTCACTGAGAATGCTACAGAATATGGTATACTACAGCTTTGCAGCAGGTTTCTGCATAGAACGGACAGGTCCAAAAAGATGATAAATATGCATGATAATGTACATTAAAAAGCTCAAAACCTATGGCAATTTTTAAGAGATTGCCCGGGGCATAAATCCTTAGAAGCCTGAACAGACTTAAGCTAAGCTAACGTTCTCATGCAACTAATAAAAATGTTCCATTTTCTCCTCCAAACACAGAATATTCAATTTTTTTGGCAGATACACTAGATATAAATTTGGACTAAAGCTTCAACTATTGCCAAAAAAAGCCAACTGGAAAAAAAAAATATCGAAGATTGAAGAACTCGCCATCTTTGACTTGTCATTGAGATGCACGCATTATAAGAAGAAAAATGAATGCTGTGGTCTAAGATGGGAGGAAAGCTTTAAAATACCATATTTCCAAGAGTAGCCTTTCATGCAAAATGCCATTCCTGCAGTGGAGCATCCATAGCATAATACCATCCATGGGAGCTTGCAGGGGCCATCAGCCAGACAAGCAACAATGAACCCCAGCATCAAGAACCCCAAAACAGAAGCAGTGAAAATAACATTTCGTGCCTTGCATGAGCTTTAGTCATGTTTAATGATTTTATGCATAATTTCTATCCCTGCCCCCCCCCAACCTCTCTCTGGGAGAGAATGTTACCAATTAAAGGAACAAAATTACAGTGGTTCTATGTTGTCAAAAAGAAAGAAGAAGAAAAAAAAAGATGACATTACTACTACTGTTTACAGTTTTATACTGCACAGAAAAATATTCCCTCAAATTATAATAATAGTAGTAATTATAATATAGTGCTGTGTATGTTTATTGAAAACAATAGATTTTACAAAGCCTTAGAGAGCTTGTTAAATATTTACCAAATAAGAATATTTAGCATTTAATAAGACGCTAAAGAATAATGGAAATAAAAAGAAACAGGCATTTAGCTGAAGCTTCCAAGCATTAACTGCAGCCAAATGATGGCCTCCTATCAGAAATGCTGCTCAGCACTTGGACATCCAACATGGTCAACACCGTTGCAAGGCGAGTGCCGTTAATTCTTTCAACAATTCATAGTTATTTCAACAGTGGTTAGAGCTAATTGAAACAAGTTCTTAATAAACAGTAATAGATTTACCTTCCCACCCTCAGGGGCCATGGGGAGAATTAGTCGATATTTGCTCACAGCTTCCAAGCTGGAAATGCTGGATGAAGACAATTATGATATTCTTAGAGAAGCATTCTTCAGCCGCTTATGCTTGTCTCTAATTAGATGTGGTGATTAGATTATACTTTATACTACACTGCCATTTTCCTTTATCAACACCCAGCAAGTGGCTCCAGAGGGCACCTACGGCCGTTTAATGACTTCAGTGCTTTTCAGCTAATGACCATCAAAAAGTCTAACCATATCCAAAGGAAATGAAGTAACCTGCAGGTACGCACACAGTGAAAGGCACAATGCTTCTCTTCTTCCAGAGGCAAGACTTGGAGAAATTAGCTAATGATAATGATTTAATAATGGAACAGATGCTTGGCTGCGCTGTGCCCAAACAGCTCCAGAGCAAAGCCACCCCCCTTGCCCACTCCAAAGCATGCCCAAGCACACTTGGCTGCTGACTGTTCAACGGCCTATCTTTCCCTTTGGCACATCTTGAAAGTGCCAGGCTATGTCTCACAGGTTCCTGCCTGAGCTTTGCTCTACACTATCAGCCCTCAGAATGGAGTTAGGAGGCTTATTTCTGATGGAGACTGGCAATGACCTCCCAGTACTGTAATAATGTCAAGGAAACAAGTAGAACAAAGACCCTCAGACTGTCCCTCACAACATACTGCAGGATGCAGTGTCAGAAATCACATTCTCACTGTCTGTCCCATCTACATTACTGAAACAATTTGAGCAGGAGAAGAAAGGTTCATGGAAAGACACCAGCAGCAAAATTACACGAGGTTTGTGCCTTTCAGAACATGGGTTCACTACTGATTGCTCATGCAGGATGAAGTCGGAATTGCTGTTCTTGTATTAGCTTCTCGGGGTCATATGTTTCTATCTGCAAAATCACTGCCCACAGATACAGCTCGACTCAATTCTCTTGCTGTAGAGAGGCCAAAGAGAGTTAGAAATGGCATCCCATTACCAGCCGGCGTGTGGCTGAATTGTCCTTGCACAGCCTCGATCGCTCCGTGTCCAGCTGTATCTGGCTGCAGAGGCTTTAACTGACACGCACAAAACATACCGGGGAAGATAAAAGGGATGAACCTCTCTTTTTCTGCTCCCCCTGCTCTTCCCTCCCAGGCTCTGAAAAACGTACACTCCTTGCATCACAAGATAAGAAGGCCAGCCTGTGATATGCAAAAATGAGAAGCAGCTTCATTTTCTGTCATATATAAATCCCTGAAGATCATGTGGGTGGGATTCAAATAAAACCTCTCCACTTGTGTCATCTTTAACAAAATCCAGGCACCAGTGCTTTAACACGCAGCAAAAACTTCAACATTTTTTGAGGCAGCTCAAATAATAGCCTTGCAGGCTGAATGTGATAGATCTTCTATTCTGATTCCCCACCTCTTCTTTCTCAGTCACACCAGGAATGCAGGAGGGAGGCTGCAGGGTATTCCTTTCCAGCCATCAATAAATAAGTGAAGTCCGCTTCATTCTGCCTTAAAACACAGCGGAATGGAAGCAAGGAAAGAGTCAGCAATCAGCTACAAAAGATTAAAAATAGTAACCATTTGATGCTACCATGACAGGTCCAGGAGAGGAACTGAAGGCAACTCTGATAAACTATTTCTCTTTCTGGGAGACTTTCACTGCCGCAGGTAGCCAACACCACCAGCATCTGCAAACATGGTGGTCCAGGGTAGACTGAGGTGGTGCTGGCTGAGGCTGCAGAGCAGCCCACACCAGCCACGATTAGAGGTTGTAAGAGTACAGATGCTCAGCAAAGCCAGCATTGCTAATTTCCAAGTTTCCTTCTACTTCTCCAGCTGAGACCAGAAGAAGATTCTATACTGTCGCCATCCCAGCCTAATTCATGGCTTGAAACTTGTCACTTGCAGACATCTCAAGTCCCAGACCAAATGGCATGGTCACAATTTACATTCTCTCCCTCTAATGCAGGGCTCTAAGCAGTGTTTTTCTAGCCTTAAATCAGTGTCAGCCCATTACTGAAGCAGCATATAGCAGTCAGAAAGTTAATGGATTTAAAGGGCGGGGGTATTGATGGCTATGAAGTGGAAACTATTTATCCTGTAAATACTGTAACAGCTAAGACAGCTAGTCTCATTACAATTTATTTGTTTCAAACACCATTGGAGGGAAAGGCTGTGGGGTGCTGTTACTGGAAAGGACGTGGGATTGAGCTCCGAGATGGGGATGAGCAGTGCCACTTGGACAAATAGGCCCCCATGCCCACTCTCTGAGTCACAGTCTGCCTTTCTGTGTGCATCATCACATACACAGGTACACAACCTGCTGTGCCCCAGGACAGAGCAGGGATGGCCAACGCCTCTGGTAGTTTGGGAAGTGTCAGGTGGGAACACGTAGTATAAATCACAGGTCCCCATAGTGGCTGTGAAAGCAGTGATATCCAGATGCCTCCTGCCCTTGCCAGCCCAGAAAACAACCTTGAGAAAAGATAGAAAAAGAAGGAACGATGGATTTTTCAGCCAATTAGCAGCACATCCAATAAATATCGAACTGTTCTGTCCGTATAGGAGCACGCGAGCACCTTAAAGCCTCTAGCTCAGTGATCCCAACTCTCCAAACCATTCAGTTCTGTATAACCTCTCAACTGAATTATCTGAGAAAAAATTGGGAGATAATCCCAACGATTTCCACATAAAATCCTGCTGGGCCCTGTGAGCATTAGAAGACTGGAGTAAGAATGAACAGGAGGGAGGGAGGAAGACAGTAAATACTCTGCCCTTTATTTTCCTTCAAGGAGTAAAGAACTTACGGTTTGGTGGGGTTTTTGGTTGTTGTTTTTGTTGTTGCTGTTGTTAAGACTTGCTTACTCTGCTCTGTTATCAATCCAAATAGCATGCAAACCCACCTCCCACTATACAGACGGACGTCCGCAGGCCAGCAGGAGCCCTGCTGTTTCTCATTCCCTGCAAAGGATGCTGCCAGTCAGTGTGCTCTATTAGATGCTCTTTCAGCAACAATCCCAGCCCTGACTTTCCCTGCAGCTACAACTCTGTGCTTTTTGACTGCAGGAATGCTTTGTTTTTACATACAGCTGTTTAATAATTATCCAGAGATCAATACTCATCTGCTTTGGCAAACGCACTGTTTCTCAGGAAGAAAAAGCCTCAGTGTGTGGCACCCAGTGCTTGCCCCTGAGCCCTGCTTTGTCTGCAGGCCATCAAATCCTTTGGTCACAGCTGGGAGATCTGTGCTCCAGGGGCAAAATCTCAAATCAGGCACATACCCTGCAGCCATACCATGATCCCTGGGCCAGCTTAAAGCACATGCAGACAGGCTTCTGGGGATGTCCAAAACACACTATGGCTAGCTCTCCCTTTTGATACCAGCACACCAAGTTTTACTGGATGAAAATTCAAACAAACAACAAAAAAAAAGGATGCCACAAATCTATTACAAGAGAAATCAAGACTTTAGTTCTCATATGTTGAGAAAAAAAGCACAAAACCGCAGCCCTTTCACTTTTCTGCTCTCAGCTGTTAACTTTCATTTGTTTAGATGCCAGCACACCACACTTCATAAAAATTAACACTTTTTTTTTTTTTCTTTAAACACAAGCTTATTTTCCTTTTGCCTGTACCAGCTGTTTATCTCCTGACTTGATGATTCTTTTTGGAAATGTGAGTTGACATCTGGGTATAAGCGGATGCTGTAAATTGCCAGCATTTCTGTCTACTTATGCAAGCAAAGATTAGTTTCTCCAACTACAGTAGCATCCCTCTAAAGAATGCTAACATTATGATACATAACAACCCTCTTCTTTGACTGCTATCACATCTTCCTTTTCATTCAAGTACCTCTTTCTTTTGGCTGAAGGCAAAACAATAGATTAAGGCACCAGGCAATACAAAAAAAGTGTCATTAAATGAGAAAGCTTCCCATAAAGTTCACATTATCCCTTATGACAGACAGCAAGAGCTGGATGAGAATGAAGTACATATCATGGAACAGGTCAGAGGTAACAAAAGGAAGTGAATCCATGGGCTCTGCCTAAATGAGCTTGAGCACAGCAGCTGAGTGGATCTGGCTCACAACCTTTCCAGAGAAAGGGAAAATAAGAGAGAGACAGGTGGTTGTGTAAAGCATCAGGTTCTCCACCATGGCATGTCAATTTGACCCATTTCTACAGCTGTCTCCCTTCATCCCTCAGTTTTATTTATTTCTTTCAAAGCTTGTGCAATTTAGCCTATCTCATGCTTTTATAATATCATGGGACACATCAATAATGCTTTATACCTCACACGCCACACAGACCCACAATGCTGTGCAAAGCTTGGGACTTTCCTCTACTGTGCCCCCATCACAGCCACCATTCCCTTGCTTTCAACACAACAGACAGGAAAATCCATCATTTATCTCAAAAGATTACAAATTCAGACATCGGCAAGTGAATACACATCAGGTGCCACAGAATCAAATCCCCCAAGTTAATCCATTCCTCCTTAAAGCAATCATCTGTTAATAGGATGGGAAACAAACAGATGCACCTCAACAATTCACTGCACACAATTCATCCTATTTCAGGCTTTAAAGGTCAAAGCCAACACCTTAAATTACACAAGGAATGCAAGACAGGCATGGGGTGTAAGTGTCACATACTCCCTTGAGAGAAACACATCTCAGACGATGCACAAGTCAAACTCAGTTTCACACATAATCCTTACAGACAGAAAATCAGCACTGGTGGAAGTTTTGCCATGGCTCTTGGGTGTGAGACTCAGTGGGTAATACAGTGGGTCCCTCAGTTACAAACTGGAAACTGGCTTACATCAACTGAGTGGATTTTTTGGTACTAAATTAATATTTTCAAAACTTTTTTTTTTTAAAGTCTTTCATGCCCAGAGCAGGGAAAAGTCTAGCATTCAGAAAGCTTTCTCATAAATAACAGTTCCAAAACAAACAAACAAAAATTCCCCATCACAGTGAGCAGAAAAGGGAGCAAAAGTAACATGGAATAAACCAGCCTATTGTGGTTTCTACTGAAGATATTACTTATCTACTTCTGGGCACAGAGAATAGCGACAAATAGAAAAGGGGGAAAGGGGAAGGAAGGGACCTGGGTATCTGACCAGAGAACGAGGATAATACTTGGTTGGACAAGGTCAGTTGTATACAAGTGTCAACAGACTGAAGGAAGAATGTGTTGTTACGGGGAAAAAAAATAACATACAAGTTTTATATGTACTTTTATATAAACAATTCTGGCAGCCTACCACTATGGTGTGAACAAGCATCTTATGGAACTCGGTGTTCCACAAACAGTGGGCATATTTCGATGAGTCTAGAGCAGCAGTAGCTGTTGTTGATTTCTCTTCAGAAAGGGCTCTTCCCAATGCTTGAAGCCTGGGCCATAACATTTTAGTCTCCTTGCAGACTTGTTTTCCACTTCAGGAGAGGAGCCAAGTCCTACACAGACATCTGGAGACACTACAGAAAACAAAGCATGACAATCTACAATTAAATGTATGCAGGTTACTTTATAACATAATATGAGAAAACAGGTTTCAGGCAAGGAAAAGGAAGGCAAGAGGCACACTCTGATATTAAATTACATCAGCGCTGCTTTTGATTGTGCTGAGACTCCCATATCAACAGACCAACTTGCTCACTCACTTATCCGTTCCTGCTTCACACCATTCCCCCACTCACTCTTCCAAAACAGTCTCCTTCACTCATTTAGCTTTTACAACCATAAGGGAATATGTTTCTAAAAATAAAACTGTTCTGATGTTATTCTGAGATCCCAAGCTCTCACTTTCCCTAACAGCCCAAGCCACTGTTCAGTCTCAAGGAGAGTATCCAAACACACTCAGAAGTTGAGGCAGATTTGTTTCTATGAGGGGTTGTTTGCAGAAACATTAATTTGCAATTCCCAAAGCCCAGCAGATAGTAATGTGAGATGGCACCAGGGACACAAGGTCTTCATGGAGACCCTCACTTACTATGCTTAATTGTTTCAAGCTTGCTGGTCATATTGAAATTGTTCCATTCTGCTTTTGCTAATAGTTCCAGGTATCAAGAGAGGAAACAGCAGAAATGTTTCCAAGAGTAGGAACGATCAAGACTTTTAGTGCTTTCCACTACTTGTTTAGTGCTCTTCTCACCTTGCTTGTAGTCACACTTTCTGACAGCAGCATTTCCAGCAGAACTAGTGTGACACGGGGCTTGATGCAACACAGACCTGGGATTTGCTAATGTATCGAACCACTTGGAGAAGTGAGCGGCAGAAATCCTTTTTGAGCACAGGCAGCTCTGGCTTTTTTCTCACAGGAGATACAGCAAAATGAAGGACACAGAGGAGACTGGGTGAAAAAAAAAAGATTAAGGAAACAAAGAACAATACCATTGACAAACATCTGATCTATCTGCTTGTTCCAAATTAAGAAAGACTGAAGGTCATTCCTGCTCCAAGAACTTTCAAACTGTCAAAGCTGTCAGAAAAGAGCAAGAGTCCACATACAGTTGTGCAAACAGTCCAACGATAAATTCCAAATAGACAAGATACCTCCTTCCCCAAAGAAAATAGGCACATCCAAAACAGCTACCATCCATTTTTTGGTCATCTTTTAGAAAGCAAGTATTACATTGAATCTCTGGGTAAAAACAGGTGTGACAAGTATTAAATTGGCCATTCTAAAATTTATTAAAAGGCAGTGTTTGCCTGTTCTTGAGATTAAGAATATGGTACCTGTTCTGAAGTTGCTCACACAGGAGGAAAAAGATACACTGCATGCTGGGAGATGGGTGACTGAGCTTCTCATCTCCTTTCTTTTTAGCCTTTCAAGTGGCGTGCAGTACTTTCCATTCTCAGGAGACAACAGTTCTCCATCCTTCTGCTAGGCAGAGAAAAACTCTGAGGTCTGAACATGTTTCCTGCTGAATACAAAAGCTGCAATCTTCTGTTGTTCTCCACTAGGCATGTGCCTCCTCTGCACCTGCACACAACCTGTAGCAACAGGACATTGGTCCTGATGAGGCCTTTGCTCCTCTGACACCTCACCCTGTCTCTCCCTGGACTGGCAGAACTCAAGTGCTTGGTATGTCAGAGGACTAATGTTAAAAAGTATAAGCATCGCTGTGCCCTATCTGGTGGGTATTTGGGTTTGGAGGCAACAAAGAAGTTCTTCATTACTAATAAGAAAAATAATTAAAACCCCTGACAAAGCCTGACAGCTCACCAACACAGGGCAAAGCGCTGCAGGAACAACTGTCCCCATGGGAACTAGCAAGTACAGAGCACAGGAAAATGAGAACTGTTTGAATTAACAGGGAACATTTGCTCTAAATAAAAGCTATTTTGAGGAATTAAAGCAAACAAATGTCAGCTCCATGCAGCGGCGTGCTGGGATGTGATGTGCTGTAATGTGTTGTGACACTTCATAAATTAAAGCTTTTTCTTCTCCCCCGAGGGGAGAGAATTCGAGTGAAGTCAGACACTTGAACTTGGAAGTTGTGCAGGTTTGACACGTATCGCTTTGTGATTCCCCTGTTCCCTGTGCCCAGCACCTCCAAGCCCGCCCTGGCCTCCCTCAGCCTTGAGGACGCTGACGCACGAGGAGCCTGGAGCCCAGGCAGTGCCTGCATTGCCTCACCTCTGCTGCTGAGTTCCAGATAACGCCCATCAATCCATGAGGTGAAACAACTGATGTCACAAGCTTAAGCTTGTTTCACAGCTTATTTATCTAACTGAACAGCACTGCTGTGAGACCACTACTCTGTACGAAGGCACCAGCCTCGCAAGGCTAACAGGGGTCTGAAAGGCCCAAGCTCACCTACATGAGTGCTCCATGCAGAAAGAGCATCCACACTCACCACAGCCCTCTGTTACATGTTGCACTCTGAGAAGAGCTTCAAACACAAAGAAGGAAAGAAAAAGAACAAGGAAAAGATGCAAAAAGACAATCTAGGTGACCTTGCTAGTAAAGAAAATAAAAAACCACCCAGCCACTACCACTTTCTCCAGAGCATTTTACAATCCTCATTTGGAAGGTGCCAATAATGAGCTCAGAGCTGAACAACCTACATAGATGCCAAGGGAGTTCATTAATTAGATGTGAAACCCAGAAAGCTGAAAGACACCATGAAATTACACAAACGAACAACTTTATGTACAGAAAGTATGAAGGCAGAGTAGATCTCAGTCCAGGAGAAAAAGTACTTAAAACTAATTTGATTTTTAACTCAAACTTGAAGCACTAGTGGTTGTTTGTGACTGGGCCTGCATGACAAGAGGTACAGGCAACAGCAACACTTAATAGATGAGGAAGACATAGTTAAAAAATAATTTTTAAATATCTACAAGCTGTAGTCACCACTTCACAGCTGCAGAAGCTGCAGCATATTGATATTTCACTATACAATTAAATCTCTTGTGATGTATTATTCTATAGGGGTACATGCAACGTCTCCAGATGTCTTCCAAGAGTGCAGTTACATCCTCACAGCGCAGCCATAGCAAGCAACATCTGTACGAACAGAGCGAAGGGTTCCTCCCCAGGTGATTCACTCAGTCAGAGCACAACTGGCTACCAGGAGCGAAAACCTCATGGGATAGAATGAGAGCTCTGTGCTGCAGCACAGTGTGGCACACAGCTGAGCACAGGCTTTGGTGGCAGCACAGTCCCCGCTGAGCGCGGCCCTAGGAAGAGATGTTCACTCTTGCCCCCTCCTTCTGCTGGCAGTGCCTACACCCCAATGCTGAAACACAAGCCTAAGTCCTGACAGAAGCATGGCTGTCACTGAGGGAGTGCGTTGGAGCTCCTCCACCCTGTGCATTACCCATACTGTGCTACTGCAGCTCTGGAGCAAAGGCACCCCCAGATACCTCAGAGTCTTTCATGCCGTCAAGTGAAGGTGTGTTCTTCAAAAGATTTGGAGAGCCTTCTGCTACAGACCCAGCATAGAGGCAAAGTAAACACCCAGCCCTGCAGGACTCTAAAACATCACTTCAACTTCTGTAGTTGGGCCACTGGGACAGTGCGAAAAAGACTGCATCCTTTGGGACAGCAAGAATAAATCTGCATCCAAAATCTACATGAGGTCTTTCTCATGTTGGCAACATTTTTTTGCAGGTTTAGAAATTGGTATTGTTTCCGAAGAAGACACGAGCAGTACTCTACCCAAGTTCAGCAGCAGCAAGACTATCTTTTTCAGCTAGAACTTTGCAATTACCTGTGTAGACGGGCTCATCCAAGAATGATAGCTGCTTATACTTCAAATCTTTGATCTACTGTCTAAACTCTTGAGTAATAAGGGACACTTTGCTCCCACTTGTAAGCTTAGACCACTGCTGGGCTCAGACAGATGCGTTCTCACAGTTCTCAAGGGAACATTTCAAAGTTTTAATGGAGGTGGCAGCTGCTCTTTATAAGCTGAAGGCAACGACACTTCATTTTTTAAATGAAGGCAGATTCTGATTTATAAATATGAAAATTGAATGTATGCAAAAGCACAACCCCGCTTCTCTTTGCGCATACTCAATTCAGACAGTTGAACTGATCAGTCACCAAACTGAGTTGAAAGTCATTATGCTGAAGAAAAGACCTTCCTTGCCTAACCTCAATCCAGAATGAATCTAAAACTCTAGTTTCTAACCCTCTGAATATGAATAGGGACAGAATGAATACACTGACAGGTCTTTTATTATAGCTAGAGGGTGTAGCAATAATTAAAAACCAGATCTTGTATGTATGCAGCTATGACACTTTCCTGAAGAAATACTCTTACTTTGTCTTTTTGCAAGATTAGGTTGTCAAAATGATATTATTTTTTTTGAATGCCTGTGAGAGAGCATCACATGGGATTTCAAGTAAAAGAAGCTTAAAGAAACTGTAAAAAGGGGATGAAAGGCTAGTGAAGTTCTCCAGCCCCAGCTCTAGTAGTCTGTGAATACAACTGCACGCAAAAGACAGTAGCACAGTGCTACGGCTGAGGTGTAATACAAGAAATAGGGAAACATGAATTCATAGTCTCTTCAGAAACAACTCACTTCTGCAAAGCTAGGATCCATAATTAGTGGAGAAATCAGCCAGTAATAAATGGCACGGGCAGCTTGGCCGTGCTGCTGCAGGGGCCCTAACACCTGTAGGTTTAGTACTCCAATTAGCAGGTGAAACATGCTCTCCACCTTCTTGGCTTTAACTAATTTCTCATTTGATCTTTTCAGGCTCAGCAAAGAGCACTTTTCTGACTGAGCACCACAGGCAGCACAAGAAAGCGTGTGAAGTCAAAAGGGATATGAATTATTAAAGAGTCTAAACAATTGAGGTTGAGGGGGAAAACAGAAGGAAGAAAAGCTCTGATAACTAAGAAATGACAACACAGATATTTTAAAACACTCAAAAATGTCTTTTTGAGGCTGAAACTAATAGTGAAATAGTAAGCCTACACAGTGAGGGGGCTGGCAAAGTTTGGATAAGGGCATATGGAGATCACAAAGGATCCTAACATAGGGATGGGGCTCATTTCCTGTGTCCAAGGAAAAGCTTTTCCCAAAGAAATCACAAATCTGGTGACACATCTGGAAGGAGAATGGGAAATAAACTGATGTCCTACTATTTTAGTTCCAATTGTGAACATTAAGCTTGAGCCATACAGACTCTCATTTCAGCAGTTTCATTTCAGACAAAATCAGCTCTTTCCAATGCCCTTGTTACACAAACACAGCTTACAGTGAAGTTAGTCCAGTCCTGCCTGGGAGCTCTTTTCATGTATGCAATCATATACGACTTCACATCCTTGTCTGATTTCAAATAGCCTGTTCGTTGATTCAGAAACTAGTACCCTAATATATAGTCCTAGT
Organism: Perdix hodgsoniae; assembly: GCA_035772895.1. Taxonomy (NCBI): domain Eukaryota; kingdom Metazoa; phylum Chordata; class Aves; order Galliformes; family Phasianidae; genus Perdix; species Perdix hodgsoniae. Next base: position 26,529,165 of record JAPSGF010000001.1, on the reverse strand, counting down.
GATGCAAGCCTTGGCTGAACCTCAGGATACTTCTTGGATGCTACTAACACAGATACCTAAGTTGACCAGCACATTTAGCTCTGGCCCAGCAGATCACAGAGTAAGGATCTGCCTCACAGACACCTCCTACCTCTCACATTCAAACCATAACATGGTGGCTGCCCCTGGATGCCCTGCTTTTTAAAATAATCACCATTTGTCACATGCTAACATCCACCTCCCTCTTTTGTTAGACTCCTGAGGGTTTCCAGACAGCTGCTTAATGCTTGCTTTCTCCAGGGATTTATATTTTCCCATATGCTAGTGAGCTGCAAGTTGAACTATTGTGTAGTATCTCACATGTCTGCCAGAAGAAAGAAACGTGATGGAAACTTGAATTATTGCCTCTTATTCTTCAGGATATATAAGAGTTTTTCCTCATTTTCAAAATGCTTTTCTGCTACATTTGCCCTGCTCACTTTTCTTACGAAGTCGGAGCAGTGTAAAAACGGCATTGGCCGAGTCAGCAGAGGAAGAAAGGCAACCTATATCAGGTCAAGCAAATTGCAGCAGTGGGCTGCCCAGCTGGGCTCCTCATCACAGAAGAGCAGTTGTGCGCTGCAGACAGCTTTACCTGGGATTGCTGAGTGCCCCTGCCAGGCTCCCATCGAGGCGCAGAGGACAAAAAGTATCTGTAATAAGCTCCATTTTCCTGAATTGTTGAGGAGGAGGAGATAGAAAATCATTCCTATAACACTCCTGGAAAACTTGAAGAGGTTATTGCTATGGAAACTGTTCCAGCAAAGCAGGTGCAGAAAAGGGGAGAAGCAGAAAGAAGCGTGGAGCACAGAATTCTAATTCTTAACACCCTAAATGAAAACTGCACACCTCAGGCGACACAATCTATTTTGGATAACATCAACAATTTACCCTTGGTTTTATATAAACAAAACCACAGGTAGAGGACAACAAAGTGAAAACCCAAGGCTATGCTGGTGAGCTCTAGATGAGAACCATATGAACATAAAATGGAGCACGCTATATGGCAGTACAGAAAATCTGGTATAGAGTGAGACCAGCTGCTTTCTCCCAACTGAACTAATCCAAACTTTACTGTGGAGCTTAAGTTAGGAGAAGAATAGACTGGAGCACACCAATGGCTGTGCCACAGGAAGGACTGCTGAAATGAAAAAGGAATGGCTCTGTGAAGAAACAAATCAGTTAAAAAATCAGGTGACAAAGAGAAAGACTTCGCTCTACAAATAAACCATAAGCCCACATCAACTGTTCTGGGTCATAACACTAAATATGAACTCTGTTCCTTTGGGTAAATTCACATGTGCATAGTTCCACATTTTTGTCAATACAAGAGCGCAGCCACAAGTGTAAAGCACTGTGGTAAATGTTCAGTCAGCACTGACTGTGCCTTGAGTTTGGCACTGGCCAAACACACCAACAAATGGAGGCCACGCGTAAAAGGGTGGTGTCCTTTCAGCTGAGTTGAAGATCACCAGATGAAGACTTTTTTAATGGAGGACAGATTACCAGAGGTGGAAGGAAGGTGATGAGCTAAGAAGCCTTTGGAGATCTCCCTATATTCACGAGAACAAAAGCCAGGCCTCCAGGACAGAATTTTAATGGGTAAATGTCCCTTTGAGCATTGCCTGTATCCCTATTGGTTGAACATCACCTGAAACCCCCAAATTCCTGCCACTGTCCTCAGCAGCCAGCTAAAAGGAAATCAATCCAGTGGAAGAAGTCTGGGAAAACACAGCACCTCTGTGCACGGCACAGCTCCATCACAATACGAAACAACGGTGTGATTGTAAATTTAACAAATGCAAATCATTTGTTCAACTGTAAGGCACTGCTGAGAATGATTTACCTTTTCTAGCCAGAGAAAACCTGCCAAAATAGCACTGCAGGTCCTCCCAACACCTGCCAGGCTGCACAGGGTTAAGCTCGGCACTGGCCGTACATTTTTACTCAAGTGTCTAAGCTTCTACTGGAGGGGAATTTTACAAATAAACTTGCAGGCTTTGCAGATCAATTTTCTACTTCGTTTTATCACTCTTTTCTCACAAGCAGACCTGATGCTTTTCAGCTGCTTTTTTTCTTTTTTTTTTTTTTTCAGACAAGATTTAAAGTTTTAGTGCTGATTTTGAAACAGTACGGGCCCCCGTGTGCCCCCTTTTCCCAGTACTTGAAACCACATATGGAGCTTTGGTGGTATTTGTATTTCCTTCAAGAGTATTTAGGAATAAACAGCTATGAAAAACATTACCCTAGGGCTCCAGCACTGCAGAGCAGGCAGTACAGACCTTCACTGTCTGAATACACAGCAAGCATTTAAATGACAATATTACATTAGAGTGGCGGCTGTAGCCATGTAAATAATTGTGCATTGTCCCTGCTCATTGATCTGTTCTCATACGTGCACATGCACACATCTGAAAAAAAGCTAAAAAATCAAACCCCAGACAGTAATAATCTAATAAACTCCAAAGTGAATCAATAGACTACTTAACAGCAGAGAGATAAACTGCATTTAATAAGAGTTAGAAGGGACAGAGAGGAGGCTGTGCAGCTTTCAGCCAGCAATATCAGCAGCACGGTCAGAGCGAGGGACAGGAACCCGAGGTGGAGAAGAGAGCCCACGAAGCACAGGGAGTACTGCCCTTAAAGGGAAACAGAAGGTCAGATTCAGAATGCTGCTCTTAAAGCAACAGGAGTAGGGAGGTATTTGACACAGGTAAAGTCTAACAGAACTCAGTAAATATCTGGGAAATGGTGACTTTCAAAGCAGTTAGTAAATTTAGTTTCTGCTAATGCAAGGGCTCTCCTATGGACGTGTAGTAGTTGTACAAAAACATACAACTGTAGATTCTCATACAGCTGTAGCCTTCTGGTTCCACTGTAAGGAAGCACTAAACATTTTAATTACAAAGTTGTTTTTAGGGACCAGTGGCATTAAAAGACACAGAGACTAAGCCAAGAAAATTAAGTGATGTGCCAAAGCTTAAGAAGAATCAGCGGCAGAGCTGGAAAACGAATTAATTCTTTTGACTGGAAAGCCTGCGCCCCTTTTCTAGTTGCATTGTGCCTCATAATCTCCAAGATAACAGAACTGACTTCAGGAGATTACAGGTTCTTGTATGCAATGCAGGCAGAATACTAACAGAGGAAGTAATGCACAGCAGGACCATACATGTCAGGGCATTACAATTTCATCTCATCATAATGTGTTTCTCACCTCCAATTTATGAAACCTCAGCAACAGTTCACAACTATACTTAGCTGTGCCAGCAAAAATACCAGCTGAGGAACACACGTGGATCCTGCTACTTCACTCCTTCTTCCAAGTTCAGGTCTGAAGTATCTTAGGCAAACGTGGATAAGTTGTTTGCTTTTTAAAAACAAAACAAAACTTCCAGACAACTTCACTCATTAGCTTACTTCTTCTTAAGCCTGGACTTTTATACACATCTAGCATAAAAATCACATTGCGGTACTCAGAGAATTTTGAGGTATTCAATTTTGTTTTGTTATTAACCAGGCTCTAGGCATTGCCATTTAGATTCTTTGCTATGGCTAGCTCTCCCTGACAGATTTTCCTAACAGTGAGAACCTGAGAGAAAGTTGACATGTTTAGAGAACAACTGAGTAGATTCATCCCTGAATCCACTCCCTTCCAAGTCAGCAGAAGAAACAGATGAGCCACCACCCAAACCACTCTGTTTCTGTCACATAGCAAAGCCCTCCAGAACTAATACCTAGCGCTTGTGCTCTGTTTTTCCTCTCAGTTGCATGGACACCCTACAAAAATAATGACAGGAGAAAAGCAGTTCATAGATCTTATCAAGAATACATGCTCTGAGTCTCAGACTTAGGGCTGTGCTCGGCGCCAGAATCGTTCCTACTCACAGTCTCACAGTTATTAGCCAAAGCAGCTCCAACCTTTCTGCTCCAAGAGGACAATCCTCAGGGCTATCATCCACACTCAAGGCCCCACAGTGCAGGTACACAAAGCCTGACACACACAAGCTTTAACCAAGTTTTCTGCAAATCCGACAGGCAGAGTGTACCATTTAAAAAAATTCTGAATGCAACACCCCTCACTGTAGCTGAGACTTTTCTTACAATCCTTAGCAGAAGGAAGGAGAAAGGGAGATGCTTTACCCGTACTAAAGGAAAACCGGGTTCCCCACTGCCTCAAGAAACCAGCTGCAGGAACTCCTATCATCTCAGACTAGCCAAAGTTCCATAAAATGCAATGTATTTTTTTTGACTCTTGCAACTTTCTGATGCTTCCCTGGGACTGAAAAGAAAGTACCATACAATACTAACTATAGTGAGAAGTCAGATCACCTCTCTTCCATTAAGGATTTTTTAAAGTTCTAGTCAACCTCAAGACAGCAAAGTAAGGGTTAAATAATTTCCATCATGCGCTGAAGGCCTTGTCTGACTACAAAAATATATCACTTAGTGCTGCATTACTACTGAATCATTAAAGATTTTAAATTGTGATCCTTTTCTTTACCTCTTATCTCCTCCTTCCAAATAACGTTTTCCATTTTCTTGTTCCTTTTCCAATGATTGTTACAGTCTGCTCAAAGGAGCAGATGACTGACATCACTGATACAACGTAAGGCTCCTGGAACTGGAGGCACCTCATGGCATCGAGGCAATGAGCTGGCAGGGAGAACCAACCACCCTTCCAGGCAGCATGGTCTCTCTGAAGCCCTGCACAAAGCTTTCTCCTCTGTCTTCAGGTCACATTTCCTGTTGCAATTCTGTCTGTTTAACAAACAGATGTAGTGATGCTTTCATTCAGTGGATGGGCCACAGACCATGCTGGCTTCCTCTGGAGGATATTGGGCATGGCCTACTTCCCAGCACAGAGGGAAGAGGCCAACAACCAGCACTTCTCTCAGCAGACCTACCACTTCTTTCAGGTAGCACTGCATGTTCACTGCTGCTTTTATGATTGTTGCAGAAGATGACTTAAAGGCAGTTTTTGAAAGAAGATATAATGGGGAGGTAGAAGAAATAAGAAGGAAGACAGTAGGGCAGAGCATCGCTGCTGATTCTGCCAGAATTGGGCTTCTTTTTGCAAATCCTCAGTCTCCCTTCTTCCCTCTTCCCTCTCTAGGCAGAGGCATTGTGCACTGAAAGCTGCATTTTGGAAGTACTGCTAGATAATCAACAGTGGGAGATAAAAAACAGAGGCATATGAAAAAAAAAGGTACCAAAAAAAAAAAAAAGAAGAAAGAAGGAAGACACAAAGTTTTAGTTTATTTTGTACAAGATAAGATGTATACTAGTCCTCACAGTTCCTTTGGTTGAAAAACCAATAAGAAATAACTATTGTTTTCATGCAGAGAGAAAAGCAAACAAACCAACCAACTCATGTGGATTTGCAATCACACTTTTCTTAACAGTCTCAATCTAAAGTCCCAGCTACTTCCTTTCTCACTGGAGTAGATCAGAAGCACACTACCAAGAAATACAAGCAAAGATTCATCTATTCTAGAGACTATCAGACTAAAATCTCCAAAACCAGCACTATCATCAGATCTTTTCTTTGACAGTTTTTTAAAACCAAGATGAACTGCATCATTTTATTGCTGCAAGGGTCTGCAGCTTCCCCTTTCCTCCATCCTGTTCTCCTTTCATCTGGGGAAGGGTGCATTTACTGGGGTAAGAGAATAGCCCTGCTGATTCTCAGTACGCTACAGATTCTTCAGTTTCTGTTATGCAAAGTCAAAGAAAACTGAAAATCAGGATTGCTTTAATGCAGCATAGGGCCTAGCACCTCTCTGCTCTGAGAAAAAAAGTAAGCAGTCAATCCTACTTGCTGTGGTATGAAGTGGAAAAAAAAAACTGGAAGAAGAAAAAGAAGAAAAGCAGACCCACATACACAGCTTTCTAGTTTTTTAGCATAGCAAAAAGCAACATTTGAGTGCAGTGGTTCAGTTCAAAGAGCAGCTCAGTTTTATGTAGGTAATTACAGCATCCAAGCACTAACATAACCCTATTGCACTTTGCGAATCTCTTCCATATCCCAACACACACAGATAGGAGAAGAAACAAAAATTAGAGACGGGAAGATTGTTTTGTAGCATGTCAGTATGCAAATCGACAGAGGAGATAAAGCTACTGATTAGTGTAAAGCAAAGCAAGGAGCTACGCCAGCATGCTACAGAGCAGATTCCTTCACTCTGATGATGACGACCGTATCAGGTGAGCTGAGAGACCCTCTCCAAAAACTAGCACACAATTATTCTGTGAGGAATAGTCATAGACTATACAGTAAGATGCTAGTCAAGTCTTCCAAGCAGTGACATGCACACTTACAATTCCAGTCAGCATAGGAAAATAATAAGCACACTTAAGAGAAGGGCAAAGGAATCAGTAAGCAAAGGAGAGGGAGAGGATGCCCAGATGATGGAAAAAATGCATGTGGGTTATTACATAGCAAGAAACAGGGAAGAGGATTGAAAATGTCAGGCAAATAATAATATACATATTTTTAAAAGCACTGGGACAAGCTACTCACTTGCCACTGCAGCAACAATCACCTCCCCAAACCCAGCTAAAGCAGAGAAAACTTGTAAAATATTGTTCTCTTTTATCAGCTGCTAAGAATTTTAAAGATACAGCCTAGAAAACAGAATTAATTGAACTATTTTTGTTCTCTGCACTGAAACTAAGTATTACCTTGACTCCAAATGCTCAAAAAAATTCTGGTCCATTACTTCAAGGTATTTTCTCCACACGACCTGTATTCATTTCAATTGAAGTTATTCAATAAAATTAATTACATTTGTAATACAATTAATGAAGAAATACATTCTGCTCAAGTAAAGAAAAGCCTGGATGCAGTCTCATTGCTAGTTAACTTATCTCACTTGAAAACAGGGAAAGTTTTCAAAACCATTCCCCAGCAACAAAGAATCAAGGCAGGTCAGCAACAGCCCTGCAATCCATCAGGGCCACTTCTCAAAAGATTTGCTTCAGTTTACCCTGGTGGAGCGAAATCCCAGTCCAGTTTTCCTCACCTGACAGCATAAAGAGCTGCTGTCAAGGGACTGGTGGCCATCTGTGGCTCCTATCTACTTCTGCTATGCTCACCAATTTTGGTGACCATTTGCATGACTGTATTGACAGCTCAAGTGGAATGAAGTTCATCTGGCTTTAAGATTTTCCCCAGTTCCAGAGCACTAAATGAGCAAATGCTCCCTGCCATATTCTCTGGGTAGCTTTAGAGGACATCTTGATTTTTTGCAGAAAAAGGACAGAGGACGAGGTAATGATTTTATTTCTGCTTCTCTCATTTACTGGCCCTGAAGGTCACTGCCAGTTTCTAAGAAGGATCTGCTTTCTATCTAGTATAGACTAAGATGAAGCCATGAAAGGGGGAAAAAAGCATTTCTATGCAGTGAGCAGCTACATCAGTTAGCTTTGTTAGCATGAAATACAAGGACATTTGAATCATATGTCATTCACGGGGACTTTATTTAATAAACACACAAAGTATGTTTTTGGAAGGACTCAGAGCTTCCTTACATTCATTAATCATCTATTTGCTGGCCTTTGCAAACCTGAAAGCTGCTTCATGTCCCACGTGGGCAAAACACACTTGAAATGACGTAAGATGGTCACTGCTCATTTGCAGCTCTACTATGTCCCTTATCACTTACTTCCAGCTGCAATCCAAAATCTTCACAAGTTAAGGGGAAAGGGTTCTCTTTGTGTCATTTTATGTGTGCTTTATTGTCTTGAACATAATCATTACTCTTTAAACAAGCAATTGCTCGGTGTGGCTCCTCAGTCCCTCCCAGCTGTGCACCTGACAGCCAACTGGTCAGCCCACAGACTCCTGACTTCCTAAGCAAGATGCTTGGTCCTTTTCACCCACGCAGTGAATTAGAGCTGTGTCATGCTGTGGATGACGTGATTCAGAGCACAACTGAGGAGCCTGAAACTAAGTTTGTAATCGCTTGCTGCTAGAGCAGGCACATACGCACCTACAGCAAATGCAAAGGATGAATGAAAAGGTCAAACACACACTTCAGCCAGCCAGGGTATTAACAAGGGGAAATGGGTTCCTCGGATTCGAACAGGTTTGCTTTTCCAGCACACCTCACATCAAGTCTATACTGTCTGCAAAACAATTTCTGGGAAAGACTGATGCTTCCTGCCTCGGAACACCCAGGGCCTCGGGCACAGTCCCACGAGCATGCAGAGCTGGCAGAAGCTGGCACTACTGCTGGGAGCAATTCTGCGCTGGCCTCTTCTCATCCCGCTGAGGCTGGGAATGAGAGACTGAGGCTGACCAGGAACTCCCAGTCAGCTCCTGGACTGATTCACTGCAAAGCTGCACAGCTGTCTGCACTGACAGCAGAGAGAAGCAAAGGAATGCACGGCTGGGGCAGAAGCAACTTCTCTCAGAGGCAAAGCTGCCTGCCTCAGACACTGTCATGCCAGAGTCGAACCACAGCCAAAACATTAAGAGAAGTTTTTGAGCTGCTTCATAAGGGAAAGCAGAAATTCTTTGACTTACTTATGAAAGCAGGTGAAGCAGCAAATCCTTCCTCACAAGAGAATGGTTCTGGTGACAAATAGCTACACACACACACACATATTTGCATGTATAATGACATACCTGCATGGGAGACCTAACCAGCATGGCTTTCGTACAGCCCACAGTTGAGCTTCCCTTCCTGAAAGCAGAGAATCTGCTTCACAGTTGTCAGTGTGTTTACCATAAAAGCCGCGAACAGACGGCAGTAGAGCTGTCCTTAATAAGAAAACATTGTACGCCCGGTTTGCAGTCTGTATGATGTGCTTACTTAAAACAAACACAACCACAAAGCAAAATGCAAAAGCTCAGAACCCAGCAACAACAACAAATAAAACCTGCTCCACTCTGCATCAAGTAAATCATCTCCCTAGTTTGTGACAAGATACTGCGGCATCTACTGATAGAACAGCAACCTTATTTACATCAGAACAAGATTACATGCATCAGTATGAATTTACTTGCGACTAAAAGCATTCATAGGAATTGGCATCTTTTCCACATTATAATCTGTGCTTTGAGAACAATTATATTTCATCATAATATGGAAGCTTGAGAGTTTCAGAAATTTTCTTTCAAACAAGCAGAAAACACCGCAACATTCATGCAAGAACAAAGCTATTGTTGGCCTGAAGAAGTATTATAACTTCCAAAACCAGCAATAATCATCCTAAAGCATATGAAGTCTCAGGCAAAGGAGAACTTAAGCATGAAAGACAAATAGATATCATTTTGGAAATGGCCACTGCCCTTCATGCTAGGAAACAAAAGACCTCGTGATTTATTCTATAAAGACAACACTTCTAATGACTACAGCTGGTCGCTTCAGATAGCACAAGTGCAAACCAAGCTGTCTGTTGCAAGGAGTGACTACAGTGAGGCTGGGAACCTGCAATGCCTGAGCACAGAACCAGGAAATTGCTTGGGTTGGCAGGAACCTCCAGAGGCTAACTGCTCAGCCTTCTCTTCAGAGTCTATTAATTAACATAGAAGCCAGCTACATATGCATAAATGAGAGGAGAAACTAATTTTAGGCTGCCAGGCCTAAACTGACCACTGGGTGATCAGGAGGGAATTTTTCTTCCCTCTCTTCTTTCACACCAATCTACATGAAATAACTATCACAGGAAAGGAATTTACTTTGTGATCTGCTCTGGAATCTCAGGAATAAGGGGGAAAAAATAGGCCTTAACACATAGATAACCTAAAACCAGCAAAGCAGTCTAACTTCCCTAAGCCCAACCAGAACTCTGCACAACTGCACCGATTTCAATTGTCAGCCACTCAATAAAAAGACCGCCTTATTTAGCAGCTCCTTGTGGAAGACATCATCTTGCTCCCATCCTCTTCTACAGTCCCTGCTAGAACCTGTCTGCTTGCCTTCTTCCCCTTGATTCCTACTACTTTAATCTGTGCTGTCCCAGACAGTCTGGCAATCCCAGTGGGGTTAGTGAGCTGGAATTCAAGAGAGTTCTACAGCTACTGACATGACAAAAAGACAAATGGCTTAAACAGCTCTTCCATTAAACCAGACAATTCTTCTGCAACTGACACTGTGTGGGCAGTCCAGAATAGGTGTGCTTGGTTCTCTTGCTTTGAATGGCAACATGCAGCAGTGAAGCAATGCTGCTGAAGGCATGGCATCAGAGTGGCACAATGACAGTAGTTGGTATTGTTTGCCCTGTGCCCATAGAAGTTAGGGAGAATGTGCTATGGCTGAGAAGCGACCTTTGACATTTGGTATTGTATATTAGCAAAAAATAAAGTTCATTAAAAATGAATTCTTGAAATAGCTTAGACAGTAACCTACACCAACCCTGTGAAAAAGCCAACTGAGTTTCAGTCCTGAGGTCTCCATACAGAAAACACGTCTAATACAAACAACATCAAGGAGAAAATACTCAGAATTCCTTCCAGAGGGTTTTGATGCAAGGAGAAAGATAGTATATGCCTGCAAATGTCTGTATGAAGGAATAACAGTACTGGCTGAAAGACAGGCATCACGGGACTCCAATGGTTTCTAAGAAGGGGGTGACACAACTTCTTCCGTGAGTATTCATTCAAGTTTGACACGGGCTTGGTTCGTAGGACTGCACTCTGTTAATCAGTGTAACGCAGGGGCTGGCCAGCTCAGCATATTAGCAGTGGATATTTTCATTTCTAGTTTGCTAATCTCAGTACAATTCAGGCTGGATTCCAGCCAAATCTTCATATTATATACATATAAAAGTAGTCTTCTGTTCTATGCGGAGGTAGGTCTCAACACCTAAGTCCTAGACAGAATTACTGAATTTTCACCAAAGCAATTTAAAAAGTCATAAGTATCTTTCTCCTCAATACTATTTGATCTTGACGGATCAGAATGGGTGGCTTAGAATAGAAAATGTTCTTCATTTTTGGACAAACCTTTCTGTCTTCTGGGAATAACTAACTTTAGTTGAACTCAAAATCTCTCCCAAGCTCCAACCATACTAAATCCTTTCATAAATCCACCTTGACCATTTAATCTGCTAACAGACCTGCAAGAGCCACACTGAAAACTGCTTCTAGGAACCGTGCACCTTATTAGTATAAAAGCTGTAAATGAATAAGAGAGCCTGTCATAAAATGCTCCTTTCTATTCAGCTGAAAATGAAAACACACTGGATACATGAAAAAGAAAGAAATTATCCTTGTTAAGAAAACTCCATAATAAAAAGAAGAAACGGCTCCCTTTGTGGATTTCTTTCTTCTTCTCCATGTACTGGCAAGTGTTCAGTAGCACAGGGTATTTATTTTCTTTATTTTCATCTCTTTCTTCAGGTCTGACATACAGGCACTTACCAGATATATGTTGAGGCTCCACACTGCAAATAGACTCCTTTGTTAAGCAGTATTTTATGGGCCTTGTTTCAGGAGACAGACAATGCTCTGACCTCTTGAATCACAGCTCCTTTAGCGAGACGGATTTTCCCACCTATCAAGGACAACCTAAGAATACTGGCAAGAGCCCGGGAATTGGGCACTGAAAACCATGTTATTTATGAGTGAGGGAAAGATTAAAGAACACTTTGAACTTTGAAATTAACAATGACTTTGCCATTTAAGTCTGACAGAGCTCAGGGTTGTGCTAAATGATAAATACAACAGTAATGAAAAACTCCCTCCTGTGCCATTCTACATGCTGTTTGCTCTCAGTTCATTTTCATGCCCATCCTTCAAAAACACAGAACAAGAGATTATTTGAAAGTCACCACAGGTCTTGCAAATTGATTATGTTTATAGTCTGAAGCAACTTAATCTACTAACTATAACATTACCAATTGTTTGGATTTTGATACGGACTGTGTAATAGTAGCAGTATGCATGAGGTTTAAGATCCCAGAGTTACGAGAGAATATGAGAAGAAAGTCTCATCTCAAGTATAAGTAGAAAAGCAATTTGTGTGTGATCATTAAGAACAAAAACAAAAAATACATACGTTATTTTAATATAATACATAAATAATATGTTATATTACTCTGTATTATGTACACACACACATAAACTCATAGTTGTATCAACTCATTATTATGGCAGTCTCCGGATGGCACCTGACATTCCTGAATCTTCTCTCCTCTCACAGTGTCTTCTCCACAGACCACAACTGAACGCCGTCGGTGTCTAGCTTCAATTCTTGTAGGCAAACATACATTTTTAATTGTTGTTAAAAAAATGCCACCTTTTGCCTTGAGCCTTCATTTGTATCAGGATCAAGAGGACTGCATCATCCACCAACTGAAGTGCAAAATTATTTTTCAGTCATAAGCCTATCTCAAAGTATTTAAAACAGACACTGGGTATTATGACATGGGACAAGATTATGAGCCTATTTAATTTTCCCATGTCTGCACTCTAGTATTATGAGTTTTTATATTCTTAGCACAAGAAAAACTTCAGCTATGTCACAGTTCAGAAAATCTGCCGATGTACAGGTGAGAAATTATACAAAGTACTGAAGATTAGCTCTGTATGTGTGTCAGGCTAAAACCTCAACCACTTTGAACATGTGGCTTTTTGTGCTTGATAATGGAGTTTCAATCCAGTACGAAGAGAAGGGGCAAGGGCTAATGATACAGGGGTAACACCAGAAACAGAAAACTATTTGGAGAGATGCACGTGAGGTTCAGTTATGTTATCATCTGGAACAAGTGGTCTACAAAGCTAAATACACTACCTAGTAAGGTAAGGAATGACCATGAAAGAGATCCAAATGAGAGGAACACCATCAGAAACAGGGCACAGATTTATGAACTGATCATTAACAAAAGCAGAGACACTCACTCCAGGACGATAGCAGAAGTTCCTGACTCAGAAGAGAAGTCATTAGCAGATGATAATCCTGGATGCTGTCACTGAAATGCTTCAGAAGTGAGACAAGACTGTAAGAAAATCTGAATGACAGGATAATCAGTATTACCTGCAGGGCCAAAGGAGCTGGGGTGTGACATCACACTTCTCTGATAAATGGCAGATCTGCACCTCAAACACTGCTTAAACGCAAAGAAAGAACAGGTACCTGAGCTGCCCTTTGACCTGAAAAGACTGAAATTACACAAAGGTTCTCAAGAGATTTTAAGAAAAATGTGCTTTTTCTGCATTTAAAAAACTACAAGAGAATCAAATTAAAGTTTTCAAATTCAAAATAAAAGAAAAAAAATGACAGATTAAGAGTAACTGCATGCCACGGATCTGAATGAAAATTATTTAGGGAAACTTACAACTCCATGGCTATTCCTTTAGTGCTGGTTAGATCACACCAGAAACATAACAAAGAAAAAAAAAGGTCAGATCTCTTTCAATGATCATTTTATAGCCGGACAGGAGCAGGGTACAGTCTGTGACTCAGGGTTTATCTCTCAGGTCACAAATAAGCACACTGTTCTGCAAGATGGATAGTGCAGAAAGCCACTGCACAGGCAGACAGAGAGACAGTCAACTTATTGTCCCTGCATTTTTCATTTAGCAATGAAAATACTATCTTTCCTCTGTTCAGTCACAGAGTCAAGCAAGACAGCAGAATAATTTATCAGGCAAACCCTTCAAGGCTCCCTTCCCAAATCTAAGCTCCCCCAGAGCACTGTGTGCTTTCTGTATTGGTTACAGATGTCAAATATTCAAATATCAGTGGTCAGCATCTTTTTAATATGAAACAGGCTCACCTGGAGGAAATTCACAGACCTTTGCCACCTGCAATGCAGTAAACAAATACCGTCTTTTTTCTCCAAACACCCCGTAACAACACGGAGATTAGACTACTGCTGACCCTCCCACACAATACATGAAAGCCACAAGTCTCAAGTACCTTCAGAACGTGAGTAGCAACTGTACATTTTATTTTTTGAAGACATCTGAAAGATCTGGTCATTGAGTTGCACCCTCTGCTTATTTTTCTCTGTTGAGTACAGGCACCTCTCCTTGTAGTCCCTACCATGCGCAACAATTCTTTTTTCCATGTGTGTTCTTCATAAGGCTAATCAGAAAGCGTTTTTCCTCTGCTGTTTACCGCTGTCTTCCTAACCTCTCAATTTCTGCATTTCATTATTCTAAACAAGATGGGAATTGTATTTTTGAAAGTGTTTGTAAAGGGAAGAAAAAGGGCCTGTACACTCCTTTCTTACAGAGGAAAATACTTTGCTCTTCTGGGTCACCAGCTAGCAGAGATGCATTGACACAGCTGAAGCAGATGCTTACAGAAAACCCTCTCTTTGTAGAAGCAGCAGCAGAACAAAGCAGAGCCTCATCTCACTGTCTCCACAGAGTTAATCCATTAACTCTCCTTTTTCTTCAGCCTGTTTTCCTTGATTTTCTAGGTCAAGCTACCAGGCTTCATCGCTGGGACCCAGGCTGGAGTGCCTTCAGACTGTTACAGCATCGCAGCACGGGGCTGTGAGATCCCCTGTGACGGTGCTGCGAATGGTCCTGTGGGCTGGGGCAAACCATCAGCCAGACCACAGATGATGCCATCAGAACCTTCCCAGTTTTTCTTTTTTAAAACACACAAAGCAACACAGAGCAAGGCGCAGGCTGGGAGTGTTCCCAGCACTTGCTGGTAGCTCTCTCTGCCAGCACTTTATGATTCCTCCAACCTTCTCTTCAGACCAGCGCTGGCACTTCTCTTTCCTCTATATTTTTTGCCTGCTCGCTTTAGTCTGCCGGGAGCAAAATAGGTGGGAGCATCCTCATTACCATTCTAGACACAAAGTCGTCTTTTATGTCATCACCTAGACAATATTAACTTTATTTCAACACCTCTGAATACTCTCATTAGGCTGTTTCCTCTCTGGTCTGTGATCTGTTTTCTGCTACAGCTAAATGTCATAAAACCCCGCACTATGTGATAGTCAATCTTTCCCAGCCACCTCTCCAGTGCTCTTTACCGTGGCTCACCCGGTTTCTATGAAATCCTCTAGAAACAGACAGGCATTTGGTAGA
This sequence comes from Perdix hodgsoniae, assembly GCA_035772895.1. Lineage (NCBI taxonomy): Eukaryota > Metazoa > Chordata > Aves > Galliformes > Phasianidae > Perdix > Perdix hodgsoniae. Next base: position 26,514,149 of record JAPSGF010000001.1, on the reverse strand, counting down.
CACACATCCTGCTGCTATGTTTAAAAAAAAAATCCCAAGGCAGCCACCAGTCTTTCTCTCCCTATGCAAATTCTCCCTTTGAGTGACAGCCGGGCTCCCACTGCTATCTGCCTGAAATGCTAGGCTGTGCGTACCAACAAGGTTATCACTTCAAACAAATTCTGCATTTTAATCCAGTTTGCCACCCTTCATATCCACTTGCTTTAGTTAATGTGTGAACAGCCACGTTACTAACCTGATCCATTACAACAAACTAAAATTCCAGGAGTCCATTTTTGCAGGAAACGCTGCTACTCTCTCTTCTCCTTTCAGGCTACTACGCACAGGGAACACCCATTTGTCACACGAGCCCTCTGCCCGTGAGGGAAGTGATCTGACTGGTAAGTGGCTCCCTTGGATTCATCACCCCTATATGGCTGAAGCATTCACACAACATTTGGGTTAAAAAACAGAACAAAAATAGATGCTTTTTCAGTAGCCCTACAGGATGCTTTCCAGAATGCTTCTGCTTGTGCACCTCTACTCCACTGTGCTCTGACAGCCGAACGGCTCACAAAGAAACCCAGAGACCTTTCCCCTGCAGGCTCTCATCCTGCTCTGAAATCCCAGCATGACGGATTCGGTGTAGGGTCTGAGTTGTCAGATGCAAACCCAACTGTTGGAGCTTTGCTAACAGAAGGGCCCTAGCTTCTCACCTGCGTGCATTTACTTACGCTAAAAAGTAATACAGAGATCCCAGCCACAAAGGAAATATATGAGATCATCAGGGCTTCACTTTCATTGGGGGGATTGAGAAGTTGTAACAATTCTGGTATGAGCCAGTCAGATGCCAATAAAACCAGATGGCTCTTCTCTTGTCACATCACCGCCATCTGCATTATCTCAACTCAAACACTGCTCCTGTATAACTAGACCGGATGACCCATCCCTACAGGTAGGTATCCATGCAGGATGAGACATCACAAGGATTTTCCTTTCCCAGTGAGCACAGCCCCTGGGATCCTGGCAGCCTGGTCCCAGCTCCCGGCCACCGCTCCTCCTCCAACCCGTGCATGTGTTAAACAGATCACACCGCAGATTGCACGTCCTGAGCACTCATACAAGCCAGGAATTTCCAAAGAACTGGAACCAAGTGTGACATGATGAAAAAGACTTAAATAGGTGGCAGACAAGTTGCACTGGTCATCTCGAACAGAGAGAAATAAATTCTTTATGCCATCCACCACGCTGCTCTATTTTAGGCTATTTTAGGTATTGAGGTATTTTATTGGTACTATTTTCCATACGGCCTATAAAACCAGGTCACCTTAATACTCCCAGTCCAACTGTGCATGCCTTGGAAGCAAAGGGAAATTGTAACTATATTTCACAACCTGTAATGTCACTAAAATAGTTCTTAAACGTTAAACAAGTACAAAAAAAAAAAAAAAAAAAGGGTTTTATTAAAATCCCAGATATTCTGTCACCTTCCAGGATTAGAAACAAACGTGTGTATTCTGGCAACATTGTTATTTTTCCAATAAAACTGCCTTTTAGTGCCTCTTATAATTCTGGAAATTACCTGAAGTAGGCAAAGCTACTATTTGAAACAGAAGCGAGCAACTGGCGCCTGTGGCCTGCAGCCCCAACCCTACACAGTTGTAACCACTTGAGCTAATACTTGTACCTCTGAAGAACCACATTCACTTCATTACTACTCCCTCCATGTCACCGTTTCTGCATATAATGAATTCAATTACAAGATCGGAGTCACAGACAAAAAAAAATCTATAAAGACTTGAAACCATAACAATAGTGAAATGAGCAGAAATGGAGAAGATTAAAGGAGTATAAAATGTACCGTCCAAGGGATCTAAGGTTTATACTAAAATGCACACGTCTGAGAAGCACTACGTGACCAGGTAACTAGAATACAGTTTGCACATATATGTTCACTTAAAGAAAAAGAAACTAGATTGTATACGCAGAACAAATACTGATGTTGCCTGACTTTTGAGGATGAACATATGAAGAACAGCGTTCTTAGGCTTCTCCTTACATTGCTTTTTGAAAATGAAGTGATTAGATAGTGATAGATTGAAAATGAAGTGATAGATTGTGATAGAAGACTCCATAGATACCACCAAAGTCCATCATAGGGCCCTCTAAACCATAAAGCCAGCAAATCAAAAGTATGTCTCTCCTGTTTTCTTCAGAGCCAGACACTTTTTCTTGGAGGTCACACAAAAAGTCAGGTAAAAGGTCTTCAAGGAATCACACTTCAAGGAATCAGCACCAAGCCAGCCTTCATCAGAGAAAGCAGAATCACTTCTTAACAGGGAGTACTTCCATGATAAATATGATAAATACTCACGTAATCCTACTGATAGTACACGGTTCCGAAAGCAAACAGTGACTGTCTTCAGGGACCAACGGGACATCATATTCACCCCTTTTGTACTCTAAGTTGTCCTCTTGATATTTCTCAGGAGTATCTACCATACAGTGAAGATGCCCAAGAATTTAAAACTTAGTCTGAGAGTGTGAGCAAAATTAAGTAGCTGGATGCAGCTTACTTAAGTGAGAACACTTAGGTAACTGTAGGTCCAAAGGAAATTGACACCACATATGTGAAATATGTGTGTGTGAAGATACATGGGACACGATGGACAAAAATGTGTGCCATTCCCCCTTTTCACAGGTAGGAATATCCTTTCTGTTCCAGCTGGCTGAAATTTTGTCTGCGCTATGCATTAGAGATCCTTGCTCTGGGAAAGGAACAGGCACTGCTGGCAGGAGAGGGGAGGCTGCTATGCACCGTTACACATATATGCACAAATACTAAGACAATGCATCCAACTGCATTTAGACATAAGACATAAAATGTCTATTATGGATTCATTACGCACTTCCTTTCTATTCTTTGAGAACAGACCTTCAGCTTCACAGAGGAAAATGACATGAAATTGGAGTGTGGGTTGGAAGCAAGAGGATAACTTCAATATGATGGAAAAGTACTCATTTCGTTTTCTTGTGAAGACTGAAATGAGACAGGCTAATTATACGTGGGGAATATGTCCTGTCCCCCAAGACAATGAGTATTGAGGGGTTTATCAAAAAGAACATGTCAGAAACACATTTTCCCCACAGTTAGATTGAAGTTGCACGTGTAAAAACAACTGTGTTTCAATCTGAAGTGATACCAAATAAGTCGATAGCTGTTCGACACTCATTTTCCATTGGTGTATTACTTGATGAGCTCATAAACATATGTGAATACCACTAAACTGCTTGCTTCTACTCAACCAGGTTTACAGACAAGCCACAGTACAGTCACTTTACAGAGAGAAACAAAGGGAGAATAATTTCTATAGCCTACATTCTTAACACCTTTTGCTTGTAAAACCTCAAATTTGATAGGGAAAGAGGAAGATGGGCAACAGGGTATATTGCTTTTCTCAGTGCTTCAGGAGCAAATGGTACCAGCCTTCAGACTCCTTGTGGTCAGCTGAAGGGGACAGGCATAACTGTGTTCCCATCATTCCCACAATTTCTGGAATAACCAAGTCCCTTGGAAACACATAAGTTTTGTCTATTTAAGCAGGGACAAAATTCCTGCTGTGAGTTTCAAAAGAGCTGAACCACAGCTGCTGAAATCAGGAGATGAAAGCTGAACTCCAAGCTATATGCTTGAACACTTAAAGCAACTCATTCCTCATAAGCACAGAACAGATTCCAATAAAATTTTTAGGAGAAGCAGATGTCTTATCCTCCTGAAAACATCAGGTTAGATATCACTGGAACACCAATAACTTAAAATCAACTGACAGAGGAAGAATTAGGCTACTGTACTCTCTTTAGGAAATAATAAATAAAAAGGTACAATGAAATGAGAGCAGTTTTATGTGCATAATGCATGTTATAACTTAAAAATAGCATTATTGCTGCATAGGAAGACTACCATCAATAAACAGCCCTGGTTTTCTAAACATCAGCATTTTAATCACCCTCTGACGCCTAACAGAGGAAACTGGACAATCTGCAAGAAGAACCAATTGCAAAAGACGCTGAAGGAACACTAATGAAACTGTTTCAGTTCTTGTACTTAGCATGTCAGTGCTTTAATTGAACTGCTAAGAAAGATACTTGCATCATTTGTCTTGTAGACAATTACTGTAACTCAGAAGGGAGCGGCATTTCCTCTACTTTTCCGTACCCTTCCAGCTAGGAGTTGGTATCAATCCCTCAGTGGTCAAACAAAATGAGTTGCTACAAATGGCAACTGTGTTCTGAGTGACGGCAAGAGTCAGTAATTCAACTTTTAGAGGTGTACAAGGATGAAATTTCCTTAACAACTTCAGGTTCCACAAACCACAAAAGCAGAAGTACACAGAGTCACACAAAGTCAAGCCCTCAAACACTATCAGAAATCAGTGCAAGTGGGAAGCTAGCATCTCAAGGGCCTCCTGTAAATGTACACCTAGATGAAACTGCAAACTCTTTCCCTTAGTGCACTCAATGTCGCTACCAGAGATGACGTGTTGCCTGTTCTACAGCTCCTTGCAATGCACCACAAGTTGCTTTACATGGCAAAAAGATGATAAGGAACAGGCACTGCTGTTAGCTAACATCAGCAAATATCTGCAGAAATGGCAGGCCTCGTGTGCAATAACGGTGAAGTCCTTTATTAAACAACCTGGTATTTACATATCTTCATTAATAGTAAGATGCATTAATAAGCAAGAGCCAGTGCAGCAGGGAACCTCTCAGAGGCTCTCAGGGGATCAATTAAGATAGACTTATCTGAAATAAAGCTGTTTAAAAGAAAATACACAGTTTAATCCAGGGCAAGGGAAAGTCTCTCTATAGAAATGGCTGTTTCTAAACCAAGTTGTCATGAACTTCTCTCTCTTGTTTTAGAAGCATATTATAATCATAAGAGAAAGGAAAAGTCTGGGCTGCAGTTTTTCCACTTGTTGCATACTGCCATGTATAATGAAGGAATACATCAACCTGAGATGATGACCTTGCTTCAGTCAGCAAAACACAAAGTTTCACGTCGGAAGCGGTGACAGTCATTTTGTCATCCAGTGAAGCTTTGCCTAAAATCTGCCTCCCACAAGGCCCAGGTAAACCTCAGAGCAGACTTTGCTGAACATGAGCACTGCTGGATAAACAGCAGGTGCTACCAGTTTTACAGTCTGGAGACCAAGGTGAACCTGGACATGACAGATAGGTGATGGCTTAGTCTAAATACTCATCTTGGAAAGGTTTCCTTGAGAGATGTCCCCAAAGATCCTAAATAAGACACGTTCTCCTGCCAACAAGTGTTGTGTAAATAGTCTAATTAGGAAGTGTTCTCTGCTGCCAGAGGCAGCCCGCTTCACAGCTTGGTGCTTCTGCCAAACCACAGTGAAGGCAATGTGCCCCAAGCTTTAAGATGTCTAATGCCGATTCTCTTGTTGAAATGCTAGATATTCTCCTCCACAGACTCCTCCAGGTGGTATTCGAGTTAATCTTTTAATTAATCTACTTGGCAATATCATTAATCAAGGGTGGACTCTGCCCTGCTTATTACAAGACCCTCTGCATTTTGACTTCCCTCACTAGATTTAATTAATATTGTAGTTGGATGAAACAGCTTATTCTATTTTATGCCCTATGTTACTTTTCCAGTGTTACTAGCACCTCTGATTCAATTAACTAGGACATACCCACATTTCTCAAGATGGTAGCTGGAGTAGCTGGAGAAGTGAAAGCTCTCAAGTTAGATATCACACAAGTTAGTGTGGAAGCCAAGCTGAAAAAAGACCAAAGAAAGATGCTCTCTGGTGACATGTATCTGCCCTGCTTAAAATTTACTGTTAGTTTCCCACAATGCCTCCTTTTTATAGCATCATTATCACAGAATAATTTACAACCAGCCTCACCAGTTGCATTAACAGTCTCTTGAAAGTTTATAAAAAGAACATTGTAGCAAGAAATGTCAATTAAAAACATGTTAAAGTAGATGCACTTGGCTGCTCCAAGAGACAGCCCGGTTCCAGTCCCATCCTGCAGAAGAAATAGAGGGGGCACATGCAGCCTCTACACTGTTTCCAGCACCCTTCATGGGTGAGCAAAGGACTCCAAAGAGAACGTCTTTCTGGGTTGACAGATGATCTCCAGGATGAAGGAGAATAGAGGAGGATCATTAAAAGGAGACAGGAAATTATCTTGAGGGGACACACACACACACACACACACACACACACACACACACACACAAAAAAAAAAGCAGACATCTGGAGACTGCAAGAGTCACATGAATTCCTTTGGTTAGGTATAATTACTTAAACATTACATGGAGCTTGTGATCAGAAACTTCCTTTTCTGAGCTCAGAAAGTATACTAACAGGTACATATACCCTCTTGATTATTGTAAATGAAAAAAAAAAAATGCTGTGCTAATTTGCACAACATTAATTTATGTAAATATAACCAAGCCAGGAGAGCTCAGGCTCACCTTTCACCATTCCTGAATAAAGCAGGTATCTGAGGGAAGCAAGACAGAGGTAGCAAATTTTCTGCAGTAACATTTAACCTCAAGTGGATTTTATTTGCAGAGCAGGAGAGCAAGAAGAGAGTGGAGAAAGGGCTTATGCTGACAATGCCATTGGTCCATTAACTACAGCAGCTGTGCTGCTGGAATGATCAAACTCAGGTTTAACAGCAGCGTAGTCTTTTCACTTTACAAGGAAGGCATAGAAAAGGATTGATCCTGCTTAAAAGTTTCCATTGTAACTGGCAAGAAACAACTCATTAATGGAGTTCTAAGATCTAAAAGAATTACTGACTGACCACATCACCCAAACATAACCTCCAGGCTCTCTAATTGCTCTTCTATTTCTCTCCTTACCACTTGCGCAAGAGAGTCAGGGATGTTAAGACCACATTCACGCACTTGATGAAAAAAATACAAACGGCATAAGCTGAAAGCCCTGAAAAGCCCCATAGGCTGATGGAAAAAAAATGTGAGGTCATTATGCTCCAGTATTCTTCTCAGCTGCCCTCAGTGGGTATCTGTCATCATTATAGTACTCTGAATCATAATGGACTCCAACCGTTTAATAATGATTGCAACACCCTTCCTAATGAGGTTGGTGCTGCCCTCTGATGTGAATATTCATAAAACAGGGCTGGTAATGGGTTCCGTCTTGATTAGCAGGCTGTGGTTCTGTATCAAGTATGAGAGACATCTTTTGAAAAAAAAAAAAAAAAAAAAAAAAAAAAAAAAAATCAAATTAAATCCTTGTTTCAAGCAGAGTAAATGAATTTGACTTTCGGTGATCAAGAGGGGAAAAACTTCTAATTAGACACGCAAGCAATCATCTTGTTCAGTGTTCTTTCAAAGAAGGGCTATAGGGACGCAGAATCCTAATAAACCTTCCCTCAATCACCTTTTAGATAAATGTTAAGGATTAAAATTAAATGTAATTAAAGTTCACTAATCTGATACGGTTTCCATTGATAGCCCTTTTTCTTTTTTTCTTTCCCCTCTGCCCTGTTCTCCTTAGCTCATTCCCGAGTCCCTTTCCTCTCTGAGCAGCTTCACCTCTTGCAGCAGGGAAGGCACGAAGGCAAGCTGCTGTCTGAGAGCCAGAGCCCAGCTGCAGGCAGGTCGATGGACTGGCGCCGGCTCACGCCGCTCTGCCCCATGCTGTGTCATAGCCACTGCTGCAGCTGCTTTGGCATCCACGCGTCGGCATGGCTAAGCATGGCTAACATGAAGTGCCTCCTGGGTCACTGGCATAATGCTGCTAACACTTCTGCATCTGGGTTGGTTGTTTTTTCTTTTTTTAAGGAAGAGAGGGACACCTTGTCCTCCTTCCTCAACTGTTGACAATTTCACTTCATCTGTAGAAAAATAAATGGAGTCAGCCTTTATAGGATGTATGCTTCTGTCCGTTATGCCAACAGAAAGACTTCCATTTTTTCCTAGTTCAGAATGAGGCCGTTACACTTTTGGGGCACCCCTTAATCCAGCCAGCCCACAGCGCTAGAATTCATGGGGTTGCCCTTACGAGTAAGAAATTTCTGACTCATAAACAAACACTGCAGCTGTGCTGCTGTTAATCCAGCTAGGTGGAGGGTGACTGATTTGAGCTAAGCTTCCACTTGCTTTTGGAAAGAAAGAAACCAAATATTTATCCCTCTCTGTTCAAGCGAGATGCTTGCTGCACAACAGGAAACAGAAGGAAAAAAAACAGGCTAAACAGATTTTGTTCACCTATAGGAACTGGACTAGATAGGAGCTTTAATAATAACAAATAATACCAGCGATAATGAAGCTTTTGCACTCCAACCTCAGAGTCAGAGCAGACAGACATCTGCGATAAGAGATTTCTATCCAAATGACAGGGCTGGGGAAAAATGAAAGGAGAAACTGGAAGCAGGGGTCAGCAGGTCTCCCAGCCTCAGTATAAAGCTCAATACATGTACATTTTACTTTTAAACCTCTCTATGAAGATGCTAATTTGAGACACTTCAGCGCAAACAGAGCTTCAGGTAGTGCAGATCTGCACGAAGGGGACAGGGACGGGACTGCCAGACACACAGAACAAACATCATCTCAGAGGCAGGTTTTACCTTGCTCTCCTTCATCTACAATCAGCCAGAATTAACTTGGGCCTGCCTTCCCTTCCCAGATGCTCAGAAATGCACTGAAATCATGGATTCATTACCGAACCCATTCTCCATGCCCTCCCACCCTGCCTTCCCCTCATTAGTGCAGGCTGCTCCCTTCCCTTTCCTCACCAGTGCTCCGGAGCAGCAGAGCACGCTGTTTTCGGGAGCACTGTTTTCTCCTGCTGGTCGGTGACATTTTAAAACCCCCTGCACGTAGGTGCTCAATTGCCAGAGCGTTCGGTATCTCGGTGAGCAGCTGCTGTGTCACTGCCAGTCCCCTCCTGCTTCAGGCCTGTCACCCGCCAGCGCAGCCCTGTGCCAAACCTGGGGACCACAGGGGCTGGCAAACAGATGGCTTATCTCAAAGTCTAATTATCGGTGCTGACTGAAAAGTCCACAGCCAGGACCAGCGTGGGATGGGACTTTGCCGAGCTGCTGTTGAGGGGAAATGGTGGTAAATAGGATGGAATAAGGATGGATGACTAGGACTTTTGTGTCAGGCTTCTAATGTGCTGCAAATGCTGGGGAAGGCTGGGCTGAGTTCTGGTCAGGGTTCTGCTGACACCTGGCTTGTTCCAAACAGTCCTCTTCGGGTTGCACAGAAAATGGTGCAGCAAGATTAACAATACTTCCTTCTTTTGTCTGCGGTAAAGACTGCACGCTGCGCTGAGCTACAGACCATACTCGATCTGAGCTGACAGCTCACAACAGTTTCCAAACATACTTTTTTTTTTTTTTTTTTGAGCTTGAAAAGAACAATCCCAAATAAGTGAACTAGCAACTCGATATCAGCCATGGCTGGCTTGTTCACTTTCAGAAAAGAACAGAATAGCCATATTAAAATGAAAGAAATCACCCCAACTTGTTTTTCAATCTAGGCAAATGTAGAGCTAAGCCTGAGCCGTGTTCAAGCTAAGAAAGCAGTGAGACTGACCCAAGGCGGACAAGGCCCAGGCTGCCAGTGCCCCCCACTCCTCACCCAACAAACGCCTTAATATCCTTGCCCCGGGCCACCCACACTGCTCGGCACTGCTCCTTCTCTGGAACGCTATGTGCATTGCAGTAGCAGCAGGTTCTGGTTGTCCTACATGCCAATGACCTCCTGTCTCTGCAAAAATTCTCCGTTCCTTCAGTGAGCAGAGTACCCAGCATGTAGCAGGCCAAGATTCAAACAAGTTGTTCCAGCTTTGAGAAAACAATCAACTCCTCCTTACCCTCTCCAGACATAAGATGAGCTAAATACCATCTTATCAAATGTTATCTCCAAAACCGTGGCTCCAGAAAGCATGAATTCTCTTTCAATTATGTCAGTTACCTTTCTGCATCTGAACATACTAACAGTAGTAATATTCATACTCAGTTACTCTAACAGTGAGAAAACCTCCAAACAAAAGTCTCATTGTGGCCGCTTGTACAGAGGGGTGAAAAAGTCATAAAAGCAAGGAGAGCTGTTACCTGAAATGCCCTCAGTGAGAGAGACAGAATCTACTTAGATGAAAAAGTGAGGAAGGAGGAGACATTTGCAGCTCAAGCAAAATATTATCCACATTTGCAATGTAACACTAATAAAGAAGCTAGAAAGGTCCATGTGTTCTTACATGACAACCACATGGCTCAGGGCATCCCAAGGCTTCTTCGAAGAGGACAGCATTCGTGTCAACATCATGAAGTAACATTTGTACGTGTTGCCTTCCACAGCCTTGAAGCAACCACCATTTGTTCTGTAGCTCAGTATGTCAGTGATTCTGCAGCCCTGCCACTGACCTGCCTTTTTGTGTCCATGTGTTCAAAACAGCCCATGACAGGCGCTTTGATGCTCCACTCCACAATGCCAGCTCCAGCAGGAGGTGCTTACCCCATCCTCTTGGTGAGGGAGATGTACATAATTGCAGCAGGGAGGGAAGGCAGAGGAAGCTCTTCTAGCTCGTTATCCGCTTATCTACAAAATGCTTTACACTGAATAAAAATAGACCATGCAATGCTTGTATTACTTGACAAATAGGCTGCTTATTTCACTGTACCCTCCATTATAACGCTGTTTCACCATAACTTGAAGAAATCAGGCAAAAACACAAATGAGAAGGCAAGCAATACTCTCCAAGATGCTACCTACCAGCCAGGGCTGATGGAAATGCTGTAGACGGAGGTCTGCAGGACACAGATCTGAGCACATCTGCTTCGGCCACCGGAGGGTCTTTAAGCTTAAAAGGTTGTGGGTAGGATGTCCAGAGCAGTCGGAGTTCCAAGTGGGCCCATATATTTTGTTGCCTGCTGCATGTATGCTGCTGCTGCTTTTATGACCCCAATATAATGGTGTCTGAAATGTCCTTCGGAAGTGTTCCCATACCTGGGAATTTTTGGTTGTTCATTTATTTTTCAAGCAGTTTAAAGAGAGCAAACAAGGGTGAGGATCTGAATCCTGTACTTATGTAAGGCAGTAACACTCCATAATTTTTGTAGTTCTACACTTCAGTTTTATATTAAGACTGTCAGTAAAGGAAGAGGAATTTAAACACTCTCAATAAAGCATTCCTAATCAGCATACTGCTGTAGCCTGTAAGCACCTGTGTGATTTCAAATTCCCAGTATCCTTCTAACAATTCTATCATCTCCTATGACTGTACTGAACTGCCACAGCTATGGAAGTAGTCGTGATTAAAAAAGAAACCTACTGGAATGCAAAAGCACAGTGAGAGCCAATCCAGTGGCTGAAATGGACAACAGGTATCATTCAGCATGACTGCTCCCAACATCATTATCAGATCTTTCACAGGCAGAATCAAAAAGGCACATGAAGGAATTACCTAGCCCAAAGAAAATATCAATTATGTCCTAAAGCAAAACCTCACATTTTATTTTATTTTCAAATGACAAGAACTGAAAACTGAATCACACTAAAAAAAATACCTTGCCCAGTACTAGCCTCTGAGGGTAACACTGCCTGAGCACCACCAAGAAGCACAAGGCAGGCTCATAGTGAACACCACCCCATCGGCATACTCTCCAGGTTCCTAGCTGTTCCCAGCTAAGCTCTTTGGACTCTGATATATCCAGTAGCCTTGTACTCCACAGGTCTTATTGGATCTTTCTTCCAAAAATTTATTTCTCCATTTAAAAAATCCATGCAAACATTTGCATCAAAACAACCCGTGGCACTACAATAACAGTTCACTGGTGCTCTGAACAAAGATACTGTACTTCATTTGTTTTGAGCCCACCAGCTAACAATTTCCTTAACGATCTCTGCAGTTCTTGCATCAAGGAGAGCTAGTTAACAACCATCCCCTGTTCTTGATACTCATGTTTTAATAAGCCTGTATCCCAGATTTTCTCCAGGCAGTTTCTTTTTCACAATGCACAGTCTACAACTGTTCCTCAATATGGAAATTGCAGTAGACCTTGAATTATTCTTGCCACTTTCCTCCACATCTTTGCTAGTCCTTCTATCTCTTTTCTGAGGAGGGGGAATGATGATAAGAAGAACAAAGGAACCCAAACCACACAAAGCACTGAGATGACGATGCCTTGTGAATTCATTCTGCACTACAGTGATGTTTCCTATTTTATTCCCTGCTCCTCTCCTAGCAGTCACTAATATTCCTAACATGAAGTTTCTTTTTTGAAGCCTATTTAGTAGCAATTTTTGAATGCTATTTATATTCATAAAAACCAGAAGGCCTCATCTCTGAACTTATTAGAATGCTCTGAGCTTCAGCAAACTTCTTTCTGTTGTTTTCTTCCTAACGTCAGTCCTGATGGCCATAAGTTCAGAAACTATTTTCTTCATTTCACCATGAGTCTAACATAATACCTTATGTTTAAAAAACATCCAAGAACAAACTGTTAGCATTTACGCTACTCCCTCAAAAAATACTGTTGTAAAGTTCCTTTGAGGAAGAGGGAGAAACTGGACAGCTGTCTTCAAGCCGTCCCTGTTCTCCATCCACCTCCTCTGGAAGCAATCCTACACAGTGTTTAATCTCATCCGATTTTTCTACTCCAATACTTTCAGGCTGCTACCGTGCTGCATCATAATACCTGCCACTAAGCATTCGTTGCTTCTTCACCCAAGTAATTGTCCAACTTTTATTGCTGGCAAGAGAAAACATTTCTCATGCTGCTCTGACTCATACACACATCCCACAACAGTAGAGAATCATGTTCTGAACCCTCACCTTATTGATCTTCCATTTTCACTCATGAAAAACAGACATTTGGAGGTGCAGCCCAGGTAAGTCTCCAATTTTTTCCTTCTTTCTTTCATAAGCTTCTAGACCTGAAGAGAGGGGAGACCTGAAGGAGGACAGTCCTTACAAGACAACTGCAGCACTGCTGCAACAAAGTCAGCTCATCAAATATCCAAATAATATACATATAAGAACTTGACAGAGAAGTATGGAGGAAGACAAATATTCATTCATCCTTCCCTCACGCTGCCCTTCTCTGAAGACTTAAAGCAGCAGGTCATACACCATGTACACCATCACACTCAGAGTAACACCACCGTACAACTCAATACAATCCAACGTGCACCTGGGATGAAAGCTGTTTAATAAAGGCGTTCCTGATTGCCTCACACTTGGCCTGTGGTGTAACACGGCAGATGGATGAAACTAATACTGCAGTGTGCAGTTCCAAGTTTGTGAAGCAAAATATTCACATTCTACCTGCTTACACAAATATAAATTAGTCAATAAATAATAAATACAAATGAAATATTTTTGCAGAGGCTTAGAGATGAATGTCTATTGCCTGACCTTGCTTGCCTGCTCCCTTTGGCTTACTCCATATCATAAGACTAGCTTTACAAAGTGAAATTAAGATTAAAAACAAATCCATTAAAAGTGAGAACATTATGCCTACATTTTTACCGTCAAGAGAGGTATATCTCCTAGCTTAGTCCTTCACTTCATCTCACTTCTGGCTTCTCCTGACAGCAGCCAGTAGTGTCAGAAGAACCAGCATTTTAATCACTGGATAGATGTCAGTCAGTCACTCAGTCTCTTTTTCCAATAACAGAAAGTGGCCTTACTCTAGAAGAGATCAACTTGCACAGAAGAAAGCGTGAAATACACAAGAAGATACCTCTTACACCCCTTATCCCATATAATAGATAACTGTATGGTAAAATAACCTCATATTTAGAATTTATTGAGAGAGAGAAAGAGAGAGGATCGCATTGACTTCGTTTGAATACAACTATTGCTTTGAGAATCAAAACATACAGTTCCCCATGCACACAACCAATTACTAATGGTTTCGAAGTATATGAAACACATATGAAATACAAAAACCTATTTAAACTGCTCTCTATGCATCCACTTCTTTCTTTGCACGTATAATACAATGGAAAGCATAACTGTGCTATCTAAAAGGTTTACCTGTCACAGCAAGTACAGTAACACTCTGCGTTCCTCTTCTTCCCCCAACAGTGATAAAGCAGTTCCTTGTTTTGTCACTATTCATCACAGCCCAGTGGTATTCTGCAGCTGTAGGAGAGCAACCCTCTCCTATGTGGCATATGATATGCGGCACTGAAAACTGGCTTTATCAAGCCCAGTACAATTGGAAAAAACACAGGTACAAGCATCAGTTCCTTCACCAACATCTCAGAAATAAGAAAATAACCTGAATACTTAACATAGTATGGCAGCAATAGCCAGTGTTTACAGGAAAATAAATATTTACTTATTCTGAGAGTAAACAAAGGATACAGTGCCTACTGGAAAGTGGGTATTGGAACTTAGGTACCTGGAACTCCTGAAGGAAAATTCTGCCACAGTCTCTCCTGAAGAGCTAGGACATTCAAAACTTAACTTTTTACTTCTTGAGCTGCTCTGTGCAACAGGATTTGGATGAAAATGACCATGCTGAAATTAAATGGAACCATGCCTAACTAAGAATTAAATTATTGTGCTGCAGAGACAATGCATACAAAGCCTGTATACGCAATGCACGTTCACTGTAGGAAACCAACTACAATCAGTGCTAAGTTAATTAATTGCTTGGTGTTAACAGATGGCTCATATCTGAGCTGTGGTTTTCAAAATTCCAACTCTTGTGCTGTTGAGCCATTTGGACAAAGCAAGTGAGGCTACAGGAGCAAAGCATTACAGTCACGCTGGATCCAATCATCATCACATTATCATCACTGCTCTTTGACTTTCATACATGGAACTTCTGGGATATCAAACTTCCAGAGTTCTTGAGACAATGAGAGGTTAAGACTTAACAAAAATACATTTTGAAAAATTGGAGTTCTACGACCTACAGCCACTTCCTCCTAATCATAATGACCAAGCAGACTTCCGGCTCCAGAGAGTAGAGGGTAGAATCAGAAACTAAAGAAATGAACCAAAATTTCGTTCTACTGACTAAATTATTTTTTCCCTATTTTCTCCAACGTTTCCTTAGGCAAGTGTCTTCATTTCTTTTTAGCATGGACTGAAAAACGTCAGCAAAAGAAACTACAAACAAGACATTTTTATTCTGTCTGAAGTTTTAAATAAAGCTACAGATGCTCTTCTTTACTTTCTTATTTTCAAGTTTTGTGGGGATATTTTTTTTTAAGTGATACCACCCAACTGAGAAAAGGATAAAGGCAGGTTGGGGAAATCACAGGTATGGGAAGGCAGAGCACATAAGCCAGGTGGTCCTCAGCACGGCAAGCAAGGCAATCCTATGGGGTTTTCCTCCACACCTCATCTGGTTTACAGCAGACTTCACTCAGTCAAAAGACACATGGGGCAAGGTGGGAACATCCTAAAGTGCAAAGCAGATTGATTTTAGGTTTAACCATGACAGGTTGCTTGGGGAGGGTAGGTGGGGAGGCCTACAATGCACTGTGACTTACAAGCTCATTCCAATTCCCCAGGGATAAACAAACATCTATCTGATAAAACCAGAATGCACAGCAAATTTACATGACTGATGACTAGGTAATGGAGCCCGTAACTCAATATAACTTATTTATCTGTATATGCATCCCTTATATATATTAAAAAAAAACCCAAACCTGAAAGTTTCAGTATATTTAATGTGCAATATGAAGTGCAATGATTAAAATAGTTTTTTATCCATGGGTTCCTCAAAAATTATTCTAATAATCACTGCTACTTAACTTGACTTTAACATGATTCATCACCATAATTACAAAAACTTCCTCTGTTCCATGGCAATTAGGATTCCTAATCATTCCACTGAAAACATTCACTGGGCTTTCTGCAATCACTTCCCACAACTACAGCTCAGCAAATGATGGAGATACTTCCAATCTTAGACCAGTCTAAAGAAATGACTGAATCCAGGACATACTGTCCAAATACAAATGCTTGCTTTACTGGTTTTCGAGGGCTTTGATTTCCATGGTTGGGAAAGGGTGCATTTTAACACTACTGTAAAGATTAAAACTTTTGCAAAACACAAAAGATTCATAATCTGCTGTGCATGGCATTGCTCCCGGCATTAAAGCACCCAAAGCTGGCTTGTGGTCTTGGCTTTTCCAATTGCCCTCTGGCTGCAGTAAAAGCAAGCATGCAAAAGATGACAAGGACAATAAAAATACTTTAATATTTTAAAAGGTAAATCTGGACATCTTATAAAAGGAAAAACAGTTGGCCAATAAAGTGTGATAGAAATAGTTAGATACTTTTGGTATTTTAGCCATCCACTGCAAGATCTTCAGCTAAGGCAAGAAGTGATGCAGCTCACCTAACCTTTGAGTTCCTCAACACCACTGATTGTGCTGAAGAA
This sequence comes from Perdix hodgsoniae, assembly GCA_035772895.1. Classification (NCBI taxonomy): domain Eukaryota; kingdom Metazoa; phylum Chordata; class Aves; order Galliformes; family Phasianidae; genus Perdix; species Perdix hodgsoniae. The sequence continues at coordinate 26,497,751 of JAPSGF010000001.1, read as the reverse complement.
GAAAAGAGAAATGAGGGTCTCCTCAGCAGAAAAATGAGCCCGCATAGAAGGTGGCACAGCTCCATTGAAAGAATTAAAGGGAAAAGACACGTTACGGGAAGAAGGCTGAGTAGCACATGTCACAAAGGCTGCAATGAGGGGAGAACAGAACTATGGAGGTGACAATTTCTTACCTAGCTTGACACACCAGCTAGGTAGACTGGGTTTCCAACATCACTTGTGCTTTCTCATTAACATGGCATTTCCTCCACTGGTCTGGTTTGTTGCAGCCAAGTAGTTGTGCATCCACAAAGCCGATGCCTCTGCCCCGACCACTGGGAGATTAAGAAGTTTGCCCACAGATCATTCCATAATTATTACAGATAATTCACTGTCCAGTGGCTCCCTACTCCCCATTACATCTATTTTTAAACAGCTATCAAATCCTTTACAACACAGCAGCTCCTTGAATGCATGGATGTTTTCTACGGAGACTTCAGAGCTGTAAATAGATATTTAGCTTCATGTCCGATTTTAACAATATCTTAGCAAAATCCTATCAGGCAGTATGCTTTTATGTTTGCTTTACATGGTATATTACAGTTAACTAATATGTTTATCAAAATTGTACAAGAGTAAATGACAACAGAAACCATTTCCCCACATCAACATTCTTTTTCTGTCCCAAGCAGGCCAACAAGTCATTAATCTAGTGTATTTTCATTATAAGTTAACAGCTGTATGACACGAGCTGTAAATTAAACCCAAATGTTTGAGCTCATGTATAGCAGTATTTTGTCAAAATGATAATCAGTCATCAACATTGTATGTTACTCTATGCTAGTGGACCACATTACTGCATGCCCATACCTTTCATCATTTATTTTTCAAAAGAATTATTAGTTCTGAAAGTCCTACTATGGCCTACAAATAAATCTTCTCTAGTTTGCTGTTCTGGATAATCTTCCTTGATTGCCATTTTGTATTATCTCTATTTGAGCTATGTATCAATGTAATTGCTTTTGCAGACTCATTTTCTTTTTTTTTTTTTTAAATCGCTGAACACAAAAAAATCCAAAAAAGGCTAGTTTAAAAAAAGGGTTAGGTTTTTGTTTCTTTTTATGTGCTAACATAATGGTCTCAGGATTAAGATGTTAAATGGTATGCATTATAAGGAGGCGGAAAACCCACTCCAGTGCAAAAAGTGCACATGGGTTTGACATTTCTTCCTAATCTTTCATGAAGTTTCCATTACAGAAACAAAAAGGAATAAATGCAAAAAATAAAAAAAAAAGTTGAAAATCTTGTACCTACCATTCAAAGTTATATAAATATGGAAATGAAATATATGTATGCATTATGTTTTACAGATGCTACATCACAAAGCAAAAATGGAGGAGTTAAAAGTAATTTTTTAAATTAGAAAATCTCTTCTTTCAGGGGAAAAAGCAAGTCATTAAATGAATGCACTTACAGTTGTTTTCACTGCTAAAAACAGATAAGGCTTTTGCTTCAGGGAACTAATGCAAAAGGAACTTCCTTGAACTAAGACAGAGAATGCACGCACTTCTACTGCAAGATAAACCAGGCAGGCTCAACTTCAGAAAAAAACTGAAGTGCCAGCTTCAGCCAAATTCCTTTGTCGCAAGATGGAAGAAACTTTCTTCCTGGTTCTACTGAGACAATTCGGTTTCATTAGTTACCTTAAAATAAATTAGACTTTTCTTGCTCAAATTTAAACCACTGGCACCACCGTTGTATTAATTTGTGATACTGTCTGTACATAATCTCCCATCCCAGAACAAATTACTGTCCTTCTCTTAGTAAAATATCCCCTTCAACTAACAAAAAAACCTAAGAAACTGGTACGCTCCCATTCCTTCCTCTTCCATTCTTCTATTCTGATAACTCACTCTCGGATTCCTCTGCTATGCCTCCTTCTTCTAAGCTGTCCATGCAATGCTACCTTCAAGCCAGCCATTCTCCCTCTTTCTGGTTTTCACTACAGAGCTTCAGGCTGACATCCTCTTTGCTTCCTACAAAGACATCTCATCAGCCCCTTGTTGGCTCTCTTTAACTCTCAGCTTCATATCTGCTTGCACTTTTAGCTCCTATTTCCTCAACAGCATTTATGGGATATTCACTTCACTAAAAATGTATTAAAACTTCTCTACTGCTAGTTCCTAGAGTGCAATGCTACACCTACAGCTATTGGTTACATCAGTCAAAATGCACTTAAAACAGCTAACCTGCAACATAATTGAACAAGCCTACAGTTTTCTTTAATTATAGTACAATTTACAGGAACATATGCAGGTGAAAGCAAAAATCAAGGCAATACCTGATCATTTTGAGCCTGAGAAGGCCTCAAGATGCTGGGGAGGTGACGGGAGGACAGAGTCCTGGGGACAACTGAGGATTTCCTTAAGGGTAACCACACTGCACTCATCAACGACACTTTTTATTCAGGAGCTCTTTTTTTGCCAAGAGTTCTAATTTTGTGGATAATCTCCTTTGTGCCATATGGGCCTGGCTGGCCATACACTGTCTGGGCAGATTAAAAGCATCTGAAAGCAACTGGATAAATAAATAAAATCATAGAATGAGATACTAAAAGTAACAGGTTTATTGTTTGTCTTAGACACATAAATATTAAAGATGTTTGACCTAGTTGTGAATGTACATGTTATGCCCTTGTAGGAAAAATCATCTCATTAATTTTAATTTACTCAAACCAAGTATTTATGGCTTCTTCTCATCTCACACCCTAACGACAATTTTCTGTACTGTGCGCAGAGAACACGGCTCCCTGCTCAGCAAGGATAACTTGAGAAGAGACACATCAGAAAATACATTCATTTTATAGGAGGGAGATGAGTAGAGCTTGCTTTACTGTGAAAAACATGATTTTAAGCTGAGCTTCTTAAAAGTATGGCTATTCCTAAAAGGCAAAGGAAACTGGATAGATTGTAGCCAAACTCTTAATGATTGCTTCTCCTTCATTAGCTGTGTGTAGGGAGAGTAAGTAAGGGACTGCAAACATGTATTCATGATTCTCATTAGCAAAAATGGCACTGTGCAAATCAATTTTCATGGATCCTGCTAGGATGGGCTTTCTAATTAGTCCATCATTAGACAGCTAACTTTTCACCACTTCTTAGACATCAAATAGCCCATCACCCCAACACATCACCCGAGCTAACAAGGAGAATTTTAATGAAAGCAAGTCAAATTGGCTGTTACCACAGAAAGCACACAATAGGCTTTGTTATTAATCTTTCCCCATGCTCGTTTCTATTCTGTATTTTAGTTTCTGTTCTCGTGAACCTTTTGGTTTGCACCAATAATTTTTTTAATGTCTTTTTACTAAAGAATAGAGCAGCTGCAACATGGAGAAAAAAAAAAAAAACTCAGATAAAACCAAAATAAGGTACAAGCTGAGATTGCTACTGGGTATTTCAGAGCTTTCCATCTTATGATGCTGAAGAGAAATGTCAGCTTGCTGCTTGTGGTTTTAAATGGAAGCAGTCCGTGAAAAGCATTTGGCTGATTGGTTCAGCAGTGTGGTTTAGATGAGCTTCCAGCACGGTAGTCCTGCTTTACACAGTGCAGATGCTCCACTGCAAATGGTGAGGTTCAGTCTGGAAACCCCCATCAGCAGGCACAAAAAGGGGAACCCCTTAAGTTTGAAAGTTATTTGACAAATGCATGAACAAAGGAGAAAGACGAAGAAAAATCCCTCTCAAAACTGAGCAGCCGCTTGTATATTTGAGTAGCAGCACTAGTATTTTGTTGGGTTTTTTTTAGTTGAGGGGAAAAAAAAAAAGAAAAGAAAAAGAGAGAGAGAATAAATTCTACATGGACATGTCCCTAATTTAAAATAGCTGCTCCTGCCTCCAGGAAAATCTGCTGCCCTACTGTTCAGGCTCAAGTCTGCTCATACCAATTTTCTGTTTCTCTGTCATGTTTTGCCTCCCTTTCTTCTTCATTACCAGGGACATTTACATGAAACAGCATTTTTGCTTTTAAGAGTTCATCTGTTCCTGCTGCTTATCCCCCCCACCTGAAGTCATAATCCTCCGTTTGTGACGACATAATAATTTCCACCGCAACCAATTGTGATGCTACAAACAGAGGATTATGGCTTTAGGTGGGAAATAAACAGCAGGAACAGATGAACACTTAAGAAACAAAGATCCTGTTTTCATGCAAATGTCTTTTGTCATCAAGAACAAGGTTAGAGAAATGCAGAAAATATACGATAAGAGCAAGCAAGCAGAATGGGTACTAAAGAGAAACTCCCCGCATTTTCCAGGAGGCATTCAGCTGCTCCTTCAAATTAACTTCCTACATAACTAGGAATTTTAAATGTCTCTGAAACGTAGGTAACTTTGTATTTGATTGAATTGCCAGCATAATGCGCTCTGAATTATTGAAGTCTTCTCCCCAGCAGGGCTGGCGTGCACTTTGCCATGGGGGTTCACGAATGAATTAAAAAAAAAGGGAGGAGGAGGAAAAGGAAAAGAAAATAGTAATAATAGTCAAAAACCACGGAGTCACAGAATTGCAGGGGTTGGAAGGGACCTCAAGAGATCACCGAATCCAACCCCCAGATCAGGCTGAGAGGTTCCCAATGTCACAGCTCAGCCGGGCTAAACGTCCTCCTCCCCTCCTTCTTCAAAACAAGCAATCCTCCGATTTCAGAAGTATCACCAGCTGAATTAATATTCAGGAAATCCAAACAGTAGGAGCAGCAGCGGCAATTTGGTTTTTAATTTAGTTCGGATCAATTTTCTGACTGTTGTGGTTATAATTAGAGGGCTGGAACAAATGGTTAAGCTCCCTCTCCATTTATTCAGAGCACAGCCTATAGGATGCAGTCCAAGAGGACACACCTAGCAAAGCAGGGCAAACATTTTTGCTGTGGTTAATGAATGGATAGAAAAAATGAATCAGTGGAGATGAAAAGCATCTGAAATTATCTTTCCTCCTGGAATAAAGCCAAGCCCCAAGCAAAGCAATTAAAACATTTCTCAACACTTTCACCACGGACTTCTTGTTTCAAAACGACACACGTGTTCTAGAGATAAACATTCAACAGAGAAGCTCAGAAACATTTCTGGGGTCAAATGAGAGCTCCCGGTCCATCCCTGGATAACCCGATCCCATTCCATGAAGCTGACCATGGTGGTGAGCTGCGTCACAGGTGACCTGACAGTGCCAGCAACAAACTTCTAACCTGTCTCTCACTGCACCGCATTAAGAGAACCACTCAATGGAGGCTCTGTCAAGAAGTAGGAGAAAAAAAACTGCCCTGCCATTACATTGTCAGATTGCCCATTAATTTTAGACAAAGCATACCTTTGGCTTCTGTTCCATATGTCTTGGTGCTCTTGTCTGTTTTAAGATAGTCTCTTACTGATCTAACTGAATTTTAGAAAGAAAAGGAATATAAAATTAGACATTTAGAAAGATAGCGTAGAAGGAAAAGAAAATGCCTAATTTTAATCTGTGCTTTCTTGAAAATGTGTTGTTGCATAGAGCTGTTCCCAACAACAGAGCTGGATGAGGCACAGAAGTCAACTCTCTAAAAACTGGTCTTTAATAATTAAGGTGGACAAATTGAACATAATTAAGTTACGCCAGCTGGGCAGCATTATGTGTTTTCGAATGATGAGATTGGTGGTAAAAAGCAATATGGAAGAGATGATCAGGTAACTTCCATACAATTTACCACTTACATTAAATGTGCCAAGATTTTCAGACCGTAGAAGGGCCTTAAGTGCAAGCAGCAAGTTTCTATTTAAAAATTCATTTAATAGATGAAATTAAAAAGTGAAGCATGAAAAATTAAAACATCTCTCCACCATCGTCAGATTGATAAAATGGAAAGAACAAGGAACAATGAAACAATTTTACCCTCATATCTGCTTGCAGTTTCTGATGTGACCCCTAGCCATAGTTCTCAAATCACTCTTCTCCAGAGGAAAATTACCCAGTCTTGATTGCCTTTAAAAGTTGTTATTCTTTCTCCGCATATTTTTCCTTCCAAATCTTGCGCAGGATTGCAGTGAGAAATTCAGAACCAGCAGTCTGACTAATACAAATTAGTGTACATATTTAAGGTATTTACAAAACACCTTGCCCTTAAAAGCAACTGAAGCAGATTTGCACTCCAATACATGTCACAGCAGAAAAAAGCAGGGCTACAAGAAGGCCCTAAGAAGTTACCTGGTCCATCTAAGGCCCACAGAAGACTCTTTCAGCCCTTCAAGCAGCAAGCTTGGCAGGCTGATCAGCCTTCCAGCTCCCAGCTGCCCTTCTTGCACTGCTCCCTAACCCCTTGGGCCATGCCCAGGACCAATGGCCACGCTCCAGCTTCAGGCACGAGGGATTACTTCATGCATCTTCTAGGATATAGCCTGACATCTTTTTCTGCAAGCTCTGGACTGAGGAGGATGGCAGACCACAGCCTCCCCCACTGCAGGCTGACTGCCCCTGCAGCACTCTGCAAATATACCGTCCGTCACACTGGAGACCACCATGCGGATAAACCCCTGCAAACTTTTCTCTTTTCCAGATATAAATGCTATGACAGGAATCCGCTTCTTTATTTCCCAAGCTGTATCTACAACAGATACTCAAACTGCTCCCAGAATAACACCCGGTTACTATTAAACCTGGTTTTGAAATTTGTGTTGGCAGAGACAAACACAGCCATCTACAGCTCCTCACCAGAGGACCTCCGCCTCAAACCTTATCTGACAACTCATCTACAGATACCAGCAGATGTATCCTCACATGTAGAAAGTTAAAAGGATCGTGCTATTAACAAATGCAGGTGTTGGAAACTTGACAACACCCTCCAGAATTCACCACTTTAATATTTCTATAACCCACAAAAACAGGGCTTATGAATACACTTCCACTAACAGCGCTCACTGTATATTAAGTTCTCTGTTCTTTGAGAAAGATGAGGACAGGCTTGGCTTTGGCTTCTCCATACCTCAAGTGAATTGAGGCATTTGGTTACGTCCATAGAAACAAAGTGTTCTTGACAGCCTTCATCAAGGAGATGTCAAACAAATATTATCTATGCATCCGTCATTGCTCCAGCTCTTGTTTTTATATTATCTGACTTCAGAGAAATTGAGAAAAAGGTGACACTTCTAAAGAAGATGAAGTATGTTACCTAATGATAGTGCTTTCCTGAGGCACTTGCTTGTGAAGTAGACATTCAGTGACCGTGGCAGAACCAAACACGGAACTTGGGAGACCAACAGCTGTTAAACTCAGGACTTCAGATCACACTCAAAAGGAAATTCTAGAACATACCATGGCTTTTGAGGAATGCATCTACTCATCAGAAGGACAAGCCCATTTATTTTTTCAGCATGGTGACAGATAGCGAATGAGAAGACATCTGCTAAAATAGAATGGCAGTAATAATGTTAGATGGACACCTATCTGTCTCTCTTAAAAATCCAATACAGCACTGCTGTAATTCGCTCTCAATAACTGGCCATCAATTAATCTTTTGCGAGAGAGGTTTAGACCATAAACTTGTATTGATTTTAAAATTAAGAATAAAACTGGAAAACAGCCACATGCAGAACACCTTCCAAAAGCGTTTCACAAGACAGACCTTTTGCTTCCCAGCTTTATCTCTGCACATTTATACACTTAGAAAAACTAGAAGAAAAGCTCTGCTAGATTCAGCACAGAACGAGTGCTGCAGTAACCTGCAGTAACCGCAGCAAAATCTGCCCCTGCCGATGCAGTGTGTGCTCCTTACCTTAAAGACAATTTCACACTGTCTAAACTTGTTGAATCCAAGAGGAAATCAATGTTTACCACCCCGAGCAACAAAGGGAATTAGTTCCCATCCAACCTGTGAGAAGGCATTTATTTTCTACCCTTGAAAGAGCTTTATATCTCACACTCAGAATACCTGGAGATCTCACTCAATGTAATCTCTAATCCTCCATCTCAAAGCCTTCTGTCTACCCCCACGAGCTACATTTGGGAAAAATAACTTTACTAAAAGAGGACCGTACGTTGCAAAAGCTTGCTTTTAATCGACTAATAAAACTGGAAGCATTCAACAAGGGGCTGTGGCTTTCAAGGGACCATACACTGGAAATATGGCTTCCTCCTGCAATGCTCACCAGAAATGTTTCATCGTTATAATGAAAATAGTTAATCTGATAAAAGTCACAAGAGGCACTGCCTTGCAGCAAGAATCAGTGAAAATTTGGGAACCGATGCAGTGTAGGCTACCAGCAATATAACAGAGGGTTACGTGTTAATAAAGCCGACGCTGCAAACTCTCTTTGTATGTAGGTCCCAACCCCACATTATGTTGCTTTTGTCATTTACTAACTTGTAAACTTATAACACGTCAAGTCAGCAGAGCAGGCCTGCTGATTTTGGTCACAAGTAACAGAGGAGATCACAAATCTTACTGCCCTTTTTCTTTTTTCCCCCAGAGGGAGGAGTGAGAGGGATTATATCTTTTAACTGTGTGTCATACAAGCAGAGATTAGAAAACAGAGTGCTTTAGTGTTTCCCGCTAATAAAATAGCCAAATTCTGGAAAAGTCTTTCCAGTGCCACTGCAAACACTCCAGGGATAAGCAAACATCAGGTTCTGAAATGCTTGAGGAGTCACTGAAAGCTATTCTCCCTCCATTCCCAAGTAACAGTTGTTGCTCCTCTGTTTACACACAAGCTGTGTGAAATACAGATATGAAGGACTAAATTTTAGGGCTGTGTACATTTGAAGTGAGTTCACCACAAGCAAAATGTTACCAATGCAGCATCAGACAAATCACACACAAGCTCCCACGGCCCAGCAAACTTCATCACTCAGTGGAGAATTCCGGGTGCTGAGAGAAAAAAGGCTCAAAAAAACCTCTTCGTGTCTACCTCAATAAACATAACCACAGCTCCCTTGAAAACTACAGCTGCTCCATTCAGCATTATCAGATTTATTTTACAAAACACAGAGATACATTTTAATTTCCAAATGATCTTTAGAGGGAACAAAATAGAACGGCAATGCTAGTGGGGAATGCAGAGTTATTAAAACGATAAATCCCATAAAAATGAAAATTGTTTGTTTGTTTCTTTCTTTCTTTATTTTTTTTCCAGTGCTGAAAAGGGCAAAAATGGCTTTCCAAGAGCTCAACCAAAAATTTAAAATTTGTTTTTTCCTTCCAGTGGTGAAAAGGGTAAAAATGGTTTCCCAGAAGTTGAGCAGACAATATTTTATTCACATAAAGCAAATGTTTCGTTTCCTTTGTCGCTTCTCTGAGTAATAACAGGTGCTTTAAAGAAAAGCAAGCTTGGAAAGCCCACGCTAAACCCTTCTCCAGCAAAGCAGTCCAATTTGTATCTTACACTCAAGTGTATACCCAAGGTGCATTGACTCCGATAGCGCATCAGTGCTGCCTGAAGCACCTGGCTAGCACAGCTTTCCCACCTGACCCAGCAATTAAGAGGTCCTCATTCATTTTACCAGAAGATGAAGGGCAATGCCTGCACTGCAACACTCTGCCCATCTCTCAGCTGCATGCAGGCTGGGACCTCACCGTGTGCCAGGGCACCAGCAAGCAGGGCACACACTCCATGGCTCTGTGGAAATCGTGGCAAACACCGGCAGCACCAAAGGAAGGAGGAGGTTAACGTGTTAGCTCTCTGTCTTGGTAGAGATTTATTGCACACACATTTTACTGTGTGCAATAAACAGTGATTTGAAATCTGTGTGCTTTAAGGAAATGCTTTGGTTCGTGCCAAGGTTAAGCCCGTCTCTGTTCTGCAACCACTTCAACGCAACCACTGTGCCTGCAATGATAAGCTCCAACCTAATTCTCACCTGCCAGTGCTGCAGTGTTTGGGCTCCTCGCACTGCTGCTGTTGCTCCAGCCTCCCCACAACCAGCCTCTGCTCTGCACCTTCTTCTCTCCATTTCTACCCAGCCACAACGGCCATACTTTCCTAGGCTTCCCACCTCTGGTAGCATCTTGTCCCACACTCTCACAGCATTTCTAACCCTCAGGTTAGTAGAACGAGAAAGAAGGAAATTGAAGCAATAACATATTATAACTGAGCAACGGTGGTGCAGCTTCAGAGCCCTATCCGTCACTGTTCTGAGATAAAGGAAGAAAATACCTTTGCTTGTCAATGCCTCATCCAGTAGGTGAAAAACATCAGTACAGAAAAGGTTCAAAGACAAAAAGAAAACAAAGACAAATTTCAAAAGGCAGCCAATGTTGGTAACTCTGTCGCAAGCACTGAAGTATGGGATTTCACAGCAGGATGAAGAAAATCACACACCTGCTAACTTTAAACTTGAGGCACTATGAAGCAGATTTGTTTCTATTTCATCTCCATCTGACATGGGTGATCAGTAGGCATCTGTGTATGCTTCAGGACAGATTTGCAAATGAGCAGCGCGTTTGACCCTGGTAGCACCCACTCTGAGCCCAAGCAGAACCTGCTCCGTGTTTCCTATGGTGTGCGAGGACCTGATCTGCTGTCATCGCAAGCCTCCCACTCGTCTCACATCCCCTCCTCAGCAGAGGCTGCATGCTGACTGCGTGCAAGATCAGAAGGTAAAACGCAACCCTGTTTTCAGGACAGACGTGCAGTACAAAAGCAGCAAAAAGATAGGGGGAATTCAGCTAGGAAGGCTTACTCAAACAGCTGCAGAGAGAGATAGAGATTAGCAGGCTGAAAGAGCTTAGGGATGGCAGGAGCGCAGGATGGAGGAACCCACTCTAACCTAAATGATCTCATCAAACCCGGGGCTGAGGGAGGACCACTGCCAACTGCTTTTCCAAATCTCCTTGTTTTGAAAGCAAAGCTGTTGTAAGATAAAACCCCGCTTACTGTTCCCACCTCTGCTGTTCCCTACCATCAGAAGGGGCACTGCTTTGAGCACATACGGAGCAAGTCAAGGTTGTGAGCACCATGACAAGGTCCTCACAGACCAGCCCACCACAGAGGCAGCATAGGCAGGCAGCCCAGGGCACGGCTGGCTGCTCATCCCCTGCTCTCACATGCTCTGTGTGCTTCAGCTGATTGATTGTTCCTGAGCATTTCTTCCAGATGCCTGTAGTTTGGTTTGAAGTACTGAACTACCATTCTGGTCATCTGCAGACAAGGAAGGAGAGCTTAAGCAGGACAAGTTGCACAGAATGTTATTAGAATGATCAGAGCAAGGGAGTCTCTTTAAAAAAAGAAGTTACATAAGATTACATTTTCTTCTTTCCAACACAGAGAAAGAAGTTGGATAAGACAAGCATGCAGGAAGAACTACCAACTACTTCAGACAAAGGACAGTGACTCACTTGCCGATCAAGCAGCTATAAAATGGTTGTATCTAAGTCTAGATAGTGAAGTTCAGAAAACAAAGACTCGGGATTGAAGCTCTAGAATGGTTTTTGTACATTTAGGGGGAGAAGGGGAAGTGAGAAATCTACACTGTTTGAAGACATTCTGACAGGGTTATGAACTAACCAGTACAAGTGATTGGCTCTCCAAAGAAGTCTCAAAAAAAATGACTGGATCACATTTCGCAGTTTCTCCTTTCTACAAATATCCTACTCAGATCTTCCTAAGCTATTTGAAGGATTCAGATTAGAAAATATTCCTTTTCTTTGTATTCTCCTCTCTTCTACAGGCCTAGAGAATGGCCACAGATGGACAGAAATTTGGGTAGAATGTTTTACTGTTTAGTACAAATATCTGGACAGAAGTTAAAGCAATGCACCCCACTCATGTTTCACATTAGATTGTGCACAAAAATTGGAAGTGGATGGAAAATCTGTACTGTGCCATTGCCCCATATCCCTATCAGAATCAAAGGATTTCTTGCCATCCTCTATAATGAGGTATATGCTCTAATTCATGTGTCTAACCTGCTAGTTTAATGTTTTTGTTGCCCTCTTTTAAAATTTTAATAGAAAATATTTTTAACCAAGTTTTGTTACTTATTTAACTATGTTATATATTTTATATGCAACACAAGACAATTTTTCTTCACTCAATGCAGATCAGGCAAGCCAAAAGGTTGGATATCCGTAGTATAATTCCTAGGTTAACCCACACATTTTAGCTAATATATACTATGCAAACAAGATCTACGCACAAGCACATGACTAAGATATTAGTGATGCCCTAGAACCCTCCCACTGCGATTTATGGCATGCCACAGTTGCAGCTTCTGGCCTTTTATTACACCTTACCAATTCTTACTAAGTTGTTAAGAAGCATACAATCACCTCGAATGCATGGGGTTCATATTCTGTGAATGCTTCTAAGCTGAATGCCTAGCACATGGTTATTGCTGTTATGGGGAAGCACGCTCAATGATCCAGGGGTCCCTCCTATCTGTGCATTCACAAGAATAAGCAATAACAGTGATAATGCTGTGTGACTTGAGAATCCCTTGCTAACAGTTACTGTGAAGTCAACTCTCCATTTTTTACTGCCTGTGCTACGTGGAGGTGTTAAAGCTAAACAATTTAAGTGCTACTATACATTTCATAAGATAATAACAAGTACTCAACATTACCACTCTAGATGCATCGCTAGAGTTCAAAGGCTTTTCATTATCTAGCATATTTCACTTATTTTTACCTAGATGGTTTTAGAAGTGCCTTTGAAATCACATCCTCCCTTATTAAAGATATTCAAAAGCAATCCTTCAGACTTCTTTTAATGGCTGTACAGCACTGGAACACATGGATGCAATCAGCTTGGTGATGGGCATGACTCCCAGAAAGTAACACTCCCCGGGCACTCGCCAATTTTATTTCAAGTTCACACACGCAATATCTGGCTGTTTAGTGGGATCTTCCAGTCGCATCTGTGTACACTGCAGGGAGAGCTGGTACTGCTGTTAGCAGATGGCAGATGACCATTTCCCTTTATTGTCCAAATGGGAACCGAATATCCGAAACAATGACTGAAATTGGAACATTTTTACAGAAAGCACTGAAGAATTAAGCTAAGAAACAGCTACAGAAATGAAGTTTAACTTCCAATTTATCTTTCTTCCCAGCTTTCACTTAAACATGATGTTTCCAACCTATTTTTTATGAAATACACGGTAGGGGTGGCCTAGCTTTAGTGGGCCCTTGAGCCATTATGCTGCACAGCACATCCTTGAGGAAGACTTCTGGATCATTCCTCCTCTGGCTTCTTCCAGCACATTATTTACTTGTTCTATTGGAGTGTTGCTTGCTGCAACTAACAAACATTTATTAAGGCACAAAAAAACTCTGCAATGTCTTGTGGGGATTAGGTAGTTTTGTTTTGCTTCTTTTATTTACTTATTAATGGCAGAACAGCCGAAACAAGGAATGCATACAACTTGTCCAAAACTTAAGGAAAGAGAGGAGTTTTGAGAACAAATTCCCAAACCTCACTTTGGTGTTCAAATCATGATGGGCTGGAAATATGCCCATTTCTGTACTCTGCTTCTGTTGCTCTAGTTACAAAATCACCATTTATAAAACATGCATGGTCTGGGCAATGAAAGGAGCAAAGCATCAGTAGTAGCCATCCAAATGGTAATGATGCTTTGGCTAGCACCATCACTTAAAACCAGAAAAACCAGACTAAGAAAATGTGTACAAACTTCATCAAGCCACTCAAATGTTAGTCCACTGAAGGGGGGGCAAGAGGGAGGGATTGGTGCTGCAAGCAGAAGGAGAGGCTCTTGAAATTGTTCCATTAATCCATTCTCTGGCTCAGTATGCTGTGATCTGAATAACATCTTACCTGGAGGTGAGAGACTTCATGTAAAAGGAAACAAAATGGAAAGAGGGAGCCATGAACAACACAAAGAGTGGAAAAAGATGCATAAAGGCAAAAAACAAACAAACAAACAAACAAAAAACCCCACAGTTCTGAAGGTAAAAGAATAGATGCCCAGGTAATAACTTGTCAATACATTCAAAATATTTGTGAAGAGAACCGACTCTTGCTACTATGAAAACTTATTAGAACAAGAATATGGCACGCTCTTTAAGGCAGGAGTGCAAGCACCTACTCCTGGACAAATATTCAGAAATAAAATAGGTAGCCTTCACAAATATTCAGTAGAGATACCTTGCATATCAGAGGGACTCAGCTCTGTCTTTGTTATCTCTTCTATCTAAGATTAAGATTAGCCTGAAAAATCTGAATAGAGCGAAAGTGGGGACATCTATGGAGTTATTCCAGCACCAATACGGAAGAAACCTGCTTGGAGCAGTGAGAATAGGAGCCGCGCCATATCGTGGCAGTGAACAAAGAACAGTATTAAATTTCAGCTTACTTTCTCATAAAGCCCAGTATTCAGGTAGTATTATTAACTTAAACAGTGCTCAGTGTCCCAGACAATCAGTTAATCCGATCATGAACTTTGTTCATTCATGCCATGCAGAGGCTATGACTCTTTACTTTCATCATACCATCAAGAAACTTTTACACCCCCTGCATTCGTGCTGATATATCCTCCTCCTCCTGCTACTCCAACAAAAAAACATCTGAGCATCACTCTGAAAATTCCCATCTTGCATTAACTTTGTTATGTTACTGGATCAAACCAGGAACTACAGAAGCTACCATCTGCAGCTGGAGGCTGTTCCTTGGTGCCTTTCTTTCAGAGGGGATTATACATGCTGCGGATAAGGAACTTTCAGCTCTAATGAAGCATAAAAAACTGAAAAGAAGTAGCAGCTTCCCAGAGATCCACCTTAGCGCTGAGCTGGCACAGGTACATCTCACAGAGGATACCCACAGGCTGTGTGCTGCCCAAACCTCTGCTGCAGACACCCGGCTCAGGCAGCACTGCTCTGCACCAGGAGAACAGGCACCCGGCAAACAGAGGGGATTACCCGGGGCACGAGGGCTCCCACTCTAATTGATGATGTGCTGGTAACAACCCATCTGACCCCGAGCCCTTATCACTAGCCTTCAGCAGATGGGTAGATGGGACTGTACCAACTCAATATGTTTCACGTCTGCTCTTGCCAATCTGCCTCATTTTGCATAAGACCTTGATTTCCCAGTTCATGCGAAACAGCATCTCAAAATCTAAAGTCTGGCAAGTCAACTCACACATCCTGTGCTTCAGCATACAACAGCTGTAGATTTATAAGCTAATTCTCTTGTTAAATGCGTGCAAGATTGGCTCCATGCGTTTAGGTCTCAGCCTGATGGATCACATCATAAAGACAGCTACACGACTCCCAGACGACTGTGTTGTTTCCTGGCTTCTGCAGAATGAAAAAGGAGGACTGTCCACGTCCCATACGTTTACATGATACTCCTTTACTCTTGGGCAAAGCGCTCTGATGCCCAAGCTTCTCCTATGCTTACCTTGTTTAGAATTTTTAGAGTCAAAGTTATTTTTCTGCCTGTATCAATTAAGTACCCATTCTAGTGGGAGCAAGATGCACAAGAGGAGCTGAATGTAGAAAAAAGGGTGCTTTTATCTTTTGATTGCAGGCATAATACAAAATATTGAAGTTATTTGGTAGAAAAGTACTACAGCATGACAGAATTAAATGCAACCGCTTCCAACAATTTTATCCAGGATGGAAAGACAAAGCTTTTCCTTGACTTCAAAGAACGATTTATTTAACCTGATGATAACTGAACAAAGCATTACAGATTTCCACAACCTGGTTCCTATTTGTTATGGTCCATCAAAAATATAAATGGAATAACCAGAAGAGATCAGCTTGTTTTAAAAGAAAAAAAAAACAACAACCTTGGACTACACAGGAACTGCCTCAACATCCATTATAGCAGTCAATGGAAACAAGAAAGGAAAACCCACAGAAGTGGTTTATTGTTGCCTCTATACATTCTGCCACTGAACAGCCATTTTATGAAATGTTCATGTATGCACTCCTAGGACCTCTGTTGGGCCATTATTTTTTCTTACAGACTCACAGATAGCCACAGAAGTGTCCATAAGGCAGTCTCGTTCTACAATCCTATAGCAGAAGTAGACTCTTATTAAGGGAAAATAATTCTCATCCACCTTAATGGAGGAGATGCTGAAAACTTCTGTAATTTGTTTATCCAGTTGATTTTGTGATGTAACCTGCTGTAATGAAAATATTCCGGATGGCAGGTGCAATTAGAAAATAAACATGAGAATGAGTCATCCAGAAATGTTTGGTCTGCTACCAATTAATTATTGAGGACTGTCAACACCAGGGTGGCTTTGCATCAGGACACAATCAAAGGCCAGCCACCACTCATCAACTTCTAAACATATCAGCAAAAGGGAAACAAAACAAGCGACAGCCATGAATTCTCCTACGACATCCAAAGCCCCATGTTTTTATTTTATTACAAGCTTTTGAAAATGTCAGTTTTGCTCATCTTGACAGGAAAGAAGGTGACAATCTCAGACTCCTCATCCCCATGAAGCCCTTTTCAGCCGTGGCACTTGCTCAGGCCAAGGCTCTGACCCAGGGGAACACAGAACCTAATACACAACTGAATAGAAGATCCTTTTGTGCTTCAATTTCTGTTAACCAGGATAAGAGCACTTCCCCACATCCCTGCTACAATGCAGCTTCATGCATGCTTGCCAACACTGCTATGGCAGTAACATCACAGAGCTGTCCGTGAGAAAAAAAATATTCCTGGCCTTACAATTAGACTTGTGCTGTCTGTGGCACTTGAAAACATAGTCTCACAAAAATGAAGACAAGCAAATGCACTGAAGAAGGTGGACGTTCCATACAAAACAACATGAATATGTGAGCCCATCACCATCATAATGCAGATGAACAGGGGAAGCAGCCAAAGGTGCCTTCCTGAACCATTCTTTAGCTCAAGTGCATCACTTCATATCCTTTTAACATAGTCTACATATACGCAGCATTTATAACAAGTATCAACAGAACAAAATAATACCCATCCTGGAATATCAAAATATTGGCTAGCACAGCTAAGTGCATTATAAATTTTTCTTCAAGTATCATAGGAAAAGGAGAGAATGAGAAAAGAGAAAGGAGAAAATTGAGACGATGGCACAGATTCCACACAAACAAACCACTAAGATCTGTGTATGGACAGATTTGAAGGGAAAAATATTTACAAAATGGGTACATGCAGTTTCTAGAGGATAAAAACTCTGAGCAAAAAAAGCAGCATGATGTTCACAATGCCTAAGTGCTAAAAGCCTTCTATACCTTTTTGTGGTAGAACTATAGCGGTAAGTGAATGAAAGTGATCCAATATATGTAGTTTGCAAAAGTTTCAGGTCAAACACATGCAATACTCTAAAGGAACACTGTCTGAAGTACATATTTTTGTCTCTTTTCAATCTCAGGTGCCTCCCTTAGACACATCTTTTCAGCAATAACAGCAGACACCAGTGTTGAAAAGCACATGAGAATATGGGTGCTGCACTCAGCTGGCTGACATTCAGACTTACAAATATTTATCCCCAGAGGAGCCTATATAATTTCCATCCTATGGAAAACTGCTGTCTTTCACATAGAAGCAATACTCTCTGAAGCAACAGACAGCTGTTTCAATACCGTTTAATTTACCTGAGAGATGGAGTGTAGGAGAAAACTGAATCAGAGACAGCAGCAGGGCTACAATACGTGATAGATGCAAAATAAATTCAAGGCTGTGCACTGAAGTTTTTCTTCTGGTGAGATGGATTATTAGGAATACAATGGGGCTATCAGCAATGTATTCATCTCACAGACGCCCTTTTCCCTAACTTTCTCCTCTAAGTGCTTTGCTCTTTGCTGTCTCAGAGCATGCCCTTTCAAGAGCGTCAGCAGAGCTGACAAAGTTGACTTGCCATTGCCACACAAATGCAGCAAGAGGAGACTACACCCTTCTCACCTCTCCTCTTGAGAAATCTATAGTGAGTTTTTATGTGTAGTATACAGTGGATATTTTTATACAGGCATATTTTAGCACTCAGGAAAGCAAGCTCTTACATTAAACAAAGTGGAGCAGAGAGAGGACAGATGCTGCTAACGCCTCCAGGCAGAGCTCTGGTGGCGCAACTCGGCCGTGACCTGTCGCCCAGACAGCTACTGCAGTTGTGACCCTATGCATTACATTTACCCCCCGCCAGACTCTTACTCCTGGACCAGACAAAGCTGCTGAAGGCCAATTCTAGCCCGTTCCTCCCCCGCTTCATTGACATTGTGCATCACACCTAATTCGCAGGCTCCCCAACCCCGTTATTCCTCCCCTGGGACTCGTTTCGGCAGACGGATGCAGTGCTGAGCTACGTAGCACCTAGCAACAGAGTGCGTTGTGAACCAAAAGCAATTAAAGCCAGACTAGTCTCACCAATCTCATTTCAGTTGCAAAAAGAAGCATTTCATATTGGATGCTGTACTTCAATGCGCTACTAAAAAATGACCGTGGCAAAGTGAAAATTTGAGGGTGGAAGCATGTGTAAATGGAATCTCTACTCATAGCTTGGGGTTTGCATTTCTGCTGTTACCAGAGAAACAGAGCTCAGGATAACCCCAACAAAACACCGTTGGTGTGAGCTGCTTATTGTGCCACCACAAAGCTGATGGAGCCTTCCAGTTGCACAGCAAGCCCAGCTCAGGGTGGCCCAAGGGAGAGCCAGGCCTCAAGGGCATGGCAGCAATGGGGGGTGCCTCGCAGCTACCCTGTGCCCACTGCCACTGTCAGCTCCTTGTCACAGCTCTGGGTGAAACCAGACATCCTTAGATGCAACTGCTCTCCCCTTTCTTTAAAAAAAACCAAACAAACTCAAAAAAAGAATTTTTCCTTAAACAAACCTTCAAATTACCATTCACTATCACTATCATCACTCACAGATATTATTACCTTTAAGCTTGGATATAGATAACCACTGAAACTTTTAGGGGCAGGAGAGGTTCAGGTTGGGTATAAGAAAAATTTCTTCTCAGAGTGCTGAGGAATGGAAAGAGGCTGCCAGGGAGGTGGTGGAGTCATGGTCCCTGGAGGAGTTCAAGGACCATGCAAGATACGGCATGGAGGGATGTGGTTAGTGGACATTGTGGGGATGAGTTAATGAATGGATTAGATGGTCTTAGCGGTCTTCTCCAACCTTAATGATTCTATTCTATGGTTCTAGAGCTATTTCAGTAATATTGTGAACCACCTCTCTCGGCAATCTGTTCCAGTTCTTCACTAACCTCATTGTAAAAACCTTCTTTTTTATATTGACTCGAAGTCTCCCCTCCTTTAGCTTGAAACCATTTCCTCATGTCCTATCTCAGAAGACTCTGCTAAAGATCATGTCCCCTTCTTTCTGTAGCTCCCCTTTACATACCAAAGGGCTGCAATGAGGTTACCCTGGAGCCTTCTTTTCTCCAGGCTGAACAGCCCCAGCTCTCTCAACCTGTCCATCCTTTGGATCATTTTTCTGCCCCTCTCTGAACACAATCCGACAGGTCCACATCTCTCCTGTGCTGAGGACTCCATATCAGGATGCAGTACTCCAGGTGAGGTCTCACCAACGCAGAGCAGAGGGGCAGGATCACTTCCCTCAGCCTGCTGATCACACTTCTGTTGATATAGCCCAGGATATGGTTGGCTTTCTGGCCCGTGAGGGCACACTGCTCACATCCTGCTTGCCATCTACCATACCCCCAAGTTGTATTAATGCAAAGACCATTTTCTCCTGACAGCCATTAAAAATTCCAACTCCTACAGTTGCCAAACATACTGCGGTCTCATCTCAAGGGGCAGCCGAGCTAGAACTGGCTGTCCCTGAGGAATCATCCAGGGAGCTCACCTCTTTTAAGGCGACACAAAAATGAAACAGTCGGAATACTTTAGAGCAGGACAAACAGTAGCCTCAAATCACAAAATATACTCTGTGTTCGGTGCAAGCATTACCTAGAAAAACAACAGGATTTTGATAGCTGGATGAGTCAGCTAGTCAAAGCTGAATTATTTGTCTACGAGATAAAGAGGGAGTATAGGCAAACAAAAGATACATTTTAGTTTTTAGCACCTAACCCAGGGATTGCATTCATCAAAGGGCCACTTCTGAAGCTGGAGAAGAAAGCTATGGCTAATCTCCACGCTGTCTCCAGGATCCAAACTGTTGACGCATATTGCTGCCATTTTGGGCAAGGAGTTAAGAGACTTCTAAGTGCAGGAGGAGACGCTTACTCCAAGGACCTCTAATTTAACTAGCCTCAAGAGGCCCTTTCATCATTTTACATAGAAGGTTATACGGCTGCCTGATGCAAACAAGGTACTGCACTTGAACGTGATGACACACAGTGAAGAAACAGGAAGAGAACTCATTCATGTGAACTTTTCGGAAGAGCTAGGAGAGCCAGGCTTCTTCCAAAAACTGCTCAAAGGGTTGCAATGTTGTAAAAATACCGAATCGTTGATCAATGTTACAGTTGGAATATAACAGATGAGTTAAAACAAAGTGTCTGTATCAAACACCACAATTACTGAAGTTCATGGCTATGGCAGGCCAGGGCACGTGCTTCCAGCATTTTTTTTGCTACTTCTCAAAGGCAGAATTCATCTGCAAGGTGAAAGCCTAGATTTTCACCTTTTTCAAGTGGGTAGGAAAAAAAAAATCACTTGAGCTGTGGATACCCATTGAAACTACTTCTGTGTGCTTGATGAGAATCCTAAAAGCCAGCCAAACTCATCTACATGCTCAGTGTTTGACAGTGCTTGTCAGCATCCGGCATCTAATATACCAGCAGGTTCTATGGCTGAACCTTTACAACTTGCTACTAAAGATACTAGATGGTGCTAAATTATAATACTTAAACTTCAGATAAAGCTTAAAAACAAAGTTTTGTATGTAATCAACCCAGATTTTGGACTCTGAAACAGCTTGCCAGATTCCTCTGAGTATAGACTCTTCACAAAGCAGTCCATTACCTATTTTTGACAGCCGAGAAGGCAATTTATGCAACTGTGGTGTACAAACGAGCCAAGAAAGTTGTTTCTTCTGTAAAAGAAATTAAAATGTGGAGACTTGAAGTCTGATTGATACAGTGAATTGAAAACAGCAGCCAACTGAGCTGACTGTGAGACACACTGGGCTTAAACAACACTTCAAGTCATTTTAATGAACATCTCAAGGCATCACCACCACTGGTGAGCAGCAGGAGCCTTCCAAGTGATATAGAATCTGTTAAAACTCTATTTATAATCTTCCTACAAAGTGACAATATAATCACATTCTTGCTTTCTATTGACACTCATTATTAAGAAAGCATTATGTAAGCAAAGATCAGATTGTCACTGGACACCTCCATGCAGCTGGAAGCTTCGAAAAGGTTAAAAGAAAGATTCTGCGGGAGCCCAGATAAGACTTAATTTTGGTAGAAATGCACTACCAGTGTGTTGATTTTTAGATAAAACACATCTTGAAGGAGTACAGAAGCTGATTAAAAATATAACTGACTGTAAAGGTACCCTATGCAAAAAGGGCATACAAAGCAATGGGAAAGAAGCACCCTAGAAAACAAAATATCAAAAATGTTTTGAGGCTTTGTACAGCACTGTCCATATTCATACAGGGACAAAAAGCAGTTTTGTTTTTTCATTTTCTACAAATTCAGACCGATCCATTTCAAAACAGGGCTGGAAAAAAAACAACCGATAAAGTCAATTGACTCCAAATCCCTATATCCCTACTACAGGCTGACACCCCAAATCTTTCATGTCGCCAACACATTGCTGGCTCTCACAGGTTAATTGCTGCTCCCCCTGTGGCTCCCCATTGCTTGCTGTGGCAAGCAGCTGCCACCTCTAATGTGACACTTGATATTGACTGACTGCTGACATGCAGAGCGCTCCACACCACCGTGCTCAGAACACGTGCACTGCCCTTGGCAGGGATGGCATCCCACGTTTGACTGCCAAGGACCATGCAGTGGGGACAAACCACTGAGACCAGCACAGCACACGAGAGCACCTAGCGGCTACGAAAGGTCAGCTTGTGCTTGGCGGTTTTCTCTAGGTTCAATGATTTGCTTGTTACAGACAAGCTGAGACATCCAGAATTGCAGTTTGTCATTGAATCCGATACTGAGGATCTAAGAGAGGATTCTAGAGGACTTCCTGGATGAAAAATCCACCTGGCTTGCCTGTGCAGATGCTACCCCTCTCTGCAGTAAGACTACTCAGGAGCAATAACTTGAATCTGGCCACCAAACCAATCCTCCAGATCGTAATTTATGACTACCTACTTCTGGGGCTAATTTGAAAAAATAATGAGCAATTCTCTGCATAAAAGCCAGAATGAATATTATCAACTGACTGATTATAACGTGCTTTCCCTCCTCCTACTCAGTTTTCCCAGCACTCTCTTCAAAAGGCAGCATGATGTCTTTCAGTCCCAACCACTCCAACAAACAAACAAACAAACAACATTCACATGAGCACATACTATGGAGGGGTAAAGGAAGATGTATGAGGCAGAAGCGTGCGTTTCACAAAGCTCTTCTTATCATAGCTATCAGTAGGAGAAACGGGCAAAGAGCACATAAGCAAGGAACAACTCGGAAGATAATAAAAACATTTAAACATGACCATTAACTTCTATTGCTGATTTCCAACAATGCAGAAAAGCAGATCTATAAGCCCAGACATGACACAAAAGCCAGTACCACTTATTGTGCTAGATACTGCTATAGCCCCCTGCTCTGTAAGGTGACTGCAGGAAGTGTTGGCATAGGATTCACATGCACATGATCTGATAAAGGAGAACTATATAAAGAACTTTTAAAGGATCCCTTTCAGGTGGCTGCAGCCTTACACCTGCAGAGAGCACAGGAAGCTATTTGAGATCACAGGAGACTGTATGTCAAGAGAGCTTTAAAAAGGAATGCACACTGAAATGCATGCAGGCTCATCACTGAGTCACACATCTGCCCCAGTACATGACAGAGACTCCTAGAAACCCAAACAAGGCTGTTCAGCTAAAGCATCAAAATCCCCTATTCCTGACTTCAGGAAAAGCAGTAATCTTTACAGAAGAAGAAAAAAAAAAACAAAACATCTGTCTTCAGCCCACTGACTTGCCCTAAAAAAACTGACAAAATACAGTAGGTTTGATTGCAGTGCAGAATCCACGGGTCCTACATACCTCCTGAAGCTCTCCATCGCTTCCCGTGGGCAAGGCAGAGCAATGGAGCAGCACCTCACTTGTGGGCAAGCACTCCCAGAGAGAGCTTTGAAAAGAAATGCCGCATCTAGTATATGCAATGATCTGGTTGCCACATGAAAGCAGATTAATTCCACAACAGAAAGAGAGCTGCAGATCACGGGAGAAAGGATTGCAAATTTCCCTTTGAAAGCAGACCTAATTTATTCATTAATAGAGAAAAAAATTGAAAAGTAACACCACCAAGCCGAAAATTACCTTTGCAAGTACATATTGGAACGAAGCAGTTGTTCTTGGACTTGTTTTGTTTTCTTCCTTTTTCTCTGCATGTCCCTCATCTTTTCTACTACTCTCTCTGAACGCAGTCTCCTTTAGCCTCCTTACTTCAGGTCTCCTCCCTGTTTAAGTCACAGCAACAAGCGAGAGATGTAGTCAGGCCCTTAAATGATCGCTCAAGTCACTGCAATTGTCTGGCTACAACAGCCCTGCAGAGGAGACCCTTGGGTTCCTTAATCAGTATACATGAAGTTGCGCCCTAAAGTAACGAGGTCTCAGGAGCAGATGCATCCCAAGTGATGCTCAGACATCAGAAGCCACAGGACCTCAGGTTAATGACATCTCTATTTTCACACATTCCGTGCCTTCATCACTTTCCTCCTCCATCTTCCTATTAGCATGCAATAGCAAACAAAGGCCTACTGGAATTCATAAAGGAAGTCAATCTTCAAATTTTTGATTCATTTGGGTAGACTTCACAGGTTTCAGCTGCTGTCTCTGCAGGAAACTAAAGACCTGCACTCAGTTCTATATTATTAAACACAGACATATAAATGCTGCCATTTGGTCTTTGCTGTGTAGCAAAGAGTTGTTTAACAGGCAGGCACAGGGGGCTTGAGTTAAACACTCTGCAGAAGTCTAAATTTGCCATTTCCTTTTTTGTTATTTGCTTAAGAAATGGTTCATTCCCTGCTGTCATGCATCTCCTTGTCCCAGGTGAGAGATTTCAGGTTAGACATGCAAAATGATTGCCTCAAGCATCTGCCAAGGCTTCTGAGCACCCCAGCCTCCCACAGTTCTCTAAATGTCCATGACGAACAGCTGACTTTGCAGTTGCTGGTTTTTGACTTGGTCACTGGGCAGATGTACAGTGACCAATTGCTTACAGAAAGACATTTCTGGAAGGGCATTCAAACAAGGAAGAGGCTGACCAGCGTCCAGAGGCAAGTGAATAAGAACAACAGCCTGAGGAAATCGCAGCTTAAAGATGTGTCCTGAGGACATATGCACTGAGAAGACAGAGACAACTCACTTGACATACAAAGATCAAATCAGAAGCATATTTTTGATTTTTCTATCTGCCAGAACTAGAACAGAATACAGAAAAAGGAAGAAAGAACAGAAACTAAAGCAGGAATCTCATCCATCCAGTTTACACAGGCTGTAAGTTTCTTCTTTAAACTGTTAGTAAAATCCCAACAATATTGCGGTACCCTGCAAGCACAGAAGTATTGACAGCAAAGGCTTGTTTCTCTGAGAGAAACTGACATAATTATGTCAAGTTTAAACAAAACAGTCCACCCTCAATGTGCTATGTTTCTTAGCACAGATGCAAGGTAATGTCTGGCTTTATCTTGGCTGACTGCAGTGCACATCCCATGTATGCAACCATTTTTATAACAAGCACTTGAAAGAAGACAGAGCAGCTCTAAACCACTGCATTTCTCACCTACATAATTAAATCACTTGCTAATGAATCTAAAGTTGATTTACTGTTTTATTAAAGCTGCTTTTAGTAGCCTTGGTCAAGAGGCCAGCTCGATTAGTCATGAGCCATGCAGAGATATTAAAAAACAGCTTTACCATCACCACATGCAGGTCTCAAGTCGAAAAGATAATCTTGGTAAGATACAGCAAAAATAAGACAATTCATCAGCTGTTTGAAGGAATATAATTTTTAAAACAGATTGAAATTGTGACAGTTTTACAATCATGACCTTCTGTAAGCCTGTAACTCTGCTCTTAGCTTCTCTTTCCAGATGTGCAAAACGGATCTATTTATCCTTCATATCAAGGCATTGATTTGACAGTAGTAGTGGAAGTATTAATGTTTGAAAAGCATTTAAACACTTGCAGCTGGAAAGTGATGAAAGCAGGCGGAGGATTACATTACACTCTGCAGCTAACCTGCTTTTGAAGGAATTTTAGGGTGGGAGTTGCTTCTAGGCAGAGAACTCATACATTTCGTTTCAGCCTGAAAGCACTTGAAACGTCTAAAGTAGGGGATAAGCCACTCACAGGGGAGCTCTGTAAGGGAAAGGCTGAGCTAAAAGAGCTACATGGTAGTATCAACGAGCAGAACTGCCATCTTCAAACAAAGTCTTCCAAGAAGACTCTAAAGAGAAGAAAGAGTAGGTTACATTAGAGAGGCACCCGCAACTATGAGAGATCTAACTTTCATACAAAAGCAACACATGGGAAGAACAGTTCTGCTTGCAAGCATCATTTCTAAAGTTTAGAGAAAAAGTACAAAGCTCACACGCAGTGAAGTCATAAGAGAAAAAAGTACCTTCACCATAGCCAGAGAGTCACTTGAGAGCTTTAAACACCCTGCATTAATTTACCACCTAATAAAGAGCACTTTTCCATTAGATAGAAGAGCTACTCCTGTGTCCTTGCAGGAACAGGAGAAAAAAAAAAGAAGAAGAAAAAAAAAAGGAAACATTAAAGAGCCCATTCCACAAGAACAATCTCCAAAACAAAACCTATTTTCAGCAGTAAATCAGAGTTCTTGTTTATTCTGAGCAACAGCAGGAAAG
The DNA here is from genome assembly GCA_035772895.1 of Perdix hodgsoniae. NCBI lineage: Eukaryota > Metazoa > Chordata > Aves > Galliformes > Phasianidae > Perdix > Perdix hodgsoniae. Next base: position 26,471,814 of record JAPSGF010000001.1, on the reverse strand, counting down.
CACAGTTAAAAATAGCTATGATAAACCTGGGAATACACATCCCGCCATGACTGCACCGTGCTCCTTTCAATGTGATGGTTTACTCCACCACCCCAGGCCTGCTGCCTCCAACTTCCATCCCTACACAGAAGCTGTTCTCAGCACCATGCTGAGCCAGAGCCGTGAACAGGACTCAGCAGGTACAGGCAGCACCGCGCAGCCATCAAGACAGGGCACTGGGAAATAACCATGGCTATCAACAGAAATGGGCTACACCCTTTACTTGTTCTCATTTAAGAAGATGGGTGAGTGAAGACATATGTTCCTGCAATAGCAGATCGTGTTCCAGCCGTGTCTGTTCCAGAAGCACACAACTTTCAGGCTGTATAAATGCTCCTGTGGCCAGTGAAAATAAATTGTCAGAGTAGCAGGTAGAGTATTAGGGATTCCTTGTCTTCATCACAGTCTTGCCGTGTAGTTTTGGACAACTCAATAAGCTTCTTTTTTATTCAGTCTCCTCACCCATGAAGCAGGATTAACTGCATTTCTCTGCTCAAAAAGTCACGAGGATCAATACTCAGTGAAGGCTCACAACCATACTTTAACAAAGCATGCAAAGAAATGACCATAACTTTCTCCTCCTAAAGATTCTTCCTCCTTCAGTTCTGTAGGCTTCAGGCTGAGGAGAAGGAGAGGGTTCATGGGTCATGAAAGGCTGCAACAGCCATGTCCTGTGTAGCCCTGCTGCACACACCTCAGCCTCTTTCCATCTGATGTGACAGCTTTACTACACGCAGAGCACTTCCAGAATCCTCCCTGGGAAGTTTATTACTAGGAGAGAGAATGAATTTAACTCTACCCTTATGAGTCAGTAAATCGAGAGTTTATTAAAAGCAAACAATTAAGATGCAAATGCCAAGGCAACTTCCTTCCCAATCTGCTCTGGCTGATAAGACAAAGTTACTACCTTGTTACCTTATCTCTGACACAGCTCCACCTTTCTACTTTCATCACTTGCTTTGTAACAATCTTAAGATCTCCATGCAGGCTGGGAAGTTCAGAGAGGATGCCAAGGGAGGAAAACTAGACCATTACATAAGCAGCAGCCAATAGCCATATTGCTGTCCTCGCATTGCTTAGTATCAGTAGAGACTAAGCTCTAAACAGTTTTAGTCAAAATACGACAGCTTCCAAGCCTATCTATATGCAACTCTATCTACTACAGGTTTCTGTAGCTATATTAATTCAGGTTGCATCCAAATGTTACTTTAGAAAAGTTTAATAAATGAATAATCCAGTATAATCCTGCAGTTACAGTGACACAACCCATGGAAGTGATTGACATGCCAAAAATTAAAGCTGGATCGAAGAGATGAAAGATTGGCTTTGAAGGGCATGCCCTCACTAAGGCAGTGTGTACTTGAGAGATGGAGTTATTTGACACAAGAGGGAATCACAATAACTTTATCTGAGGAAAGGATTTTACAAGTTTCTCAGAGAAGTTCATCCTCCATGCCAGCAACAGTAAGTTATCAGTCATATCCATGAGATAAAAATATAGCCATCTTTCCCATGAACACATGTAGGAGAGAGGCAACAGAACAGTATAGCTACAAAAGAAAGTAGTTCTCTAATCCTGGTAAATTCTTAATCAATTGCATTGTTTTACATAACTACATCAGCTTGGCTGTCACCATTCTGCCTGTGCTCATGATGGGAACGTGTCATGAATATAAGGATGGAGGTCTCAACTCTATCATACAGTATCAGTGCAGAATTATGTCTCTAGGTTATAATGCCCAGCAAATGCTAAAAACTGACACGTTCCCCATTTCCATTTTGTCAGAATAAGCAACAGATCTGCTGCTCCACCCTTCTGGATGGAGCCATCAATCCTACTTATAAACACAGACACCAGATTTACTTGCAAACCTCTGCTCAGGAGATGTATTTCTAATACGTGTGCTCCGAAGAACTGGAAGCAAGTGTCAACTCACTCACTAACTTCACTGCACTTATGGAAGAACTGGGACTCAGTTCAAGTGAGCTGAGATCCAGAAGTAGGTTAAGAAAAATAGCATCAATATTAAGACTTCTTTCAGAAAATTTCACCTTTCCAGATTATTTTAAATAAAGGCCTTGGAAGGCACTCTTATTTTCTCCTAGTGATATGAGTCAGTACACAGATGCATACTCAGATTGTATGACAACTAAAAGCTGAAGTGAAAGAAAAGCAAGCCTGTCTTTGAGCAAGAAGCTCTCATGTTTTATTTCTGACATTAGGAACGCATGAACATACAACAACGTACACGTAAACACACATTTAGCTCAAGAATGAAAATATCCATCTGCTATTTGATAAGGCTTGTGATTCAAATGAACATATTCAATCTGCTTTGCAAAGATGAGGTACCCAATGCGATCCGCACCAATTTTTTTCACTGAAATCCATGATTTAAATGACTGTGTTCTGATGCCTTGGGCTCAAGGTTCAGCAGCTCAGAAGGAGAGACTAATACAACCTAGTGAAGAAACCTGCTGTCTCATCTTGAGCCTTTCTGATACACCTTGCATGAACTAGTAAGAGTGAATTGATTCAGGGCTTCAAAGTAGGTTCATGGCATAATGACATTACTTTAGTGCTACAACTCAGTAATGAAGACCAACAGTCAGCTTTTGCAAACAGCACTAATTAATAGGAGAAAGGCAGGGAGGGCAGAAAACCTATTTACCTAAGTACAGAACCAAAAACATCTGAGGCACTGCATATCTACATTAGTGTTAATTCAGCCATGGCTTACTCTAACAAGGTCTACACGGCAGAAACAAAAGATGAAAAAGGTGTGGCAAAGGTGGAATTTAGCGCAGAATTCTTCCTACATCCATTTGTAACATGATGCCAACAAACAGGGAAAGTCTCAACAGGGGAACAAGCAACCTCTCCTGCTAGTTGGCAGGCACTTTTCTTTTTTTCCTTTTCCCTTTTTTTCCTTGACGAAGCATTCAGAAAGCCTCTACAAGTTGACCAAAATAGACAGCCATGCTTCCTATCTCTAGGAACACAGAAGACATCTGAAAGTACGATATAATAAAGACCCAGGCAGAAACATTACCAAGAGCAGCAGCAATAATGCTCTGTGCAAGAGTTCAGCAAAGGTTAATATGCAGATTGCCAGAGCGCGTTGTTTTTTCACTCAGATAAACTGAGTGAATAAACACCATCCCCAAAATTAAGTGGCTGTGTTCCGGTAGCCATCCTGAAAGAGTTATGAATAGCTCAGCTTCCCCACTTCTCTCTATTCACAAGTCCCCAAATCTACCGTATCTCTGACAACAGATGCAGTGCAGTATCTGAACACAGCACATTGTGTGACAGGAAACAGCACAGATCAAATCACTTTGAACAAACCTGTAAATTCAAGGTTTCCTATGAGTAAAGGCCCAGCCTCACAGAAATCACTCATCTATTTCTCTGCATTAGAAGCCTTACATAGCATCTGCACACTGCTTCATCTCCCTGTCCCTCCCTTCCCCCAGCTCCCTACCACATGCAGAAATGAGTCAGTATAATATTGCAGCCTGTGGCTATGACAAACACTTTTGGATTATTTTCTTTCTTTGATGCTATGAAGTATCAAGAATGTATTTGATATCCACAACCAAAGCTGTAATTGAATTCGTGGAGGGGAGAAAACAGTCCATTTTCTTTGACTCAATGGTGGCTGAAACCAGCAACAATAATCTGCCAACGCACAAAGCACAAGGATGACAATCATATCCGACACCATTTTCCAAGCCAAGACAATGACAGGTGGATGAACAAATCGGTCCAGACAATCTCATGCTGCAGCATTAATGAATGCCATGAGGGTCCGATGCTTTGTGACACAAGCATCAACTGTGGGATGGACAGTGTGACTTTAAGGACATTTCTACCTTTAACTCTTCAGTTCCAGACTCAAACAATGGCTGGAGAAGGTAAGTCACTACCACTACCACCACTTTGTGCTGCAGCCACCAGCCAAGGACGGAGACCCTCAAAAACAGTTTTGGGCTCCCAGAAAGATCAGAATCTGTAGAGAAGGGGAAAATTAAGGCAGTGAACCAAGTAATTCCCTCCTTCTAGCATAGGCTACAGCCACTGCTTTCTGGCATTTAGGGCTTGGTATAGTATATACATTTAGGAATATACAGAACTTGACAAAGGACAACCTACATGGAGAACAGTACAACCAGCCTCCATTACTGATCAATCGTCCTCTCTTCAGCTGCCCTCATATCAAGTATCCTATTTTATTCATTCAGCCTCTACTGCCATACCTCCAGCACCCGCCTCTGACACTGTGGGCCTCGGTAACAAAACAGAATCATAGGATAGAATCATTAAGGTTGGGAAAGACCTCTAAGACCATCCAGTCCAAATGTCAACCTACCACCAGTATTGCCCAATAAACCATGTCCCTCAGTACCACATCTACACATTTTTGAACACTCCCAGGGACGATGACTTCAGCGCCTCCCTGGGCATGAAGCACAGAGGGTATTACTTTTGGAGCAGCCCTTGTACTTTTCTGGAGGTACAGGTAATGCCTTAGAAGCAAGAAAAAAAAAATTAATAATAACAAAGCCCACATCTATATGGCTGCCTACAAATGGATGACTTTAATATCACATACATACTAGTTCTCTGGATAAAAGTGTTGAGGAAGTGCCCCAGTTTTCACTATTAGCACGAAAACAAAGCAGGCTGCTTTCTGAAGTTACGTAATGACAACGTCATCTAGCAGTGCAGCCTAGGGGAAAAAGAGTGGAGACTGGGTCCACTAAACTGCAAGATAGGGCGCATCCTTCAGACACTCCTGACGTCCCATTAGCATTACAGATGGTCCCTGGAATGAAGAACTAAATGCACCCACAGCTCTGGCTGTGGTGAGAATAATAGTAAGTGCTATGAACTTTGGAGACCTTCAGCTTAGAAGTTTAGCTCAGTGACCACAGTGTACCACACAAAATGACCTCCCTTTGTGAATGGGAGATCTATAGCACACCTAACTCACCAGCATGAACACTAACCAAGAAATGTGATGAAAAACACTGTTCAGTATTTCTCAGAATTGGATTGGGATTTGAGACTAAAAAGAAAGAAAAAGATTAGAATGTCAGCCTGCAAAGCAGGGAGCACAGATTGAGTACCTGCACAGCTGAATCAGCATGAGCTAGGATAAAGCACTCTTCATCAAAGTAAGGATTTGAGATTGCTTGCCTTGTTATTCAGGAAAACAGTCAATGTCCCTGCTCTCACAGTGGGGCGAGATCGTTTTACCCGTAGACTTCTGAGGAGAAGCAACAGAGCACAGTGAAGAGGGGTACTACTTCAGCCTATATAAAGTCAAACAGCTAAATATACCGAGTACTACAGTCTTAGATTCAACTTACGAAAATTTTATAATTACAGAAACTGCCAAGTAATGGCATTCAGAAGAAACTAGAATACAAGAGCAGAGCTCTCACTCTGCTTATTACAAGGGTGTGTTATTTGCAGTGGTTGATTTTAAATACAACCCCACAACTCTATGCTTATTTTCACGTTATTTTGAAGTTAAACAAGCTTGTATCGCTTTTTTAGTGAAGTTATAATTCAGAGTAGTGGAAACTAAGCATGACAGTGGCCTGAAGACGAGCAACAAACAGAATTGAAGCAAGAGAATCTGGTTGTACACACTATACAAATAAAGCAGTAAATTTGCCATGTTTTGCATTTTTGAAAGAAACCTTGTGGAGCAGGAGGGTGCCCAACTGCAATATAACATGCAGCTCCGTTACTACTTTGCAACGCTTTGAGGAATGCAAAGATTAACATCCTCTGTGTTTTCTGAAACCATGTGTGTACATATGCCAGTTTATTAAGGCCAGGCAGTCAATAAGCCTGCTTAGCTAACATAAAGTAAAAGCCTCGTCACCACAGAAAACACCATCTGAAAGCAAGTTTCTAACAAAACAGCCAGGAAAATTAAGGTTCTCAATACACAACACTCCTTCAAGCTGGCATCTTCCTTCCAGAGCACTATTTTGAGGACGTTTTGCAATGTTAGTATCCACTAGTATTTAGGCTACTGAAAGTGACCCTTGCACTCCATGACCCAGAACCACACTACAAATGAGGTGACTTATGAGGTCAACGCTGCACCTACCAAAAAAGTCTCCATGAAAATAGATGTAGGAATGTTATCACTCTCAGAGGTCACAACCTCCATTATAGAGCCAAGAGGAGCCAGCGTGTGCCTGTACCTTACTTCACAATCCATGTCAAATCCACCTTTACAGCAATTTAAGACAGGAAAGTGGAAAGGGCCGAAGCAGCTAGCAAAGCACATGTTTCCCACTCTACTATCTACCACAGCAATAGATGCTTACAGTAAACAGACACTGTAAGCTGTTGCTCTTGCATGTTTTAGATATACATCCATCAGGTCCTAAAACCTGTACTTAATGTTTACCTAACATTTAAGTAAACTGCCTAAAACAAGCAGTTTAACAGCTGCCTATTTAGATTTTAAGTGGGTTGCTCTACAAGTACCATTAGGAAGGTTAGTGGAAAGAATAGAAATCAAAGCACTGTTTATAGAAAGTTATATAATTTAAGTTGTGCTTGACACATGCTGAACAAAATAACCTAGGATGATCTTCGAAAGAACATCATTAAAACACTCCCCATCTCAGTTATTTAGCAGCACATCTGAGACACAGTGAAGTTTCACTTTTCTATTCTGGAGAGGTGCCTTTTCCCATGCCCACAGTACGTATCCATGATCCAGCAATGCCTGACTTGTTGCAACAGCTTATTGTTTTACTGTTCTGAAATCAAAATGGTACGTTAACTCTGAACAGACATTGTGGGATTGAATCCTCGTGTTATAAAGAATGATCGAAGGAGCTATTAAACAGGCCCTCCTGGAGGAAATTTCATTTAGCCAACAACACAAGTGGGGGCAATATCTACCAACGTGGAACCACGTGGATTCATTTTTGGAACCTGACATCAATATTCAGAGTTAATCATACAAAGGAATCATTGTTCTCAACTGCTATTGTGTGAAAGAAGGAAAAGGTTTTCTCTTCTCCTTTTTGCCAGTCACATACATTACAGTCTTATGCAATGGAACAGATCACTTCCTCTTGCCTATGTAACAGTCATTATCCTTCACTTCTGTGCACATTCAGTATATTTGGTTTTCTTATGAGATCATTTTTTTTCTTCAGTCTAACAAAGCTTTTATTTCAACCATGGAGTACACGCATTTTTATGTATGTATTTTTAGTCAGAAGTGCATACAGAATGTTCTTGTACAAGGTCCACACACTTAACCCAGGACCACTAAAGTCAAAAGGTAATCCTTGTAGAGATTAGATTTCTTTACAATTTTTTTTCCTGCTACTCCTCTACACCATCTTCCAGAACAACCAAATTCATAAAACTGAAGGGATGCTCACCCTAGAGAAAGATCTCACAAAAGTTAGTTGCATTTTTATCAGAATTATCAATCCTGAATCCTCCTGTCGGCACCCTGCATCAGGAGTTCAGACTGTCTCTTCCCTTGAAAAGACAAGAATGCACGAGTTTTTTTTGTTATGGCCCCAAATTCCACTTTTTCTGGAGATACTGTTCTACTCACACTCTATGCATTAAATGCCTGCCAGAGAATTCAGCTGCAAACACAGCGCTCGCTGCCTTTGCCAACACTGGTATCTCATTTATCACCGGTGTTCTATTCACTGCTTTGTTTTTTCCCTTCTACTGATTTTATGTAGATTTCAGCAAACAAGAAGGTAAATGAAGTCTGCAGAGGACAAATTAGAAACCAGATGACCGGTTACTGATAATTTGTCTTGCACTTCAGTAGACACAGTTGCTGAAAGCCAGACAGGCAAATACACCTGATAAACATGGATAAACAGAATTTTCTTCATTATGTTTTCCCATACAAAAGCAAAGGGCAAAGAACACGAGCAGATTCAAACCACAGAAATGTATAGTTTTTCCAATGCGTGCTGTTTAGAGTTACACTGTTTAAAAATATATATATACTCCAGCTGCCAATATGTACAAGCTCATTCTGATAAACTCAAAATGGAAGCACAGATGTCCTGAGTACTTATTACAACAAGACGACATTGTTTGTCTAAAGCAGTGGCACTCTCTACATATACAAAAAAAATACCAAGAGGTTGGAATTGTTCCAGTTCTGCACTCAAGAACCGCCAGCATTTTAAAAGACTTAGTAAAAGCCGTGGAATGATTTGTGAGTGACAAGCAGGTTTTATATCCTTTGCCCCCACATAAGGTTTGGGTTGGTTTTTGCATTTTTTTTTCCTTCAAATAGACCTTGGGATGCTAAGGACAAATGACAGACTTTGGCTCTGTGCCCCTGGGTTTGCTGCTGTTCACGCAGGGGAAGAAAAAGTGGTGAGTGATGAAGGGCTTTGGAAAAAAAGTCCCCGTTCCATATCAAGGGAAAGCAGATGAGCCCCATGCCAGAAAAGCCAGATTGTAAGAGACAGAGCTGCACTCTGGGACCACTTGCAAACAAAGCTGGTAGCATTTGTGATTCACACTAGCACATATGCTTGTTTTGGTGTTGAAGTCTCAGTCAAGGACTTGATAATCCTAAAGAAGGAACTCTAAAAGAAAAGACAAACTGAGAAGAATAATACCATTTTACCAGAAATATGACATCACATTTCTGAGCCGAGGATAAGATTCTTGTCTGCGCATGTTTTGTCAGATTTCTTACTGCAAAATATATTAAGATTTGTGAATAAAAGTATTAACTGGAAAACTTCCTACAACCTATGTTAAAAAACACAACTCACATGAGATACACAAGTGAGAAACAACTTTCTCCTACATTTCTGTTCTTGCATTTCTTGCGATCTGTGAGGTAACAAGGTGAGATAAGGAAAAAGTAACAGTTCCTCTGTTTTGTTCATGGGAAACTCACCTTCAAAACATCATTTTAAATGCAGTTTTCAAATATATATTATTTAATACATCAGCAACACATTGCACCATACAACACTGCAGCTCCTAATGAACATTGCAGTGCCTTGAGAAAAATGAGCAGTGCTTTCAGCAGAATCATTACACATTAAAAATTAAGGAATCAAAAAGGAAGCACAGCTCAGCACCCTCGTGATAAACATATTTCTCATTTACACAGATTTGAAACAACACCCTGGTGCTAAAGCTGGTAATGGATTGCACCAGTATGTGAACAGCATCACCTGTCAATATTTAGTCACCACCTCTTGAGCAGTCATAGCATTCAAAAAAAGAAAAGAAAAGAAACAGATAAGCACTAACAATTTATAAGTCAGACAAACTGATTTACACCAAATGGCTTTTGAACAAAGATAGCATTAGAAAATCCAAAACTTCAAATGAGGTAAAGAAAGCTTCTTCCTTCCCTTTCCAAAATAAACCTGTCATCTCTCTAGCTCTCTCCAGCTGGAGTACAGATCTCGTGAGGAGCTGTAACAAATTAGTTCATGGCTGTGTAAGCTTCTGCTTCATTACACAGCGCATGATAATTCAGGGAAGAAACTTCAACCCTCTCCAACCCTGCTTTTTTTTTCACATCTCCTCTCGCTCCCTATAGGAAGCACTCTTCTGGCAATTTTGTTAATGGGTACAAAGTTTATCTCATGTTCAATCTTTTAATAAAACTTTCTAATTGCTTTTAATTTTTCAACTCAATTAGAAGAAAGATTGATGGCTAGAAGGATAGAATAAAGTCAGAGCAAGGAGTGTATCCTCTTTCATAGGTAACATACACAATTAGAAATACTGCCTTCAAAAGAACCCATGTATGCGCATCCAACTGACACAATCCCAATGGTCAGCAGTTCCTAACTTAGTGCAGGAGAGTAGCCTCCATGCAACACAAATGCAAAGATTCTGCTGCAAACTTCAGATTGCATAATCAACTTACGCTTTTTCTATCTATTTCTGTTTTTTCAAGAAAGACCGTGAGAGAGCAACCAAGTCCTTCTAGGCTCACGCACTGTAGGTGTAGGAGCCACCCCCGAGTGACCAGCAGTGAGGAGGCCACCAGTTTCCCAAGTGCTGCATGGCCCCAGCAGCACCAGTCTGATGGCCTGCTGCCCTGAGCACAAGTCAGCTAACACACATACATACTCTGTTAGGATTTTTAAGGTGGGAATAAATATGCACCATGATCCAAGAAGCAGTGCAAACCCATGAAGCATATGGCACAACATGCAGTACGGATGCAACCCAACTCTTCCTTTGACAAATATCATCAGTTCTGTAGACAGAGTAAAACGTAACCACCCCAAGCAACTTCATTCCTGCTCTCTAAATAAGGGCATGAATCCTAGACTGCTACAGTACGCAGCTGTTGCCCAAGTTTTCCTCTCCAGTATTTCCATAGGGAAAAACAAAAAAAAAACCTGCTTGAGAACTAGTATTTCCACTGCTTTCCCTATTTTTAAGGGCTGCAGCCATCACCCTGCAAGCCTTTTGAGATATGCAAGGCTGCTTACAGCACATGCATTAAATCAAAGTTGCTCTGGTTTTAGTGCATCTCAGCTGTAGGAAAAACCAACCTGCAGGCAACATCTCTAAGCTTCCTTGAAAATCTGCTACTGATCCTGCATTTTCTAATGTGTCTTGTTTCATCTGCATGCAGATAATTGCATTTATATTTCTCAATCCCATGAGTAGGAATACAGTTCACTGTAGAAGACATCCTCTTCACACCTGACTTGATTAAAACAAAAATTACTCACAGAAGTTTCATTAGCTGCACCAGTAAATATTTTCTGACCTCCAGAGCTGACCTAAAACTTCTGAGTAATATTTCTTTCTGCAGTCTTCCGTATTTGGCTGTTGTTGATGCCTCTTATTTCATACCTCTTTTCTGAGACACATATTAAGGTGATTCACATGTTTTGTTACTTTCAAACCATGCGATGTTCCAGCAAGAAGCATCTTTAGAACAGGCACTGGTCTGGATGCTATAAAGAACTTAACAACACCATTTCAACAGCAAAGTCCAAACAATTAGTAGTCCTTACCATCTCTGCCCTTTACTGATGTCATTGTTGCCACTACCATCACTGCTAACAAACAACGTGGCAGCATCTCACACACTGGTGGATGTTGCCATGGCCATGCCACCAACCACATCTTCCTTTGCATTGTTTCTGCCAGGAAAGACAACAGATAAGAGATGGGAAGTAGGACAATGAGATCCAGGTCTCTGACAGAAGTGTTTTGTCTGGTAGGTGTTTTTGAGTTCTGAATTTAAATAATGTTTCTTAAGTGCAAAAATTCGGTAAACCTAAATAATAATAATCTTTAACCTTTCCAGATCTTCACTAGTACTTTGTTTTCCCTGAGATAGATGCTTTTGGTGCAACATACTTAAAAAATGCAGCTTCCATTTGGTTTATTTTTTAACTACAGCAATCACCAGCTACTGGTCAAATGAGCATAGCCATCTTATCTTAAGACCTCCTACGGCTAAACCTGTGATATGGGATCTTAAACTATTCTGATAAAAGCAGAAGACATGACAGATATCAATATTTCAGAAAACCAAAGAAAAACAACCTTTTCTCTTAAGTAAAACAACGCCTAGAGTCCTTGTGAATTCTTTAACACTATTCAGGAATACAGATTTTATTCCTTCCCAGTAATTGCTCTTTGAGATTCAAGGAAAGGCCAATGAAGCCAGAGAAAAAGCGATAGGACATCAGTAAACGAAGCATGAGTCACTATCATCCGCCATCACTCAAGCACATGAACACAAATGCTGGCACAAACCTAGACATTAAGTGTGCTGATGACACTGACTCATAGGGTGCAGAAGTTAACCATCAATGTAATCATCACACTCTCTATACTTCAAGCTTCAAGTGCACTCTGTAATAATGAGATTCTTCATGCTCTGGACAAATTCAGCAATGGAAGGCCCGAGGCTTCACATCAATTCAGTATATGTCAATGGCTTAAAGAAGAGAAAAAGCAGACCTATCAAGCTTCACATTCTTTCAGTGAGGATCTCAGAGACTGAAGTTTATTGTATCTTTTATCCTTTCAACCCCACCAGAAAAAAAAAAAGGAAAAAAAAACAAAGATATGTGATTAAAAAAAAAAAAAGATTCTTAATCTCTAAAAATAACAAATAATAAAAACCACCTCTTCCGTAAACTATCATGAACTGAAATGTAACAGAGATGCAGTCCTAAAACAGGTCAAGAGAAAAATGAGACTGTGGGAAGTCCACAAGTACGTTGCTGCATGCATGTTCAGTATCCTCAGATATATACCTTTGCCTCATGCAATGCTAAAAGGCAAGTAGTAGAGTAATGGAGGCCACACCTGGAGTACTGTGTCCAGTTCTGAGCTCCCCAGTTCTAGAAAGACAGGTATCTCCTAGAAAGAACCCAGCAGAGGGCCTGGAGCATCTCTCTTAGGAGGCAAGGCTGAGAGACCTGGGTATTATTCCAGTACACTACATGATGTGTTGATGTGGAATACTGAAAACCTAAAAACGTAAAACCATGACACTGGAGAAGACTAATAAGGAATTTTATCAACCTTTATGACTATCTAATGGACTATGACTACCTAAAGGAGAGCATAGGGCCACGCTCTTTTGAATGGTGCCCAGTGACAGAACATGGGGCACTGGGCAAACAAATGGAACACAGGAAGTTCCATGTGACCAGGAGAGAAAAAAACAAAACAAAACAAAACAAAACCGACATTATTTTTGAGGGTGGCAGAGCTCTGGAACAAACTACCCAGAGGGCGTGCTGAATCTCCTCCTCTGGAGATGTTCAAAAAACAGAACCTGGCTTAGGAGAGGTGTTGAATCAGATCATCTCCAGAGGACCCTTCTAAGCCCTGTGATACTGCAACGCTTTTGTAAGATGAGAAAAGAAAACAGGGGGTAAAATTCTGGTGCTCTTCTAGTCAATGGAAGTTTCAACACTGACTTCAAATGGAGCCACTGCTTAACCTGAAAGAAAAGCTAAAAAGTGCATTTAATTTCATCAACACAATAAATATTATAACTGTTGGAAAACCGTTGTAACAAATTGTGCCTTGCAGAAGATTGCTACTATCTCCTCTACTACAACTCATTAGAGATTGAAGTGTCTGTAACTGAACCATAAATCTCCTTAATTCTTAGAGAGATTGACTGAATTAAACAAAAGAGTGTATTTACAGTGATACACTTACAGTTACCAAAACAAAATAATAGCATTGATACAATAATCTATGAACAAATAACTTCTAGGAAAGGACTGCAAAGTACATTGATTAGTCTTCAGACTAATTTAACCCTAAGTTACACAAAATTCTTAAGAATTCTATCAAGATCATGTTCTAATTTCAAGTCACTGACATTACCCATTGAAAAAGAACTACAAGTAGAAGATGAGTTCTGCAGAACAATACACAGCTGTAATAGTTGGGATAGGACCTAGAAGACCATCTCTAACCATGTTTTGAAAATAAAGTGAAGATCCTTTTAAGTCTTTGAAAACAGTAATACAATTGCTTTCCACATTTGGAATAAGGCATTTCACCTTTGGTATGCACGCAAAGAGAAATATTTGATGCTCCTGCACAAGCAAGTCCAACTGACTCAGCTCAGCTTGGCTAGGTAGAGCTGCTCACAAGCAGATGTTTTTATCTTCTCTGATTAAACACAGAGTGTTATTGCCCTAGTTGTTTTTCTGTCCTGAAGCATATTTTCTGAAGACATAAGAGAACTTGAACGCTCACTGTGGTAAAAGACTTGGGAAAGTTCCTGAAGAGATGACGCTATGGTGCTACCACTAGCATGCTGATGTCCTCCAGCCCTGTACTGCCACTTCCGTAATGACTTAATATAAGGAATGTAAAAGATTTCACTTCTGGTATCCAGCAACTCCAGCAAGATCCACGCAGTATAACAAGTTAAAGGAAGAAAAATATGTAGCGTGTAAGTTTTTTAGACAACTAAAATGCTTGGATAATGAAACATCTTCATTTCTAGTTTTTGTCAACCCCATATTATTTTTTCTATTCCTACTACGCAACATTACCTTGGTGTGACCGTTAGAGTAACATTGACACCACTGTTTTAATGTTTCATACTGTCTCACTTCCATAACTGGAAAAATGGCCTTTTCTCTTGTTTTGATTGATAACTCTGTACTTCCATATTAATGCCAGAAACAAGGGCTATGTCTCCTGTTCTTTATTGGGAGCCACTTAAAGATCAAGAGAGGAGAGGTAAGATTACAGTAATGTAATCCGTTCTGAATATAAATGGAGAACTTCAGTCAGTGCAGTTATTATTTCAGTGCCTTATTAGAAACACTATTTACAGTTTGCTAAAACAGCATAATAACAGGAGAACGAAAGAACCAGGTACGCCATTCAGGAGCTGCTCATAATTGATTGAAAAGTGTTCTGTTTGTAAGCTTAAGTCTGCTCACAGAGAGGGAAAGAATGCAAATTCTCATCCTGTTTATACATAATCACTTTTCTGATTTTGATTGGACTTCATTGTTAGCTTTCCCCTCAAAGCAGAGTGAAATTAACCTAGGGTAGACTCTCATCAGTATCTGAAGTGCTGTTGCTCCCAAGTATCATTTTCTGCACTTGTCTGTGCAGTTCAGTCCTGATCCAGGACTGAAAAACACAGTGTTTCAGGGTGTTATGCGTATCAGCCACTAAACGTGCATTAACCTGTCCCAGAACAGCAGCCTCACTCCCTCACACACATGCCCAAAGGTCAGCACTTCTGAACAGCCCCAACAGCAACAGCGCCAGTCAGTGCGGTACACACCTCTCAGCCCTCTCAAAATAGAGCTGAGGCCCAGAGGGGATGGGTAGAGCTGGCTGTCAATTGCAAGGCCAGTCTGCTGTTGGTTCTGATAGCTGATAGCAGGATACACAGGAAGTTCAGATAGGGCATTAGGAAAATTGCCAACGACCAAAAAGTCAGACATTGGAACAGGCTTCCTAAGACGTGGTTGATACCCCATGCCTATCAGCATTGAAGAGGCATTTGGACAACACTCTCACTTAACACGTTTTAACTTTTGGCTAGCTCTGAAGAGAATCAGGCAGTTGGACTCCATCACTGAAGGTCCTTTCCAACTGAACTATACTAAACTGGTACATGCTGAGAGCTACAAACATTACTGCAGCAGCTGCAATGGCTGAAACATTGATTTCCTCCTGTTGGTACTGATTGACAAAAAGCCCCAGCACAGATACTCATTGTTTCCCTACAGACCTGCCTTGCTCCCTTTATGCTGAAAGGGTCACAGCCTCCCTATGGAGATGCCTTTAAGGCCTGAGTAAAATTAAAAGGAGGGAACCTAATGGCTCTTGTTAAAGATTAAACAGGCACACTGATAGCTCGTTCAAATTAAACTTAACACCTCAGGTTGCTCATGTCAATTTTCTGAAACGTGGGGAAAAAAGGTAATTGTCAATTAATGAGACCATCGACTTGGGTTTGGTGGAAATCAATAACATGAAACAATATGAAGCTATATAATCTTAATCAGTATTCTATAATGAAAAGGCTTTTAGACAGATAAACAGAGTAATTGGCTGTTCCCCTGTGGCCCATCCTCTAAACTATACAACAGTCCAATTAAAATACAACATCAGGAGCTACACAATTATTTGTTCGGGCTTTGTTTCATTTTCTAGGTTTGATTTGTTTTTGTGGGTTGTTGTTTTTATTTGTTTTTTCCCCCCCTTATGCACTCGGTTACCTTTGCTAAATCAAAAGTTGCAGACGTTGAAACAGCATACACAGAAGTCCACCACAGATCAAAAGCCCAGGGATCAAACTCAGGTCAGATACCAGAGTCATGCATTTAGTTATGAATGGCTTCCAATTCATTGTCTTTCTAGTTATATGGACAAACTTGACCACAGCATCCACATCTCTTGGGCTCCATAGAAAAACCAACATCGCTCAAGTAGGAATTCCTCTTTCCAAGATCGGTTGTAAATTCCTCTCAGGGCAATTTCACACCTTTCACGGGAGAAAGAAGACAGGTTTGTGATTAAGTACACTTATTGCCACCAAGGCATAAGAATCCATGTAGTCTTTCAGAAGTAAAAAGAAAATCATTACATTGATATGCTGAGTTTTTTTGAAGAGGATCGGAAAAGCTGCATGGTGTAACTGTAGAGAGTTCACACTCAGGGAAACCTTTCCAGTTACTTCAAAGGTTGATATTTAAATGGTCCTGTTTGACTAAAAGTGCAATAGAAGTTCTAATATGCTTTTTTTTAAAAAAAAAAAAAAAACAACTTTAAAATATATTTAGGGAGTAACGAGACAATGAAAGTCTCTAATAATATCTTTGGCAAATGAAAAAATAAGCTAGATGATTCCTTTGCCAGTTTGAGAATGTTATGCCAGCAGCATAAGGAGTTGGTCGATCAGATCCAGAAGGGTTGCTCAGTACTGTACAAAATAATGGCAATACACACACACACTCACACACACACTCACACACACACACTCACACACACACACGCACACACCTACAGCTCTGATCCAACATATTGCACCTCTTAAAAATTTTTACTGCTCAACTACAGGAAAGAATTCTTCACCTCACTGAGTTTGCTCTCCAGCAATCCTACAACACACACAGGTGCTACACAGCAAGATGTATGAGAGCTGCTCTGCCTCCTATTTTGTTATGTCAGCCCATGACGTCAGAGGCAGTTGGTGGCTGTATGACAGTAGAGGTTGAACTTTCCTATCAGTATTCCATTACATTTTGTTGCCATGCAACAGATGGCAACAGAGGGGCAGTGTGTACGAAGCAAAGCTGTGTCATTGAATCCCTGTGTGTGGGAAAAATTGCACCTACTGACATTCATCAGTGCTTGCTGAACGTTTATGGAGACCAAACAGTGGACGATGGCAAGCTTGTCAAGTCCTAGGGAACCAATAGGAGCTTGAAGGTGACAGTTTCCTGGATCACATAATAACTGGTGAGGAGACATGCTGTCAAGAGTACGAGTTGGAACTAAAATGGCAGCCCACCACAACATCTGAATTCTCATAAAAGTTCAAGATGCAGCCCCAGCAGAGAAATCAATGTGCACTGTCTTTTGGTATATGAAAGGGAGAAAGGGGTGATCCTTCTGGATTTCATGGAACCCAGACAAACCGTCAACTTTCAACATGACACAGCAATGCTGACTAAGCTGAAGGCCTTCTGACTTACATCTGTTCAGACCAAAAAAAGGTGGACTGTGTGGAAAATATTTTCCTGGCAATGACACTGTCATAACAGCTGTGCAACAGTGGGTCATCTGCTATGGTGCAGATTTTTACAAGTGTGGTACACAGGCTCTTATTCATTACTGGTGAAAATGCATAACTACTGGGGGTGACTGTTGAAAAAGTGTTTTGTAGCTGAAAATTTGTTCTATCAAATACTGTGATTGTGCTCTTTGTAATTGTTGTAGTTTCCATGGAAATAAATAGGAGGCTTTTTAATTGGAGCAACCAACATGTTCTACATTTCCTTAAAAGCAGCAGGTAGGTTAGAAACCAGTAAGACACAGACCAGCAGCTCTTACAAGGCTGGATTTTTGCCACTTCGACAGAAATGATCCCCAAAACATTTTGGCTGCAAAAAAGAAGACAACAGATTGATCACATTCACTTCAAAGAAAAAAATGCATTTTCCTATCTGCCTTCAGGAACTGTATCCCCCGTGAACACCCAGGCAGTGCTACATAAGGGCAGGGGAAAAACAAGCACCTTGCTGTTACAATCATGAAAGAGCCAGCAGAAATTCTAAACGCTGTGATATCCGATATAACAATGCTTAAAATAAAATAAAATAAAATAAAATAAAATAAAATAAAATAAAATAAAATAAAATAAAATAAAATAAAATAAAATAAAATAAAATA